>PVIW01000013.1:196179-796179 GCA_004026585.1 Noctilio leporinus
TTTTTTTTTTTTTTTTTTTCTTTTACAAATTTGAAAGTTCCTTGGATTTTTTGGTCTATTTTAAGTTCCTATATAACTTTGGTAATGTAGTTTTCCAAGTATTACAAGACATAGAATAGTTATTTTATTTTTCTCAAAATGTTTCATGTGTGAAATTGTCACAGTTCTGATGGCTAAGTTACTTTTTATTGAACTTTGGTACTTCAGATTAAGGGAATTTAAGTTATTTCTATAGAAGAGATGACAGCCATTCTGCAATGGTACTTGAAGCCTGATGAAATCTCCTAAGTGACAAAAATAAGGTTCAAGTTAAACTAACTTTTGAAAAGTGAGGAAGGGAATATGGCTAAGAGGATGGAGCATTACTAATAAGTTCTAAGTAATACTCAATTTCACAACAGATGTTAAAAATTAAAAACCATTACTCTCTTGGTTTACACAGTAAAATTATTTTAAATTTATTTATGGAGTATACAAAAACATTGCCTCCAGAAAGGGAGGTATTAATCTAAGTTTCATAAAACTTACATTCAAGTTTTTTTTTGCTTTTTGCATTATTTTTTTACAGCTTGTTCTCTTTGCGAAATTGATAGTACAGGGAAAATATAAAAGCAATTCTGAAAAACACATTATCAAATCACATATATATTTATCAATGTATGAAGATATAACCTGCTAAAATCTGAATCATTCTCTAAAAATGTGAGGACAGTGGTGATTGTTTTAAGATAAAAAAAATTGCTCAAAAGCTTATTAATAATGTGAAATATCTATCCCCCCTGTTATTCTTTCAGTCATTTTCATATATTTTTATATCATAGTCCATCATTATCTATTTTTAATCCACTGGACAATAATTCATTAGTAGATACATCCTATGGGAGAAGCATCATTTGGTGCTTTGATGACCATCATTCAATATTGCATCTAGAGACATCTAATAATTTCTAAGAAAGCATAACTTCCATTTTAAGTCTTCCTTTGTTAAATGGTTCAAATAGAACTTCTACCTTCAGTCTAATCTGATCCCATTGCATAATAAAAATAAAATTGCCTGAGTAAATAGAGCACAATTATGTTATAAATAAAAAATTATGGGAAAACTAAGGGAAATTTTCTATCCCAACCTAAGTATGAGGGGGAAAATCACAACACATCTATTCAAGATGCTAAGTCTGTTTAAGAATTAATTTTACATTTCACAACTTTACATTACATGCTAAAGTTTTTCATGTTATTGCATACAAAAGTAAATAGTTGCCATTGGAAATTACTCCTGAAATTCTTATAGTCAGCAATACTACAAGAAAAAAACTCTTATGGTACATGGAGAGATTCCAAGAGTGACAAAACATGGAATGGAGCAGTTCAGACTGGGGACAAAAGGAACCTGGAAGTACATTCTTAAAGAGAAAAAGGTAAAGGTACGATTTTATTGATACCTAAATAAGCACCACACAACACACTATGCTTAAAAATCTAATGGTATATAGAATCCTTGTGACAATTTAACCTAGATTATCTCTAAAATATTTCTCTTGAACAATCCTTGGAGTGTATACATGAGCGTGTCAAGTGATATGGATCAACCGCCTTTCAGGGTAGGGCATTTGTCTTTGACTCGCTTTCACTTTTGGAAGATGTTCTTGTACCTGGTTATAAATTGTGTTTATGCCTATTCTAATCTTCATTTCTTGTTCTTCCCCCTCAAATACCAGTATCTATCCAATTTCAAATTTATGTAAAGCTAGACAAAATGGGAAGATGAAGACTAATTTCAACTCTAATTCCCAGTTCAAGCTTGGATCTGAAGATACAAACGAATGAAATGTCTAATAAAAGCTGATAAAAATTCAAAATGAAAAGAACAAACAGCATGTTAATTGCTTAGGTTGATTTGGCAGAAAAAGTAACTTCCTCTCAGGAAGAGAAATTTTACTAAAATAATAGGATAGTTGAGCATGAAAGATGAGGCCTTCTAAGCATACCCTAAGTAGAAGAGATTTACGTTAGGAAAAGGAAATGTTTCTACATAAGAGATCATCAGGAATTTATTTTTTCTTAGAATGGGAGGGAGGAAAACTGTCTTTTGACCATGGGGAAAACTATCCTACAAGGCAAGGGTAAGAAAGCAAGGGAGAAATTCCCGTTTATGTATGTTAAATATGAAAGTTTTTCATGACACATCTATTACTCTCATCTGCTACCCTAACCTGCACCAGTAGTCTTGTAGTGCTATTTATGGAGAATAAATGAAAAATTAACCAGGAAAATGATAAAAGTAAAGAAAGCAAAGAAATCTGAAAAGGGAATTTAAGATGGTTAATATTTCTGAAACAAGCCTAAAAGTAAACTATTAAAATATATTGTATTATAACTGAATTCTCCTAAAAAAACTTAAAAATTAGAGAGCTGTAAAATCTCAAGAATTCATTGCATTAATTTAAAGTGTTCTTATTTAGACATAAAGGGCATCTATAGAATGCTAAAAATTTGGAATCATCTGAAACTTATTTCATAAAGGGTCTTTAAATTTAAAAGAAACTAGTTTTATTGTTGCCTCTAATTCACTTTAGTGAATAATTTGACCTGAAAACTAAATAGTATGGCTATCAATTATATTCAGCATGTTCAGCCTCTCTCTTCACAGGATTTCCTTCTATTTATATATTCTTGAATGCAGGTTAAGTATATTTAAAATGTATATTTTCCTAAACCTAGTATAACTGGGTATCAGTTTGGACTCCTTTTAATTTTTCTAGCTATAGTTGACAAGTCTTCCTTAGAATTTATGTAGGAGGGGTATTTTAGTTTTCTAGGGCTTCCGTAATAAAGTACCACAGACTGTGTGGCCTAAACAACGGAAATGTGTATTTCAATAGTTCTGGAAGCTACAATAGAAAGTCTGAGATCAAGGCATCTACAGAGGTAACTTCTTCTGAGGCATCTTCCTAGGCCTATAGATGCCTTTTTCCTCCCTCTCTTTGTGTGACCATATTCTAATTTCCTTTTCCATAGGGACATCAGTCATATTACATTGTAGCTTACCTTAAAGACCTCATTTAACCATAATCACTCCTTTAATATCCCTATCACCAAATACAGCCACATTATGAGTACTGTGGGATAGGATTTCAACATACAAATTTTGGGGAACACAATTCTGCCCATGAGAAGAGGTATATAAGACAAGTTTAATTTTAGGTATTACCCAGAAGCCTAAAGGTGGTGGGTTTGGAACTCAGAGCTTCAGTAAAGGAATTTGTACTTATGTTTTGGTAAAAATTGCTGCATCTAGAGAGAAGCTTTAGCATCCTTTTTTACTTTGGTCTGATTATATTCCAGGACTCCCATGAAGACACACTGAAAATCCTACCAGCCTGGATAGAGTACAGTATCCTGTTCGGCTGATGATCTTCCTGTCATGGAAATGACTTACCATCTCTAATTTTGAATAAACACCTTAAACACAATGGTGAAAATATATTTCCCTGTGTGTTCTGACCTAACTCATAGACACCTATGCATAGTTGTCTATAGCTCTGTTTTGTCCAAGTATTAAAGTAGTCTTAGTTTAAATCATCTATTTTTTCCCCCTCCTTTCCTACCTTGACTTTGCCTTCAGCTCTTGCTCGCTCCCCAAGATTGGGATATGGAAAAGGATGGTGTCCTCTCCACACCATTCCTTCATCAGGAATTTCAGGATTCCCTCAAAGTTTGCAGTTAGGTATGTGACTTTATTTCTAATTTCAACACTGACTTCTCATTTTATATTTTTGTGCCTTTTAAATCTGAGTTGCTTCTTACATGAATTTGAAAACTTGCACTTACTCTAGGCTATAATTCCCCAGAAATCCCCTTTCATAAGGCATATTTCTACCTGGATACTAGGAAGATCCCCAAAATACTAGTATTTAGGTCCCTAGTTCCTAGTTTTCTCTACTACAACACATTTCTCTCAGACAGTTTGAAGTTTAGCAAAGCATTAGTGAACATGTAGCCCTTCTGAGTTAGCTCAAAATCATCATGGAACAAAATTCTTGTTCATAAAATTAAGATCTACCTCAATAAATTGATTTCAGGCCATATTATTTTCCTTTAATAAATCACTTTTGAGTTTCAAACATTCTTTCAATTGAATGTAAAGCATCATATAATCTAACCCAAACACAGTTTTTCCATCTCATTACATTATTTCACCTTTATTTTTAATCTAATTATGCATATTAATATTTTTCTTCCAAAGTATGTTTAATACTCCTGTACTTTGGCATTTTTATCATAGTGTTTACTTGACATTATATCTGTTAAATATTTTTATATTCCCCAAAATTCCTATTTAGGTAGTTAGCTTTACAGCAAAAACCCCAGTTGGGTATCTACTAGAGAAATATCAAGCTCTCCTTATCTTCATAAGCAGGAATCAGAGAAAATATGAGCATGCAGTGTAACTCTTCCAAGGAATAGTGTTTAAATTCTCCATCAATTCCTCTGCTCAAGGTTGATTTCACTGACCACTGAAATTGCATAGGACCTGGCACACAAAAGGGCCCTGTACTTGGGGTTTAACGTTAAGCAGTTATCATTTTGAAATTATTATGTACAAATTAGTGTTTTGTAAATAAGCTTTATCAGACAATGCAAGATTGTGGTGGGTCGTGTCAGATTTAAGGGAAGGCTCTGCAGCCTCTGGGACTGGACAAGGCAGCAACAATCTCTCACTTTGAAGGCAGCTCCACGGTGCCTTGCAAGAGACTTGGGAGGCTCTTACCCACTCCCTATACAGATATTGACAACATCTCCTCATGAAAGTTGCAATCCTTTGGGGGTTCGCATAGGTCAGGGTGGTGGGCTCTCAAGAAAAGGAAACAGATTTCCTATTCCCAGACAGAGCCCTCCATTCTCATATTGCACGGTGCCCCTCAAATTATGTACCAGACCATGCCTCCAATAAATCCCCCAGCAAAGAGCCACTGTATACCAATTATTCTAAGGTCACAGGAGCTCTTTTTCTCCCAACTACTCACACAGTGCAACATTTAAAATTAAATGAACAACAGAAAAAGGTAAAAAGCATTCTGTAGCTACTGATTAGTTTTTTCTCTTCAATAGTTTCAATAAATATTGTGTTAAATTGAATCTTACTAAAGGTAAGATTTATACATATCTGAATTATAAAGCACATATAAGTGTAATCTGAGAAAACAGTTCTATTTTAAAAGTTACGAAGGGACATTGCAACACACTATGGTTTATACATAGAACATGTGTCCAGATTCTGGACCCTACTTTCTAGATGAGTACTCTTCCAACATTCTTTAGTTTCCAATTATATTTTTTTATTTATTATTTTTACTTGCTTAGACCTAAAATATATAGTACTCTAAAATAATCTTTGATTATGAACTCATAAAGGCATATCAAGCTACTAATTACATTGCATAGGTTATGGCTTGGAAATATAAATGTTGGCACGGAAAGAACAAAATTAATTTTCCTAATTGAAAAATTTAGAGTTTTCAGGAAAATCTCAGAGAAAGGTAGATGGAGCCTTATGGAAAGAAAAAAAGCAGAAGATAATGTAGTTAACATACTATACCTGTTGATGGTTAGAATTACTAGAAAACATTTTACAAATGTGGGTGAACTCTTTGTTATGTAGCAATAGTATGAAGTACCCTTTAATAAAATACATCCTTATGTTCACTAAAAGTCATAACTACACATAGTCTTGGACAGTAATTCTGTGAAGAGTGACAACGTTGAGAGAGATATTGAAGTACATCATGGCTGTAGCAACCCAAATAGGTGAGCTTCCTATTCCACCTTTGTTGGAGAGAATGGGATAATAATAAACTATTACTAAAATAATAGCATACACTTAGATAGCTTTAAATTTGTGATAGACATGAATATATACAACAAAGAAACTACTCAGAAACAGATACTACTAACATACAGATAAGGAACCTTAGTCACCAAAAGGGGCTTTTCACACCACCACACAGATTACAAGTGGAACAGCCCGGATTTGAACCATGACTCTTCATTTCCAGAGCCTAAACTCTTAATCTCTACCTCAAAACATCTCTGCACTGATTCTCAGACTTCAAATTACATGTGAAGGTGAATTCAAGTTTTCCTCAGATATGCTAACTTTAATCTTTTTCTCACCTTTTTTATTTAAGATTTTTATTATTTTTAGAGAGAAGAGAAGGGAGAGAAGTAGAGGGGGAGAAAGACGCCAATGTATGGTTGACTTTCACCTGCCTCCAGCTACAGTCCTGGCTGGAGACCTGTACTGCAACCTGGGTATGTGCCCTGGCTGGGGAATCGAACCAGCAACCTTTGGGTTACCAGACCAGTGCCTTATCCACTGTGCCACCAGCCAGGGCTTTTTTCTCACCTTTTCATTCAACATGGGGAAATAGGTAGCCAGAACTGTAAAAGCATTGTCATGCATTTCTCCCCACAATAGGTTAGGAGTTTTACCTTCTTATTCTCTCCCAATTGCTTGGGATGGTGTACAGGGTGCATGCAATACAGTGGCAATAACTTTGCATCTCCTTACTTCAAGTACTTCTTATTAATTTTGAAATCTATGTTTCAAAGGTTATGATTTACTATTATTGTTTCAAATATAAGTATTAAATTCTGAGAGCAACTGTCATGTCAAAGGAATAGAATGTTAGAGCAACCATCATTTCTGGACTGTGTGCAGGGTCAACTGCTAAGGAAATTGCAGACTTCGGTAACTTCCCTCTACACACAGTGAAGAAGGTGTATGATGCTGATCCTGATGTCACCACACCAACAAGGAAAATACGTAAGGTATGCAAGGATCACACAAGTCCACGTATTGTACACAGAATCCAGGGGATAATCAATGAAGATCCAGGAAAGTCAATGTGTTCCATAGCAAGAGAACTGCAGGTGTCAGACGCAATGGTTCACGAGATTATTGCTGAAGATATCAGATACAGATTGTATGCTCTTAGAAGAGGCCAGTTTATGACACAGCAGAAAAAGGAAAGGCACTTTGAAAAAGCAAGGACACTGCTAATGACATTGAAAAATACCAAAGGAAAAAACCCTCTGATTTTCTTCTCCAATGAAAAGAATTCTCAGCAGGACCAGACCATCCACAGAAGAACCAACAGGTGGCTCTGTGAGAATCTTAATGAAGTCCCAATTGTCATGAAAATAAAATTTCCCATTACAGTGATGGTGTTAGGTGTTGTCAGCAATGAAGGAGATATTATGACCCTGCATTTTTTCCCCACAAGGCTTTAAGGTGACTGCTGATGTTTACCTTGATATTTTGAGAGAAGTAGTTGTACCGTGGATAAAGCAAGTTGCAAATGGACATCATTTTATCTCCCAACAAGATGGTGCACCAGCACATAACACCAAAAAGGTGCAAGAATGTCTCAGGGTCAATGTTCCTGAATTCTGGTCAAAGGAAATCTGGCCTCTTAGTCACCAGATGCAAATCCTTAGACTATTATATATGCAGTGTTCGTGAGAGAGATGTTAATAAACAACCTCCTTCCAAAAAGAGGTAGTTAAAGCTAAGACTGAAAAGATGATGATGTCCATGGATAAAGAAAAGGTAATGAAAGTGTGTTCAAGATTCCAAAGTTGAATTGAGTCTATTATTGTAGCAAATTAAGGCTTTTTTGAAGAATTAAAAAAATAATGACTATGTTTATGTATTTCCATATAAGAATAAATTTATTTCAAAATAGAGCTCTTTTGTGGTATGCTGTTTATTTTACTAAAATTCTGCCAATTGATTACGCGCACCCTTTAGTATATTTTAATGTCCCAGCAGCAGTATATAGAGCTTTGAAACAGGTTATACTACACATCTATTTTATATTTACTTCAATTTGTATCTTTTTAAGTGATAAGTAAGTATGGTTATTTGTTCTGGATTCATCAATATAATTTTAATATTTCCTATTAATTATTTTATCTTCTATATCAATTTTCAGAGGATATTGCCTTTATAAAGATAAAAATGTCTAGATTAGACTTTGCAATTACTATTGCATTGCTGGAACAGTTACTGAGGACCCCACAACTTACTACTTGAAAGTAGTGTTTATTTTATGACATAGAAAACAGAGGCAGAGCCAGGCAAGGAAAACATACCTGAATTGTGTGTTATTTGTGAATTTATTTTCAGTGGCTTTAGCTGTTTAAATAATGCAAGCTATTGTCACTGCTGAAACTTTTTTTTTCCAGTTTACTTAAAAAGTCATTTTAATTAGATTGGAGCTTAATGAGTCAGTGTTTTTATCCAGGACAGAAAACAGGGTAACAGAAAATGTAAGAAACTGCATAGAATGTGCACAACTTATTTTTGTATCTTTGACTAAAGATAAAAACATAGATATTCATAATGGTGTACGAGTTATATACTAAAAAATCCCTCCTAAAATTTATTAAACACCTATCTATGCCGGGAAATATGAGCCTTATCACAGCACTTTATTTCTCTGATTAAGCAGTATTAATATCTTTTCTTGATATACCCTAGAAATATACTCCAGCATTCTGCTCTCTATTCTCCCTGTTCTGACTTCATTAACATATTTTCCATTTACTTGACTTTATATTCTCATCATAATAAAATGACTGTTAGTTAATCACACTTTTCTCCAACCTCTCAGTAGCAAGCCTGCCTTGCAGAGTACCCAAATGAGCTTCCTCTTTTAGACAGTAAGTTCAGTAAGGGCTGGTTCTGCCTCATTGTGAGGAGCCTACAGCATTAGCTGAGGTCTGCGCTGCTGACCCTTATTCAGATGGCCTGAGGACTGCCCTGGTGGATTTGCAGTATCAGTAGGAGATTGTGACATTTAACTGTATACCTGTATTTTTATCTTACACGAGATGCTGAAGCTGAATTTAATTTTCCCTATGCACTGTTGGACAAAACAATGTGTCTATCTTTTCTAAAGCTGATTTGAATGAATGCTGCAAAGTAACTACCATATGTGTGAGCTTCTTGTTTTAACTTGTTAGGGCTCCTTAGTAAGTAGCACTAGATAGGCTACCACAAATTCTATTTGGGTTCAAAGTCAGGAAGGGGACAGGAAACACTCACCTTTGATGCATGTGGTTGTCTTTAGACCCAATATTCAGGATCATATGTTGTCTCAATTTAAATCCCATGTCTGGGACACAAACATGGATGTTTCCCACAAAATGGTGTTAGATTTTATTAAAATACAAATAGAAAATGGTGGTTCTTCTGAAAAATGCCAATTTCTTAAGTTATTGAACATATTCATGAAATTGCAAACCCAAAGGAAAAGCATGCAATTTAAAAGGACTAAGATTAGAGCACTGCCTCTGGAAATCAAGTTTGCAAATAAATGAACAGAAAATGAGAATGGAGACTGTCTTACTATTAAAATGAATACAAAATAAAAGAAATAAGGTAATTAAACCAAGAGTGGAGAAAGGTTTCCTTAAGAAAAATGAGAAAATATTAAGAGGCAGATACATATTAAATGAAAAATAAAATACTGGTGGCCAAAATAGGCCATCAGAAAAGGAAAATGTAGGCTTACTCACGTTTAACTATTTTTAAAGGAAGACATTAGAGAATGTATCTAAATTATTAATGTGGGCTAGAATGAAGTTTGCAGCAAATGCTCAGGGCAGCTCCCATGTGGTATAAACAGGGGAATCAAAAAAGAAATAGAAAGTAGTGTGATTATACCAGAATGTTTTCACTTTTCTGGAAACAATTTGCACATGTAAGTTCTACTTTGAGGAATTTAAAATAAAATGCCATAGTAAAATATCTAATGTTTAAGTCAGTTTAAATTCCAAAGTCACACATTCTGAAATAGACTATTGTTTTGATCATGATAAACATCCTCTATCAGAAATTACAACTTCTAATTATTTTTTCTTTTATATTTCAATTGGAGTTGACATTCAATATATTTTATAATTGCTTCAGGTTTATAGCATCAGGTTAGGCATTTATATAATTTATTAAGTTGTCTCACCTGTAAGTCTAGTACTCACCTGGCACTATATACAGTTATTACAATATTATCGATAACATTCCCTACTGTTAGTTACTACAATATTATCGATCATCTTCCCTACTCTGTTCTCTAAATCCCTATGATTACTTTGTAACTACCGATTTGTACTTTTTCATCTCTTCACTGTTTTTACCCAGCCCTCCAGCCCACCTCCCATCTGGCAACCTCAGTTAGTTCTCTGCATCCATGAGTCTGTTTTTGTTTTGTTTTGTTTGCTTATTTTTAAGCCAGCAAACTGAATGTCATTATTTATTGCTTCCTTAAACTCAAATCTGATTCCAAATATCTCATATTTTCTTTTTTATAGACCTATTGCCATCACCCACTAATAAAAATCACACATGCACTAAAAAACAGCCTTTATCTTCCTACTCAAGAGTAGACTCTAGCTCCGATCCATACAATTCTCCCCAGTGGCAGGGCAGGCAGAGGTGTGGCATTTTCAGTACAAATCTGGTTGTAATTTTCATGATTAAAGGATTTGATGGCTTTTACTTTGTAGGCTGAAGAAACATGGCTTTCACCCACATGTCTCTGACATCTTTCATATCCTCTTTAACGATTCATCAAAGTTTAGCTATGCTGGACCTTTCCTTGTTTCCTGAATGAACCATATTTTCCCTCAAAGTTAATATACGTTATCAGGGTGACTTCCCAAGACATTTTATGCATACCTAGTTTCTGTATCTTTATAACATTTTATGTACTTCACCTGGCTTTTTAATATCTGTTACTAATTGTACCTCACTCCACTACCATTTTAAGCATTTGACTTAAATTCACACTTACTGTAGTTAAGAGTTGTGTTACATTCTTCAGAAATACTTTTGTAATTATTCTCACATACATAAACACATACAGACATTCATGTTTATAGATTTTAATAGACATTCCTGTATTAAGCTTTTATTACAATTGTTTCTTGTGATGTATACCAGTTTTTACAATAATCTAGACCAAAATTAACAGTTGGGGGTCTAACTATTATGAATAAAATGATTTCTTGCCAAAATGCAACCTGTTTATATGTTTAATAATGTCAGTTTACCAATACCTGTATTAACTGTTCTGCCTGAAGGGAAGCAGTAAACATCATGATGTCATTTTTCATTATCATCACCTTTGTTTATCTCTTAATTTTTTATAAGGTATACAGTTGACTATTCCTTGGCTTTACAATAATGTTTTCTTATAAGATACATTTAATTTATCATACTGATAATAGCAGCAGCCATTTGTTATGCATATTAAAGCTGGAACAGTACCAGGACCTTAGGCATTATTTTCCACTCACATCTTGAGATTCATGGGAATTAGATGCATCCATCACTATGGAAACTGTTGACATGCTAGAGATCTTACATTTTAAAAGCTATTTTCTGATGTTTAAACTACTTCAGTGTCCCTAATTCATGCTATATTTTGTTCTGAAGTTTTGGAAATTTGCCATTCTCTCTTTCACAGTACACTAACATTAGGGAAAAAATAGGGTTCCAAACATTTCACACTTTTTTTCCCAAAAATAGTATTTTCACTGTGTATATACATGAGGTCTGACACAAAGTTATTAAGCCATGTAAAGTTTTAATTATCTTGACATTGGCTTAATACTTTCAGAACAGATCTTGTATATATTTTTATTATTTTCTTAAAATTTGGAATCCATATATTCATTACTTTTGTCAATTACAGTTAAATATAGTCCTAAATTCACACTTGAATCACTATTTCTCTAACTCTTCATATTAAGGATTTCTTTTCTCTTCCCTTCTTCCCTGGTAAAATGATGAAATTGGCACAACTATATACTTTTGCAACCCATCCTTCCTCCTGCATTAAGTTTCTGCTTCATTAAATTTGAGATGACTTTCAATTCAGCTTTTCCTATTTATTTTTACATTTTTCTTACAGCTATTATATTAATTTACATAGATTACTTAATACAAACAAGTATTTTGAATCCTATTAGGAGTCTCATTACACTATTTGGAGATTTAATAATGTTCTTTTTCAATATTTGTCAGGTTACCTAATTTAATCTTGAGTCTTTGTTTTTATTCATTTCCTTATTGGCTTGAAAGTTCTTCTCTATAAAGGTTTTCAGAAAAGTCATTTTTAGTGTCACCTTCACTAACTTCATCCCAGTGATGTTGTTTCCTTTATAAATAAATAAAATAAAGAAATTTAGTTCTCGCTTTTCTCCCCTGCCTACTATCGACCTCCCTGCCCTCACTGCATATGATATAATAGATAATATTGTATTGAATTACGGCTTTAACGCTAATGTGTTTGTCGCAATAACATTACCGAATATTCCATCAGGAGACAGTATTACAAGTGCAACAATAAAGATATGAGATTAATACCAAACAAAAAAAACTTACAACTAATTTCCTTAGAACACAGATTTTTTCCTAGTATACATCTAAAATTTGCTTCAATTGAGAAGTTTATTCTCCCTGGCTGGTAGCGCAGTGGATAAGCCACTGGCCTGCAAACCCAAAGTTCGCTGGTGTGATTACCCAGCCACAGCACATAACCAGGTTACAAGCCAGGTCCGTAGCTGGAGGCAGGTGAAAGGCAACCATACAATGATGTTTCTCTCCTTCTCTGCATCTCTCCCTTCCTCTCTCTCTGGAAATAATAAATAAAATCTTTTTTAAAAAAGTTTATTCAATTCAGGAAAGGATTTTTATAATAAAACCTTGATTCTTATTTCTGTTTCATTTTTTCTTGAGTCAATTACAGTGATAATAAGTTTCTGTACTTTAGGTATGACCTTTCTCCTATGCATTTATTTCCTCCCTAATTGTGTTAGACTTTTGCCATAATTTATAATCTAATAGAGTAGCTTTTTTACACTCAATATCGATATTGCTGAAAAATTTTTGCAGTGTTCATTTTTCTATTCAAATTATTATTTAAGATGTAAATATGTCACTGAATTCACAGAATCTTTAATACTACATTATTTCACTCAGATCTGCTTTATTTACTCCACTCTGTTATAAAGGCCACTCTGTGATATCTATTATCTGATTTTTTCATCATTGATTTCATAATTTAGCAATATATTATACAATGCATA
The DNA here is from genome assembly GCA_004026585.1 of Noctilio leporinus. Lineage (NCBI taxonomy): Eukaryota > Metazoa > Chordata > Mammalia > Chiroptera > Noctilionidae > Noctilio > Noctilio leporinus. Next base: position 209,338 of record PVIW01000013.1, read on the forward strand.
TAGTACCTTGAATTTACTTTTTTTAGACTGACATAAATTGTTTTACAACCACATTCTTTTGATTTTGAAGTGCTGCTTTCCCTTTGTTCTACACAGTAAATTATTTAAATTTTTTTCATTTATTATTGCTTTCTGTTAGCCTATTTTAATTTAAAAAGTATATCTGTATCTGTGAATAGATTCTCCTTTGTCCTAGCCCTTCTCCCTTGCTATTAATATGTTAAGCACAAATGCTGATCTAAAACAATTTCATCCCAACCCTAGTACTAAAAGCTAATGATTGTGAAAGCATATTGACAAGTTAGAGTTCCAGAAGACTAAAAGGAGAAGAGGAATTAGAAACTAAATCCAGAATCATCTTTGTGCAATCTCTTCTTAGTACTTAAATAAGTACACTACAAGTCCACTTTACGTATCTGTTTCTTCATCCAACACATAAATAAATGTCTGTTCTTCCCGATTTTACATACATTTTATCATTTAAATGAAGAAATACTAAGGAATTTTTAGCCACCTCTCCATAAGTTTCATAGACCTCAGTATTTCAGTATAAAAAAATTATTACTCATTTTTAATATAATTTATTTAGAAAAAAAGCAGTGGGTCCTGGCTGGTGGCACAGTGGATAAGGCACCAGCCTGCGAATCCAAAAGTCTCTGGTTAGATTCCCCAGCTGGGGTACATAACTAGGTTGCAAGCCAGGTCTCTAGCCAGATCCATAGCTGGAAGCAGGTAAAAGGCAACCTTACACTGAAAAAAAAAGAAAAGAAAACAACACTGAATCCTATTTTCCTCTATAAAGTTATTAGTGTTCTGTCCAGCAAATAAAAATAACAAAATTCAATATTCACACAGACATACACACAAAAAGACTCAAAAGACAGCAGTTTTCTTCAACAACACCCACAATAGCACTGTATAAATTTATAGCAAGTTTGCTCCAGAGAGACCTCTAGGATCCTTCCTCACTCATGTCCAGCTCAAATATTAATAAATTAAATGAATTATAAAAATACATATATTTCAGCTTCATCTGTGACACACGAAGAACTTAGAAGTAATCATTTCAAGTTCTCCTTATAACAAGAAAAAACTGCACAAACTAAAAATCAATTATTTTCTTGAATCCATCAGAATATTGAGCTTAGACCATCCGCTCAAAGTTGAGAGGGTCAGATGAAACCAGAGAATTATAGCTGAGATCTACCTACTGGTATGGAGCAAAAGCCTCTGAAAGCATAAAATGGTAGAAACATTTAAAAAGGTCATTTTGACAGATTGCTGAGTACGATACATTGATTAGTATGAGAGTGAGAAACTGCAGTTCTTTGGGGGCTGCAGTGTTAGATGGATCACTAAACCTTCATGGCTTTACCTCTAGGAACTTCACCAAGTGCTTACAGTAAAAACAATGAAGGGAACAATCCCCTCATGTTGTTGGCAGGTGGAAGGGTAACCATTGTGAAATATGCCTACAGCTTTCAGAGCCTGACCAAGAATTGTGCAAGAATTGTGAGGAAAGGGCATGCCTCCCATTCTAGCACCCTCTTATTATATCATTAACATAATACAACCAGGGCTATTAGGGGCAGTACTTAAACTGTTATAGGAGCACAGAGCAGTAAATTGTTCTGATTTCAGAGTCAGGAGACTATGTAAGTTACCTTGCCCTGAGGCTGACTTTTGAAGAATAGAAAGTGTAGATTGTTCTGGAGGCATTAAAATAAGAATTACAGGGAGAGATAATAGCAGGAACAGAAACAAAAAGATAAAATTCTATTAATATTTTGCATTGCCTCTGGGGAATATTTTACTTTAGGGCCACAAGGGCGGCTTCAACAATGAAAGTAATTTTAATAACAGTGACAGTAATAACCATTGTTTATGTAGAGTTTGTATGAAATTCCTTCCATGTGTTATCTCATGTACTACAACTTAAGAATTATTCGTTTATTTCTCCCATAAAGATAACAAACAGCCTCAGATCGGGTTTTACAGGTCTATGCCAAAAGTGCCAGCCGTGCAAACGGTTTTAATTATATGGACATTGGCTTGATACTTTCAGGACAGACCTCAACTACCCAAAGTGTCATGATACTCAATTAAGGGGCCATAAGTATTCCTCTACATTTGCTCTGAAGATGAGAAATACGAAGAAAAGAGGATGCCCTGTAGATTTAGAACTTTAACAAGCTTATTGCTTCTCATAGGTCAATTTTATTAATTTTCCAATTTTTATGTGATATATATCAAGAGACATTGAACATAACCGCTGCTTACACACAAGGAATTTCTGCATAAGATTTTTAAAATCAAATCAAGCTACCAATCCTATTCTAAATTAAACACTTCCATAAATTTTAAAGCTTAAATGACATCTGATTTTAGAATTTTACACAACCTTCCAGCTTTTCTAATGATATAATTGACATATAATAGTATATAAGTATATGTTAATTAAAAGTTTTGATTTGATACACTTATATATTGCAAAATGATTATGATAACAGCATTAGCTAACATCTCCTTCCTGTTGCATAATTAACATTTGATTTTTGTTGTGAGAAGTTTAAGATCTACTTCCTTAATAAGTTTTAATTATATAAAATAGTATTATTAGTTATAATTACCATGTACTACATTATACCCCTAGTATTGATTGATCTTATAACTGGAAGTTTGTGCCCTTTGACTAATATCTGCTCCCTTTCTTCCAACCCCAACCCTGATAGCTACCACTCTATTCTCTGTTCCAATAATTTTGAATATTAAGGTTTCACATATAACTGACATACAATATTATTCTTTCTCTATTTAACTTGTTTCACTTAGCATAATGCCCTCAAATCCACCCATGTCTGGCAAATGGCAGGATATCCTTTATTACTCGTGGCTGAATAGTATTCCATTGTTTACTCATATGTGTTTCACATCTTCATCTAGTTGCTTGTCCATAAACACTTTGGTTATTTCCATACCTTGGCTGTTAAGAATAATGCTGCAATAAATATGGGGATGCCACTATCTCTTGGAGATCTCATTTTCATTTCCTTTTTATACATACCGAGAAAACAGATTGCAAGGTCATTGATAGTTGTAATTTTAGTATTTTGAGAAACATCTGTACTGTTTTCCACAGTGGATATACCAATTTAGATTCCCAGAAGTACATAAGGGGTCCCTTTTCTCTATATTTCTCACATTTGCTATCTCTTGTCTTTTTGGTAATAGCCAGTCTAACAGGCATGAATTGGTATGTCATTACATTTTTATATTTTTATGATTAGTGTTGGTGAACAATTTTTCATATACCTGTTGGCCATGTGTATGTCTTCTTTAGAGAAATGCCTATTTTAAATCAGGTTATTTGGCTGGGTGTTTGGTTTGGTTTGGTTTGGTTTTGCTAGTGAGCTAGCATGCAATCCAGGAATTCCACTTACCAGAGTTTATTCAAAAGAATTGAAATTAGGATCTTAAGAGAAATATTTCACACTTCCATGTTAAATACAACATTATTCACAATAGCTGAGATGTGTAATCAACCTCAAAGTCCATCTATGGATGAGTTAATAAATAAAATGTAGTACATATTTACAATGAATTATAGTTCCTCTTAAGAGAAAAAAGATCAATCATGCCACATGTGACAACATTAAAGAATTCTGAGGACATTATACCAAATGAAATAGTCAAGTCACAGAAGAACAACTAACTGGATGGTTGCATTTATAAGAGGTATCTAAAATGGTGAAAATTAGAAGCAGAGGGAAGTTGCCAGAAGGGTGGTGGAAGGGAATATATGGGAAGTTTCTATTCAAAAACTATAAAATTTCAGTTATATAATATGGATAACTTCTAGAGATTTTCTGTATAACACTGTACCAGTAGTTAACAAAACTGCATTGTATACTTTAAAAATGTGTTAAGAGTATAGATCTCATATTAAATATTCTTACAGTATTAAAAAAAGAACCATAGTTAAAAAGCAAGAATGGAATTTTAGGAATCTTTATCAAATCATGTTGTTGACATTATTAAGGCTCAATCAGTATCAGCTCAGATGTGAGACTGGAACCCAGAGAAGACGAATGGTGGGCAAGTAAATAGAACTAGATCCAGAATCATATAATATTTAGCCTTAGAAACTACATAAAATCTTAGTTATAAAAAAATATGGCCAAATAAAACATTATAAGTGTTGCTAACAATAGTAAGAATGACTTGAGAAAACGCTGTTAGTTTGAACCTTTTCTTACAACTGCCTACGGAAATAAATTGCTTCAAAGCCACAAATGGGAAGAAAATTATACCATGACATATATCTGTCTTTTATTTGATGAATATAGGGATCTACAAATACACAGATACAAACATATGTGTGAATGAAAAGATTAAACATGGTACTACTTTACCTGTAAAGCAGGTAAGAGATCATTATTACTTTATGGCTGGATATTAGCATATCCATTTGACATGTACACATATTTGGTCAGTTTTATTTTCTCATTTTAATAGAATCTCATTCATCCCTACTAATGGGTACTCAAAATTTGGAAAATGATTGAATTTCTAATTAGTAAACAAATGTAATACACTTCAGGCACTCCTATACTGAAAGAGTTTTATTAGTTTTTATTCCAAGCACTGCATTGTTTAAACTTGACTATAAGTTTTCTCAGCAGATAATTAGAGATGGCATTGATATTCTAATTGACATATAAAAGTGGATCAAAAAACTTTGGTACACTTAGACAATAAAGTACTACACAGCAGAAAGAAAGAGGGAACTCCTGCCTTTTGCAACAACGTGGATGGAACTGGGGAGTATTATGCTAGGTGAAATAAGCCAGTCGGTGAAAGACAAACACCATGTGATCTCACCTAACATAGGACACTAATGAACAAAATAAACAAACAAGCAAAATAGACCCAGAGACATGGAAACAAGGAACATACTCACAGTGTGCAGAAAGGAGCAAGGAGGGGGAGAAAGGGGCAAAGAGGAACAGTTTAGTCAAGGAACTAGTGTAAATGACCCATGGACATGGACAACATGTGGGAATTGACTGTGAGAGAGGGGTGGAGAGGGTGGAGCAGGAGACAGCAGTGGGGAAAAAAGTGGGATAAATGTAATACAACAATAAATTAATTTTTAAAAAAGTGTTTGAATAACATTGCATTTTATATTTCTAAAAATGTGTTTTTCGCCCTGACCAAGTAGTTCAGTTGGTTATAATGTCATTCTGTATATCAAATGGTTGTGGGTTCAATCCCCGGGTCTGGGCAGATACTTAGGTTTCAGGTTCGGCCTTTGGCCAGGGTGTGTATGGGAGGCAAAAGATTGATGTTTCTCTCTCACATATTTCTCTCTCTCTCCCCTCTCTAAACTCAGTAAACATATCCTTGGGTGAGTGCTAAAAAAAAAATGTCTTTATTGCTGCTGAGTAGGTAAACAGGAGCAACTAACACGTGATTTATTCTGTAAAACTCATACATACACACTCATTGAAAGAGAGATGGAATTTGAAGTCAGAATAGCTAAGTTGGAATCATATATTTGAGAACAATTTGTCTATAGTTTGATAAGTGGTTTAACCTTTGCGAGACTCATTTTTCTCCCCTGTTAATTTGCATGGTGGAAATGACACTTATCTCACAAGGTTATAACAAGGATAAAATATAATATGTAAGAAAGTACTTTGTAAAATATAAATTTCCATTCTGTCATCATTTAAGTAATTGTACATATGAAAATTTTTATCTAAGATTAGTTTCTTGCATGTGTCAACCAATCCCAGCCAATGCCAGATTTTAAAATACAGCCCTTTAAAATCAGCTCTTCTTTAAGGGACAAAAATATATATTTCCCCTGGTGCCTACAAATAGGTCAGATATTGGACAACTCATTAATTTCAAACTGCATCCATCTCTTCAGACAAATAAATAAGCCAGAGCTGTTCCTAAAATTATAAGGCAAAATCCATTATTCTAAAAGGTTGATAATCTCTCATGCTAAGTCATCATCACTCATTCCAGTTAAAACTGGACCTTACAATTCAATGTAAATTAATCAAGTGTCAAATTATGGCCACACTGGTATTTTTTAACAACCTTTTTAGTGCCAGTGATTTAAAATTACCATAAAATGGTACATGTTCTTATTCAACATTCTTCTTATTTTGTCAGTTATACTAATTTAATGTCACTTAAGAAAAACAACTTATTATAAAACTAATGTTTGGAGGAGCATTATTTTAAAGAGCTTTTAAATCTTCAGAAATCTTGTAAAATTCAAATACCAAGTTTATTTTTCACATCTAGAAATACTTTTAAACTCTTACCCAGAAACCAAATTCTAAAGACTATCAACATTATAATCCCTGATAATTTAACAGTTGTCACAATTAAATAAAAATAAAATGATGTCCAAACAAATCAGTGAAATACAACCAAGAGATGCTGTTAATATCATGACTTGTTCTTAAAATATAAGTTACTTGTGAGCAGAGGGTTAGTTCTCCTCTTCTTCCCTATCACCTAAAGTAAATCAGTTGCACATTGTTTTAATCCTTATCCAATATTAACTTAATATAGAACAAAATTAAATAACTTTGGACTTGCACTTTCCAACAAGAGTAGAGCTGTCCTGGGTATTTATAAGTACATATTTATCAGAATACTTTTTGAGAGAATTGAGCAGAATGGGAGAATTTTATAAAGAGTACTGAAGCAAATTTTTCTTGCTAGTAACTTGGTATGGTAAAATAAACCAGAGCCAAGTAGGTCTATCCATTTCTCTCTCTCTCTCTCTCTCTCTCTCTGTCCCTTTTCTTGCTCTCAGCAACTGTTTAAGAAATTTTCTCACTTCTGCAGATCCTAGAAAGCCTATCAGGAACTAGGAAGAAAACAGTCACTTAGAACAAGTGCTTACACCTACCACTGCAGGTGCACCTGTTTTTAGTGGGGTTAATAACTTGTGGAGACCACAGAAGGCTTGTCAAACTATTAGACCAGTTATAATTACATGGGCAGAATCTTATGACAGAAAGCTACTATAACATGGTCAATGAACTGTAGGCAAAACTGATCATATTGCTTTTGAATTTCTCAATATAGGCTACCTAGGAAAAATTCAGGCTGCAAAGCCAGCTGTATTTTTGATGGGAAATGATCTTGAGTTCTGATCACTCCAAACAAGTAAAGCTTTTCAAACTTTCCATTAATAATATCAGTCATGGTAGGTGAGAAAATGTTTGCTATCAAGATTCTATTTTACCCTGTATTCTGTTTCTCAAACATATTTGATGAATAATTCTCAATTTCAAATGCATCAGAAAATGAAAACAAAAACAAACCTAGTCAAACAAAGGCATTTTATTCTGCAATTATAAAGGTTAATTACATGCCAGGAGATGTAAAGGCTAAGAAAAAGCAAGGTATGAATAAAACTGCAAGTTTGTCTGTCCTTCTTTAGGGCAAAATGATGGGAAAGGCTAATGGATGCACCATGTGTTTCATGATAAAGTTCTCAGGAGAGATGCCCATAGAAGCACAACAAAAATGATCTAAGATTCCTCCAAATGAGCTTTTACATTCATGTTGTATTTTTGTCATAATGTTTTAATTACAAAATTGTTTTACAACATTCATTTTATCAAAGTATATGTGTAGTACCATATTTCTAAAAAAAAATAAGTTATTCTCATTCCTGTCTATTCTCACTCCTAAATGATGATCACTAGTGCAATTTCATGTGCTTTCTGATATTTATTATATAAGTTCAGTCATTTTGATTAATACACCGACATGAGCTATCAAATCAATGTCTTTCTGAAAACATCTAGTTTATACAATTTTATTGAATAAACAGTGTTATGATTAACATGTAAGATTTAGAGTTAAAAACATCCTCAGGAAAACCCATAGGCTGATGGCCTGTCTTTAGACTAGTAAGATATTATCATGAAAAATGAAGACCCCAAAGTGCTAAGCAATTCTCTTAACTGATGAAGTTGTGGTTATTGTTAGTCTGGTTAAGATACAATGACAAAGTCCAATTTCTACTAACACAACTGCTTTTAAAAGGTAGAATAGTTTTAAATAAAAACAAAGCACATGTACTTTTAAACCTTTAAACAGTACAGGTCCCCAACTCCCAAACTCAATTTACTTTTAATTTCACAGGTTATAAACTCCAGACAACTAGACAAAATTGGCAGGCATTCTGTCAAAGCTACAAAACAAGAAAATCTTATCTTCCAGCTTCCATTTTCTTCCCTCCCCCTGCCCAAGTATTACAGAGCTCTTACTATCAATCCTAGTTGTTAACTGAAATGTGAACCTAGATTATAATTCATATTGTTTTGTCTAGGGGAACAATTTTTCTTGGGAATTAGCATTTTATGAGAAACCTAGTCCTATATATAGGCAGCTACAGAGATCATATTTGATTTTAGATATATGTTTGGATTTCTTAAGTTTTACAGATAGAGAGCTGGCTTTAGCAGTATTGTGTGTCCTGTTGTTCTTCTAGAAATAGTCCAATAAGAAGAGCATTGAAAGAGCTAGACAATATCTGTTGGAGGACAACCACAAACTAAACAAAATAGCATAGAATAAAGAGAAGATACTGAGCACATGTTTTAGGGCTATGATATTACACATATAAAGTATATAAAGTAGATGGAAATTACTCTGAGTTCTTTTCATTCCTCTATGTGAAAATAGAAAAATGTCTGTATACTGCTTATTACCAAGTAGTAGAATATTTCACCATATCCTATTTTGAGGGTTTTGTTGTAAGTGTTGTTGGTACCTGATACACATTACAAAGTGCCCCCCATAAAAAACTTTAAAGAGGTTAAACAATTTACTTCAGTAGTCCCAGGTGGATGAGCAGGAGCATGATTAAGGATGTGAGTAATGGTCTGGAAATACGTGGGCAGACTCTCTTCTGTGCATGTCCCTTCCCTTAGTAGAGGAAAAAGAATCCATGATTGACTGTGAAGAAGCTGTCAAGTGCTTTGAGTAAAGGTAAGAACCAACCACTTCAAGAAAAGCAATAATAAAACCTAAAAGACAGTGAAAAGGGAAAATCTCACAGCTGGTCTTTCCTTCACAATGTACTACCAAATAGAGTCCAACAGAAAGGAGATCTTGAAGACATTAATATGTAGTAATCAGAAGTATAAAAAAATAATCTCCAGGCCCACCCACGCTGTTGCAAAAGGTAAAAAGTTTCTTTACTTGTACAGCCACATAGTATTCCATTGTGTAAGTGTACCACAGCTTTTTTATACACTCATCAATTGACAGCTTGGGGTTTCTAGGGATCTCACTTTTACGTGGAATCTAACAAAATAAACTGATGAACAGAACAGAAACAGAGACATGAAAACATGGAATGGATTGGCAGCTGGGGGGGGGGGGGGGGGGGGGCACTAAATTAAAAGGAGGGAAAGAAATTAGCCAGAGAGCATATATACATATCCATGGACACCAACAACAGTGTGGTAATGGCTGGAAAGAAGGGAGGGTGGGGTCTGGCTGGAAGTGGGCTAAGTGGGGGAAAATGAGGACATATGTAATACTGTCAATAATAAAAATAAAGGAGTATAAAAATAATTTTGTGTGTGTGGATCACATGGTTATTTGATTCCTTTCCATAAACTTTGCCTTGCCTGGGAAGACCTAGTGAAACCAAGGGTACTTATGACTTGATTAAATTTAGTTTTAACTCCTAGCTCTAAAAATCATCTGTCTCTATCTCACACACACACATACACACCCTGGCAGGCCTAGCCTTTTCCCCATATAACCAATATCCCCTGAGTCAGCAGAAAACAGAAAATGGCCTGAACTTAACTAATGATCACATAGTCTAGACCTCTGACAGGGTAAGGATAACATTTTGACCTACATTATGTTTTAGTTCCTAAGCCCTAACTTGGAACAGCCTTCTGGCTACCTTCCCAAGAGGTCAGACAGAAGGATGCTAGAAAAGACCTCAGAGCAGTTCTCCAGACCTGAAGAAATGACCCACATCTGAATCTGACCAAACAGCTCTTAGCCTGACACCAAACCCTTAACTCATGATGTCTTGTGGTTTTGTCCTATATAATCTGTAACATATACGCCATTGGGGAGTTCAGGTTTTTTTGTGCATTAGCCTCCTATTTTCCTGGATGGCACCGTTGGTAATAAAATAGCCAACCTTTCCCCACTGCTGTTCTAGTTGTCTAGTGTTTGACTCAGCAAGCACTGAATGTAAGAAATCTTTCTGCTCAATATTAGATCAATTAAGAACCAAAAATTGGGAAAAGTACTATTTTATTCTAGCTATGTGCTCTTGACATTTTTACTTCTTGCTGACATATTTGTATGTTGAGGCCATTCTAGTCTTGACATTAGAGTAATGAAACAGAGAAGACTGAGCATTAATTTAGAGTTGGGAAAAGGGGACCCCAGAGTCATTCATTTTTCTACTGTTGGTTCTGGTCCCTGGAGTTGTTTCTAGGGTGAACATCAGCAATTCACAGTAGCTCAAGAGTTCATGAGGAATTGCATTAGAGTTTGGAATCAAATCCCTTAATATTGTGGTTTATTGTCTAAACTTGATTTGTGTGTGTGTGTGTGTGGAACATCAAGAAATAGCAAATTACAAGCTAGGAAATATAATCAAGGAATCAATATCTTGGCATTTTCAGGAAAATTGAAATTAAGTAAACTAGATCTAAATAATTTTTTTCACCTAGTAAAAATGTTTAAAAATTAAACACATTTAAATTAAAATTTTAAATATGTACTAAAAATACAATAGATAAAGATACAGTAAAAGATCTTTGGGATGATTTATATCAAACTTTTGAGAGAGATTTATTACTTAATTAAAAACTAAAATATATCTTTTCAGAATACAAAGAAGTTCAAACAAGATAAGAATTTTACACACAACACCAAGTTCTGATTATCTGATTAAAAAAAAAAAAAACTTCTGTATGGTATGAAGAATATGTTTCATATTTCAACTTCTAAATGTATTAATTTTTATCAAAGATACTAAAAACATAATGGTGAATATTACTATAGTTTCTTTGATTATTTTTACTTTACTGGATTTGAGAATTACTCCTCAACTTCACATTTTAAAAAAGAAAACTCTCTTTGTAGAACTCTTAAAAGTTGTTCCATAATGATTTTGATACATTTCAGATAAATGTGTGGGTGTACATAAATGTAAAGTTAGTTCACTCAGAATTCTGATCCACTAACTAACTAAGCTGGGTTTTGTTTTGATTGTTACCTAAAACCTCATTTCAATGCAAAATTTCTAGCTTTGACAATAAACATGACTTTATAAAAATTCATTCTACATAGTACAAGTGTCACCAAAAAGAAGGTTGGAGTCTATAAAGTTTAACACTTCATGATTCTATGCTTTTTCAATCCAATTTATTCAGGTACTCATTGTTTTTTGGTGACTATAATGAAACTAAGTTTACAGTAAATTACTATAAGTATCCAAAAATAATACCATAAGTTTTTAAATATTCTTACAAGCCTCAAATGATTTTTGGTAATGAATTATTGCAAATGACAGGCTATAGCCTACACAAGTGCATCTTTTATCTTTACAGAATTGGACAAGAGAATACAAATACATCAATGAAAGATACACCTTCTCTCCTAGTTCATAATTCTGAGTGCTACTGAATGCTGGAAAGTATAAGCACTTAATTTTATAAACACCAGAGAATAACTAATGATTCTGAGAAGGAAAATCAGTGAATTTATCTAGTGAATAAATGTACTAAACTATAAAATAAAAGGTAATAAATGTAGAAAAGACATAAGATTATCATTAAGTTTAGATAATAGAATCATATTTATAAAAATGAAAAGAATCAAATAAAACACAACAAAATTTCAAAATCAACCTAATGAATTAAGAGTACAATAAGATAAAATTAGAAAATCATGAGCATCAGTATATACCTAAAAAGGATAGAAAAATAAAAATATATTAAAACTTGCAAGTACTAGGTGAAAGTTATATAAATATGTATCAATAACCTTAATAAAAATATGCTACATCTATATTCAGTGCTAAGAAATTTCAATGAGAGCTAAAAAAGACTATATAATTAGTTGAATATAGTTGAAAATAGGAAACCTACAAAGTGTTAATTTCTTCTAAAATGAAATTATAGGTTTAATGCACATGTAAGTAATATTTAATAAAATACATTTTAGAGCTCACAAATGGTGATAGAGGACTTAGAGTGCTGAACACACAATATAGTGTACAGATGATGTGATGAAGAATTTTACACCTGAAACCTGTATAATCTTAACCAGTGTTACCCCAATAAATTCAATAAAAATAAAATAAATGAAGTAAAATGCAGGAAATATATTTTGTTGATTTTAAGATGTACAACTTCTTACCCATTACAAGTCTACATACAATTGGACTGTGTTTTACAGCTGATGATTTGTCAATAGTTTGACATATATTTTTTATTTTTAGGTAATATAGAAAATTATATTATAAATTGTCTAATTTATGGTAGGGTATTCAAATATAGTAAAGAACAAGTTACAAAATATTCCTCAAAAGGGAAACAATTATTGGTCAAGAATAATAGGAGTTCACTATTTATTAAAAATTATGAAACTAATATTAAAACAAGTGTTAACAGTTTAACACTTCAATGCTAGACAAAGAGAACACAGAAACAAAACTAGGACTTACACAGCATTTTAAGCCTAATAAAGAATTATAAAGTTTTCTCATAGAAAGTGTTGAGGTAACTAGTTAATAGCTTGCAAATAAAACTTTGAGTTTCACACCTCAACTTTCACTAAAATATAGCTTAAACAGTAAAATATCTTTATATAAAGCATATCAAAGATTAAAATTGAAATAAAAGTAGTTTAAACTTCAATAATGGAACTACTTTACCAGCTTGGGGTTGTTGGAGGTGGGAAAAAGGTGAAAAGGATTAAGGAGTACAAACTGTCAGTTTTATGTATAATCATGGACACATAAACTACAGCATAGGGAATATAGTCAGTCATGGTCTTATAACTATGGAGAATGCCAGGGAGCTACTAGACTTATCATTGCAATCACATCGTAAAATATACAAATGTTTAATTTGTATATTTGTGCACCTGAAATGAATACATTAACCATAACTGAAATTTATATGTAAAAAATTACCAGATTAGATATTACACAGGAACAGTATAATACCTTTGTCTCTCTCTATATATATAATATATATGTGTTTGATTTAGTCTTGTTATTGTAATATTCATATGTACAGAAGTATAAAATATATTTGCACAGTCTACATAATAAAGAAAAAAATCTGTGTAACCTCTCACAGTTTAATAAACAGTGTACTGATAGATCCTCAGCCTTTTCAGATCTCACAGCCTCTTTAGAGAGAAGTCATCATAGCTTTCTAATAACCATTCCCTTGCATTCCTTGGCACCTTCACATTCACAAATAACACTCGTTGTTCATGGGTTCTATATGTGCATATTTGCCTACTTTCTAACATTTATTTGTAATCCCCAAATTGAATATCACAACATTTTTATGGTCAACTGCAGACAAGCTCAGAGTGGCGAAGAATTTCATTCTGATACATATATACATACATAAATACATTTAGAGGTAAGGTTGAACAAGGTAACGTTCCAGCTCTAGATTTCAGCTCCTATACTATAAATGTGTGTCCTTTCCACCTTTTGTTTAGTGTTGCTTTTTGCATTTTTGCTTTTGTTGATGATTTTACTTTTTAAAATAACCCCAAGCATAGCGCTGAAGACCACTTAGAGTTCCTAGGCATAAGAAGGTTGTTAATATATTGTTGACTGATAATGAGTTAATTTGTGCTTGCACTTTCATTAGCTTTTGCTAATAAAAATGCCAGTCAACAATGTGTTAAGTATCTTATGCAGAAATATATGTTGCATAAGCTTTCCACGTGAGTAATAGTGTTTTTAACAGTGAGTTCGATGTTAATGAATCAGTGATAATTAATGAATCAATGTTAATTATATGTATTTTATCAGTGTTAAGATGCACAACTTTTCACATGTATCTGTGGCAGTTTGCAGCAAAATATTTGAATATACTTTGATTTAGGACTTCAAGTAATAGCGTAGAAAGAATGTGTACAGGGACACTTCTGGCCATTTTTTGGCGTCTACAACTTTGTGAACATACTTGCAGCCAGCTGGAATTGTCAAGTGAGTCTCTGATTATTTAACTCAGTAATCTGACCAGCCTGGTTGGTGAAAGTACTACTGATGATGGTTTTTAGATAGGACTTTTATGATTATGATATAAAATGTTATTTAATTGCCAAAAATGTCTATTTTTTTGGTTTTACTTTTACTGTTTATGCCATTAGCTGTTTCTGCTTTTTCTCCCTTTTCCCATTTTCACCTAGCCCCATCCTCTAATTTTTAAAAATTATATAAAAATAAAAAAGATATGCACTTATATCTGCTTTTCTTAACCAAAGAAAAGTAACCTGCCTATTCCCAGCTCTCAAGGTGTGACTCTAACATCTGCATTAGCAACTAGCTGTTTTGCTTGTTAAAGATGTTCATTCCTGGGACTCATCCAGACTTTCCGAAACTAAATGTTTAAGAAGCATGCCTAAAATTTGCATGTACAATAATTATCAAATGCTCACTACTATGACAGATCTTGAACAAGAAAGCCTGGCAGTCTTATCACAGTATGCTGAGATAACTCAAGCAAATATGCACTATACATTTATTCCTTCGTTAAGTGATCTCAGTGGTTCTACGGGAAACACTGTTGGCTGCATTAATTGAATTAGAATTCAAAGTATATAAGCTGCAACTTCTCTGTGTGTTCTAATTACGTCGTTCTCAGTAGTTATTCCATCTAGACTTCTTGTAATGTATAGATTTTATTCTTGGAACCTAGTGCTTTGTTTTGTTTTGCTTTGTTTAGAGGGCAGAAGAATTGCAGGAGGAATAGGCAAGAGAGTATTTTAGGCAATCTCCTAATGACCCACTTCACTGTGAAAGCATTATTAGAAATTGCTGGGTTTTGTTTACTTGTTCCAAGGTATAGAAGTTTGGGTGAGTTTTCAAAGCCTCAGAAATGTAGAAAATGCATTAATTTCAGCGTGTCCAAAGTCTTAATTCTGGTGGCTCCTGTCGCCTGACTAGAAAAAGTGATATGAATACTAGGAAGTTGAAAGTGAACTTTCCTATCTGTATTTTGTCCTTCAATAGCCTCCAGAGGCAAAAGTTGTTTGTCTGTAATATTGAATTTTAAAGGTCATTTTTTATTTTATAGCTATAGGTTGGTTTTTATTTCAAGTTATTTTACATGACCCATGCATGGTAAATTAGACTCTAACCTGTTCTGAAGGACAAACGATAACTATGTCTAATACCCCAGAACTTCGTTTTCCTGTTTTAAAGTGAATATTTTAAAATTCCTTTTAAGAAGTCCTGTGTTAATTCTTTTGGTTGGTACTTAGGCAGTATTATAGTTTTTAAAGCTTAAACCCTGGGATAAAACAAACATGGGATGGAGTTTTGTTTTTTAAATACTAACTAGCTGCTTAACATTGGGAAATTTACTTAATCTATAGAAACTTGATTTTGTACAAAACTGAGATAAGCACTGGCCAATATTATAGGATTTTGTAAGAATTAAAGATAATACATATAAGATACATATTTTTAATGGTTGAAGTGTAAAAAATAACCAATACATGTTATTAAATCAGGCCATATTTTATTACATCCTAAAATATCAAACCTATTTTTAAAACAGTTTGCCTACAAAGTCAAATACAGCACTTTGTTTCATTATAAAATCATGCAAATAGTGAATATCAAAATACATTCAATTAAATAAGGATGTTAGGTATAAAAAATGCTCTCATTTCATCTTTCAGAACATTATTTCAATTAAACTTCATAACAAGCATTTACCTATTTTTGTACATTCTTAAAAGAAATATATAAAATAAATAAATAAAGCCTAATGCCAGTGATTAGATGAATAGTAGTGCCTATTTTGTTTTAAGGCATCATTGTTCACTTTGCAGAGTTAAAGAGTGAGAAGATCTTATACCTCATCATTCCCAAGAGTTTGTCCATGTTTAATTTAATGGTGAGTACATACCAGGTGCTCGGTAATTGTATTTTTAACTGAATTAGTGATTGAATGAGAAAATCCTTGCTCATTACCCATGCATTCCACTTTCAGAGAACTAGTTTTACTCAAATATTACTCATGTACTTATTTTTTAACTAAGTAAATTTTAAATCATCCAAGATGTACTGGTTATTATTTGAGTTAAAACTCAAAGCCATAACCAATACAATTTTGTGTAATAAAATATTGAAAATACCATAACCTTATAATAATATAAAATTTCATTGTTTATTTGCTACCTATTAAAAACACCATAAACCATATCTTGATTCTTGAAAAAAGAAGTGAGAATAATGTTGTACCAACTAAAGTACCCGGTTAGCTGACAAAGTCCCTTTCATGGACTTTCTACACTGTAACTAGGATACCAACTATGTCAGGAGCAAGAATGGAATAGAAAAAGTGTGAACATAAACTTAAAATAAAAGTTTACTCAACAACTCAGATTCCCAATCCAAAAGAAATATTAATTAAAGATATTACTTTAATATGAAGCTGAAAGTTGAGCAGTAAAACATTTATAGCCAAGAAAAATACAGTTTCGAGTAAACAGCCAACAAAATAAAAAGACAACCTACAGAATGGGAGAGCATATTCACCAATATATCTGATAAAGGGTTAATATACAAAATTTATAAAGTACTTAGAAAACTCAACACCAAAAAAAAAAAGAAAGAAAGAAAAAAGAAAAGCCAGTAAAAACTGGGCAAAAAACCTAGACATTTCTTCAAAGAAGACATACAGATAGCCAACAGAAATACGAAAAGATGCTCAACATCACTAATCATCAGAGAAATGCAAATACAAATCATAATGAAATACCATCTTACATCTGTCAGAATGGCTATCATCAATAAATCAAACAAGTGCTGGCAAGGATGTGGAGAAAGGGAAACCCTTTTGCACTGTTAGTGGGAATGCAGACTGGTGCAGCCACTGTAGAAAGCTGTATGGAGGTACCTTAAAAAATTGAAAATGGATCTGCCTTTTGACCCAGCAATCCCACTTCTGGGAATATATCTGAAGAAACCCAAAACACTAATTCGGAACAGCATAAGCACCCCTAGGTTCACTGCAGCATTATTTACAATTGCTAAGATGTGGAAGCAGCTTAAGTGTCTATCAATAGATGAGTTGATAACACAACTATGGGACATTTACACAGTAGAACTCAACTTGGCCATAACAAAAGAACATTTTACCCTTTGCAATAGTATGGATGGACCTGAAGAACATTATGTTAAGTAAAATAAGCCAGCCAAAGAAAGGCAAATACCATATGATTTGTCTTGTACTAAATAAATTGAACTAACAAGTAAAACAGAGACGAACTCATACATGAAGAAAAGATGACAGCTAGGGGGTGTGGGAGGTTAACGGATGGAGGAAAAGGGAAAAGGGACTCATGGACTTGGCAACAGTGTGGTGATTGTTGGGGGAAGCGAGGTATAAGAGGACTAAATGATAATAGAAAATATATCATAAAGATTAAATAAAAATAAAATTTCCAGATTGGCCCTAGGAGGAGATTAGTGTAGCTCTATTTACTCCTCCACCATTTTGGACACATCCAAAAAAAATTTCTAGATGAATCAAATAATTCTTTCCATGACAAGTTATTTGCTTATAAGTTCGTATTCTATTTCTCATAAGCCCATAAACAAAGATGCACATATATGCAAAGGAGTCTGAAGTTTATGAAAAGTTTGTATTGGGTGTAAATACCAAGTGCACTGTAATAATTTTCAGCTTATATAACAACACAAACACTATAAAAATTCTAGTATAAAAGAGTACAATCATTCCTCAACAGATACACTTCAATTTGTTTCCCTATTCTTCACACTAAATACAACTAAATAATAACCCTGCATATTATATATAAAACATTAATAATAAGGCTCTGAATGTTTAAAAGACTAACCAGCCAAGAGCCTCGTGGCCCAAGAAACACAATTTCTTGATTTCCGTTATGCCTCCTATCTCCCTGCAGCAACTTCCCTTTGTGTTCTAATTCTGCTGCTCTCAGTAGTTATTCCATCTAGATCTCTTGTATTGTAAGGGTTTTATTCTTGGAAGCTAGTGCTTTGTTTTGTTTTGCTTTGTTTCGAGGACAGAAGAATTGCAAGAGACAAGGCAAGACACATACACACACACACACACACACACACACACACAAATAAAAACATTCTCTCTCTAGCCAAAAAACCTAGAAAGAAACAACCTAACAAGATAGAAGAAATTTAGAATTCAACTTTGCTATACATGCCAAACATGTCCCTACTTCACAAATGGCAGCACAAAAGCCGACTGAAAAACTTGGACTTAGACCTTTGCTTAGCTATAATGGGTCACCTATCTTCCTACTGGGGTAGTGTCAGAGAAGGACCAATAGGAAGTTGGAATTTTCCTTCCAGCTGACAATAACAACATCCTCCCTCCTACATTGGTTGATACCGTGTGGAGAACTTGGACTTCTAATGCCAATGGCAATAAAGAGATCCCCTCCACTTTCACAGAGTTGGTTCAAGGAGATCTATTGGAAAGTGAGAATTTTCACCACCACCAGGTAGCACAAGGTCTTCGTGGTGTCAGCAAGGGCCGTAAGAGTAGTAACAAGGGACTCCTATCTTTATCAGTCAGGCTGATATCTGTAGACATCTAGGGCGGATCCAGAACTCTCATCCTTACCCAGCACAGCAGTGATGCCAGACAGAGAAACCTGGACTTCTATACTTCTCCCTGTCCCTGTCAGAACAGTGTCAGAAAAAGACAGATTAAATATAATACTTGAATAAACTTCAAAGTCTTATAATAGAATAACCACAATGTAAAAAATTACCATTACTCAAAAAAAAAAAAAAAAAAAGAATCTGAACTTGAATAAAAAAGATCCAAATCCTAGATACAAAGATGTTAGAATTACCTAACAAAAATTTTAAAGCAGCCAATATAAAAATGCTTCAGTAAGTATGCACATACTTGAAACAAATTAAAACTAGTAAGTTTCAGCAAGAAAATGGTATCAGTGTAAAAATACTACAAATAAATAAGAACCAAATTGAAATTTTAGAACTAAATAATACCCAAAAATTCAACATTGGCTTAAATAGTAGAATAAAGCATAGAGAGGAACAAATCAGTGAACCAGAAAATAGAACACTTATTACCCAATCTGAAAAAAGATTCAGGAAATTGCTTTTTAAAAAAAACAAACAGAGCCTCAGGGACCTGTGGAAACTATAAGATCTAACACTTATTTTCATTGGAGTCCAACAAAGACAAGAAAGAGTGAAGCTGAAAAAGTACTTCAAGAAATAAAGAAGTCAAACTTTCTAAATCTGGCAAAAGACACAAATCTACATATTAAAGAAGCTAAATAAACCTTAAATAGAATAAACACAGTGAGATTTGCTGCAAGACATATCACAGTCACAGCTGTTGAAATGAAAGGCAAAGAAATACCTCAAAATAAGCTGCGATGTTCCTAGTAACCCAGAAGCAAGTAGAAAGACAGCGGATTTCTCATGGGAAACCATGGAGGCCAGAATGAAGTGGCACTACATGTTTTAACTGCTGAAGAAAGAACTGTCAAACCAGATTCTATACATTGCAGGGATGAATAAAAACTAACTGAATCTGCTGTCAGCAGACCTAGCCTAAAAGTATGGCTAAAAGAAGTCTTTTAATCACAGAAGAATCCTAGAATATAAGAAATGAAGAACAGGAACATTAAAAGGATTGATAAATATATGCATTATTCTTTAAAATTTTCTAAATTATGTTTGATGGTTAAAGCAAAACTTATAATGTCTGCTACAATTCTCAATGTAAATGTTTAAGGCAATTATGTGATAAATGAGGAAGGTAAAGGGACATGAAGCTAAGGTTTGTAATTGTATACTTTGTTCAGTCTAGTGAAACATCAATGCCTGCAGACTTATAAGTTACACTTACATAATGCTACATCAAGAGCAACTATCTAAATAACTAAAAGCGATACAAAGAGATGCACTAAAAATACTATGATAGAGGCAGTTTAAAAGCAAAGTGATGGAAAGCTGTATCATGTAAAAAATTAAAAAAAGAAGTGGTTATAATAACAGTTGATAGAGTAGGCTTGACAGCAAAAAGTACAATGAATAAAGAGTGCACAAGCAGCATGAATAAAAGATAAATAATGGCTAACAATGGTCTATTTTAACAATAGAAATAAGGTGGTTACAAAAGAGAATTAAACTGAAACAAAATACATAGAGTATACAATCTGATTAATAGTTGATAAAGAAAATACTTTACTATAAAATACTTGACTATAAACAATATTATTTTTTAAGGATAAAACTAAATAAATTAAAATGGAGATGAGAAAGTTAATGCAATGAGTAAGAAATACACCATGGTCATTGTTTTATTCAGGAGGAGCATACAAGTTGTTGGATAACAAGATTTTTAAAAAATATGGTTAATGCATATTAAATCACAATAGTGCTTACTAAAATTTAAATTTTACATACATATATATGCAAAATATCACTTCCAAAGTTCGAGGACAAAAAATTAAATAAAACTAGGTAATAGATTACGAATAGCCTTTTAAAAAAAAAAAGACAATATGAATATAAAAATAATAGGGGAAACAACTTGTAAAGTACATTAATATAAATAAGGCTGCCCTGATTAGTATGGCCCAGTGGGTGTTGTCCCGCAAACCAAAAGGTCACAGGTCCTATCCTGGTGAGGGCACAAGACTGGGTTGCGGGGCCAGGTCCCAGGTCAGGGGCACACGAGAAACATCTGATCAATGTTTCTCTACCCCTCGTTCTCCCTCCCTTTCCCTGTCTAAAGCTAAATAAATAAAATCTTTTTAAAAGCCCAAAATATGAACAATTATAGCCACTATAAATAAACTTAATAATTAACACGTTGTTGACTGGCAATTTTATACAAAAACTAACGCAAGTGTAAACAAAGTTAACTTGTTATCAGTCAACAATGCTTGAAAACAGAAGTGTTTTTGTAACCAGTCAACAATATGTTAAAAGCAGAGGGGTAAGTGATTCTACCACCTCGGAATACAATTACCTTCACCTTCCATTTCTATGACAAATCTACGATTTCTGATTCTAGAAGGTTCTTCAGCCCCAAGGTCAGCTAGAATAACTGAAGTCATGAATTTCCCTGATATCTGACCACTGGGGCAGAATTATTTCTCCCTTTGAGGAGTGGGCAATGAAACATGAAGGCTAGAACAAAGCAGATGACCAAGTAAATGAGAAACAGGCCACCTAAGATGAACAAAATAATACTTTCTACTAGAGAAACGAGTGAGCCAAATGCAGCACATTGTTATTTTAGTTTAATAATTTTGAGATCTCTTCACTCATAAAAAAAAGAACTGGTTTTGTTTACTATTGAAATTTTTCCCTCCTGTAGATAAAATAACTGAAACCTAGAGGAATGAACTAGTATTACTGAAATGTTTAAATTATTTTTGTGTGAATAGTACAATGTTGACTATCTTTCTCCACATTAAAATTTTCTTTCTAAATTATGTTTTCTTTACTTTAGCAGTGGACACTGTTTTTAAAAAATGACTAAATTGAATTCAAACCCTGGGTTTCTCCACAGCCATCAACTGAACATTTTGCACTAACTCTGGGTGTTGCACTTCTTGTAAGATTGCATTTTGTGCTTCAGTTTGCCACCTTTATAGACTTATAAAATGAAACCATTCAAATAAACCAAACTTCCTTTGGTTGAACAAAATAAAAGAAAGCTCTGAATTTTGGTAGCAGCTTGTTTCTCAGAGATCTGTGGATCCTCTGAGAATATTGGGAGTATTGGTCCTGTTGAATGTCAGGGCCTCTACATGTCCACAGATGAGGCAATGTTCTCCATGCCACTCATGCTGGGGGATCAGGAAGGGATCTGAGAGGTGGGAGGATTTTTTCAGATGCCTGTGCAAGGGACAGGCTTCTTATCTATTAGTACACTGTGGGTCTATGGGTGTGGACATCATTGTGAGTTTCACTATCCATTCTGGTATAGCTGATTCCATTTTCCTCTTAGGATACTGAAATAAAGTGATTTGGAAGAAACAAATGAATACAGGGAGGGAGGGAGGGAGAGAAGGCTGACCAAACCATCTATGTGGACTCATGTCTAGAGAGAATATTAATTCTGTCTAATTGATATTACAAATATAAACCACAGGTATTAAATAGAACTATTAGAACACAGGGTTGAGAAACTGAAGTTTAAAAATAATAATAATAAATGTTTAGGGGGCTTTAAATGTAAGACTTTCTGGAAATAAACATCTAATTTTACAGTTCTACTTTCTGTAAATAAATAAAAGGGGACTGATCTGGGTAAATATATATGAAAATACAGAAAAAATAAAAACAAATAACAAAACTTGTAAACCCAGAAAAGATAATTTGTAAATAATGGGTGTACCAACAGTAATTAAAATAGTTTTTAGAAGAAAAATAAAAATTCTTTGAGCTGAAGAAAGGCCTCAATGTTAGAACTAAAAGGGTTCTTCTTCAAGTTCCAGGTGGCAGTTATTTGAAAACATGTTATGTACAACATTCATCCCCCACCACACTAACACAAAAACTCCACACATACTCACATGAACCTGAGGTTTCAGGATAAAGATGACATGTATGATGGTGTTCAAAAAAAGAAAATTCTAAGAATCATGAAATTCTTTCCATAGAATAAACCATATTGTAAGACTTCTTATAAATTACACAGTATTTCCCCAGTTCTTCCCTTTGTACATAAAGACACTGGGATATTGCCTCATTTGTCCCTATTATTTCTTAAGTTTTGATAAAAACAATCACCTCAGAGAAACAGACCCACAATTTTGCAGCTGTCTCCAGATCTTCCTTTTTATATTTAAAATTCTACCATTAAACCAAACTTTATGTAGCTCTAAATGTGCATAGGTAGCAATAAACACTTCTAATTATATACTTACAATATACTTTTTAAATCATATTGATTAGTTTATATATCTAGTTATGCATTTTTTATAATGCTTCAGGAGTACAAATATATAGTTCTTAATCAGGGCTTTTAAAGAAAAAGTAAACTTTTGCTAGATTTCTCTGATAATTTGATCGGAATCTCAAACTTTAGGAGATAAAAATGTTTGTATTACACGCACAAAGTGTAATTATACATATATATACATATTAACAGGAAAATATATTTAAAAATAAAAATTTTGTCAACTTAGTGTTCTTTCCATGCAGGTAGTAGAAGAAAATACTTTCATTATTTAATAATCGTTAAGCCTGATTGTGAGGCACGTCACAAGCAATACACTACGAGGTTGCTACATCAGAAATCTCACTTTTATATAGCCAAGAAGATACAGCCCATTACATTCTCAAGATAGACAATAAAGAATCCTTAAGTAAGAGAACTTAATAGCACCTTCTGTTATTTTATCTAAATTTATCTGTTAATTGGGTTAACCATCTTTGTTAGCCGAATGACTTTATCCAGAGGAGAAACAAACTCTCATATTTTTATGGCAAAACTTAGTTTTATAACTTGAAGCAAGGTGCCTATTGTTAGGCCCCTGCCTTACCACAGAAACAGAGGTAGTGGTTCTACCTCTAATTATCTTTAAGATGTTTAAATATTTAAATGTAAATATATTTACATTCAAATGGAATACTCTCAGAACTTGAGAAAGACATACAGACAAAATGCCTATTTAGTTTTCAAAAGGATGTCTACAGATTTCCAAGAGAAGGAAGTACTTACAATTACAAGTTTCCTAATGTAAATGCTCCACAAAGAAAGGGGGTGGGGTGGTGATAAATCTCCTTATTTCAATAGGAAGAAGTAAATCTCTTATTTTAAATTTGTATTTGTCCTTACCATGTTAAAATATGTCTCAATATGCATATAGAGCACATGTTTGTAGACGCATAGACATACATGGGCTCTTCAGTTTAATCATCCCCCAGTCTTCCTCCAGTCTTACTGTCTAGACTTAACCATGACTGAGACTATATGCCACCCTTTCCCTTCTATTGTCAACATCAATATAGATTTTCCCTTCCTTTTCCTTAAATGAAATATGCTGCCTTAAGCGATTCAACTTATTCCATTATACTATATTAATAAAGCTGCTAACTTAAACGGACACAGATATCATAACTATAAACGTAGGAATCTTTTCAATTCTCAATTTAAAATAAACTCTTCTACTGTCATTATAATAAGTTTACAAGTGATTTTGTTGATTTCAGAGATTCCTGTCTATCTCTCACTGGGGTTATAGCCACATTTGGCAGTAACTGTCTCCAAGAATGTCATGTGTTATTAAATAATGATATGCAAATCATTTCCTGCAATAATTTTTAGGCTTTTCAAAACATAATTTTCCATCCCATATTAAGATCAGAAAGCTGAGGTAGTAAAAAATGAAATTGAGACCCATTATGCAATTCTCTTTGCCTTTAAGAATCACACATTTCCTTTGCTAGAAGCTTTATTCCTTACTACTTTTGTCAGTTTTTTGTTGCTCTTGTGGTCAGAAACTATATATGTCCCTATCAAATCTTAAGTTGATTAAAAATACAATAGAAAATAAAAACATGTATTATATGTTAGTAAAATATATATTATAAGGTCATTTTGTGTATCAGGCATGATGTATGATTAGAACTCCTAAATCAAATATTGGGTAAAATAGAAACATTGTTTTAAATTTATTTCCCTATTATTACACGAGTTCCAGAGCAGAACAAACATTCCATAAATATATTGACTAAAAGAATCATGATATTGCCTCAAATCAAAAATGCCATGAAAGGATTATTTTAGCTCCATAATATAAAATAGCAATATCATCTCCAGCCTGGCAACTTTTACATTCATAGATAGGTCAAAATTAAATGTCAACAGTGTAAACTTTATGAATTTAAAGTAACAACTATGCTCTCAGAGGTTTAAAATTTGTATTGTTGAAAGAAAATGTGTAATTTTAAAAAGACCAAACATAAAACTGACTACATGTATAAATACATTTACATATCAACAACAATTTAAGACAAAGGACAGTAGTGTTTTAGGTAAGATTATTAACTAGTTACTCATTTTATCATTACCTCCCTAGTAATATGAGTCTCTGATGCCTTCGATATTAGGGAGATTTTATTCTCTTAAATCAATTTCTCCTTGTTCAGCCTACCTACTACTCCCTGATACCATCAATCCTGTGTAATTCCTTCAAGGGTTAAAGGGAGATTGTTGAGCTGATTCAACTGTTCTGCTAATGGCTGCTAATAATTTAATGTGTACATTCTCCCAAATAATATATTTGCTTTTTAAGAAGGAAATAAAATGTCTTAGTGGAAGAAATTAACAATTGTGATGATTTCAAAGAGGTGATGAATATTAATGTACTTTAAGTTCCCTTAGAAAGATATGATTGTGCTTGTTGAATGGGAAAATGTTATTGCCAGTTATTTCACAAATATTTGGGGAAATCAATCCTTTGTGTAGTAATTTTGATAAAAATGTTCGTTCAAAGAAAGAGGTGAAGATTGATTATTTAATCTAGGTAAAAGAGCACACAGTAAAAAAAATTAGAACAAAATTTTAAGTAATTACTAGTTGAGATGAAATTATCAGTTATTTATATAATTATATTTTCAGCCCTAACATTGAGTTTTATCAGCTCTTCATTTCCAGTTTTATAGACTTATTGGGGGTATAATTGACATACAATAAATTTCATGTGTTTAAAATGGTATAGTTTGCTAAGGTTTATATACCTACAAATTTGTAAAATGATTAACATAGCAACATATTATGTCCTGAAATGTCCATGTACCCTTTTGCAATACATTCTTCTTGCCTCCCACCTCTACCCAGTCTCCCGACACCTACTGATTAGCACTGTCACTACAGATTAGTTTACATTTCACAGAACTTTCCCAAAATAGAATCATAATATATTTTTATAAACTGTCTCATTCAGTACAATCTTTATTCCTATTGTTGCCAACTGTTCAAAGTTTATTCCCTTATGTGGCTGAGTTGCGCTGCATTGTATGAATATACAGTTTGTTTATCTATTCACTCATGGATGGACATTTGTGTAGTTTTCGCTTTTTGACCATTTCAAATAAAGCTGTTAAAGATGGGTGTACAATTTTTTGAATATTTGCTTTCTTTTGTACTGGGTGAGTTACCTAGAAATAGAATGGTTGGATTGTATGAAAGGTATTATAAACATCTTTAACAAATAATTTTAGAATCACATGGAAGGTACACCCTTAAAAATAAAGTTTTAGAAATAAAAAATAATTGCAAAGATAGTTCTCATGTACATCACAGCCTACTGCCTTATTACCAACATCTTACATTAGCACAGTACATTTGGCACAATTTATAATTAATGAATTCATTATGACAATCTAAAGTCCAAACTTTATTAAGATTTTTTTTTTCTCTCTCTTTTTTTTGTAATTGTCCTCTCATGCCCATTAGAGCCAGCCCTGTACGCAGGACGGCCCTCCTAAACTGAGGGGGAGGCTGCTGTGTGTTCTGCCAGAAATTTCTTTCATTTTTACATAAGTTCTTTTCTGTTCCAAATTTCTATCCAGGATATCACTAAATTTAAGCTGCTCATGGCTCTCACAGTTACTAAGATTTTCCTTGTTTCTCTTGATGACTATAACCCCTACTTTACTAAGGTCTAATAGACAATTAAAAATTGTAAAAATTCAAGGTATACAACTTGATAAACTGATATATTTACATATTGTGATACATTCACCATGTTCAAACCAATATATCTATTACCTAACAGTTACCATTGTTTTTCCCTTTTGATTATGTTGTAATAACACTTAAGATTAGCAAATTTCAAGTATACATTACAATATTAACTTAGTTTTTGATATCATTCAGAGTATTAGAGTACCAGTCAGGCATTATACAGAATAGCTCATTGGGATTTCCAGGAAGGGGGGGGTTGTTTTGTTTTGTTTTATTTTGTTTTGCTCATGATTATACTGGTTTTTACATTTTGGGGAGGAAAGCCAGAGAATTAACTTCATTTCACTAACATACTGGGAGCATGTTTTGTCACCATGACTTAGCACTCTTCATGTTAACCCTCACAAGTTGACTGTGGTAGTGTTTGCCAGGTCCCTCTTACTGTGAAATTACACTTTCTCCGTTTCCAAACTGCGCTCTTGAGAACAAAGTCGAATGCATAGCCTGCAAGTAAGAAGTGTGGAGTTATGCTCCACACCTCTGTGAGGAGATGGTATCAACATGAATTATTTGTGATTCATTTGCATGAAGATTTGCCTGTTCTCCCCTACTTATTTACAATACATATTCAATCATGTATTTATATTAGCATGGACTCAAAGATACGCATTTTTTTAGAGAGCCCTTACACACTCCAAGTAAAAATTGTTTGTCAGAATAATGACTTAAATTATTCTCCTAGCCTGTTGCTTATCTTTCATTCTCTCACTGTATCTTTCAGAGAGATTTCATTTTGATGAAGTTCTGTATTTCTTTTGGGGTTATGTGTCTGGTGTAATACCTAAGAAATATCTGCTTATCTAAGACCACAAAGATTTATTTCCATGACTTCTTTTAAAATGCATATTTAAATATTTAAATATGTGAACCATTTTGTGCCAATCTTAGTATATGCTTTATAGTATGTTCAATTTTATTTTTTAGTAACTAGAATGTAATGTACAACATAGGTGATCCTCTAATAAGTTGCAAAGACAGAAAGAAGTCTCTCCCCCTTGCACAGACATGCAGATATACCAGTTGCATATATGTTCTCAAAGGAAGTAATATGATACAGGATGACAGTGCTACTTGTCACACACATAGTTTATCCTAATTTCACCTGATAACTGGGGTAGTTATTAATCAGTAGATGAGGGATAAAACAGTTATGGTGCATTAACACAAGGTACTACGACTTAGTCATAAAAATCCCCTCCCATCTGGAAGCTGGTGTAATAACCCAAGAGACATATTTTTATTTTTAATGGTAGATGTACAATTGATTCAATTCCATACCAATCACCATCAAAGAAGGCAATTTTGTATCTATTAAAAAATTCATTTCAGCATTTGGATTGCCTATGCATGTGTATGTTCCTTGGATTCTGCTCTGAATTAGCTGTTAATAACTAGTTTTCTTTATTAATTAAAAGGTCAAGTAGGTGGCATATGTCCTCTTTGTATTTCAAAAGTATGATTTTATCTTTAAAATATTATAGCTATAATACTCAAGTGAATTTTTCTTAACTCTTCCCCAATTGAATTTTTATTATTTTATTATTATAAATTTGCCATCTTTATTCCATGCATAAGGCTTACTTATTCTTCTATTTAAAAATCCAAAGTATATATGAATAAGTAAAAAGAGATAATCATTTTATAAAGATCAT
This sequence comes from Noctilio leporinus, assembly GCA_004026585.1. Taxonomy (NCBI): domain Eukaryota; kingdom Metazoa; phylum Chordata; class Mammalia; order Chiroptera; family Noctilionidae; genus Noctilio; species Noctilio leporinus. The sequence continues at coordinate 238,040 of PVIW01000013.1, forward strand.
GACACAAACTGTTTAATTGGGACTTCAGTTCTGAGTACTCAACTTATTAGAATGGCTAGGCTGACCAGTTCTAACATAGATTGTTAGTTGCAGCTACTTTGACTATAAAACTATACTACTGCATTAGTTATGGGGCTTCTGAGATAAGACTCTAATGTACATAGTGAAATTATAATTTAATTTTATTTTTGTAAATGATAGCTGATAGTAATCAAAATCTTAATGAAGTCCTAGTTTTCTAGTGTAATATGTCAGGCTTCTATAGGACCTACTGGTACTAGTGATAGGCTTCTGTGGTAAAGCACTTCCTTTATGGACTCATTTAACATGATGTAAAGCCACCGAGGGCATGTATGGCATAAAGACTCATTTCTGAGGTTAAAAATAAATACTAAATAAGTACTGCCAATTGAGTTATTGTGCATATATCTTTGAGTGTCTATTTTTGACTTATTCAAATTTCATTAAAGAAATGTTTCTATAACTTTTTTAATTTTTAAAAATATTTTACTATTTTTAGAGAGGGTGAAGGGAGAGAGGGAGAGAGACATCAACGTATGGTTGCCTTTCACCTGCCTCCATCTAAGGACCTGGCTGGAGACCTGGCTTGCAACTTGGTTGTGTGCCCTGGATGGGAACTGAACCAGCAACCTTTGGATTCCCAGGCCGGTGCCTCATCCACTGTGCCACCAGCCAGGGCTCTATAACTTTTATTCCTTATAGTAGTCAAAGAAGCTACATAACCAAATGATCTTCAATGTTAATCAACTGCTTTATTTCAGAGTCATTACCTATTGCTTTGAAATGACAATTCAAAAGCTAATTCTATTGTAGTATTTAAATATACCTGATTGACACTCTGCTGTTGCTAGGCTGATTATAACCCCCAAACTGTAGTAATGTTATTTTTTTATTAAGTTGAAATCTAAATCAAGCAGAAGTGACAATCAGAGCTTTTAAATAAACTCTAGAAATCAGAACTTTAACTTACAGAAATGTAGAAATCGAAAGCATGACATTGGGCTGTAAGGTTCAAAAATAGCCTACATAAAACTTGTGATGAGTCAGCTGAATTACATATCCTTTTATTCTTAAGTTTATATAATTTTACTAAAGCAATTTATTGAGTAGTTATTATGTGTCATGCTAAATATTGGTAGATGGAAATAAAAATATAAGTACTATGTTGTTTTTGCTTTGAAGACATTTTAGAAAAATTGCGTAAAAACATCCCACTGAACCAGAAAATGATGGAGGTGGGGAGCTATGTCTCTGGAGGCTTCAGAAAATAATTTATAATTAAGCACATGTTTTGATAGGTCTGTGAAATGAGTAACATTTCTGAAGTAAGTGTAGAGATGCCAGGTAAAAACGAAAAATTTACCCTCTGGTTAGGGAAGAATTCCAGGCATAGTCTAAAAAGTTTGGTAGAGAAACAGACATAAGCTAATAGATTTGATTGAAGTTTATTAGGTTAGGATAAAAAATATATAAGATTAATGTGGATATTATAGTATTTTGACCTTTTCCCATTGGGAAACATCAGGATCTGGAAGGAAGTAAGTAATCTCAGAATGACTGCAGAGGAGTAACTAAAGCAGGTAGATCAATTAGGATGCTCTTACAATACAATCTTCCTCCTTTATCTCCAGTTTTGCTTTGCTCAGTTTCAGTTACATGTAATTAACTATAATCTGAAAATATTAAATGAAAAATTCCAGCTCATTTCATCTTATAGTGTAGGTATTCTATCGTCTCACATGATCACCAGAAGATATAGTAAGATATTTTGAGAGACCATATTCATATAACTTTTATTATATAATTATTCTATTTTATTAGTACTATTATTGATAATCTCTTACTGTGCCTTATTTATAAATTAAACTTATCATAGATATGTGTGTATAGGAAGAAATATAGTATATATAACAGACATCCACTGGGGGTCTCAGAATGTATCACCTATGACTACCATTAATATTAATAAAAATTACAGTAATTAGAAATAAGATGACCAAAAGAATTAAAGAATTTTCACAGATAAAATTTTAGCATGAAATGGGGAGAAGAATTTTTCCAAAGTTTGGTAATTAATATTAGATAGGTCCTGATTTTCCTACAGTTTTATCAAATATACCTTTATAAAAAGATCAGTTTCAACTATATTTAGTATTGTGATAGGCATGATTCCTATCTCAAGAATTATTGCAAACCCTCTATTCTGAAAGTTCAACATACCTTTAATAACTAATATGACAGTTCAATGATTTCTCTCAAATTCCAATGTATCATCTAGTTGGAGAGTTTAAGAAATTATAAACGCTATTTCCAAGATTCCATTGTAACTAATAGTCTGAATATTTCTCTAATGAAATAAGTTGTTTGAGACTTAGAAAAAATAAGAAAAAGGTAATCTTACCACTTAGCAGAACTAATCACTGGCTACAAAGGTTATGGTAATGTGTTCCAGTGTTGCTTGGTGGCCAGGGATGGTGGTAACATTATTCCTATATCAAAAAAGATTCAATGGTTTCCCCAGGGCTGATAACTTCCCTAAATTTCAAGATTTGTTATGGGAATAATATGAAAAGCCCAGAGTATAAAGGGTGTGAGCGATCAACTGGCAATAACTTTGCATCTTATTTCTTATTAATTTTGAAACACTATGTTTTTAAGGTTATGATGTAACATAATTGTTTCAGATATAAAGTATTAAATTCTGAGATCAACCATCATGTTGAAGGAATACAATGTTAGAGCAACCATAATTTCAGGACTGCATGCAGGGCCAACTGCTAAGGAAATTGTAGGCATAAATAACATCCCTTTACAAACAGTTTACAATGTAAAGAAGGTGTATGATGCTGACCCTGATGTCGCCACACCAACAAAGAAAATGCATAAGGTATCCAAGGATCGCACAAGTCCACATATTGTACACAGAATCCAAGAGATCGTCAAAGAAGATCAGGATGTTTACCTAGATGTTTTCAGAGTAGCTGTACCATGGGTGAAGCAAGTTGCAAATGGACATTATTTGATCTTCCAACAAGACGGTGCACCAGCACATAATGTCAAAAAGGGGCAAGAATGTCTCAGTGTCAATGTTCCTGAATTCTGGTCAAAGGAAATCTGGCCACCTAGTTCACCAGATGCAAATCCTTTAGACTATTATGTATGGAGCATTTGTGAGAGAGAAGTTAATAAACAACCACATTCCAATAAAAAGGCTGTTAAAGCTAAGATTGAAAACATTATGATGTCCATTGATAGAGAAAAGTCAATGAAAGTATTCTCAAGATTCCGAAGTCAAGTCTATTATTGCAGCAAATGAAGACTTTTTTGAACAATTTAAAAAATAATGACCTTTATGTATTTACATATAAGAGCAAATTTATTTCAAAATACAACACTTTTGTGGTATGTTGTTTATTTTACTAAAATTTTGCCAATTGGCCACGTGCGCCCTGTAGTTTGATCCTATAGTCGTTCCACAGATTTTGCTTGAAATATATAAAATAATGTCTGCAGTTTGCACTGAAGTGTTAGCAATAACTAGGTCAGTGTTACCAAAAATAAAAAATTTGAACTTACCATTCTATAAAAATTATAATGTACACACACTCCAAAGTAGTTCTAGGTGAAAATTTTAATTTTTTTAATTGATATAATCAATACACTGTCAAATTTACCATGTTGTTTTTCTTTAGCATATTCACAAGATTGTACAACCATTACACAATTTAACTCCAAAATATTCTCATTACCCTCCAAAAGCATCCCTGTACCCACTACCACTCACTCCTGATTTCTCCCTTTCCTTATTCCTTGGTAACCACTTTCCATCTCCATGAATTTACCTATTCTGAATATTTTATGTAATTGGAATCATTCAACATTTGACCTGAATTATTTTACTTGGCATCGTGTTTTCTGCGTCCATTCCTGTGTATCCTGTGTCAGCATTTTACTCTTTTTCATTTCTGACTAATATTCCATTGCATGCATTTCTTACTGTATTTATACATTTATAAGATGATGAACATTTGGGTTATTCCTACTTCTTGGCTATTATGAATAATACTGCAATGCTCATATTTTTGTGAGGACATGTTTTCAACTCCTTTGGATATACACAACTCTAACCTTAACTTTTGAATAACTGCCTAAATGTTTTTCATAGAGGCTGCACCACTTTATATTCTCACCAGTAATACATGAGGTTTCCAATTTCTCCACATTCTTATGAACACTTATTATCATCCACTTCTACATAAAAACTCTGTTCCAGACATGAACTTTACTTCTTACAGTAGAAGCCTTACAATAGATTGACAGGCATATGATAAAAATGAAGGTTGATGAATGAAGGGGAATAATATAAAACAGAAAAAAGAAAATTCAAAGATTTAAAACACTAAAAAGTGTGGATTCTCTATAATAATTAGGTAATTTTCACTACATTACATTTGCTTATCAGCAAACCAGAAGTTGAAAATAATCAGGATTTTTATCAATGAGTAGAAATTATAAAAAAATAAAAGGAAGGCCCTGGCTGGTGGCACAGTGGATAAGGCGCTGACCTGCAAACCCAAAGGTCACTGGTTCTATTCCCCAGCCAGGGCACGTAACCAGGTTGCAAGCCAGGTCTCCAGCCAGGTCCGTAGCTGGAGGCAGGTGAAAGGCAACCATACACTGATGTCTCTCTCCCTCTCTGCCTCTCCCTTCCCCTCTCTCTAAAAATAATTTTAAAATCTTAAAAACAAACTACTATCAATAAATTTGATATATTTTCATGAAATTCAAAGGATTTCTTTGAGAAGTAATCATACACGGAGAAGAAATGAAAATCAATTATACATTTTTATGTTCCCTTTTGTATATTTACTAAATATCTTATTATAGAAATTTCTAATACTGCTTTCAAAAATTTAAAGTTCTTCATAACAGCAGTCTAGAGGCAGGGACTATCATTATTTTATTTAATGTTTTTAAAATCATGAACATTGTAATTAAAGAGGATTAAATCCTAGGTCTGGCACTTAAAAGTTACGATTTTGGATAGCAATTTATTTTTATTTAATATAGAAATTGTAAATAGGGAACATTACCTTTTACATATAAAGGATTACTTGAGAAAAAAAGGTTGATATAAAATGAGCTTTATAACTATAGCTAGGAATCATCAAGTCCAGGGTGCACTGTGGCCATTCTTAATGACTATTTAGTATATAGAAGGCTTTTTTCCCATTACACTTATATCACAATGTATAATGTAAAGAAAAATTGTTCTTTATGTAACATTTACTTCATCATAGATATGGTCCCAGCCAACTAAAAATTTCTTAAAACATGATATAGTTGTCTGGCTAACATTCTCTTTTTGGAAAAGAATTTACATAAACATATAAATACTGTGAGCTTTCTATTTATTTACAGGTGCTAAAATTCTTACATGAGAAATATTTTGGAAATATTATTCATGTTTAAGACTGTTTTCTAAAAAGAGGTTTATTAAAAATCTGTTTGCCTTGAAGTATATGGATATATTATCCAAGAAGTTTTATATGTGTATGTATATCGTATGTATATGTATATATAATTCATTTTAAATATGCATTTTTAAAACAATATTTTAAATCAAATTAATAGACTTTAAGTTTTAAATTTACAAAATTTAAACAGATATTAGAGAGACTGTCATATACTCTTACTCAAGACACATTTCCTTTACTAATAATATCTTGCTTGTGTTGGTATAGTATATTTGATATAATTATTGAACTATTATTATATTATTAACTAAAGTTGTTTTATTATTAATTTGTACAATTATAATGTATGAAAATAAGAAAAAAAAAACCCTACAGATACAGCTCTGGTTGTATATATGGTAGGGGGTCTATATTTTAGCCTTACTCTGCCATGAAACAAAGACACCATTCTTAAGATATCCATGTAAGTAAAACAATACATGACATTTCTTCCATATATTTTAGTGCAGTTATTATTTCAATTAATGAATATAATCAAGTTATACCTTTGTACTAACTGTATTAAATCAGCCAAGACCAAATACAATCTGTGGTTATTCATTAAAGCATAAATGAAAAATGTTGCATTTGTACTTTAATAATAGTAATAAAAAATAACTGTGGTTATAATAGTTACACCTAACTTTTTAAGAACTTACTTGTTACAAGATACTTGTACTTCATATGTATTGCTTCAGTGGAATCTCTTGACATCATAAAAATCTAGTTTTATCTCTATTTTATAAAGTGATACTTACAGAGATTAGATAAAATAACTTGCACATCACGCCCCTAGTATACTAAGTAGGTTTTGAAACAAACCCATTTGACTTCAAAACTGTTATACTATAGTCATGAATTTATGTTTGCTATTTCTCTTGTGTCATCTTCTTAACAACTTTCTAAACCACTCTGCTGCAAACGAGCTAACAGTAAATTAAAAGTTTATTTTTTAGAACTTAAAAAAGTAATACAATATTATTAAATAACCAATATTTTAAATAAGCAAAATGAATGCAGAATGTGAGCTTGTAGCTGCTAAATATAGCCTGTGTTTTATATAATAGAACTTAAAAAAATTACTTTTGATCTTTTTCCCCTTTTTAAATACACTTAAAACTATTTACAAAGTCACACTGGATACACACCTGTGCTGAAAGGAAACAAATCTTCCACAACTGAAACCACATTTATTTACATATGGGTCATTTATTCCATTTACCCAAACAGTACTACCTGTATTATTTCTCTGTAAACAATAAGAAATGATTCATCAATCTAAAGAAAAGTGGCTAATCTTTACTAATTACTGATGGGTTACATGATAAATTGTCTTTCTACCATATGTTTATAAATAATTTAAAATGTCCTTTAACAACATAAGGAAAAATAATCACCACAATTTTTATTTGTAGGTTAACAAACGAGTCTGGAGAACATTTAAAAATATTAAGAGAAAATAGTTTTGGGTATTTTTGGTTGTTTGTTAGGATTTTCTTTTTATTTAAAAATTTTTTTGCATTTTTATGAGTTTATGTGAGCCAAAATGACCACTGCCTGGAAATATTTTTCAATCATGTTAAGAGTTTGTAAAAGACTTTCAAATAAGAAGTAATAATCCATGTAACTGATGAAATGAGAAACTGCTCCATAGTTAAATAATATGAGTGTAACTGTCGATAGAAACATCTCAGGGATATAAATGTTGACTCTTCAATGAGTACAGGAATGTATAAATGTATGTGGTAAGAAGCAACTGCATTTGCATACTGTTTTGTATTTAATCTTTTTAAAGTAGTTTTTGATGAATTTTTAAATATGAAATATTACATATGTAGGTATTAACCATCTATGTCTGTATCTCATTTAATTTCACATCTATATGAGATACAGATTAGATCTAATTTAAAATGAGAAACTGAAGACTAAAATAGTTGAGTAAAGTGTTTTCAGCTAATAAAAAGTAGATCTGAAACTTTGAAAATGTATTTTTATTGACCTGCTAATTTACTAATCTTTGGTCAAGTGTCTATATTACCAAGATATATTCAGCTCAATATCTTAAAATTATAACAGCTTTTAAAAATACATATAAAGTTAACGTAATTGCCCAGATCTGAAGTAGAAGCTAATGATCACCTAAAGTTTCTTTTATCTTGTTACTCTGTGATCCTCTTCACAAATCTTCCAACTTGTGATTCCAGATTCCAGCAGATCCGCACTCCAATGAGCAGATAAGGGAAGGAAGAGAGAAGGGCGATGCAATTTGCATCAATGAAACTCTCACATGATGCATACAACACTTCCATTTTGCCATGACCGCAATCAAGAAGATTGGGAAATAAGGTCTTTTAAAAAAACTTATGTTTTTCTTTAGAAAAAATAATTTTATGTATTGCTTTCATTACCATTTAGTCCCCTTCTATCTCCCTTTCCCCTGCAATCACCACAGTTATCCATAAACTGGAGTCCTTTTTCCTTTATGCTCAATCCCTCCATTCCCTTCCTTCCTCCACTCTTAGCTGTCATCCTGTTACTTCAGTTTGTTCATTAGACAACAAGTGCTGGTCAAGGATGTGGAGAAAGGGGAACACTTCTGCACTGTTGGTGGGAATGCACCTTGATGCAGCCACTGTTCAAAGCAGTATGGAGATATCTCAAAAAATTTAAAATGGATCTGCCCTTTGATCCAGTGATTCCATTTCTGGGAATATATCCAAAGGATATATCTCTTTCTCTCTCTGGAAATAATAAAAAAACAAAAAAAGACAGAAAGAAAAAAAAAGAAACCTTGAACTATACCCTATTCCTCAAAATTCTGTCAAATACTAAGAATTTAATAATATGATCTCAAATTTTCATGCAGCTTATTTCTTTAATTAGTTTTCACAAACTTTTTTAACTTGTCAAAAATATATCACTTTAGGGGTTTTGTGTATGTGTGTGTATGTATGTATGTATGTATGTGCATAAGGATTCCTAACTCTCTAAACTTCAAGCATCTCCTTTTTTAAAAGAGATGCTTTCAGGAAATTGAAAAAACCTATGGGTGGGAGGAAATAACTTGCCTTAGAACGCTGAAGCAAACAAACCAATACCAACTCTTCAATCTTTGTGATGATTTCCTTTTGCATTAAAAGTATATCAAATTTTAAATTGTTACACTTTTTTCAAATAATTACTTAGCTGGAAATCAATAAAACGTGTAAGTAATTAACTATATATGCAAATAAGAGACCTAGAGAGAAACTTTGATTATGAACTTGGTAACTACCTTGGTTAAATTCTATTATATCCATTTAAAAACTGGATCATAACTTATCACTTTGAGGCATGAAAGCATGACATCCTTTTCCCTTCTTACTGATACAGTTTGGTTCAGTCATCTCTTGGCAATGCTTTTCTCCAGAGAAAACTATGGGGAATTCAGTGTAAAGGGTTTCCTGCTCATCCCACCCCCTCCTTTCCCGTGGGGTCCCTCCTTTCCAGGGAATATTATATAGAATTAGATTAACATTTGGATTGGGAGGAACTTTAAAGGTTACCAACTTAAGCCACCTTTCTGAAGCATAAATTGAATACTTGATTATAAGGACTGACAATGGTAGCAAATATAATTTCAATAAAAAATGGTTAATTATATGTTTGTATTAAAAAAGTGTATTTTCCCCTGGCTGGTGGCACAGTGGATAAGATGCCGGCCTGCGAACCCAAAGGTCGCAGGTTCGATTCCCCAGCCAGGGCACATAACCAGGTTGCAAACCAGGTCTCCAGTCAGGTCTGTGGCTGGAGGCAGGTGAAAAGCAACCATACATTGAGGTCTCTCTCCCTCTCTGCCTCTCTCCCTTCCCTTCTTTCTAAAAATAATGAAATAAAATCTAAAAAAAAAAAAGTGTATTTTATCCATGTAGATCAAATGATTACAAGATTAGTTCATTTAAATGCATTTAATAAATTGCGTAAAAGGGGAAAAGGAGATCATTATGGCTCCTACTGCCTATATTTTATTGTTTGTTACAGCCATCTTCTATTTCTGGAAACCAGCCCCAGCTGCCTGCAACAGAGCTGGGAGCCAGGGTTGGGAAATATGTTGTTTTCCTCATAGTTTACAACCTAGCTTGCCTACCACTAATTAAGCACTACATGTAGAAATAATACTAGAAAATGTCCTAATCACTAGTTTCATTATCATAATCTTTTTTCTGATATGTCTTATTTCAGGATTCTGGAAGATTCATTAAAAACATCTTCCCTAAAAATACTGATAAAAAAAAAATTCTACAATCCTGTATGTAACAGTGAAAGTGGTGGAATTTTCACAAAATACTTTAATCTGTTAAGGCTAAAACCTGACCATAGCTTTCCTCTTACATTGAAAACTACGGAGAGATTTTGGTCCACAGATAAGGATGATGATAAAGAGAGGAAGCCAAAATCCTTAGGAAGTAGCTGCTACCCCAGTCAGAGGGAATGATTTGAAAATTCCAAAGGGATACATGTTACACAGCTTGCCCCTTTTGGTGACCTCTATATTTTGTTCATTTATTTGTTTTTAAAGTGGTGGTGGTGGTAGCAGAGGAGAAAGTACAAGGGAAGGATAATCAGGGTGTTTAGAAAATGTATACCAAGAAAGGAAGACACACCTTTCCTGCTGATAAATCATGTGTGGCCAGTTTTCTCTTTTTTGTAGGGAATTAAATTGTATAATGGACCAAAAATTATCATTGCTGCACCTCTATGTCCTAGATATATGTAAATGATAAATAAGTGTATTTAGAGGGTACTGGTAATATATTTACAAAACCAGAGGCAGTGCGTGTTTGCTATTGCTCACTGTCCTCACATACCTGCCTGCTGATTACAGTGTATCTGTACAACTTAAACATCATAAATATCACACTCACCTAGACTTTCTGATAATCCTTTTAATTTCTAGGATAGAATTCATATTTTTTACTCTTACATTGCACTATTCCAATTTATGGTGTCTCTGTTTCTGTGTGGTAGTTTTTTTTGTATATGTGCTTGGCTCCTTTAAATGAATTAGGGAAGCATAGGGACCTCATTTTTTTATGATGAAGCACCACATGTCAGTCCAAGGTATAAAAAACATTGCACAGCACAGCCCAGGGAATGTTAGAGAACTAGAAACTTCTTACCACCTGAAATTTGATTGTAAGATGTTTTGACAGGTATGGGAAGGGTGAAAAGTAAGTGAATTAGTAAGAATCTTATTGCATTAGTTTTCTGGAACAAAACCTTTACCTGAACCATCCTCTCATTAGATTTCTCATCCTAACATGTCCTGTAATTCCTAAGTTTCAGATGTTTTCTATTTAGTCTATTTTATGTCAGTTCCACACTTATCTTAGCACTACAGTCAAGTCAGATAAGCTTAAAACACATAAGAAAAAGTTAGGTAATATATTCTTTTATCTTTTCTCTCCAATTATCTCCTCAACTTTGACTTACAAAAGTATCTACAACCTGAGCCTGTACCCACTCTCAGTCAATCCTTCCAAGAATTAGTGCTGGATGAGTCTTGCTACTTGGGCAAAATTTTAAACCTTTTTTTCTTTTTTCAAATATATTTTTTTAAGTTACTATTTTTAGAGAGAGAGGAAGGGAGAGAGGCCTAGAGGTAGAAAGACATCAATGTATGGTTGTCTTTCACCTGCCTCCAGCTATGGACCTGGCTGGAGACCTGGCTTGCAACCTGGTTATTAACCCTGGCTGGGAATTGAACCTGTGACCTTTTGGGTTTACAGGCCAGTGTCTTATCCATTGTGCCACCAGCCAGGGCCTTAAACCTCTTTTTATATGTTACCATGCATATAAAATAAGCTTGTTGTAAGAATTAAATTATATTATCTATGTAAATAGTTAGCAAGTGTGTGGAACATAAAAATAATCCAATGAAGGTAAGTTATTATTATTCTTAGTACTTATACTGCTACTATTGCTGTCACTACTACTACTACTACTACCGATGGGTAGTTTCTAAACCAGAAAATAAATACAGTATTAAAGTGTCTTGGTTTGGATTTAAAAATGCTACAATATTTATTTTTGCTCTTTGATTGTCTAAACCCTCCTCCTTGTATCTCATTTCTCCATTCTTCAGGTTGAATCACCAAAATCTGTAAGGCTAACTGACCTGTAAGATTAATTCTTATACATGTCCTGGCTTAGGGAGGGCTAAAGGCAGAAGTACCTTTCCATGGTGTGTTTTATGGACCTGTGGTCACTTATTCAAGCCAACCTAACTGGTTATGGTAAATGAAAGTGAGAGGTAACAAAGCAGCACTGTATTACTCTTAGTGTATTTATAAAGCTGCAATGCATGTTATTTTTTTGTAAAATTAAATTATTTGGACAAGTTGCTTGAAGGGCACGTGTCTCTATGTAAGTCTGTAGTTCTAAAACAGCATAATTTTGCTGCCAGGGGAATATTTGACAATATTTTAGAACTCTGTTGGTTGTCATACAAAAAGGAGATACAGCTGTTATATTGTGGGTTAGAAGCCAGGCATAGTGCTAAATGTATGAAAGTCCCGAAAGTATTGGCCGCACAAACTTTTAATTATATTGACACTGGCTCGATACTTTTGGGACAGACTGCAGACTACAATCCTATAACAACCCTACACCAAAAAGAAATAAGAAATATCTGACCCTAAATTTCACTAGTGACAATGTTCAGAAACTGATGTTGAAGCATGTCAAAACAAACAAATTAAAAACAAAACAAAACAAAAAAAAAAAAAAAACAATTACACAGGGGACCTAGAGTTGAGAGCAGAGGCTCATGGTAAAAATCAGTAATTTTAGCAAATATTTCTGAGAGAAATATGTATTTTTTCAAGGACTATAAAACCATTGGGTTAATGAAGTGGCAATCTGATATTTCTGAGCTACAGTGAAAGAAAAAGAGAAAAAATTTTAAATGTGTATGAATAGATTTGGAAAAGAGAAAGGCACAGGGAAAGGAGGAGAGAAATAGAGGCTGGAGGGAGTTGTATCAATTGAGAGAACTAATTGGCAAGATGGTGGAAGGGGTCACCTTTCTTTTTGTATGTCCCATCTCTAACGCTCAAGAATGCTTTGTGATTGTTTCAAATTCCTATAACATGGGACCCAAACTCTGATCTGGAATGCACTTTCTCAATGCCTAACTGCCTGAGGCAGGATTTCACTTCAAAAGATGGAAAACCATGTTTTTAGTTTGAGAAGCAATAGTGTCCATGTTTGAGTTCAAATACAACTGGAGTTTTGATTTTTTTTCCCACTTCTTTGTTTATACAGTAAACAGGTCTCTTCCTTCTGTTCATCTACTACCAACAGAAGAAAATTTTAGTAATATTCATGAAATATTTGTACAGCAATGAAGTAAAGGAGACCTAGACCTATTCTACTTCCCTTCTAAAATTCACTTTGTTGGCTAGGTCAACTTACATTCCAATGGATAAAATCCAATCACATAGCCGGTCTTACATGTAAGAATGAAAGATAAATGGGGTCTAGCTATAAATGTAGTCTAGCCACACAAAAGAGAGAAATGATGATTAGTGATCATCTGGTAAACAAATTATTAACATATTCACTGAGAACTAAATTCATCATGGGATGTTAGTAGGGCTGCCATCAAAGTGTAACTAGTTATAATTTCTGTCTAAACTACAAAGAATTTGGTTTTGGTATTATCATCTTTATTGCCTTTAATTTTGTTTATGTGAGTTCAATTTTATTATTTACTAACTTATTCAAAGGAATGGAAACTACTATTAGAAAACCAAAGTTCTTTTTGCTCTTACCAGAAATATAAAATGCTTCAAAAAAATATTGCTTGGTCTTAACAAAAAGGTTTCCAGATCTATTTAGAACAGAAGGTCTCTTTGAGAAGTGAGAAGTTTCTCTTTTATAGCGGCACAGACCCAATGGGTGCGAATTCCCAATTTCAAGTGCAGCCAAGAAAGGTAGGAAGACACACTGACCAACACACACAATCCTTTAGTGTATTCATGGACACAAATCTCTACTGCAGTTTCTAACCTCTGCAAGTGTCAAGGCAATTTCAAAATTACTGACTCAACAGATAAACTTTAACTAAAGATTAATATATGCAAAAATAAAATCAAATATTACTACAAGTATCTCCAATTGTTTGGCATGGTTGATACTCTATTCAAATAAATACATAATGCATAAAATTTCTAAAAATTCATAAATAAAAGAGTAAGCTGGCAATAGGCTCATTTTGATATACACTTTAAATGTTCACTGGCACTTTTTAGACTTATGGCATTCCTGCAAATCCGAGAAGCAGTTTTAAAATGAAATTCATGATTTTATTCATACATGCAAAACTCTCCATAGTCTACAGGGGCAGAAATGTTGTGGGAAAATATGCCAACATTTGAAGATACTATGAATTTAATGGCATAATATCCCCAGTGCTATTATTAATCTTAACAGAATACCACAAAATGTTTTGAATATTTACAAAATGCCAACTGTAAGTTAAAACTGAAGAACACGAATCATAATCAGGCCTTGCTTTAAACCACAACCTAGGCTCATAAATATCTGTTTATTCTTTCAACAAATATGCCCTCCTTGTAAGCACTGTGCTGCAAAATTACAGGCAGACTGTTTAACTTCTCTCAACTTTTGTTCCATTACTTTAAAAATATGACTAAAAATGGAACTACCTTTTGATCCAGCAATTCCACTACTAGGATATGCCCGAAGAACCCTGAAACACCAATTCATAAGAACCTATGCACACCTATGTTCATGGCGGCACTATTTACAATAGCCAAGTGCTAGAAACAGCCTAAGTGCCCATCAGTGGATGACCAGATCAAAAAACTTTGGTACATTTACACAATGAAATACTACACAGCAGAAAGAAAGAAGGAACTTGTACCCTTTGCAACAACATGGATGGAACTAGAAAGTATTATATTTAGTGAAATAAGCCAGTCAGTGAAAGACAAACACCATATGATTTTACCCATTACAGGACGATAATGAACAAAACAAACAAATAAGCAAAACAGAACCAGACACATGAATAGAATGAATAGATCAGATCTTCAGTGGGCAGAGGGGAGGGGGGAGGGGGAATGGGGGAGGAGAAGGCAAAGAAGGGGAGCAGTTTAGTCAAGGAACTAGCATGGAAGAACCATGGACATGGACAACTAGGATTGATTTTGAGGGGGAGTGGGTGGGTGGGGAAGAGGACAGAGGGCAGGAAAAAGGGGGTGGATGTAATACATCAACAATAAAATTAAATTTTAAAAAATTTAAAAATAAAAATATGGTTAACAGTATCTCCTTCCAGGATGATGGTAAACCTATATTAATACTCAAAGTAAAAGGGCAAAGACTGCTATAGCCACTGTGGAAAAGAGTATGGAAGTTCCTCAAAAAATTGAAAATAAAACTGCCTTTTGACCCAGTGATTCCACTGCTGGGAATATACCCTAATAACCCTGAAACACCAACTCAAAGAGAAAATAAAACTGCCTTTTGACCCAGTGATTCCACTGCTGGGAATATACCCTAATAACCCTGAAACACCAACTCAAAGAATACGAGTATATTCACCCCTGTGTTCATAGCTGTGTTCTTTAGAATAATCAAGACCTGGAAACAGCCTGAGTGTCCACCAGTAGATGAGCAGATAAAAAAGCTGTGATACATTTACACAATGGAACAACACTATGTGGCTGCAAAAAAAGAAAAGAAAAGAAAAGAAAAGAAAAAGAAAAAAGGAACTTACCTTTGGAAACAGCATGGATGGACCTGGAGACTATACGCAAGTGAAATAAGCCAGTCAGTGAATGAAAAATACCATATAATCTCACTCATGTGGAATGCATAATGAACAAAATAAATAACTGAGCAAAGCAGAATCAAAGGCATAGATCATGGAACACATTGACACATTGGCGGCTATAAGAGGGGAGGGAGGAGGTGGGGACTAGTTATAAGAAGGTGAAGGACTAGTCAAATAACATATATGCATGACCCATAGACATGAACAATGATGTGGGGATTGCCTGAGGGAGTAGGGGGAAGGGAGGAGAAAGGGTACAAAAGGGGAAAATTGGGACAACTTTAATAGCATAAAAAGTAAAGTATTTTTTTAAAAGGACAATATAAGGAATATAAGATTTCTATTTCTTTTTGAATATGTGATCAAATATCCAAATCTTAGATTTAGAAACATCATACACCTCTTTAAAATGGGGTAATCATGGTTGTTAAGAGTTTAAAACAGGTTTTCACATTAACAGAATTCCTTTGCAACTGAAGAGCAGTATAACTCTGAACAGTATGAGTATCATTTTGGTGTAAGAAAATAGTTAAATCAACCTCAATCTTCCATAGCGGTTGCAAAAGTGCCTCACCTTGGTGTTGGGGGTTTTATGGGGTTTTTTTAAGAACCTATATCATATTTAACCTCATAAGGCAGCTTGTTTTCCAAACACATGACAACACACAAAGATGCTTCTTTGTGGGGCATCTCTGAGTCTCCACCACAGATTAGGTCAGAATAGCTCCACTCCAACAGTTCTCAGGCTCTGATATTGAATAGACAGATCTGCCCAGGCTCCTAATCCCCTCATTGCAAATTCCTACTGAAGAAAATAGTGACCTTTTGTCTTTCTTTTTAGCTTATTTTTTAACAATTGAAAATTCTTCTAGGAACAGCATAAACCACTTGAGAAGTAGAAAGTGTCTGTTTACATTCTTTCCTCTTAGGACATTTCGTCACCCCAAAACAAGTGACTAAATGCTCCTTAAAGACAATCTCTATGCACAACTAGCCCATCTTTATGAGGATAGAAAAGATCAACATACATATTTATTTAAGGAAAGAGAATGCCTATCTCCCCGACATTTTATAGCTAAGAATGGCCACTTAATTCTTCCTGGAACAAAGATATTTTTTGGAGAAGTAATTTTTAAAACTGAATATGCAGAAATTAGAGACAATAATAGGGAGAAGAATCTCCAAACTACTCTGATTTGACCACTAATAATTAACAAATGTTTGAGCGTTGTCACATGTGCATCTCACACACAGAGAGACACACACACATCACCACCATCACCACAAACAAGACAGACATAATTAAAACCTCTTCTGTTGTATTTTACTTTCTTACTTCTGTCCTTTCTACAGAGTATGCTTCTTTGTATATTTTATAATTTCTCCATTAAATATGAATTCATGAAAAATATTATTTGAAATTATATTGCTATAAAATCATTTCCAACAGGCTACAGTCATTGATATTTCACAATTCATTTTAACTTTATCCAATGTTCCATCTAAAAAATTATCCAATATCTTCATTCAATTTACTGTTTTGGTATATAAATTATCTCCATTTTCTTGATACAAGGTTTAGTTCTGCAAAGAATCCAGGTGAATATAATATCCCTACAAGATCCCCCAGGTAGATTTATTGAATCATGAACAGTTTACAGCTTTACCTTCAAAAGATATTTTTAATTGCTCCTCAGCATGATTTTTCCAATTTAGGCACTCCTAGAAATTCCTTGTTCCACAGTTTGTATTGCCAAGATAAACTTGAAATAATATTTATGTATTTTTAATTTTCCTTGTACTTATTTCACACAAAGTTGAGTATTTTTTCTAAAATATTTACTCTCTGGTTTCCTCTTACTTAGTTACTCCTTTATTTTCCTGGTTCTATTTCTTTATTTTTTATTATTGTTGTTTTTTAAATCATTCTCAATATGCATTCACTTTCAATCTTATATATGTATATATGTCTACACTTATATGATATATTAATATTCCATTCTATGACTTCTTGAGCTTTTTTTACATTTTATCTTTTACTTGAGAGAAATTGTTTTTGATACAGAACATATGTCTATTTTATTTTGCAAATCATTGATTTTTACAGAACAAGTTTTAAGAGTGTTTCTACTTTTAGACATTTACAACATTCTTCTATATTTTTATAGTATTTAAAGTACTGTTTTTCACATTTATGTATTTAATAATTTGGAAAATCAGGGTGAATTTCAATGCCCACCTTGTTAAAGAAGCTGGAAGCTTCCCTCACAGAAAGAAAGACATTCTGCAGTGCACTAAGTGCCTGGGTAAAGAACATGCCCAGTCATCATCTTGTTTGGGTTAGTCAGAAGAATATTGAGTTCTATCTTATGTTAAAGGTTAGACTCTAAAATAAACATACAAAGCAATAACCATTTACTGTCAAATCTATCATTAAAAATCCCTTAAGAATGCACAATATAGAATATCAACATACTATTTTCCTAGCCATGTAACTCAGCCATTTTTCCTTCCACTGTTGAGTCAAGTTCAGTTAGTTACTGAATTAAAGTATAAGGGGAGGATTAAGGTTATTTTACTTGCTGGAATTATGGTCAGTGTTTTCAAACATTCACATATGAGATACAACTGAAAACTGAGACACATTATAGGTATTTCTTCCATCTTTGTGGTGTTTGTGTCTTATCTTTATTGAATACAATTTTAGCTACTATGATATTAAAGGGTAGAACAGATTTTAGTGGACACCTACCTACATATCTTGGCACTAGTACATACCTGGAATATCACTGACCAGGATCTTAATATAACCATCTAACAATTTTTGTCTTCTTTAAATTAAACACTTCTCTTTTTATATAAATTAACACTGTATAATTTAAGCAAACATTTTATTAAAATATACCAGATAGTAACATCATCTATGGAAATACTGGAGAAACAGAATTGTAATATGTACAAAATCCAAGGGTGCTAGAGATACTGTCATTATCATAGATGCAAACAGCCTGGTTTAGACACCACTGCAACAGAAAACTGGATACCACCTCTAGTAGTGTTATCTTGTCCACCATGAAAAGCCCTAAATACCCTTTTTCTTTTTCATCCTTTATTCTAAATTCCAAATGGGAGCTTCAGATTGAATTTACACATCCTTGCCCTATTTACTAAGGCATAGGAGTTACTATTGTATTTGGCCCTACTGATTTAATAATCTGTTCTTAGCATAATGCAACCCATTTTTCAAACAAGAGAAACTGGAATCTTCTACATTCCCAGAAGACCTCACCCAAAATCTCATTAGTTTCTATATCAACTAGTTCCAAGTCAAGATCTGCTGAAGATGTATATAATACCTTCAAATCTCTATCCTTCTATCTAATTGTTATAGATCCCCTGCAATTAATTATACTGGGACCATCTGGGCAATCCTTACCTTAACACCTGTAATGTCCCTTTGCAGGTGACATAACCATAGAGACTGGGAATTAAAATGTGGTCATGTTTTAGGATTAAACATGTCCCCATGTTATCCCCATGGTTAAAACAAATCTTCATTCCTTTGGGAACTAAGAATGTTTTGTCCCTGCACTTTAAAATAGTTGTATTAGTTTCTGTTAACATTTACCCTGGCTGTGGTACTAACAGGAGAAGAAAACCATAAAATTGTTTAATTTCATTAACACACCTCCCTTGGCCTTATACATAGCCCAGTACTACAGAGATATATAGAATTAATATAGTCAATTTAGAAGAAAACTTTTTTCCTACTCTATTTATCCTCTGCTGGAATAATTTATCTCCTTGAGTTAAAGTAATATACTCCAGAAAGTGTGCGGTGAGAGCTTCTTATGTGTAGGTAATTAGGTGTGCTGGTGGAAGATGCATCCTAGTCTTCTCTCTCATAGTTACCAGACCCAAGTAATTCGACTAAGGAAGACTTAAACCATATACTATAGCTGAATTAAAGCATGTATCTTTTTTACTGATACCACCACCCTAATCTTGCAAGTTCCTATAAGACCCTCCCCTGTGGTGGAGGCCAGACAAACCTTTGTAGTCAAGATACCCATGTTGATTCTGCATATAGTACCCTCTCTGCCTGGTAACTTTTTTAAACTCATGACACTGATCAAGCTCAGAGATGGCAAGTAAAATAGGCCATTTCAGGATTGCTAGTTTCCACTGAATATGCCTTTTTCTTCATACTTAGTTAAAGGATCTCAATTTTATTTATAGTAGCAGTGTACCCAGATAAAATACTGTATTTCTTTGTTCCTCATCCAAGTGAGACAACATGGCTAAAATAAAAGTATTGCGAAAAAATTCAAAAATATTTATGTCAAAATTTAATAATATTAAATAGATATGTATACTTAATGTTTCTGTGTTTTTAAATTATTTGAATAAGTATGTTAAGAGTATTAATTAACTCAGTTTTTATACTTTTTTAGGAAAGAATTTGGAATACATTACATTACTCTTAGGGTTATGTAATTATATAGTATTGGCTAAATTTTTACTTATTAGTAATAAGTAGGCTGATCACTCATCAAGTGTTAAAAACAAGTGATCTGAATTAAATTATTTTGGAGGGTTTTGGACTGTTGTCCTTCCTTATGCCCGTTTCTTGACATGCAAAAATGTCAAGATGGACAGAGCTCTAGCTACAACTCTGCATCATGAACTGACCTGGAAAATGGAAACCACCACACTCATGGACATGCAGCTACCAGTCATGGACTGTATGTATAGCTCAAGGTGTTTTCTGTTAGAAAAAAATATACTTCTAAATGTTTTAAGTGATTGCTCGTCTATGTTTCCTGTTATGTGTAGTAATTGCTTGATTTTAACTCAATTGCAAAGGACTGATAATCATAGAACTAGATTTCTTCTCCATTTCACATTAAGGAACTCCTCCAGAGTGGAGTTTTCAGTGAATATATATATATATGAAACACATATATTTAATAGTTTTTGAGGTCCAGTCGTGTACTACTTCCTGAAACATTTTCATTTGTAATTCTCCAGTTTTATTCCTCCCAAATCTCTAGTGATCAGACCAAAGGACTGCCCACTGCCTGAAGAGGTTCTCAAGCCACCTTATCATTTGGATAAAGGCAGTATCTCCTGCTTCAAGTTCTCTACACAATAAGAGGACATTCCCATAGGTATGTCCAGGACACTTCTAAATGACTAATGGCAAAACATTAAACTTTTGGATGTCACGGTCAGTCAAGTCATTGTTAAATCAGACTCATAGGTTCCAACTCATTAAATTATATATAATGCATTTTATATGAAACCCTAAGTATGAGTTAAGGACAGAGCAGAAGGACAAAAGTGTTGAGGACTGAGTAGTTTTTACCCACCAAATAATCTGTGCTTCAGAGCATACTTGGCTACAGTGTCATAAAAAGTACATTCACATGAAGAAAAAGTGTTTCAAGTGGACAGGTCTAGTTGATGATGGAAAAGCATCTCTACTTTGTTTCAAGATGAGATGTTCAAACTTTATGAGGGCTTAGTAGCAGATGAAGGGCCTTTATAGAAAATAATCATTACTTGTTAAAGAAGGAATGACTTTAATGAAAGAAAAACAAACAAACAAACAAGGCCTTTACTGTGATTCTATTAGGTCTTTCCATGGTTTAAAACAAAGCAACACCTTCTACTACAAGGATACTGAGCATCAATGGGTCTGCTGCCTCATAAAGCTGAATACCAAACTGCTTCAATTTAAACCTAAAAGTTAAAGGACTTGAAAGTAAAATATTTTCATTAACAACTCAATTAATTGGAGTAGGCCATTCAAAATGTAATCTGAATTGCATCTAAATTTTTATTAAACTCATTCTTATTAAAATTGGTTTCTAGGATGCATTTGTCCTGTCCCATTGAAGGAGATATCCCAGTATATTGCAAACCACTATATATGTAGAAAGTTTACCAAGGAGGAACATGTCTGTAGTTTCATGCACTTTTTGTTATATGCTCCTGGATAAGAAATTTTCATATTAAGGTCTTTAATGGAGGTAACTTCTAGTGCCTATTTTTCAGAATTTTCAAATTTAGAAAATTGCTTAAAATTGGAAGTGCCCTGCTAAGCTGCTGTCCCTGCCAGGTGAAAGCAGAATGTTTTTTATGTTTGCTGTTTATTGGTTTAGAGGGGAAAAAGTTATCTCTGAGTCAATAATAGCATACCAGATGCCAGGGGCTGTATTGACTCACTTTAGTAAGGAAAGCACAGTTAGGACAGTAGTTGCAATTGAAAAACCACCTAATCAAGTTCATTATAAAGCTCTATAATTCTTCAGGACTTATCTTGCACCACAGCCAAACTGAAGAGTTAAATGGGAATGCCGTAGGGATTATCACTTCTAAAAGTTTCTAATTTTATCATCTATGATTCCCACAGCCATGTATTGACTCAATATTGACACGGAGAAGTGTTCCAAAATGTCCATTTGGTCTGTCTTATCATCATGAGTTTTCCCAAGGTGAGAAAGAAAATTATGTGGATTTTTTAATAGAGAAGATGTATTCCTGCTATTAACTCATAAATGGGTACCACACAGAGGAAACTCACAATGAATAAGGAAAAAAGCTGTATTCTTGGTGGGCCTGCTGGGATTAAATGTCTATCTCTGGGACAATTACCTGGAGACAAAATGATAGGATCTCATGATACAAGCTTCTTTATATTTCAGAGAAGTGGAGTAAATTCAGGATTTTCTGAATTTTGAATCATATCATTTTTATGTTTTATTTATGAAAAATAAATAACATGAATTTATTTAAAAATTTAAACTTTATATAACAAAACTAGAAACATTTACAATAAACTGATAACAAATTATTTAAATAAAAATAACCATGGACTGCATATCATTAAAAAATTCATATAAAGAGGCCCTGGCTGGTGGCATAGAGGAAAGGTGCTAGCCTGCAAACCCAAAGGTCACTGGGTGGATTCCCAGCCAGGGCACATAATGAGGTTGCAAACCAGGTCTGAAGCTGGAGGCAGATGAAAGGCAACCATACATTGATGTCTCTCTTCCTTCCCCTCTCTCTAGGAATAATAAATAAAATCTTAAAAAAGAGAATATAAAGAGAATATATTTTTAATATTGAACTATTAATTATCTAAGTTCTTATTTCATGTTAATACAGGGATTTGTTGTTATTTCCCAAAATAACTGATAGTATAGAATAATTCTGGATGTCATCTACTCATTTTTTAAAGCTCTTGAGAATATCTGAAATATGTGATCAGTATTGAGTCCAAGTTTTGCTGAGTTTATTCAACATCAAATGTGATACATGGAGCCAATATGAAACAGGTGGAGTGAATAGACATCCTAGAAATTCCTGAGATGCTTCAGTCTTCAGAATTTATTCACTTACAGATAAACATATGCCTAGAACAGATGGTGCAATTTTGTGATTTTCTTAGCAGAAACAAAGAAAAAGGCCTAAAGCTTCACTTGCTTGTGCTGACACACAATCCTGGTAGTAAAAAGTACACCTTTGCACTGGAATAACCTTGGACAAAGCATTCATGAGTATAATGATTAGTCCAAAATATATTTCTAATCTCTTTAAACATAATTATTATTTCCTTGCTAATTTAGGAAAAACATAACCTTGCAATCATGCCTGGTTACCTATCATGCTGTCTCTTCATTATCTGCTAATTCTGTTAATGAGGAAATTTCATTTCATTTATTGGAAGTTACTGCTTAGGTTCTTCCAACACTGGTTTAAGTAATACTGCCATAAAAACAATATATATTTATTCCTCTTGTTTATTAAAACAATACCTATTTAATAAAGCAAGGGCAATAAAATAAAATTTAAAAAATAAGCAAGAGCAATAAACTCTA
This sequence comes from Noctilio leporinus, assembly GCA_004026585.1. Lineage (NCBI taxonomy): Eukaryota > Metazoa > Chordata > Mammalia > Chiroptera > Noctilionidae > Noctilio > Noctilio leporinus. Next base: position 261,307 of record PVIW01000013.1, read on the forward strand.
GTATTTACCTAAAAGTATGAGGTTGAGGTTAAGCAGATAAAAATATGTTTCTTCCCTTTCTGCCTGATTTCTCTTCCTTTTTTTATAAAGAATTATTTTAAAATTGCTCAATTACTTTAACTTTGGAAGTTAAAATAAAGCATGCATGTAAATCAAAACTTGATTTCCATTAGTAACACATGTTATCCAGGCACTTTTTTATTTGACATGAATATGCCAGTGTAAGTATCTGGACTTCTTATAAAAGATTAAAAGTGGTTTTGAGTCAGTTCTTATAAAAAGCTTATTAAAACAAGTGATAAATTAATATGCCTGTCAAATATGGTGGTTGATATATTTTGGAAAATTAAAAGAATGCTTTGGCAACTTTTTACAGAATCTTTAATATGGAATGAAACAATTCAAATAAGGTCAACTGGGAGATAAAAGATGAACATAGACTGCAACCCCTCATTCTAATGGAATATCCTCTGTTGCAAGTATGATTATTATTTTGAACTTTATGAAGAAATAAAATGATAAATATCTAAAGTTTTACTATTGACAGTAAAAGAACAGAGTATTTTGGTGGTTCCTATTTTTAAATCTCCCAATGAAGGGAGGTAGAATGAGAAATGCCCTCATGCTCAGTAAGCAGTTTTAAATGGAAATTGTAGAAAACATTAGGATGAAAGATGAAAGATGGGAGTTACAGAGAGTACAGACAGAAGGTTGTGGGTGGCTTCTCTATCAATAAGCAGACAGCAATGTAGAGAAAAGAAATGGTTTTGATCATAGTTAAGTCATTAAAACTCTTTAAGCATTAATTTCCCTTTTAAAATGGGAATAAAACTGTACATTTGGACACTATCATTTTGGTTCTATGCTGCCCCTGAAGATTCCTGCCTGCTCATTGTCTTCCTTTATTTTGAGAATTAAATGGTAGCCTTGTCACAAAATATGAAGTATTTACTTAGCACAATTGTTCAGCTGGCAGGCTCAGTCAAACCAAATTCAAACCCCACTTCCACCACTTACTAGTCATTTAATTAATTTTCTAAACCTTCTTTGAGGTCAGAATTATTTTCCTATTGCCTTTGAAGCAACTAAGAAACTTTCGAATTATGTATAAATAAGTTACCCTTAGTTGGGTTTGGCAACATTTGGTCAGAAATAAAATATTTTTCCCACTGCCTGTGGTAATGGCAATTTCACACACACAATGGGAAATCTGAAAAGAGGAGAGATGTATTCCATGCCATTATTCATTTCAATTGAAACTGTCGCTACTCTTTGAACCTGAAGCCACATGGTATTTGTTATTGCAATTACAGTTAAATTCATTGAATGAGGTTTTTGACAAATGTCTTTTTTTTTTTTTAAATATGGAACGCTTCACGAATTTGTGTGTCATCCTTGCGCAGGGGCCATGCTAATCTTCTCTGTATTGTTCCAATTTTAGTATATGTGCTGCTAAAGTGAGCACTGGTTGTATTTTTTTTTCTTTAAAGATTTTACTATTTTTAGAGAGAGGGGAAGGGAGAGAGGCAGAGAGGGAGAGAAACATCAATGTATGGTTGCCTTTCACCTGCCTCCAGCCACGGACCTGGCTCGAGACCTGGCTTGCAACCTGGTTATGTGCCCTGGCTGGGAATCAAACCAGCGACCTTTGGGTTTGCAGGCTGGTGCCTTATCCACTGTGCCACCAGCCAAGGCTTGGTTATACTTTTTTAAATAGAAGTTCTAATCAACTCTAACATATCCTGAGATAATGTGTAAGGGTTTATTATTTTATGTCTTTAACATTATAAATTAATTGACAGACAAAATACTGTTCTAAATAGAGCAAACAACATCCGCCCAGCACCTTATTAATAAATGTAGCATTACTAATTATATTTGTACTCATCCTGGGCTTCTACCTTACTGCATGTACTTTCCAGACCACCCTCCTCTCCCCTCAAATATTCACTGTATTATATTTTAATATATTGCCTAGTTTTTATGGCTTGATATTTGTAAAAATGGAGTGGTATGGGAGGTTTAATAAATTTATTTTATTACTCTTTAAAATTACTCAATATGTACACATATATGTAATTCATTTTCACATCTGCATTGTATTTCATGTGAAAATGCCACAATTTATCTATTTTCCTGCCCATATGTTCATGTTCTTTCTAGTTTTCTCTGTTATTAGCAACACTCCTATATATATTTCTGTTTTCTGGTACATGTATAGAAGGTCCCTTAGGGTATCTGGGGCCAAATAGGAGTAGGCTGATTCTTTGGATATTCAATTCCTCACATATACCAGGTCAAATTGTTTTCTAAAGTCTACAACAATTTACACTCTTACTAGTAGTGGATATTTAGAAACAAATAATTTTATATTTTAAGAGTTATATTTCAAAATAGAATATTTCTGATTATTCTTTATAGGTTTCTATTAAATAAAGGTCACACTGGCATGTTTTTTTTTAACTTAAACACTCAAAATGACATAAAAAACTGATCTTATTCAGACAGGCATACTTTCCAATGGGCATCAATGCTTATCACTTCTCTTGTGTATAAAGACCTATGAACCTCCATTAGAGCAAGAAAAGAATTTGAAGTTTCCTAGATCAATGTTATCTCTTGTGGCACGATAGGTAAACTGCAACCCTGCTCTGAAGAGAGAAACCCATTTTTTTTTTTTTTTTTTTTTGCGAAGAGTAACTTAGTGAATGCTTATGTTAAAGAAGTAAATATATTGGATGGTCTAGCTGTGGACATTATCACTATGAGTTTGCACAGCATATGATACCTCTGAAGGAAGACCAGCTCTCTCCAAATAGAAGTGGATGAATTTTCCATGGGAGTTACCAATTCAATGACTAGTAGCAACACAACAGAAATAGGAATCTTCAGATCACTTTTGGCATCTGGCTCAAACCCAACAGTACTCATGTATTGGAATACGGCAAGGCGGTGGGTCCAGTGCTGGTTATTTCATACAGGTAGGAGGAGACATACATGGGGCAGAGGATCTGAGTTACAGGCATAGAGATGTCTCTTCTCCCAGAGCACTAGGCAACAGCTACATTGGAGAGATAATTTTTGTCCAGCCAAACAAGTTCTCTAGGCTTGGTCAGAGATGTAAGATCATTATCTTGAGCCTCCATCGTATGTATAAGAAATTAAATACATCCTTTCCTCAAACTGCTGCAAGATTCTTTTCATGAACATTTGTTATCTCATTGTTTCCATCTCTGTTCATTTGCCTTTGCAATCTTTATCAATCCCCAATGTGGAGCCAATTAGTATGATATTACCATTTTTGCATCTCATAGAGCTGCAAGTACAGTTATATGCAAATTATTCAGGCCAACCTTCACATTTCCAAAACTCCATTTTTGAATTCTGTCTAAAAATAAATTTACTCCAGGTTCCTTTTTCCCAGCATGGAACAAGGCAAAAAAAAATTAACACTGACTGTGGACTGAGCTCTGGGGAACACAGGATACCCAGTGGGAATACCTCTGTATCTCCTTAAAGGAAAATTAACATTATAATAGTTCCTTTAATTCCTAAGCCTTAAGGACTCTCTTCCCCTTTAGTAAATGAAGGTAATAGAAGCTTTCAAATTACTTGTTAACTTATTATTGTTTCACTTACTCAATAAGTAATATACTCATATGATTCAAAATAAAAAAGCTTAAAGATAACTTACAATGGAAAGTCTCTTCCTCACCTCTAAACTAAACAAGTCCCCCCACCCTACAATTATTGAGTTTGCTTCAATTCTGTTGGAAATATGTTAATGAACAAATAAGCAAATTAAATGTAAACTAGTCTTTTCTTTGTTCATAAATGAAAACTCCTCTTATGCACACTGATTTACATCTTGATTTATTACTTACCAAACAGACCTTAAAAAACTTCATATCAATTTAGAAAGACCCTTCTTCTCCCCTCTACAGCAGTTTTATCATATCCCATTTTATAGATTAAACACAAAGAAGGGTAGCCCTGGCTGGTGACACAGTGGTTTGGCGCCCACCTGCAAACCCAAAGGTCACTGGTTCAATTCCCGGCCAGAGCACGTAACCAGGTTGCAAGCCAGGTCTCCAGCCAAGTCAGTAGCTGGAGGCTGGTGAAAGGCAACCATACATTAACATTTCCCTCCCTTTCTTCGTCCCTCCTTGCTCTTTTCTCTGAAAACAATAACAACTCTTAAAACAACAACAACATCGACAAAGGGATTGGGAAGGTAGAAAATGATAAAGGAGGGATATTGTGGTGAGTATACAATATACAGGTGATACATTATAGAACTGTACACCTGAAACCTTTATAATTTTATTAATCAATGTCACCCCAATAAACTCAATAAAATTAAATCATAGTAATCATTTTTAAAAATATTTAACTGGTTCTCAGGTGATAGACAGTTAAGCTGTGGCCATGTATTTCCTAAATTTTGTTTTGTTTCCTAGCAATATTGAAAAGAACATTTTTCATTTTCCATTCATTATATCTGTTTATGTCCAGGATAAATTCCCAGCTGGAGTTGCTGAATCAATAGATATATGAATTTATAAGTTGTTAAATGATAACAAATTGACCTCCATACAGAGTGTATCAGATTATATTGTCCAAAGAATATAAAAGGGTCTGGTGTCATATTTTAAGTATATTTTATTCTATAATAAGTGAAAAAGAATATTACAGTGAAGTTTTAATTGAACTTTCTATTGTAATCAACTTTTCATTGATTCCTATATTTTACAACCTTCTTAACCTTATTTTTTGAAATTTATTTTTCTTAAAGCTTTGTGTTCATATTCTTTTCCCATATTTGAAGGTGTTTTTGGTCTTTCAAAAATCTACATGTAAGCCCTGGCTGGTGGCACAGTGGATAAGGTGCCAACCTGCAAACACAAAGGTCAATGGTTCAATTCCCAGCCAGGACACATAACCAGGTTGCAAGCCAGGTCTCCAGCCAGGTCTGTAGCTGGAGGCAGGCGAAAGGCAACCCATACATTGATGTCTCTCTCCCTCTCTGCCTCTCTCCCTAACCCTCTCTCTAAAAATAATAAAATCTTAGGGAAAAAAACTACATGTAGGAATGCTCTGTATGCAAGAAGGTGATGTTTTGCATTAAAATGTATAGATGTCTTCAAATTTTGTCAAACATGGCTTAAATTATTTTAAAATTAAGATTGTTTTATGTTATGTTGTTAAACTTCTCAATCTTTTCTTTCATGTTTCCCCAGATTTTAAATTTTAGATCTTGTCATCCAGAAAAGTTAGTAAAAACTGATCTGTTCTCTAGTAACACTATATTCTCTTACATACTTAAGACTTTGTTTATTTGAAATGCATTCTTTCAATTGGCATGCAGTATTTATTAAATGCACATCTTTTTTTCCTCAATGATTTGAGATTTCACCCCTACAATAAACAAAATATCCTTATAAGACTTCAAATACTGACATCTAGTATAAAAAACAATCTGAGAACTATAAAGATGAAACCAAAAGCAATTAAATATTCATCATTACGACAGGAAACCACAAAGTCAGGGACAGTAAATATCTGAGTTATAAGTGTAAACTAAGGGCATTATGAATTGGCCCTGGAGATTGAGATAGAAGAAAATAAAACCAGGTTAAATGTTATCAGGCCTAATAATTTAAAATACTAACATCCTAACAGCATGAATTACTTCTAAAGGAGTTACCTTTATGGCCAAATTGTTCATCCAGGAATAATGAATAAAAGGGAAGTTATTAATATCTTTTAGGTAGGATGTTAAATTACTAATTAGACAAGCAATCAAACAAAAATAGAGGACTGAGGAAATTATGTACTTTGTCAAAGCTATAAAGCCACAAAAATGTAAATGTAGGAATTCAAATATGAACCTCTCACTCTCAAGAAATTACACACCAGCCTTCCCACGTAGGGAGTAAGATATTTTTCACTTAATAATAACTATGGAGCAATTGTTTGAACAAACAAATGTATAGTGGAGAATAAGAATTTTAACAAAAGCACAGTATATTAATTTACAAACTGGTATAGGATAATAGCCACTTGTTGACAGGCACTATCCAGTTGCTGGGGTTATTTGTAACATATTTAAGGTAAGACATGAGTAGAGAATAAAACAAATTGTTTCCTATTTCCTTTGTATGCTGGAATCTTAAGGTTCTTTAGTAAAATTTTTTTTTTAAATAGCCAAACATCTCCAAAGTGAGTATCAATTACATTTTACCTTGACAATAAGAATGAAATTACTTTCATTAGTCTGGGTATTTTCAGGCTAACAATGACAGCCACAGAAGGAATGTGCAAGTCTTTCATTTAGTTATCTACAGCGAGAAAACAAAGAAATGCCTATTAAATGGATTAAGCATTTCCTTCTATAAGTGACTAAAACATACCAACATTATTGCAAACTGCAAATTACATTGAGAATTGAGTCCATTTCAGTGTTGTATTTTCTATGCTTGTCACAGATGTACATTTCAAAGCCTTTCCTACTGATTCATTATAAATACAGTCTTAAAACATTCTACTCTCCAAACAGACCCTTGGAATTCACCCTGAAGTACTATATGAACATGAAGTCAATGATCTGTCCACCTGAACTGAATTCTATTATGTTGATTGTGCAAAAAGTATGTCCTCATCCCTAAATATTTTCTCCAATAAGACTTAAAAATGAGTGCATCTTACTAACAGTCATAAAATAACTTCTCAAATGTAACTACTAATCTGCTTTAAGTATTCTCTTCAGGTCTACTACAGAATAACTATTTCAGCCTAGAAACAGACATTACAGAAGAAATTTTCTTCAATTCTGATTTTCAGCAACTTGATGAAATAACTGTATAGGAATCATCCTCAATGATCAACAAACTGAGGAAACAAATCATTTTTGAACTGATAAATAAATCAACAAAATTGTGTTTCATGGGGTACAAGTACGAGATACTTGCCCCTCATCTTTAATACCCCTGAAATCAAAGGAAAAAAAAATAATGGAATAATGCCAAAAGAGATCCTCTCAAATGAGATAAGCTGAAAAATATTATGGCACATATTTCACATATTTTTTTAATTGTTCAAAATCCCCTCATCTTTAGGTAAGAACATTTCACTCTTTGCACCCTGTGTTGGCTGCATGCATGATGTCCTGTCCTCAACAAAACAAAAAGACAAAACATCCAACTATAATATCTAGATATTTCTTCAAAGAAGACACAGAAATGCTAACAAACATAATAAGATGCTTAATTTAACATCATTAGCCATTAGGAAGGGCATGCAAATCAAAATCATGAGATACTACTTCAGATCTTATAACTAACACAGAAAATAACAAGTCTTGGTGAGAATGTGGAAAAATTAGAACTACCGTATATTGCTGATGGGAATGGAAAATGTTTCCACAGCCACCGTGGAAATCAATTTGGTAATTCCTCAAAAAGTTAAACACAGATTTACTATAGGACTCTATAATCCCACTCCTAAATATATAAATATAAGATTTGAAAACAATAAACTCAAACAAGTATCTATCTGTACATGGATATTCCTAACAGTGCTATTCACAATAGCTAAAGGTGTAAACAACCCAAATGCCCATCAACAGATGCATGTATAAAAACTAGTACATGCATGCAATGGAGTATCATTCCATAAAAAGACATGAAGCACAACAAGAATCTATGAATTTAGAGACAAAAAGCAAATTGGCGGTTTCAATGGGCTAGGAAAAGGAAAGAATAAGGAGTAACAACTTACTAGGTACGGTTTTCATTTTGGGGCAACAAATATGTTTTAGAAATTTGTAGAAATGGTGGCTGAATAATATTGGTAATGTACTACCAATAACTACATTATTTAGCTGATGATGTTAAATGAGTATATAATATGATTATGTTGTATGAATTTCACTCCAAATTTTTTTAACTTTTTTTTTAAAGATTTTTATTATTTTTTTAGAGAGAGAGGGAGGGAAAGAGGCAGAGAGGGAAAGAGACATCAATGCATGGCTGCCTTTTTCACCTGCCTCCAGCTCCGGACCTGGCTGGAGACCTGGCTTGCAACCTGGTTATGTGCCCTGGCTGAGAATCAAACCAACAACCTTTGGGTTCAAAGGCTGGCACCTTATCCACTGTGCCACCAGCCAGGGCTTCACTCTAAATTTTTTAAAAATTACAACAAAACATATCTTCTCTGTTGTCACATACACATGACAAAGCCTGTACAATTAGTCTTTTATTTGGAACTTTAATCATTAAGAGAAAATATTATATAAAAATGATTAATCTTTTTTCATTATAATGGAAGTATTCTGATAGTGATGACTTTTATTGGTATTAAAGTTACTATTATGATTCTTATTAATATATACATCTTTGGTGCTCCTCAGCAGCAAATATATTTCTGTGTATGGAATACATAATAAATCTATGAGGGAGAGTTTACTAAGCTTCTAAATCTATTAATTAGGCTTATAAAGCTTTGTAATTTCAGACATGAATACAGCTGCCAGCTTCATCATTATTTTTATTTTTTATTTTGTTATTTTTGGACCTTTATTTTACTTTTTTCCCATTACCATTTAATCCCTAACATGCCCTTCTCCTTCCAACCACCACACTGTTGTCCATGTCCATGAGTCTTTTTTCCTTTTTGCTCAATCCCTCCACCCCCTACCACAGACTTCTACACCATTCTCCCACTCTGCTCTCCCTTTATTACAAACTGCATACTTGAAGCCCCAAACTGTTCCTAGAAAATACTAGGATACCATAATGAATGCTAGTAGTCCTCTCCTGAAAACACTACTTCTACAATACAGTCAAAAAAGAAATGTCTAATTTTAACTTGCATACTTCAAGTTTTGAAATTAGAAATAAGTTATTAAGATACTAGTTTATTTTAGACCATTTATCTTTAAAATGTTGCTAACAATATTGCTTTTTCTCTGGAAATAATCCAATCTATACTATACACTTCGTATCAGTGCCATCTATTGATTTAGGAGTTACAGCTACTCTTCCACATTAATAGATGAGTTTTCCAAATTACTTGTAGTTTTCTGACCAACTCAAATTCTGTAATCCTCTTTGGTGACTTAAACATCCTACATCAAATATTCAAGGTGGTTACCTACCACATAGAATTTAAACATACTTTCTTTGATTATACAAGCCAATATAACTAAGGCTTCAATATGGTTTGCAATGACATCCAAATCTCTATCTCCAACACCAATTGCTCTTAACTTTATTTAATGAAAATTTCTTTTGTTTTTTTCTTTTCCTTACCTTTCTATTTTTCTAATATTTCCCCCTTCCTTCCCTTCTTCTTTTCCTTCCTTCCTTCCTTTCTTTTTCAATTATAATTTACTTTTAATACAGTTTTGTACTGGTTTCAGGTGTACAACATACTGGTTAGAAATCATATACTCACAAATTGGTCCTCCAACCTGTTATCTCCAAGTACCCATCTGGCACCATAAACAGCATCACAATATTATTAACTATGCTGCTCCTAGAAAGAAGAGAGCCACAGAAGAGGCCCAAATTCTGAGTATAAATCCTATCAAAATCTCTGGTTGGGTCCTGAACCATATATGCATGATACAGACTTAAAAGTAGCCTGTAATGAGCTAAAATAATAAACTGAAATTTGAGATGTAATAAAATGTTTAAAGATAGAAAAATTATTAAAACAAAATTTTTTTAAAATAAGACTATAATCTATATCTATATATAATTATATCTATATAATATGACATTCATAATAACTGGGACATAATTAAAATTAATCATGTATGAGGAACCAGAAAAAAATATAACTCATTCTTAAAAGGAAAAATTATCAAGAGATTTTAGCCTTGAGACTATCCAGATGTTGGAATCATCATATAGGACTTTAAAGCAGCTACTGTCTATCTATGTATTCAATGTGATGGAGAAACGCTCATAACATACAAAAATCAAGAAACCTCAGCTTAATAAAAATAGATAAAAACAAAAATTTCTAAGAAATACAATATATAAATAAAACATTCTTTGAGTAAGAATAATGAAGATAATGGAAGAAAGACTCAGCAACCTTGAAGACAGACCAATAGAAATAATATAGTCTGAAGAAGACCAAAAAAAAAAAAAGTTTGGTATATAAATGAATACAGCTATAGGAACCTATGAGACATATGTTAGCCCAAAAAGGATTAGCAAAAGAAAAATAAAACAGAAGAAAGTTTTTGAAGAAATAAGGGTCAAAAACTCCCCAATGTGTTCAAGACATCCTTTTATACAAACAGGCTTAGCAAAAACAAGTTAAACTAATATAAATAAAATTAATTCCCAGCACAGAAAAATCAAGATATAATAATCATACATGTGTACAACCTTATAATCAAAGTTCAAGACATGACACAAGAACTATTAAAGAACTACATAATTCTCTAAAGATAGTAAAAAATTTTCACAGTCCCCTTGAAGAACTGATTAAGCAACTAGACATAAAAACAGCCAACCTTGATCTAATGGGTAATTATACAACATTACATATGATGATGTCAAACTACACATTCTTTCTGAATGCTCATATATTCACCAAGATGAACCATAAACTGAAAACATAAAAAGTCTGAATCAATGTAACAGAATTGAAATCGTATGGAAATTATCTGATTACCATGTAATTAAATAACAAAAACTACAACGTATATAGGAAAATTGCAGATATTTCTAATTAAACGACACACTTTGAAATGAACGGTTAAAGGAAAAAAAAATCAAAGGAGAAATTACACGATAGTGTGAACTGAATGCTCTGACAAAATGCAGCATCAAAAAATTGGGGGAAGGAATTAAAACAATTATCACAAGGACCTGGCTGGTGGCACAGTGGATAAGGTGCCGGCCTGTGAACCCAAAAGTCACTGGTTCAATTCCCAGCCAGGGCACATAACCAGGTTGCAAGCCAGGTCCCTAGCTGAACCTGGTGAAAGGCAACCATACATTGATGTTTCTCTCCCTCTTTGCCTCTCTCCCTTCCCCTCTCTCTAAAAATAGTAAATAAAATCTTTTTTTAAATGGTGAAATGGTTATAACAACATACATTTTCACACTTTTTAAAAAACAAAACGATCACATGTAATTTTTTACTTTTAAGTACTCAGGTCTAAAAAATTAAGGTCAATAATGCCTCAAGATTCTGCATTAAAACAACTTTTTAAAAATTAAACATTTTTAGTGTGTAAAAGTACGCTGAAATTAGAAAAATTTAAAGTAGGTAGCAACAAAATAAGAGGCAACTTGTAGAAAATTGAAAGCCATCTTTTTGACCCAATGTAAGGTGCAGAAACAGGGCTGCAAAAGCCTGTCCAGCCCACCCGCCCGCCCGCCCGCCCGCCCTTCCAAAGAGCCATTTAACGGCGCTGCCCACTGCGCGCAAACGAGGGGCACCCGAGCACCCCTCCCCGCACCGCGGCCCGCGCGCTCACCTCGGGAGGCGGCCGTCTGTCGCCAGGATGCTGAGCTTGGGGAGGCGGCTCCCATCCGTCGGGGCTGCAGCGCCGCCCTGAAGGCCCCTGGGCCCTTCCAAGCCCCTCCAGCCAGCGGCACGAGACGCGAGCGGTTGCAAACGCGGTCCCCAACCTCTCTGAGGACCGTCCAGCCTCCGAGGGCTCACCCCGGGGCCGAGTGGGCTCTCTAGGGACTCAGTGAGGTGAGTCTTCCCGGGCCAGGGCCCCCTCGGGCCGCCGGTGCTGTGCGGAGGGGGGACCCACGTGTGACGAGGCCTGGTGGAGCTGCCCTCATCCGACCAGCAGTTTGAGAAGCCCGAACGCAGGGCCTCAGCGTTGCCTGCTCTTGGCGCCCAGGGGCTGGAGGCCCAAGGGCGGGACAGGGGCCTTCCGGCTGGGCCGGAGCACACAGGTGTCGCTGGGGCAGGAGCCAGTGCTGGCTGCGGGCTGGGAAGCCTGCGTCCTGCAGAGGCTTCCGCGCTGGCCCGGCCTGTGCGTGACCCGGAAGTAGTTGCCGGACCGGAGCGCCTGCTACGGGTCTTCCTCCGGCGTGCCTGGTTCTCGCCGTTGTCTGCCGCAGTTGTGTTGGGGGCTGGCTTGTTGTGTGGCCCTGTGGAAACTACTGGGAGACTGGTTTCCTAGTTGATGGGCTCAAGAATGTTCCAGAAGCTATTATCCTCATCCCAGCAAAACTGGCGCTTCATCTTCCTCAGGTTGCTGTAGTTAACAGTCCCTGCAAATCAGTGGCTGTACCTGCTTCAGAAGCTGCTGGAGGAGCCCAGTCAGGATGTTGCCAATAGATGGTGACTAAGGAACCGATCTTCTCTAGCTCAACCTCTTGACTTCAGATCTTAGATCTCTCTCCCTTCTTTCTTTCCCCTCTCATACCCAGCTTTAGGAATATGACATGGTAAACTAATTTTGAAATCTGTCTTTAAAATGTCTTTAAAAGTTAATATTCACCCATCATGAAATCAGCCATTCCATTCCTAGGTATTAAACCCAAAGAAATAAAAAAAAAAAAACTTTGCCCACACAGAGTACTGTACAAGAATATTCATGTAGTTCTATTTTTATAGTGAAAAATTGAAAGCAACGCAAGTGTTCATCAATTGGTGAATAGCTAAGCAGAATGTGCACCTATCCATGCAAAACGTTACTCAACGATAAAGCTGAACATGCCATTGTTAATTAATTAAATAAACCCACGATACATCTTTAAATCATTATGCTGAGCGAAAGAAGTCAGAGTAAACGTATTTATGACAGGAGATTCTATTTATATGTATTTTAGGGAAAAAATCTATAGTGATGGTCAACAATGTGATACAGGATAAAAATTAGTGATGGAAATGTCTTTTCTTTCTTGAGTTACTGTTGCAAGTGTATACATGTGTCAAAATGCACCAGATTGTATACTTCTCCTTATGGGAGAAACCTATCATACGTTAAATATGTCAAGATACTACTATATTCTTTCTCCACCTTTCACGATACTCACTGTTTATCATTGTTTCCTCTACAACTATGTATAAGATAATCAAACACACTGTTTAAAGTGCATTTATGTATAAGATAATCAACACACTGTTTTAAGTGTGTTTATGCAGAAGGAAATATTACATTGGGATTAGATACAAAGATACAAGTATTTATATAAATACTTTACATTTTTACACTATGCAATCTTTCAAAAAAATTAGTTTCATAGAACATAAACTCAAATTGCATCTTGTTTTGAACAGTGATTATGGATGCATACAAATGTAAAAATTCACAAAACTGAACCCTTTAAACCAGGTATGTTAAAAATAATAAAATTACAATAATAAAAAAGAATGCTATGCATTTTCCCATCAGTCCAAGATAAGCACTGTCAATATTTTAGTATGTTTTTCACCATTTTCCTTCTTTTATTTTACAAGAAAATTTATTTGAATATAAAATAAGATATAAACGAAAAATCACCTAAAACCTCATAGTGTAAATCATCAGCAACAGTTTGCTGGCATCTTTTTATTCATGGGTATGCATACATACACCCATATATAATTTTTCATAAACTGAATTGTTACACGTAAATTTTCATACATGCATCTTTTAATAATTCATTATTTACATAATGAATACTACACTAAATTTTTATATAATAAAAACGAGTGTTATTAAAGTGTTGGATGAATATCTGCCTTTCCCAGACTGAGAGTAGTTAGCAAAACATTCATAGAAAAAAGAAAATTTCCCAATTTTGCAAGAGAGAAAAGTAGGTAACATGACTAACATTATGTAAAAAAATTGCATCGGTCAGATTGATAAGATGATTATGGAAAACCAAGTACTTGAAATCATAAAGGAGGGTGTTGAAGTAGGGGGGGTGGGAATCTACCAATATGTTCAAAATGGCCATTTCTATACAGATAGTAGATAACCAATGCCAGGAAAAATAGGGTTTATAAGTCAATTTTTTCTTGCAGGTTGTTAGCTGGAGCTCACTCTCAGGTTCTAGAGACTGCCCTTAGATTCTAGTCACATGGTATTCACGTCCAGCAGGAGAGGTTTTCTCACTTCAGTTCTCCCTGACTCTTACCATAGCTGACCTCTAGATTACCTTTTAAAGGATTAGGTCAGGCACATTCAGGATAACTTCCCTTTTGTTTAATCTAACATCGATATATTAGACAATTTAATTATGCCTGCAAAATCCCTACACATTTGCCATATATGGTTATCAACAGACAGGAGAATATCCCATAATGTTTGCAGCTTTCCCCCAAAGTCAAGGAGAGGAGACTGCTATGCAGAACTTGTACATAAGGGGATAGGACTTTTAGTGTTCAATTTAAAATTCTATTGACACATAGAATAAAGGAAGCCCATCTCTACATATTATATGGTGAAGGAAATTAGAAATGACTGTGGTCAGATTCTGAAAGGTGTACAAATTGAAGATGAAAACAAAGTTTATAGTTTTTATTAACATGTGATGAAATTATTTTATTAGTTTAACCTAGTTTTTAGTTTAATATAAAAGATTATACTATATCAACTAAATTCATTAAGAATAACATAAATTTTATGTAAAAATACTGCAAAACTGCTTAAAAATTCTTTTTTTTACTTTAAAATTTGTAAATTCCTAAATCAGTGATAGTAATCCTGATTCAATGCACAAACTCCAGGTCCAAAATTCATGGATCTGAATGAATACTGGTCTGCAACATCTATACCATGGGACACTGGGCAAAAAATGTAACCTCTCTGTACCAGAGAGATTTCTGTGAAACAGTCAATAATTATACTACCTACTGTATAATACTGTTCCCAGGACTAAATAAGTTAATTATATACATTACTTCGAGAAGTAGTTGCTACTTATTAAATGACACATAAACACTTGCCACCATTTTTAGCATTTATAAGTCCCTTTTACATTTAAGACTGAGAAAAATGTGTGTGGTACTGATACTGATTGTATAAATGATAAAAATGAAGTGAAGTAATTTGTTTAAAATTAGAATTAAATCAATTTCTAAGCTTGTGTTATTTGTGATACATTGTTTGTACTTGGCAGCATTTGATAATGCTTTAAGACAGTGGTTTTTAAAGAGTGGGCCAAGGCACACTGGAGTGCCACAAGAATTTTAAAATATGCAACACTTGACTATTTAGTCTGGGGAAATGATTTCTTTTCCCTTAGACTGTCGAATTTTCAAAAATGATAACAGCCAACACAACCATAGCCATCTGGTGTGAATGAATCAAAATTTTATCTATTTTTCTCGGATCAGCAAAAATATATGTGTGTCTTTTTGGTGTGCTACAGAATTTTAGTAATTATTTTATGGATACCATGAGCTGAAAAACGGTGAAAATTGCTCCTTTAAGAGAATACCAGATATTTTATATTATGATTCTCACAAGCTAGATTTCTTTTCAATTAATCATTCATCCTGCTGATAATGTGGTATGTCTTGGTGTGGGCTACTTTGGGCTCTTTGAGTCTTTGTGCTTCTTGGACTTACATGTCTATTTGTCTGACCAGGTTAGAAAAGTTTTCAGTCATTGTTTCTTTTTTTAAATTTTTTAAAATATTTTTTTATTCATTATTTTTAGAGAGAAGGGCAGGGAGGGAGGAAGAAAGGGAGAGAAGCATCAATATATGGTTGCCTTTCATCTGTCTCCAGCTAAGGAGCAGGCTGGAGACCTGGCTTGCAACCTGGTTATGTGCCCTGGCTGGGGAATGGAATGAGCAACCTTTGGGTTCACAGGCCAGCACCAATCAACTGAACCACACCAGTCAGGCATTATTTCTTCAAATAGGTTCTTAATCTCTTGCTTTCTGTTTTCTCCTCCTGGGACCTTTATGATGTGCATTTTGTTACATTTGATAGTGTCCTATAGGTCCATAAACTATCCTCATTCTTTTTCCTTTGTGCAGGTCTGATTGTGTGTTCTCTGCTACCTTGTCTTCCAAATTATTGATTCGGTCCTCTGGTTCATTTTTTTTTTTTTTTTTTTTTTAATTTTATTGTTGTTGTATTACATCCATCCCCTTTTTGCTCCCCTCTGGGTCCTGTGGTTCATTTAATCTGCCGTTGATTCCTTCTACTGCATTCTTCATTTCAGATATTGTGTTTTTCATTTCTGACTCTTTTTTAATGGTGTCTATGTCCTTTTTTTATGCTTACTGTCTCTTTAAATTTTCAGGGTGTGTGTGTGTGTGTGTGTGTGTGTGTGTGTGTGTGAGGGGACATCACATGGTGAGGGGCTTCATCACCTACAAAACCAAGGCCTTGGGATGGCTGGACACAGCCTCCTTTCCCGAAAGCTGCCTAGAATCCATAGGCAGCTCAGGATTTCCAGCTCCCACCTAGTGCATTATGTCCATGTTAACCCAACTGGGCCAGAGGACATTGGAGTCCATGGGGGCAGAGCCCACAGACTAGAGGAGGAAGGAAATGGTGGTGTGTTGGAATGTGGGGGTGCATATGAGTTTATGGGGAGAGGCTGGTCCAGACACATAGAGAACATCCCCATAGGCTGAAATTGCACCAAGAACAAAGACAGCTCACACCAATCTGGTGGACTGCCAGCAAGAAAGATATCCTATGGTGCATCCTGGGATGCAGCTTCTCTGGGTAGCTCTGGCTGTGTTCTACCTTTTGGGGGCACATGGGAAAACAGGCACATGGTGACAATATTGATTGGCTAGGACCTGGAGAAAAGGGAACTCTGCGGAACTGTTTGTGGGAATGCAGCCACTATGGAAAACAGTATGGAGGGTCCTCAGAAAGTTAACAGAACTGCCTTATGACTCAGTGATATTCCACTTCGGGCTATATATCCAAAGAAACCCAAAATACTAATTTGAAAGAACATATACGCCCTGTGTTTTCATTGCAGTGTTATTTAAAATGGAAGAGTAGACTAAAATGCTCTGGTACATCCATATGATGGGATATTACCTCCTAGCGCAAATCTAAATCATGAAATCTATTAAGGCATTTCAAAGTAAACCTGATGAAACTTAAATTATAAACACTTTTCTTCTCACAATTATTCTTTCTACTGTGTAATCAGAAACCAATGACTTATCCTTGACCTTTTTCTCACTCTAATGCCCAGTCACCTCTTTAGAAAAACTTTATCATTAGAATTCTATGTTGAATTTATTTATATCCTTGTCCATACATTAGTTGGTGTCTTTATCATTTTTTACTTAGATTACCAAACCCCCTTCAGTTGTGGAACTTACCTGTGAGCTCTCCAATGCATCAAGGTGATCAGATGTAATTTTCATTTTGACATTCCATAATTTATCATACTTGTCATGTTAAGTTCAATATCCTTAAAGAGCATTTTGTGCCATAAGTTGCTATCATCATAATATCTTTCATATCCATATACCTATATTTTTAATTCATATATAAGCTTCATATATAATGTTTCTTTTGCTTTGAATACTCTTAACCAATCCATGTTTTGAGGCTTATTCTAAAGAAATCAGTTCTGGTAAACTACCTCCTACAAGCTTTTCTTCCTCTCCCATGCTACTCACTACCACTTACATATGTACTCATTGCTGTCATATTATCTGTGCATCACTATCATCACATTTATCAAATTATTTTGTACATAAAATGCTTAGTATTATAACTCAAAAAATACAAGATCACTGCGGGTCTATAAATTCGTAAATAAATTAATCCAGTAAATGCAATCTTTAAAAATAACAAGGATTTAAAAGTGTACTTAGAAAATATTTTTGAACAATGAAAAAAGCTTTAAAATGTAAATGAATCATATGTTTTGCAGTTGGAAACAGTAAACAAGAGAACAGTATTTTTTCTTTGGGGATCTAACTTGTGGAGAAGAAAAGCAATAAAAAGTTAACCAAGATTACACATAATTTCTTATAAAGGTAATAGTGTTTATAAAGGATAAAGCAATTGGAGTGACACAATGGAGATAAATTGGTCTTATTTTAGATAATCAGAGGAGGCCTTTTAAAAGTGGTAGCATTGAACCGAGACTTGAATGCTAAGTGGGTTCAGTCTCATAGTGATCCAGGTGGAAGAAGCACGGGATGATAGAGGGAAGGTGAAAGGTCCTAAGATAGAGGTAATTTAACATTTTATGGAGGTGAAAAGGAGTTAGTGCAATTAGAATGTAGAAAAGGAGACTGAGGATGTGTATGTGTATTTAGTCATAAAAGGCATTTTCAACTTTTACTTTATTATACTGTCCCACAAGGGTGATGGGAAGGCATGAAGAGTTTTTGAATAAAGAAATGATACAATCTGAGTTATTTTAAAGTCTATTCTGGATGATACAAGGCAATTAAAAGGGGACAGGTAGGCTGTACCAAGATTAGAAGCAGGGGAAACCTGTAAAAAGGTTATTGTAGTCATTTAGTCAGCAATGAACAGAGGTTAAGGTAGAAGCAGTAGAAATGGAGGAGTGGACACGTATCACTGTCTTTTTGAGGTAGCCTGAATAAGGACTTCTGATAGGTTACATATGAGAGTGCACAAAGGAATGCAGACTACATCCTAAGTAATTTGTTTTTGTTTTATAATTCAATGGATGAGTATGCCATTTACCTGTACAGGAAAAGAAGGTTAAGTGTAAATCACCTGGTATTGATATTAATTTGGACATGCCTAACATTACCTGAATGGAGATATTAGGTAGCTATATACCACAACAGAATGTTAAGGTTTATAATTTTGAATTAAATACAAATATTCAGCAGATATAAAATACCAAACTAACTTTTTAAGAAAACCTTTCTTTCTAAGGCCTGCAAAACAAAGTATATGAGAATTATTTAGCTTGTTACTTTTATAAAATTTTACATTGTTGCTGGAATCAGAACATTGCTAAATGAGATTTGGAGAAAGTTGTTTTGGTACAGTAAACCCTGCCCTTTCCCAAAGGAGATTAAATGGCATTATCTGGGGAGTTTAACATATTGCCCTGCAGGTAGGAAAGACACACCAAACAGGTACATTCAGCTTTCTTGGGAAATCTATATGGTGAGAAATGGGCTTACTGTCTGCCTTGGTGGCATCCAGAGTTGTCTCAGGAAGGGAATGTGTAAGTGGCTCTTGTGGACCAGTTATGTCTCATATAGGAGAGAGAGCTACCTATCCATGCAGCATTACCTAAAGAGTGATATGAAAATTACCAGGAAAAGATCCCTGTCGGGAGTATGACTGAGAAAGGCATACGCAACTGCAGGAATGAACCCAATTGGACAACAGAAGACTCTGTGTGAGTGTGTGTGTGCGTGTGTGTGTTTTGAGATCATGGTGGTTCTCCAAAGTACCAATAAAACTCCCCATTCAGGAAACAGTAATATTTAAATAATTTCTAAACCCAGACCTGGTAATAGCATTGTTCGACAATATTAATAAATTCCCTGCCCCCTTCTGACTCCTATTTCCTCCCCATTGTCCCATAAATACTAAGAATGGAAAAATAAAAATACATACTTACTAATATATAATTATATACTTAACTAGTGAGGATACTATTTATATTCTTATTAATTGACAGGATATACTGTCAAATAGTAAGTAATTTCGCCTGCAGCAGGACTTTGCTGGGAGGGAAAGAGTTGTTTCATTACATAAATAAAATATTTTTATTAGTACATTAAGATCATGTTGACAATTTATAATAATCATAGAACTTTCTGTTTCCCAATCACAACCAGGAATATCATGTGGCCTCACAAGCATTCACCCTGTTGGAGATAATTATTGGAAGCCAAGAAGATGTATTTGCTATTTCAGGGCATAAAAGTGAGTGAGATTAACTCACAGGGACTGAGTCTCAAAGTGGCAAATGCGTGCTGTTCCTACCTATGCGGTTGTGAGGAGCTACATGCATTTCTCCGACGGGGATAGAAGAGTAAAGAATGATGTCATTTACAGCTCTACTTTCTAATTGCAGAAATACCAGCTCCCCAGTAAATTTCTAGCTTTGTAATATGTTTTATTACATCTTGCTTAACTCCTATTTAGGAGGAAATACTTATTTCAACGGAAATGGAAAAATTACTTAGCAATAGTCAAAGAGATCCTTAACTACATTAAATATATATACATGTGACCTGGCTGGTGTGGCTGAGTGGACTGAGTGCTCGCTCCTGAAACGAAGGGTCGCCAGTTTGATTTTCAGTTGGGGTCCATGCCTGGGTTGCAGGCTAGTTCCCAGTTGGAGGCGCACGAGAGGCAACCATACATTGATGTTTATCTCCTTCTCTTTCTCCCTCCCTTCCCTTCTCTTTAAAAATAAATAAAATCTTTTTTAAAAAATGGAAAATTAAAAAATATGCAAGAAACCAATGAATCCATAATAGAACAAGTCTATGTCTCCTCTCCTCTCTCTAAAATGAATCAGTTATTTTAAAACATATCAATTTTACTTAAACTTCAGTCCAATCTTAGCAAATATGTTTAGTATAGTAAGGAAAGAGAAAACCAGAAATTGAAGCTATAGGATGTAATGGTCAAAGGGAATTGTGAACATTGGATTCACAAAAATGAGTATCGAATCCAGGCCTCAATAATTTAAAAGTGTGGAACTTGCCACCTTGTTGGAATATGAGGTCTATCCCAAAGGTTTTGGTCCAATGTCAATATAATTAAAATAGTTTGAATGGCAGATACTTTTGGGACAGACCTTGTACTACCAATACTACTAAGAGGAAGCCACATACTACGGACAGATCCCAGGTCCTGGTGTCCCCCAGCCTCCAGCCACGCAGCAGGGACAGCCGCAAGCTCAATGAATCGAATAAATGTGAACTTCAGGTAAGAATATTTGTATTATCATTATTTTTTTGTTTGGGGGCTTTTTTTCCTTTCCTTTTCCTTTTGTTAGGCAAGAGAGCAAGAGAGTGACAGCCGCTAGGGGGTGCTGTCCAGAAGCCCACTCTGTGAGTGCCTGCTCTCACCCTCTTGCTCATTCTGTCTCATTCGCTTTTTCTTCTTTCAAAATTGACATCCTGCAATGTTGAGGCAACCATAGAAGATAGTGAGAACCAAATTTGCTTCAGTTTTTTTTAAAAACAAAAAATGGTGGAACAAAACCTATCAAATTATATTTGTATAAATCTCTATACCTGCCCCAAACCCCCAGCCTTCCTGAAGCTGCTTCTTTCAATGGAAAGCAATTCATTCTCTCCCTACCACCCTTGGCCCTCTTCATGTTTTTAAAAATAAACTGTTAATATGGAATATGGAACCTACTAATGCTCCTAAATGGCAAGATATATCCACCTCATGGGGTTATTAAGTAGATCTGTGAGGTGATTTAGGCATAGTACCTTGCATAATACTCGAAAGACACTAGCTTTTGTTCCTTTCAAAATACTTTGTAAAGAACTTACTTACTTTCTAAATCATACTTTTTAATTACTACATTGCTAAATATATACCATCAAATCTGAAAAACCTACCTTTTCTTAAATCTCAAATACTGCTTGTACACTGCCTATAAAAAGCTTACTCCAGTCATGAAATTATTGTCAGATCCTTTTGCACTCCTATTTTTTCAAATTATTAATAGGCTTTGAAGGCAGATTTCACTTCCTTTAAGAGATTTAACTCTCACAAGCTCTGCTGTTCACCCCCAGGGCATCCTTTCCCACAGTCAACTGATTCATTGCACAGTTGTTACAGTTCATTAAAAGAATGAGGAATGCTGATAATTCCGCTGATGAAATTCATTGGCCTCTCTGTGGCTCAGCTAACGCTGTGTGTTATGCCCTGTGGGACATGGCAGCGGGATGTGGAAGAGTAAAGAACAGGCAGTGCTTACTTTAAGCCCTTAGGTTTGGTTGGGTATACCCTTTATAAATCAGATCATTAAATATCCCCCAAGAGCTTCAAGTTGGTTTTTTTCCAAAATTATTTTGACCATCACTGTTGTATAGTAAGAGATGTTCACTATCACCTACTGTGAGCTGTTTTTATTTTATTTTTGTTCTGACAACACTAATTTCTATAGGGGTGGCAACAATGGGATTTTAATACCATGAAAGTCCTTATATAAATACAAAATAAATAACAATATTATAGTATTGTATAGAGAAAATTATCAGTGACAGGAATTATTTAGTGTATGCTAGATAGTATGTTAAGTACTCACAGTTTAGTGGTAAAGAGACAGAAGAGGGTGTGGGGAAAGAAATATAGGAAGCATTACAAAGTGATACATGATCAGTCTTGCTGCCACTTAATGACTAGGAGCAATGAGAAATATGGTTTATCAGAAGATTCACTCTCTATACACATAGATATTATTTAATTGGACTGGAAAAATGAACTAGTCTTTTGTACAGTCTATGGGAGAGAAGAGAGCTGGGGAATTTATCTTCTTATACCTACTGGTCCAAGTGCAACCCCCAGGGCAACAATTCTCCTATTCTGAATTCCATCATCTGTCTCATTATGGAGGTCCTCAGGAAGTCAGATCCCATATTCTGTGGTGCGCTGTTTCACCCAAATCCAGAAAAATGTGGGTAAAGCTTCAACTTCTGACTGTGCAGCCATTTGGCCAAATAGCAGGGGGAGGATCTGGCATCCTCAGGGCAAATCACTTGTAGCTTTTAGATGAGAAGAAAACAGCTCTAGTAGAATGAAGGTGCCAATCAAGGGAAGATGAGGGGGTGATTAAGAATTATTTCCAACAGAATGTCAAAGACTTAGGCAGACAGCAATGCAAAATTTGTCAAAGTATAATGTATCAGTTATGTGTGATAATTAATGAGCGTTTGATTAAAAATGAATAAGAATCACATACTAGAAAACTGCTTTTTGAGATATAAAAGGTGGGACAGTGGAGAGAAAAAAGAAAAAATAGAAAATGAATATTTTAAAATAAATGATGGTCTGTTATCAGTTTGTTATAGAGTTGTAATTTATGTCCCTAAACTGGAGTTTTAGAAAAATAATTCTTCCTTAAATACTGTTAAGAACTATGGAGAATTAAAGGAAAAGCATGACTCGGCAATCCCTCTCTGAGTATCTCTCCAAGAAACTCAAAAACATTTATTTGCAAAGATATATGCACCCCTATGTTCACTGCAGTATTATTCATGATGGCCAAGACATGAAGAGAAGCAAAGTACCCTTTGATAGAGGATTGGATAAAAAAGATGTGATACATATATACCATGGAATACTACTCAGCCATAAAAAGATGCAATACCACCATTTGCGACATTGATAGACCTTGAGAATGTTTTGTTAAGCAAAATAAGTCAGAAAAAGGTAAGAACCATATGATTTCACTAATGCATGGGATGTAAAACTGAAACTCTTAGACACAAACAATATGCTTGTTATCAGAGGGAAGGGAATGGAAGGATAGTAGGGGTAAGAGAAGCCAAATATTTGGTGACAGAAGAGGATTTGACTTTGGATAGTGGACACAGGCTGCAATATGAAGACCATGTGTCATAGAAATGTACACTTGAAACCTATATGATCTTATTAACCAGTCATCCCAATACATTTAATTAAAAAAACATATTCATTAAGATGTTGGGAAAGCAATCATTGGCTAGTTCACCTGAAATATAAGACAGATGGAATATTTGCATAGTGTTATTTTATTAATATTAGGTATATTAAAGTATACCTAATTTACCTGTCCTAATTCTTTTCTATCCTTAACTATCAAACTGGTCATTTCCAAACTATATCAAGATCAAAGAGCTGACTGAATATTTTTGGATTTCAAGTTACCACCAAACTCTTTATATTAAGTATACAGGAATCAAATGAAATGTGTAATATTGAAATCTTAGTGTTATTTTTTATTTTAATAAATTTAAATAAATGATTTTGGAAGTGTGCAGAACTATTCCCAATAACAGAGCTCTTCTAAAAACATTTTCTAAGTCTCCCTCTATTGCTGTACCCTACAGATCTTTTTGAAAATGCGTTTTACAGGCGTTCCAATTTAGCAAGTCTGGAAAAAGTATGTAGACTGTTACACAGATTTTGGTGCATGGTTTGACTATGCCATGTGACAAAAGCTTTATGTACTGTTTATATATTATATAGACATCATTTTAATATGTACACTAAGGGTCAGGGATTTTCTTTTATCAGGCTCACAAATGATATGTTTCTCTTATAGAATTTTCACATGTATACAATCCCCAATTTCTCATCAATAAAATACGTCATATAGATAATAATATATGTATATTTAACTTGCAAGTATTTTCTATGAAACTTCCTTAAACACAGAATTATTGCACAGTTTTATGTCTGAATTTTTAAATGCTGCCTAATACCTATTAAATAAAATTTAACCACTACAGCTATTTATTCAGAATCCCCCAGCATAGCAATTACAGGAAGTACAGCTTTATATGGCTAATGCACTACTTGGGCCTGGGAGTCAATGACAGTTAAAATGAGAAGAAAGTTTTCATTAAAAAATTTTGAAAGGTTTTTGTCACCATGATGAAAATTTGTATCATATAAATAGTGAAGAGTCCAGATTGCTATGAAATTGAGGTTTTCCCCTGCATTTGTACAATGTTTGTCTACACAGGATGCTGACATCTGCTGTTGTCTATGTGGACATTGTTGGGCCAGACTTTCCTAACTGCACTTGGGCATAACTACAGCCTCTCAGATCTCTGGTCATTCAAGCACCACCTGTGATCTAGCATTAAACTTGCCACCTTCAGAGCTTCATAATCAGATTTTGACTTGCACTTGAGTGTAAACAATGATAAGTCACCAAGTATGCAATAGAAAGGTATGGCCTGCAGGGCTTAGCATAATGTTTATTTTTCCCCACTAGAAAATATAAAAATATATTTTATCATCTTGGTGAAACAAACCTCACAAAAAAAATAAATAAGGTCACCATACATTTATTGTGCTTTCTCTTGATCATACAGTTTCAGCAACAGAAATGTTTCAAAATCAACTGCAACTTAAAAAATTTGGTTTTAATATGCACCGTTCCCTAGAGCCAAATTTTAATTTAAACTTTGTAGTGAATTACATGTATGAGGCCATTGCAGACAGCACTGGGTATTTAGAGCATAAGAATTCATGAGACAATCTCAGGGTTCTCATTAGAAACAGCATGTCCAAAATCATTATATTCTACTTTCTGGCTCCTTTGACAGACACAGAAATCTAATGGAGACCTAGTAATTTATTTTATTTGTCCTTGCTGCTACATATACCTTCTCGAGAGGGAGGACCATATATTTTGATGAGGACAAACTATAATCCCATTTCCCAAGTTACTTTTTTCTCCACTGAGCTTGAACGTACCCTGGTGTGCATTCAGCCCATTAAAACTAACGGTTGCCTACACGCAAGGCACAAAAGTCTGAAAGCAATTACCTGAGTATCCTCTGACTGCTGCCACAAGTCTGACGCTCATTTGCTCCTTCTGAAACAGGTAACAGGAAGAAAATATAATAATTATGAGATGGCAAGAAGGAAGTGGATGGCTGCTAAAAATATGCATTTCCTTAACTGAGAAAAGGTTATGCATAATGTCCATGATGTGGCTTAGGATGTGTGCACCTTTATGTAAGTATGCTATCATCAATAAAAAATGTTTTTAAAACTGACCAACCATGTGATAGGTTCATGAAGTTAAACAAATGTCCTAAAGGTTTCATAACTTTAACCATCATGCCTACATCTCAATTTTTTTAGGGTAAACAACAACAGATACAGACTAGCTACTTTGAGGGGCAAGAATGTGCTCATGAAAGGACTATTAGTTACATCTTTGTTCTGAGAAGCTAATTTTTGCAAAGCTGTTGCTGTTACCCATTTTACCCATATGACATGGCAGCAGCTAGCGAATGAAAAATTCTAGTCAAGCTGTCAATGGGGTTATTTAAAACTATCATCTCTGATATGCTTATTAGCCTTTGGATATATGCCTTTAGAGCTCAGGAACTAGAATATCAGTATCAGAATATTTAATATAATGGTTAATACAATGAAAATATATGAGATTTCCTATGGAGGGAGAATATGGGGTGAGAAGAAAAATTGTCCAGGAATACGAGTGTAAGAAGTGCCAAGATGGAAAGGGCAGAGAGGGGAAGATGATCCAGGAGAACAAACACAGGGAGGAGGAAGATACCTGAGTAGGTACACCATATCAGTGTGTCATCAGAGGCCAGTGATGATGGAGCCCAGTTGGGAGAAGATCAAAAGGCTAACATGAGGCAAAGACAAACTAAACATTTCAAGTTGCTGCCCTTGTGTGTGCCTGAAAACTAAAAGGAAAGAGGTAGTCACGTGACAATGGAACTCCAGAACCTAGGTATCGGATATGCACTTTCATCAAAGTTAGCAGTAAACAATATATATTTTAGTCATATTGTCCAGTGTGATCTTTACCCCAATACTACAAGAAAGAAATAAATCACTAGTTTACAGATTACTACACCAAAACATCACTCTGTGGTAACTAGGATACATTATGTAGTTATTCACACATTTACCCTACTATCACTCCATGTTCATCCAGTTCCTGATGAGCATGGAAATTGCCCAGGAATCTTTTCATTTTATTCTGTCTAAGGTTTATCATCATAGTTTTATAATATTTTTACTTTTTTGCATATGCTGGTGGAGCTTTTGTTAAATAGGTTTTGGCTATGATTATATTTACCTGTTTTTATGCCTCACAAAGCTTAAGTATGCAAATTATGTATTTTATTAAAACATTTCAGAATCAACTTTGTGAGCATTTATGATAAGTGCTCTAACACAAGTAAGTAACATGTGCAATGTGGGGAAAATAGTCCTATGAGTCTTCCAAAAGAAACTTCTAAAGTTGTTTGCATTGATATGATTAGTTATATTCATGAAGATAGATTAATGTAATAGGCAAGAAAGGAAAGCAAATTACAAAGATGATATGTTAATTTATATTTTGCTAAACACGGAAGAGAATTTTATTTCTGTAAATGCTTTTAGAGTCTAATTTTATCTAAAATATTCTTTTAACTGGCTATATTTTTTAAATTCCTTGTCCTTTTGCACCTGAATCAATAGCCCTTTCTTTCCTTATTTCCTTGTAATTTTTAAGGCTTTTAGTTTGATGGCAATGGGAAGAATTCCATTTTTATGAACTGAATCAAAAAGTTCAGGAGCTAAAAAAATCCATTTATAAGAATTGAAAGAGAAAGTGCAGGGGCTAATACAAATATATGGTATAATTGATTTTTAAGAAAGAAATATAAAGCCTATAATAGTTTCTTTTATACTGATATGTCACTCTCTATCTTAAAATTATTTAATATCTTCCTTTTGCCAAGGTCCTTAGAATGTTAAAAAGGTCTTCCATGGTCTTCTTAATGCTTCTGGCCTCATCTCTCATCAGGTCCTCTGGGACCCTAGGCTTAGATTATACTGAACTCTCTGCAGTTCTCCAAGTGCCCCAGATCATTTCAGACCTCTGTATATTTGTATAGTTAAAGCCTCTATAAATATTAGCTCCTTCTTGTACCTGAAATACTTTCCCTCTGTCTAATTACTTATCATTTTTTGAGCCCATTCTGTAGTGCCCTTCCTCATAATTCTTCTTACACAGAATTGTCTCCTCCCTCCATTGTGCCCCAAAATTCACCAATAGAGGTTTCAAGCTGTCTCTCAACCTCAGCTCCTATAACACCTTGATCATAATTGAGTCACCTCAGTACCCTTTACACTTTGTATACTTCTTTATGCCATTAAAATTTTTGTGGAATAAAGAACCTAGAAATAGGCTCCCACAAATATTTTCATGACCCATGGACATAAACTAAAGTGGGGGCATTCTGGAGTGAAGGGGGGAACTGGGTAGAAGGGTACAAAGAGGGAAAATATTGGGACAGCTATAACAGCATAATCAATAAAAGATACCTTAAAAACCCAAAACTTATGGTATGATTTTTTCCAAAGACTCAAAAACAGGATAGTGAAGCTTCAAGTACAGTCTATTCAACAAGTATTGTTGGACAACTGGACTTGCAGAGAAAAAAAAACATCCCTTGGCCAAAACCCCCACAAACTTACATAAAATGTAACTCAAAATGGATCATAGACTTAAACTAAAAATGCAATCACCATCAGGGAAATGCATACTAAAACTATGAGATATGACTACACAATAATCAGAGTGCCTAAAATTAAAATAAAAGAAAGGAAGGAAGCAAGGAAATAGTGACACCACAGCATACTAGCAGGATGCAGACAACTGATTCCATAAATTGCTATTGGGAATATAAAATTGCACAGCTTCTCCGGAAGACAGTTGGGCAGTTTACTTAAAACGAACATGAAATTATCTATCATATGACTCAACTGGATACTGGGCACTTTCCCCAGAGAAGTATGATAAAACATATTCATAAATGTACATAGCAACTTCATTTCTAATAACCCCAAACTGACAGAACCCAGATGACCTTCAATAGTTACATACACAGCAGGGAATATTACAAAGCAATAAAAAGAAATCATACATATAACCACTTGACTGAGCATTCAGGAAATTATGTTGAATGGAAAAAGCCAGTCTCAAAGGTTGTTGCTACATGGTTCCATTTATATAACATTATAAGATGACAAAATTTTACAAATGAATAACAGATTAGTGATTGCTAAGTGTTAGGGTCTAGGTAGGAAAAAGAGGGAGATGGTTGATGATTATAATTGTAAAATGGTAATGTGAGGGATCTTTGTGATAACTGAACTGTTCTGTATCTTGACTGTAGTGATGGATTCCATTGTATAGAACTAAACACACACACACACACACAAATTAAGTAAAATTGAGAAAAATCTAGATAAGATTAGTGACTATTATAGATGTTGTTATCCTGGTTGTACCATAGTTTTACAAATACTATCATTGAATTCAAGGTATGCAATATCTTATAATGGCATGTGAATCTATATGTCAATAAAATTTTTAATAAAACATTACTTAAGTCCTTTGCTTTTTTGTTGACATCAAGTATAATGTTCAGGGGTTTTAAGTATACTTAGCAGGTAGAATAAGTTAAAGAATATATACTACATCTTCCTGAAAGAACTGAGATATTAACTTTTAATTCCACATGGAAAAAGAATACTACTACTAAAAAATATCAAAGGATAGTAAAATAAAATTCATAGAACTGAATATACCATATCAGATTTACCAAACAGCCTACAGCTTTTTTCATATACACTGGAGAATTCAAGTATTGACAATATTTGAAGCAGGCAATTCAGGTGAAATAATTCACCTGATTTAGTGAATTGTTTCCTAAAAGAAAATGAAAGCCAAATTGTAATGGTAGAATATTAATTACTAAAATTTTGTATATAACTTAATGGTAAAAGTATTGAGGTAATTAAAATGATGCAGATTAAAGCATCTTTTTAAAAAAGTTAATAAACACATCAAATTTCTTCCTACATATGATAATTAAACTGCATATTAAACATTGTCCAAGAAAGGTTACATTTAGCCTAACATATAACTAGAACTTGATACACTTATGTAAAATTGTGAAAATGTAGTTTTACATACTCTAAGTACAAATGAAAGGGTGTTTTTAATCAGTAAATATTATATTCATGTCACAGATATTTGAAAATACATCACTTAGGAAAAATGTTGGGAAAAAAAGCTGATTATTTATTGTAATCATTTCAGTAGAGGAATGTAATATACAGGCCCCTTTATCCTAGAATTGTATAACTTAAAGAATTAAAATGATAATAAATAATAAAATGTTGCATTTATTTTTTTTAATTTATTGAACTTATTATGGTAACATTGGTTAATAAAATAATATAGGTTTTGAGTGTACAATTCTATAATACATCCTCTGTATATGTGTATTCACTAACCAAGGTCAAGTAAATGGAAACGAAGAAGCCAGAATTTATATGCATGACCCATGGACATGAGCTATGGGGGGTATTGTTGGAGGGAAGTACCAGGAGAGGGTGCAAAAGGGGAAGAACTGGGGTAACTGTAATAGCATAATCAATAAAATATACCTAAAAATAACAAAATTGATAGTATGATTTTCCCAACAATGCATTTATTGAAACTGAGGATCTATGAAAACTTCTTCAAACCAGTCTACTGTGTGTTGCAGGACAGTGGTTGGAACCCAGACTGCCTGACACCTAAGCACATCTCTTAATTATTATACCTTTATCCATTTAAAGTAAAGTTGTATACAGACAGATAGGAACCCTCATAGTTCCATCCATCCAAACATTCTTTTTTATATGGGATCTACTTCATCTATAAACATTGTATATAATTTTGATTATATTATTCCATAGAGATTCTAGAATGAGAATCCAAGGTTATGTGCTTAACTATGTCACTGTTAACAAGAGAGGAAAAGTGGTGTGTGTATGAGGATTAGGGGAAGAATAAGAAGAAGGAAGGGAAGATGGGAGGGAGGAAGAACACTAAATTGCTCTGTAAGTTTGAGGAGATTTTGGTAGGGAGGAGAGGAAGGTGATAAGAGAGCAGCATTGATTTCACCCTGATCCATTGCACAGACGTAGAAATCAGATTAGGGCAGGAATCTGTGAGCTGGCAGCACTGCATACTTGGACTGACTATGATTGTCTCTTTGTCATATACTTCCCTACCTTCTTCATAGCAGGCGTTGGTTAAAGTGATCTAATGAGCAAAGATTCCACAGAAAGGAACTGTAGCAATTTGTGTAGAAACTTCTATTCTTTTTTTTTAAATTTTATTGTTGTTGTACTACATCCATCCCCTTTTTGCTCCCCTCTGTCCCCCTCCCCACCCACCCATTTTCCCCAAAGTCAATCCCACCTGTTGTCCATGTCCATGGTTCCTTTATACTAGGTTCTTGTGTAAGCTGCTCCCCTTCTTTGCCTCTGCCTCCCCCCTCCCCCCAACCCCGTTCCCTCTGACCACTGAAGGCCTATTCCTTGTGTTCATATACTTGGTTCTGTTTTGCTTGTTGTTAGTTGAAACTTCTATTCTGACCCAGGCAAGTGGCTCAAAGCAGGCACCTGGACAAGGTCCCTGGCCATCCTGGTAACTCAAATCATATGCCTCACCTAGCAAATAAATCCACTGGAATTTACAATTCTATCCTGACAGCTAACTTGTTATTGAAAGACTTATTATTTTTATGAAAACATTTCCATTATTCATTTATCTAAAAACTTGGGCATACTTCCCAGACTAGAATTGAATCTTCCACTTGTCACTTGTATTACCTTTTTAGTTGAGTATGTTTAACTTTCTGAGGTGGTTATTTTGACTCATTTCATTCTTTAGTATGATTAAGCCATTAACATTCATTCAGGAAGTAGACTCTTCTTCAGATACAAAAGCTGCAAGGTAATGATAAAGCACAGAACAGCTGTCAGTTTACTCTGACAACTCAGCTTACAGTTTCCTACTTGTTTGCTCATAGACATTTATATGACCCCCCCCAAAAAAAAACCCAATAATTTGGCATAATAGATTGCCTGTGAAATGTAAGTCATATGGCCTAGCTATGAGCATTTGCTGAGTGAATGAGTAAGGAAAATGAACTCTAAGTTCCCTTATTTATCTAATGTTTTCAACTTGAGGATATGGCACTGACTTTATATATGCATTTTCTAAAGAATATAGTGTTTGCCTTCAAGCAAGTGTCAACACATACCTTATTCAAAAATTCAATTAAACTTTTATGAACATTTCATACCATTTCATGTTTGTGTGGGTATATGAAGAAAAACATTTTCCTTTACTAATAAATTTCTTATCTTAGCATTATTCATTCCAAACAGTAAATTTACAGTGCTAGTTTCAGACACAGTAGTTTATAAGTAAAGTGTTTTTTTTTTTTCATAACACAAAAATATTGCTTTTCAATTATTTCACATATTAGGGTCTGTTTTGTCCATACCTATGGATTCAGGATGACATTTGAACAGTTTAAAATTGTTTGGGTCAGAATAGCAGTGTACATTCAGGAATTATTAAATCTTCCTTAATCTTACCTTTACGCTGTATCATTTTTGAAGAATCATCACTTCCTGAATAAGACGGGGTAGTGACTTCTGAACCTAATTATTAAAAAAAAAAAAATACTTGAGATCTCAAAGGCATTGAAAGCCATTATGAAAAAGTAGTTCATGCCTCTCTGAATGTTCACTTTTTATGGAAAGTCACAAGGGCTCCTTATTTTTTAATCTAGATCTGAAAAACTAGCTAAATAAGCAAACTATACAGTTGTAGAGGTGAAAGCTGGATATACTCTACACTCATGGAGATCCCTTTATGTTGCTTTTCATTTTTTCAGAGAAAACAGCAAACTCTGTAAAAGTTTTTCAAATAAATACATAAAAATGGACCCTGGCATAATAAACCATACAGTTTGTCAGAATCCCCCTTCCTTTTCCCACTTCTGCTCCTAATCCTGATAGAAATGAAGCATTAGAAATAAGATGGATCTCAAACCTAAGTTGTAAAATATAAAATAGTTATAATATCTATACATAATGTACTGGAGACACCTCAGCCTCTCAGATGAGTAATGTGAAAGTATACCAACACTGGTGGTAAAGCGGACATAGCATAAAAGAGAGAGAGCAGGTGGGGTAGACACAATAATTGAACATAGGTTTTTGCAAAAGGACAAAAAAATTTGAAGTCATGAGTTACAAAATTCCCTGAACTGCATGTGAGAAAAACAAATCCACATTTAAGCCCATAAAATTGTTAAAAGGTAAAGATATTACCTTTAAAATACTGAAAAGAAAAAGAGCTATCTAGTGACACACATTAGATTAGCGGTTGCCTAGGGTGGGAGGAGGCAGAGTGTGGGAGGGCAGGGAACAATTGATCGTCTATACAGAAATTTCCTTTTCAGGGGACAAAAATACTCAAAAATTAGATTACTGGAACAGTTACACAATCCTGTGAATATACTGAAAGTCTGGTATCCTATGTTTTCAAATATTGCATAGTATGTGAACCGTATCTCAAAAAATGCTGTTAAAAAATAGTCTGTAACAGAAATAGCAGAAGCTTAATTGACAATAACTTTGGATGTTATCATAAACAGAATCGACATACATACACATAGAGCTGCTTGTATTTTAATGCTTAAATTTGGTAAAATAAAAAATTCATATATTCAAATACTTTTAAAATGTTGCCAGGTCCACAGCTAACACAAATACATTAGCAGCCGTATCCATTTGGCACATTATTCTCAACTTTAGAACCTCCATATTGCTTATCATGGCTTATTCATGCCAAAGGTAATTTGCTGGAAAATAGACATGCTGGAACTACAATGATAACAGCATTCAGCATTGCTGATGATGATCCAGGTCTTTGATGTTACAGCAAAGGGATGAAGACAATTCATTCGAAGCAAAGGGAGACATACATACTCATAGAGCAAAAAAAATGGGACAAGAATGGATGGAAGGAAGTATTGAAATGAATAAGGTAAGGCGATAAAGAAGTGAAAACTGGACAGAGAGGAGAAAGGCAACTTCCACCAGTATGACATTGTGCATGGTAGCAGTGTCAAGGATAGGTGAAACACTTCCAACACCTACGTTAAGTAAAGGCCCTGCTAAGCAAGTTGAAATGTGAAACTAGAAGGTCCTTTGAGCATTGTAGGAGCTTTTATGGTATATTAGCACCACCTCGTTTAGCACAGGTGTTCCCGTAATTGTGGAATACTGGGAAAATGCAGAGCACTCCATTTATCTTCATCGCATCCCAAAGTGATACATAAGCAGCAATTTAGCACCTGCTAGAGAAATTTGGCATCTGTGGTGTTTACCCAAGTGTTTGGTCTGAAATGTTGGAAGTGCTATTTTGTACCTCCATACATGCTAGGGGACTATCAAGCATGTTCTAATAGTGAAGGCGCTGGAAAACTCTCTTAGTGACAGTTGTCCAAGCAAAGTTAATAAAGCTCTGTGACTAGAAGTCTTATAAATGTGGAAGATTACATTTTTACACCTCTTTTCCCCAGCAAAGACAGCCTTTTCTCTGACCACCAAGGAGAAAAAACATTATGGTATTTGATTAACAATATATTTTAAAGTAAAAAACAATTAGGAATGTCATTGTTTTAATATTGTCTGCAGATGATATTTCAGCTGTGTTGCTAACCTATTTGAAATCAGGTGTGTTAAGATAAAAAGTTCTTCACCGTCTGTTTCAAAATAACCTAGAAATATGAACAAGTTAGTACACTACTAAAAAAAAATAATCAAGTATTTCTCATCTGAAAAAATAAGATATATAAATATAGACAGAAATATATAATACTTCTTGATTTAAAAATAACTAGGGTAGAATATGGCTATTTTCCTTAATCAGAATAAATCAAATCTAGTAAATAAACATAAGTTTGAATAAAGGAAATTACATAATTACTGTATCACCATATGTCTATCTTCATACATAAACTATTTATATCCTACAATACTAGAGAATAATCTTTTTCTTTTTTTAAGATTTTTTTTTTAGTTGTTATTTTTAGAGAGAGAGGAAGGGAGAGAGGCAGAGAGGGAGAGAAACATCAATGTATGTTTGCCTTTCACCTGCCTCCAGCTATGGAGCTGGCTGGAGACCTGGCTTGCAACCTGGTCATGTGCCCTGACTGGGAATCGAACCAGCAACCTTTTGGTTCACAGGCCAGCCCCTTATCTACTGTATCACCAGCCAGGGCTCAAGAATAGTCTTAATCATGCCAATGAAAAATGTATAAAAATGTCCAAAGAAGATATGAGAAAAACAAACACATTAATAAGGATATATATTCAAGCAACACTCTAATTATAATCTTTCTTTTAAATTTTCTATTTTATTTTTCCATTACCATTTAGTCCCTTTATACTCCCCTCCTCCCTAAAATCACCACACTGTTGTCCTTGTCCATGAGTCCTTTTTCCTTTTTGCTCAATCCTAATTATAATCTTCTTCCTATATAATCCTTCTTTCAAAGAAGAAATCAAAGTTAAAAAATTGAATACTACTGAGGAAGTAATGAGAAAAGAAAATATACACAATCTGAAGGAAATAGTAAAAGCTATACTTAGAAAAAATTATATAGCCATAATAGTCTCATTATAAAAGAACATGTATTAAAATATAATGAATAAACAATGGTCATATTTCTTTTTTCTGAATAATCTATTTTTACATGATCCAGTAAATACTCCTAATCTCTTTAAGCTTAACAAATGTTTAGTATATTTGAAAGGAAATCAACAAACATCAGTAGAAAGCCAAAATGAAGTACAGAAAATTGAAAGAGATAATCAAGCACAAAAGAAAGTGATTATCCTAAAAGTTAAAGAGAAATGTTGCAGAATAAAAAGAGGTCAATTTACTTTAAAAGATATATACCATTTCTAAATATAAATGAATTCAGTGAGAGTGATAAAAATTCTCAGCAATCTCTAGGAACAGAAACAGTGATATGCTGGAACTAGCCCAAGAGAGCTGATAGTTAAATTTTCAGTAATTTTGTGTTCCACTTAATATCATATTGATTAATTTATATGGCTACTTGGGGAGTTTTTATAGCGCAGAGAGTGGCAAATGCTACAAATTAGGCCTCCTCTGTAGCCACAGAAAACTGGTTGTTAAACGTACCACTACATCACGCAATAAAAAGAAACTCACTCAACCTGATAAAAAAGCATGCATGAAGAATCTGAAGCTATAATCACACAAAATTATCTTAAAACTAGTCCTTTTTTTCAAGTTTCAGGAGAAAGTAAATATTCGAGGCAGTTTGAAAGTAATATAGGTGGGAATTAACTGGATGTGTCTTTACATTTATTTATATATTCATATCTACATATGCATATAAAACAAATGCACAGCAATACATGTATATTTAGATAATCTTGTGCATTATTGCACTGTAGTGTGGGGCCATAAAAATAAACATGAAAGGCCCTGGCTGGTGGCACAGTAGATAAGGCACCAGCCTGCGAACCTGAAGGTTGCTGGTTCAATTCCTCAGCCAGGGGGCATAACCAGGTTGCAAACCAGGTCTCCAGCCAGGTCTGTAGCTGGAGGCAGATGAAAGGCAACCATACATTGCTGTCCTTCTCTCTAAAAATAATAGATAACATCTTTAAAATAAAATTAAAAATAAATAAACATGAAGACTTTAGTTGTGTAAAGAGATCTTAATAATAAATGGGAAAATTATGATTAATCTTTAAAAATTGTTTATACATTAAAAACTCTTATTGTCAATTGCAAATGTATGTGAAAATTAACGGTATTAAAGCTAATACTTATCTTATATACATGATATTAGAAACATTGACAATTACAGTGCTTTAGTTATTTGTAAAAACTTCATAAGAATAGTTTGAAGAGTGCTTGTCACCTCCTTATTGTTTAATGTGTGATAAAAAGTTAACATATTTTCTATGCCTTGGTGCATTACAATATGCTTTCTAAAGTTGATAAACATCCAATATCCTATTTTAATGTGACGGTTTTTATTGCCTTCCTCTGTGACATTGTCTTCTTTTTTCCACACAAGCACTTTCTCATTTTTTTCCTTTATCAAGTTCCTCTAGCTGTATACCTAGAGCCTCAAACTATGCAGAGCCAATAAATATTCTCATGGTCATCTCTTTTATCCACGAACTCCATTTAGGTTTGATTCCAATTTTATTTCCAGCTTTATCATTTTTTTGTTTCTTTGCCACACTTTCATGTTGGTGCTTAATCCCTTATTTTAATTATCCATTTTTGTAAAACGTCACATGGACATAGAGGCAGTATTACTCTATGGTTTGCTGTTTGAGGGTGAACTAAATAATAGGCGCACAGTGACTTACTTTGGTGCGCATCTGGTGTTACAGTAGTGATTTCTCAACTAAAGTGCTAGCTGTAAAGTTGGTTACTAATGAACAATTAATATGCTGGAGTGACTAAACATGCATATGTATTAATATTCTTTTTTCAAATCCTCATCTAAAAATATTACTGATTTTGAAGAAAGGGGAAGAGAGGGATATGGGTTGAGCGGGGAGAGAGAGAGATAGAGAGAGTGAGAGAATGAGAGAGAGAGAGAGAAACATCAATTGGTTGCCTCTCATATGTGCTCTGACTGGGGATCAAACCTGAAACCCCCGGTATGTTTTGACTGGGAATTGAACCTGCAACTTTTTGATTCCATGAAACTACAGTCCAACCAACTGAGCCGCATGGGCCAAGGCTTAATATTCTTATTTGTAAAATTGCAAATGAGCGAATGTTTAACAACAACAAAAAGTGCGTAGGGTTTATAAGTGTAGCAGGTTTTGAGTGCACCTCGCCCATGTCTCATCAATCACCTCTACTGACTCATGCTGCTTACTACAAACATGGAGGCCATGACTGAGATTTCTTTTTCTTGTTGTAGGAACACTTTATTCCAGAACTGGGCAATCTGAAAGCATAGAAATATTAAATCATTGAAAGCCGGTCTCAACCAATAGCCGAAGGAGGGTTGTGAAAAGTACAAACCCCTAAATGCTCTTTATTTGTGGTAACTCTGGAGCATTCTTTCCTGTTTCCTGTCTCACTTGCCGATAGCTCTCTCTACCGGTGCTTCCTGTAATCAAATATACAACCTGCTTTTCTCCTGGATGAACTCAAATAAAACAGTACAAAAATAGAAGTTAATTCTGAATAACTCCCAGGCAAACAGGAAGTATGCCACAAAATAATACTATCTACCATAAAAAATATATAATGATAAAAGACTTGTTTTGTAAAAGGCACTTGTAAAAGCAAGTGTTCTTAGTTTCAAATGACACATACAAATATCTGTTCACCACCCTGTTTATGGTGATTAGAGCATTCTTGGTCCTCAAAGGAGCTTGTATTTATTAGTAACAGTTCTTCAGTTGGAAGTTTGTAAGTAGAGGAAGTTGTGTGGAAAGCTGCGAATACTCAAAGCTTCACAAGGGTAGATGTTAAGGTTGGAGGCCACAGCGGAAGGCAACCTAACAGTTTTATCCTAAGTATCCTCCAGATAACGTTGAAAGTAAGTTGTACTTATAAGAACATGTTACTAAATTCACATACAGTAATGAGGAAAACTCTTGTTATTTCCCCCTTAATTAAGTCACCACCAACTATGATTTAATCATTATGCGGCTTACTTCACTTCATAGCTTCAGTGATCTCTGAACAGTATTTCTAAGGAATTTATGGATGGGAAAAATACTTTGAATGTACTTTCAGAACTTGGATGAATCGTTCTGCTGCTTGTGAGAAACCTCAGTAATTATGCATCACAGCGTTTGTAACAAACAAGTCTGGCATCAAAGTACTCTCATGAAAAACACCCTGTATATGGCGGGCTTCTTTGACTGGAGATACATGTTAAATAAAACTGTCCAAAGAAATGTGCAATTTAATTGAAGATTTTACCATTAAAAAACAACAAAACAAAACTGGTGGCACAGTGGATAATGTGCCAGCCTACAATTCCCAGTCAGGGCACATAACCAGGTTGCAAGCCAGGTCTCGAGCCAGGTCTCGAGCCAGGTCTGTGGCTGGAGGCAGGTGAAAGGCAACCATACATTAATGTCTCTCTCCCTCTCTGCCTCTCTCCCTACCTCTCTCTCTAAAAATAATAAATGAAATCTTTTAAAAAAAACTGAACCTTCCAGTAATGAGGTAGAATATATTCCCAAAACATTGCTTAGGTTTAAAATGTTCTTGA
Organism: Noctilio leporinus; assembly: GCA_004026585.1. NCBI lineage: Eukaryota > Metazoa > Chordata > Mammalia > Chiroptera > Noctilionidae > Noctilio > Noctilio leporinus. Next base: position 300,093 of record PVIW01000013.1, read on the forward strand.
GGCAACCCAGGTTGCAACTTTTAAAAACCTACTAATCTCATGTTTTCCCAACATCATATCAAGAAGTGCAAAGACATTTTTAAACTAATTTTTGGCATGCGTTTTCATTCGGTGAACACTGAGGCATGACAATGTAGCAAATTAACACAGTCCATGCTCCATCATCAGTGGCATTTAAAAATAAGAAACCAGTAGGCAGAAATGAGATGAATGTATTATTGGAAGTTCTCATTTTCTCATGGTCAAAATCATATTCTGTAATAGAGCAATTAACTTTACTGACCCTTGATGCTTCCCTTCTCTGTTTATTATAAACTCTGCTTCTGCATTATCACCCAGTAACAAAGCTTCAAATTTTTCTATTTATTGATGTTGCTTTTACATAGAAATATATCTGGCTGTCATCTCTCTGTTGAGCTTCAAATCAGTAATTCCAAATGTCTAATGAGACAGCTCTGTCTCATATAATCAGTCTCAAAACATTCATACTAAAATAGTTACTCTGGGGACACCAGCATCCCCAGTCTATCTCTCTCTTTTATGATTTCTTCCTGGGTTGCTAGAGACAACTTTAATAAAAACTTTAATACAAGTAAGAAATAGTTTAAAATCTGACCACCTTCTGTTTCTATTTTTTTTTTTTTACCCTTTAAATTCAACAATTGACAACTTCCTCAAGTTTACCACCCAAAATTCTTGTTCACCTTCCTCTCTTTTCTATTTTACACTACCATTTTTTTCTAAATTAGGTTTTCAAACCCTGTCTCCATCCTATGTTCCTTACTACTTACAGGTGACTTTATTTCTTTTTTAAGATTTTATTCATTATTTTAGAGAAAGAGGAAGGGAAGAAGGAAGAAAGGGAGAGAAATATCAATGTATAGTTGCCTTTCACCTGCCTCCACCGATGGACCTGGCTGGAGACCTGGCTTGCCACTGGGATATGTACCCTGACTGGGAATTGAACCAGTGACACTTGGGTTTGCAGGCTGGTGCTCAATCCACTGGGCCACACCAGCCGAAGCCATACAGTGTGACTTTAAAAATGCAAATTTGTATGTGTTACCCCTTGTTCTAAAATTCTTAATTACTTCTGCTTTACATATTTTACAAACTAAATGGCATACCAGGCCTTTTCTTCTTACATGTCTGCTAATGTAGAAACCTGGATACCTTGGAACATTTTCCATGTGAAAAGAACACATTATTATTGAAACAATAAACAATGTGTTAGGAAACCATTTTTATAAAACTATAACAGAGCTGGCAAGAAAATAAGACCTATCCTCTGAGACCAATAATAAATATAGAGACAGATCTGCAGAGGTATATAACAGTAATAATGGAGCTGCCTCGTGGACACCTACTAGTCCCTGTTGACTCACTTCCTTACTTCTTTTTGTCCTATAATGAACATTTTTTTTAAAAAAACCTTATATAGGAGCATGAAAGTAAATTTAATTTGGAAACTCTCCCTCCTTTATTAAACCAGGATTTAAAGATACACCTTACTTGTCTTAATAGCATTGTGACAGAGAAATTCTCAAACCAAAGTGTAAAGATATCAAAGGCAGAAAGGAAAGGAGTAAGGAATTAACCACACCTAGACATACTGTTGTGTGATAAAAAGACTATTAAGTCAGCTAAGAAAAAAAAAGATTTTAAAAGAGCCAAAATTAAGTCCAAATTGACTGCTTAAAACAGGAGGCAAACGCATTTAACAATGAACAAAAACAACAACAAAAACACAATTGAAATATTGTCAAAGTTCGGGAGAAAATAAATACAGAAAACCAGAGGATAATGGGAATAATGAAAGAACTGCTCTGAAGATGTTTTTGTCTATTGATTCATGGCAAATTACCACAATTTAGGTATTCCAAACAACTCCCATTTATTATGTAGAATGACAGGTCAAAAGTACAGGCAGACTTGATGGATTCTCTGTCCAGGTTCTCTAAAGCTGAAGCCAAGGTGTCAGCAGGACTAACCTTTGTGGAAGTAACCACTTCTATGCTCATTCCTGTTATTGGCGGAATTCTGTGCTGTTATAGCACTAATGTCCCTGTATTCTGTTGATCAGGGACGTTCTCAGCATCTAGGTCTTTGCTCTATGGCCTCCTCCAGCTCAAAGCCACAATGGAGAACCTCCCTCAAATCAAATGCCTTTTTAAAATTCTCCTTGTGTCCCCCTTTTGCAATCTGAGGAATTAATCTCTCAGCTTTTAAAGTGCTTCAGTGGTTACTGTAGGCATATGTGGAACACAGTGAGTCAGAGAGTTAACATACGTTGTTTTAAGAAACTGTTCATTGCCATTTTGTTCATGGTTGTGACAAGAAGCAAAAGTTTAGAAAAAGAGGTACAGGAACTTGGTCAAGGTCACAAAGGAAATTAGTGCCTGGTGGGTGTTTGAACCTAGCTAACTTCTGAACCTCAGCACTTTCCCCAGAACCACACTGTTTTGCCCTCTTTCAATCTGCTTAATGCTGCTTGTCAGAGTTTATCTAAACTGCTCCATAACATTGCTGCCTTGGCATCCAGTTTGTGTGGCCAAGTGGCCTTTAGAGGCCTTGAAATCACATTGTCCCACCACCCACAAGCACCTGACCTAGATTACACTCCACAGAGTCCCAAGTAAATATAAATTCCTGATGGGACTCCCCCTAAGAGTCCCCCCACTCCTCAGGACTTCCCAGTTATGTGCTGTTCTTTGGGTGCTGACCAATCTGGCCTTAGCAGGGATCCTCAAAGCACCCTAATCATGGACCAGAATCAAGTCCCAGGTCCTGCCTCTCTCCCTGCCTGCATTCTACCTTCCTCTCCTTCAATGGCCTCTCAAGGGACTTGTACATCCCTCAGAACCCGTGAGTAATAAACTTCTCTATCCCAATTCCCTTTTGGTCTTTTGTTGAATTTCAGCTCACTGTCCCACACACTTGGGATTCTACTTAACAAATGATAATATAACAAAGTCACAACAGTACAAAAGCTGTGTAAGGAAAAAGAAAAATCTTTCCCAACATAGTAAGTTCCTAACCTGCCCTCCAAGTTTGTGATACATTTTTTTTTTTTTTTTCTGTCATCATTTTCAAGATCTGCTGAACATTTTGTGAGTTAATGCTTTCCCAAAACATAAGACAGTGCCAAGGCAAGGATTTGTCTCCAAATAAGTCTGTAATGATATATTTTAATCAAAAAAGAATTGCCATCTAAGTATTTGCACATTCCAAGATCACAGGTATAGCATTTCTTCTGGTTTATTTACAAAAACTATGTAGCTCCATAAAAACTTGTATTCAGATGCAAAACCATTTGCCTGCACATCTGCCTTAAACTTCACATAAACTAATCAGCTGAGGGTTCAGTAAGGGCCTCTCCAAAGCACTTACTGTTCTTGTTCCGATTGGGCACTGTTAAAAATGCAGGAGCAGTGCTCCATTCCGCATTTCCTTGAGACAATTATATTCAGTTGCTAATTAAAGTGGAATGTTGCTGATTTTCCTCTCATAACTCCACAGGTAGAGGTCTGTGCCAAGAATGGACAAGGAAGAATAGCTGCGCCATTACTGGGTGCTGATTGCTGAACACTTTGAAAGATGTAAACAATACTATTTTTAACAGTGTTGGCATGGAAACTTTATGCCTTTATAAGTGATACTTTCTGCTTTCCTAAGAATCTCCACAAACATTAAAACATAATTGTCTGCATTCCAGTCTTGTCCCTGAAATATTTTGCAGTTTTTTTTTTATTCCTGTGCAACTGAAAAACTAGTGAGCAACTATTAATAAGCCACACATCAGAAGGATAATTGAAAAGCACACTTCTTGTTGTCATGGGCTGTTGAGTCAGCTCCTGGCAACCGGACGAGTGAGTGATGTTTGTACCCATTCACAGTCCCTGCACTCTAACAGATTGTAATTTTAGTAACAGAAGAAAAAAATTCCATACCCTACAGAGATATTGTAGTACTAGGGGCAAATGAATACTGCTTGGCAATCTTTATTATGTACAATTCAGTTAATATTTAAGGACTTCCTTTTGTTCTTTATAGCCAACTCTTTGATGGTTCTTCATGTTTTGGAATCCATATTCATTTCTGGATAGCCTTTCTATTCTAGGTCCTCTTCATGTAGCATTTACTGTATTTCAAGTCTCCTTGACACTCTCCTCCTATTGGTTTCCCTCTAAGGTTCTATCCTCAAAAAGTTGCCACCAAGAAAATGTTATCAAACCATTCAAGTCTTATGCTACTCTACTGTATACAAATTAAAAAATTCCTGCTCCTTCATTTCATCACACATTTAACAAACTGTTATCAAGCATTTACAATGTGCAAAGAATAATTCTATGAAACACAGTTCTAGAGAAGAATAAGATGTTCAAACATGTCTTTCTGTAGTACCTTTCTAATTGGCAGAAAGTGTGAAAGGTGGTTTTTAATCATTTCCAATTTAAAGGGCCACAACTTTTGACAGCTGTGAAAATACTGTCTTCTTTATTTTGAGGTTCAAAATAAAGTGACAGTGAGAGGGTGAGCTAACACTAACAAGTAGCAGGGCAGCCTATGTAGATCGTAGTCTGATAGCAGTTAGCTTTCTTCTCTGACAGGTTTATAGGTTTACCAGCAACTTTTTTTTTTTTTTTCTATCTGTACATTTTTATTGCAAATAAAAATGTTTTTTATCCAGGAATGAAATTCTATTTCAGTGACTAAGATGCTAGTAGAAGTTGCATATGTATATTGTATACTTCCCCCCAAGCTACTTCAAAATTTATCTTCTACTCTATGGTATCTGACTATTTTGTGCCTTTTGAAGAATTTTTTTCCCTCTAAATAAGGGTAAGTAAAACACAATTAGAGTTGGCACTACTAAATCCGCTAAGAAAATAAAATCAACCGAATAGAACCAGAAGTCTGACTAAAAACCACTAAACATTTTCAAAGGTCCTTTATATCCCCAACCAGATCCACAAGCTTCACAAACCTAAGCAATTAATTTTTTTAGTTTAATCTTCTAAAACTTCAAAATGAATAAGCAATCTTTTCCAATAATTTTTCAAGCTTCTTACAATTATTTCTGTATGTGGACAAACTATACTTACATTAGTATTTCATTTCAGCTCTTATTGAAGAGTCAATGTAATATTATAATTCAATTCATTTACTTCTTACATTTCAATAATTGCCTGTCTTTTTATTATTGTAGACATAATCATGTCACATCCTGAGATCAGACATGGCAACCTGCTTCATCTAAACATATTAATCAGCAGAGGAACATATAGTAACAAGGAATGCCCCAGTAATATGGAGTGAACAGGGAAGAGTTCAGCCCTCAATCCCTCCCCAGTGGAGCTGCTAGTGAAATGTAGCTTAGGGAAGATCCACACCCTGGCACTGTTGCTAGGAAACCCAACTCCTGATGGAGATCCAGCCCATAACTTGTATGAAACCAGTACAGACCCAGGCACTTAGTCTGGTCCTGGTCTTCCTGGGGTCCTGTTGTTTGGTAAGGCAACCCACAGCAGGTGGTATAGTTCATGTATAGCTAAATGCCAGCACAAGACATATGATAGGTATGGTACACATAAACATAAGAAATGTGCAGCCCTTAAACAATCAAACCTCTTCTAAGGTAAATACAAACAAGAATTCCCAAAGTTCAGTTAGAGGTACACAAAATAAACAAATGACTTGGATGATTAACAGGGTCTTCTAGGATAGTTTTCAGGTAACTACCTTGAAATACAGTATAAGGTGGTGCAAAAGTATGTTTATAGTTGTTTGTATAGAATGTAATGCCATAATAAATAAATAATAATACAAGGATAAACTGTGTTTCACATCCTCACAACTGTAAACCTACTTTTTGCCCCATCCTGTATTTATTTTTTGCATACTTTAGTTGCTTGGTTTTGCCCTCATTAGAAGACTAGCACTTGCAACACTGACACTAAAATCTAAAAGTTATTTCTTTTTAATTAATGTATGGGAATGTAACATAGTAGATTCTGCAAATAAAGTCATGAAGGTATCTTATAGACCAAGTTTTTAGCAAAATATTAGTCTTATCTCTCAGTCAATTCATCAAGCGATAACACTCAATCTTTCTCTGTCCCACAAACTCTACCTTGTTAACACATCAGAAATCTGCAAGCTTCTCTGATTGAGAAGTTTCTGAACAGCAAGTCCTCTTACAGTAGGACAGTTTCCAATATTAGGAAAGTTCTATTATTAGAGTGCATGATTATATTGAAATAAAACTCTTATGGCTTAACTTTTATCAATAATTTGTCTTGTCCCCCTTGTGAAATGTATTTGAATAAAATATAGACATAAAGTGTTACAATTGATTGAAAATATAACTGTCATAAATATGACAACACATTTCAGTGTATCAGCCTGTGCTTGGCAAAATCTATATTTGTGTCCTGATGTGTCACATACGCCGATAATAAAAATTTCTATTAAAACAAAAGGCAGTGGTCAGAAGAGAGAGGAAGCTTTTTTGCCTAACTGAATCATGTGGTGACAGAAACTATAATGCAACCATAAGGTTAAAAAGTAATGAAATGGTAAAGACTTCTAATAAAAAACATAATGATATGTTAGATTTATGGCTTGTAAGAATAGAGGAAGGCAAAAACCTCTCCTTTGCTTGACTTTGAAGCAAAAAAAGAGATTAGTCAGAAAGAGCTTAAAATATGAGTGTGGTTAGCAGAAGGGTGCATCAACATTTGAAATATAATTTTGATCTGCAGGTGCAAAAAACAAATATCTGTACAATAACGTTTTATAATGTTTGATGGAAACATGTATGTATCCATAGACACTATATTGATACATATCTATAACATATAATGCAGGTTTTATATATCAATGTATATACTCCTTTCCTATATGATGAATAATTTTGTAGTAACGTAGTATGAGTTCTTTTGCAGTATTTACACACACACACATACATTTATGCAAATTGAGAAACAACAACTCACCGTACCTGAAACAAAAATAGTTTTATTTAAGTCTAGTTTTGGATATTCGCTAGATATATATTTTGAGCAAGTCATTATTTTCTCAAATAAAAAATAAATTTATTTTACTCAATTAAAAGATGATACTTACGTAAATCTTGCTAACTGTCCTTTCATTAAATAATTTTACTTGAACACAGTTTGCCCTGATAGAAAATCCTTCATCTTCTACCAGATACAATGGTAGATAAATAAAACCATTGAAGGCAGGTACTTCTTTTCTTTAATATGTATCTTTATCATTTTATTTTAATTATGTTAAAAAAGCTGTGCAATATAATTTATAAAATCAAAATATGGCAAGATCATTTTAAATCAATAAAAACTAACACAAAAATATAATAAAAAGAGAAAAATTAAGTAAACATTAAAATTTACAAAATACCATGAAATCTTACACTCCTGATTATTTATACAAACTTGGATCTGAGATTTCTAGAAGCCACATGAGGTAAAAATGAATACTTTAGTGACCATGGTATTAATTCAAAATTACTCAGAAATATAATAACATTTATCTCTTTCACAGACACCAAATTTCTTAGGCTACAGTATTAATATAAAAATAATAATCCCATTGCATAATATTTTCATCTTAAACATGATGACAAAATCTACTAGGTTGCTTCTAAATGTGCCTTTTAAATACACATAAAGCTAAGCTAATCATGTCCAGAAAGTCCAATATGATGTTGTTCAACTTCCTTCCTGAAGAACCACCACTATTTAGCCATGAATACTAATGTTTCTTTTTTTTTTAAATTTTATTGTTGTTGTATTACATCCATCCCCTTTTTGCTCCTCTCTGTCCCCCTCCCCACCCACTCATTCCCCCCAATACTAATGTTTCTTAAAGTCTTTTAATAGTAACCATAAATTGAAAATATATATTTTATATCATAATCCAGCAAAAATACACATGTATGTGTACATATGTATACACATAGCCACCCAACAGAAATGTTTAGCAACAATAATTATAATTATGCTTGCACTATTCTAATATTTTTATTTATTAAAAATTGGTATTTGAGCCCTGGCTGGTGGCAGGCACCAGCCTGAGAACTCAGAGGTCACTGGTTTGATTCCTAGCCAGGGCACATAACCAGGTTGCAAGCCAGGTCTCCATCCAGGTCCATAACTGGAGGCAGGTGAAAGGCAACCATACATTGATGTCTCTCTCCCTCTCTGCCTCTCTCCCTTCCTCTCTCTCTAAAAATGATAAATAAAATCTTTTAAAAAATTGGTATTTAAAAGAAAATTGGTATTTGCAAAAATAAACTGATATCCCGACCTACTATTGGTCCAGTATCCATATCATAAAAATAGCATTCTAGGTTTCCTATTGATGTCCTTTGCTCTTTTAAAAACTGCTCATATCCTTTCCTTAAGGACTCTTCCAAGGATACTTGCCTTATCTACAATTTTTGTGAGCAATAGTCCATTATTCATCTTTGATTCTTAAGTTGATATTTAAAGGGAAAACTCATTTGTTTCACACATTATTAAGTTAGCTTATTCATCCACATTAATTGTTCCAAATAATTTAGGAAAAATTCATGATACTCTATAAGATTGCCATCATGAGAAAAAGCAAAAACTATAAACAATTTTGTATTTTACTTATGTTTTATTCTATTTTGTCTGTTTATTTTTAAACTAAAGCTACTGAAACAGAAGTACTCAAGAGGTTGTACATGAAAAGCCACCATATGTATATTTACCCTTGTTAGTGCGTTACGATTAATAATGTGGGCTAAAGAAATCATTCATTTTGTGGACTAGTTATTAAGCATTTAGTATCTCAGACATAGGCTGAGTCTGGAAAAGTAAAAGAATAACAAATAACACATAGTCCTTTAAGTTACTCAGTTTAGAATTTTTAAAAAGTGGGACCAGGGCATGGGATGGGCAGAGGAGGGCAAAAGGGAAAAAACTGGGACAATTCTAACAGAATAACAAATAAAAATGATAAAATAATAAATAAGTACCAACTTTAAACAGAATAATAATTTTAAGTACTATATTTAGAAGTCTATACATAATGCCACTGTGTTAAAGAAGGAGGGGATGATTAACTCTGGACAAAAAGATGATTTCCCAAATAAGATTTAATAAATGGGAATAAGAAAGAACTTAGATAAAGACTGAAGTCAATTCCAGATAAAGGTATTGGTCAAAATAGAATCACAAAGGCATGGAAAAGAGTCTTGCTTGACACAGCAAGAAATTTAACATGCCTAGAGTGTGGTGTATACATGGGTAAGTGTTGGGAATGAAGCAGGAAATATCCAGATATTATCAGATTATCTATATCTTTATCCACAAAGAATAGAATTAAAGTTTTAGCCTGTTTGTTTTGTGCAGTCGTTAGTGCTTTATAAACAGAAGATTTTATATATTCTGTATTTTATATGATCAAGTGGCATGATCATATTTTGATTTGGAAATGATAACTTGGTAACAGTGTGTTAAACTATTTTGAGTAGGAATCTTTAAAAGTAAACCAGAAAGAATGGCTCTTAATTAGTTGTCACTATATATTGAAGCCTCACTCACCTTTTAAAAATATTTAAGGACTCCTAAAATAGCCAGTATGCCTATAAATATAGTGATCACATAATTTATTGCCCAGATACTTTAAAGAACTAAAAATGTGTGTCAATAATATCAGCTTGACATATACCAAAATTTTTCGGAGCAATATAAGATATATAGTTATCTTTTATTTTTAAAGGTTTCACCAGTTATTTTTTAGAGAGAGGGGAAGAGAGAGAGGCAGAGAGGGAGAGAGACATCAACGTATGGTTGGCTTTCATCTGCCTCCAGCCAGGGCTATAGTTATCTTTAATGACTTGGTCATTCACGATGTAGCAGAAAGGCTATCTACTTTTCCTTTCATAAATAAAATTCCTACACAGTAAGGCACTGCAGGTATATAAATGGGGTGGGGTAAAGTGAGTATCCTTTGGATAGGTTAATTTATACAATGTTTTGGGGAACCTTTTGAGCATAACAAAAAGAATCTGAAAGCCGTAGCATTCAAGGAGTGGCTTCAGCTGCCCTTATCTGATGAACTCCTGTGTTCGCTTCCTCATTCTTAATGGAACTATCTTGGGCAGCAGCTCTGTTACTCATTTCTTACCTGAGCATATATTGTGTGTTTAAAAATGTGGCATAAATCATTTTCATTTCCAGCAGCAGGAAAGTAGGAAAACAATGTTTTCCCAGGACCTAAACTTTTTAGAAACCCACCAATTTCACTCTTACTGTGAGCCTTGCTTTACTTGTTGAATTAGCTATTTGTACTAAGTACATAATACATTGCCTTCCCAGCAACGAAGAGAGAGTATTTACCTCATCTGCATCTCATTCTTGACATCAGCCTGTCATTTGGGTCTAACTTGTCTTTTAATCAGAATAATACTATATGAAAGAGTTCTTTCTCTACTTTATAGAAGGAACACCATACTTAGTAGTAAATAATAAATCCATACTATATAACACAATGTATACACTGCTAAAATTTTTTTAAATATGGCATACATAGGAATGCATGCAAGTACAAATGTATAATATATAATATATAATATGTATGTGTACACACATACAATAATGTCATCCCATTTATCCTACTTTCCTTAAGGAACTGGCAAAAGATAAAGCCAACGGTCACTTCAGGAAAATGTCTATGCATGAGTTTCTTTGTATTCCCTACCTACTTAAATCAACTTCTGTATTTCAATAAACAGATAATTCAACAAGTAAAGCAAGGCTCACAGTAAGTGTGAAATTGGTGGGTTTCTAAAAAGTTTAGGTCCTGGGAAAAAATTGTTTTCCTACTTTCCTGCTGCTGGAAATGAAAACATAAATCTACTTAGTTTTTATTTATTGTTTTCTTCATTTTTTCTTTCTGCTTTATCTTTAGGAAAAATTTTAAGACATAAAATTCTTAAGACTATTACAACACCAACACAGTGTGATATACATAGTGGGTGGTCAAATACATTTTTAGAGTTGAATTGAATTAACACAACAGTAGAACTGTTTTAACCCATGTCCTTAAAAAAACGCAAACTCCAGCCCAGACTGGTTTGGCTCAGTGGATTGAACACTGGCCTGCGAACCCAAGTGTCACTGGTTTGATTTCCAGTCAGGGTACATACTCAGGTTGCAAGCCAGGCCTATAGCCAGGTCTCCAGCCAGGTTCCTAGCTGGAGGCAGGTGAAAGGCAACCATACATTGATGTTTCTCTCCCTTTCTCCGACTTCCCTTCCCCTCTCTCTAAAAATAATGAATAAAATCTTTAAAAAAAAAAAAAAAACTATAAAAATGCAAACTCAACTTTTTCCTTGAAAAAGCATTCTTCCCAATGCATTGTTACTTGCATCCTTATTAAAAGCTATTTAACATAAAATTTTATCTATATCAGATTTCTTCCCAAAATGGAGTCATTTAACATAGATAATTCACTTTATCTATACTTCTTTCAACACTCTATAAATGCATTATTAATGCCTTTATTTTTAAGCCATTGTTTACTAAATAATCAGTTATGTGTTAGGTACTATGCTAAGCACTGAAAATAGAAAGACACATTAAGAGGTGGCAACAGAGCTGGGGAAAAAGAAATTATAACAATTCAGTAATGGTAAACAAATGCCATAGTAGAGAATGCAAAAGATAATTACCATTATTGATGCTTCACACATCTCACTGCTGTCAAAGTAGGTAAGTGCAAAGCCTTTTGGGTGTAAACAGGAGAAACAACAAATCATCTGATGAATTCAGGAAAAGCTTCAGAGAATAGCTTGTATTTGAGTAGAGCCTTAAAGGTAAACTTGAAATTCAGCACACAGAAAATAAATAGAGGAATACCAAGAAGAAAGCAAAATATGTGAAGACTGATATCCCATGTGAGAGCTTACAACATAATGTCTTTGATTTTAGAAGGAGGGTTAAGAATCCAGGTGAGACGATGCTCCGTGTAAAAGATTATATGGACTCATTAAATACTGATGATTTATGTATTCTCTATTGTAGCCTAAAATAGAGCTATTTTTCCTCCCAATTCAGAAATGTATAGGATATTCTACCCAACCACCTAGAAAAAAATTAAAGAAATTTAAAAATAAAGATATAGACTACAGAGTAGCCTAACATAGATCTACCAAATATCCTTGTGCAAGTTATTTTCATGGCTAATTTAAATAAATATATACATGTTTGTACATATTACTGTATACATATACATGTATGTATATATGTATATATTTTAAAGAGTTAGCGAAATTTCAAAAATACAGGTACATTCATTAGTCTTTATACTTACATGCAGATAGAATAAATAGGCATTTAAAAAAATAGGGCCATGTTGTGCATGCCATTTTTGATGTAAGAAGTATTAAATGTAATTGAGTTTTATAGATGAAAATAACACTCAGTTGAAATTTGTTTTTGGTGATAGAGGTAGTGTGTATGATGAATTGCCCTGATTGAAAATGGGTATAGGCCTTTTTTCATGTACTTATTGGTCAATCATATTTTCCCTTCAATATAATACTTAGGTATGTCTTTTTGTGCAAATATCATTTTTGTTGTGTTTTTGATGGTTTTGGCCTTTCATACAGAATATCAGGCATTATATTTATATGTTAGATATTTGTCATTTATTAGATGGATTGAAACTAACTGAATTTGCCATGTCACTTACTTAGTGATTTCTTTTAACAAACAGAAATTAATTTTAAAATAATCAAATTTATGAAAGTTTTCCTTTATATTTTGCTGTGTGTTTTGTTTACAAATATTTTCCTGCTCCATTTTCATAGGCCCTACAGATACTTTACATTGTTTTTAATTTTTTACTGTTTGCATTATCACAGGTGTCCCCATCCCCTCTTTACCCACTTCCCTCTGGACATGACAACACTGTTGTCTCTGTGTATGTGTTATGCATGTATGTTCCTTGGCTAATCCCTTCATCTTCTTTCATCCAGTTCCCTTTCCTCTGACAACTGTCAGTCTGTTCCACATGTCCATCCTTCTGTTTCTATTTTGTCAGTTTATTTTGTTCATTAGATCTTCCTACATATGCATATAAATGAGATCATACATCATTTGTCTTTCACCATCTGGCTTTCCAGTGTCATCTCCTTTTTCTTTGTATAATTAATTTCTTGGCTATCATTATTCCTTTACCTTCAAATATAACTTTTATCTGTAATCAAATTAGCTGTTGAATCATGTGATTATGATTAGAATGGTCAATCTCTAAAAGAATTTGGAGAGGATAAAAAATTAGAATTTTTGATTTTGTAACCCACTATTTGTGAGTATAATATTCTTTCTTGTTTCATTTAGGTGTTCCAGTAAAGTTTTGTGTTTTTTCACCAATAATTTGATTTCTATTTGGTATATTAATTGTGAGGTACTTTAATTTATACTCTGAGAGTTTTATGTGAATTCTTAAGATATTAAAGTCTAAAGTTTAAAGTATATATATTCTCCTCCTGAATTAAAAACCATTTAAATCATATTGAATACATAACTGCCATCCTTCCAAATATATATTTATGTCATTACTATTTAGCTTTAATTTTTTTTAACTGCATAAATCCATTATTCCTACCTACATATCAGAACTTATTTCTGGCATCATCTTCATTGTACATCTATAGCTTTTAAATAATTTGAGAATTATTGCCCAGACCCATTATCTTATTAGCATTTTCCAAATGGTTGTTGAATCAGTCTTCTGTTGCTGTTTAACAAGTTACCCCAAAACCAAGTGGCTTAGAACAATAGCTGCTTATTATTGTCCATCAGCCTCTGCTCAGCTGTGCGGTTCCACCTGGATAGGCACAATTGATCTCAGCTGGGCTATAGCTCCTGCATCTGCGTTCTGCTGGCAGGTTGACTAGAGCTGGCAGCTCTAAGATGGCATGAATTAATTATCCAGCAGCCTGGCTTGGGCTTGTTCACATGTTGGTTCAAGGTTCCAAAGACAAGAAGAAAAAGCACACAAAACCTCTTGAGGTTTAGGCTTGGAACTGGCACAACACGATATCAACTGTCCTCTTACTGATCAGAGCAAGTCGAATAGCTAGGGTCTAAGAGTGGAGAAGTAGACTCCACTTCTCGAGGTGCAAGTCTGTAAGATAGCATTGGAAATGACATCATGGATAACTGTACAAATGTGTGCAGCTCACCATGGTTATTATCCTTATTCAGTCATTTCTTCTGAATTTATTCTTTTATTTTCTCCCTGACCAATTCATGGTTACATTGACATAAAGAGCATACCAAAAGGGCAGGATAAATGTCTAATTCTATCTGTATACGCATGTGTTTTACTTTTGTTTGCAGTTTTAACATATAAATCAATTTCAAAAGTAATGAATCAAAGTCATAGCAATTTCCAAAGTCGATAATAATTTCTTAGCTTTCTCCCAGGTGCACTGTGATTGGCAGATCCACTTTTGAAGATTCTACTTACAGCAGGGTTTTCTCTTTTAAGGGTATATATAGTTTTATTAATGCTAAGTTCCAGCATTCTTTCTATTTTATACATTCTTCAGAGGATGTTTAGACATTTTATATATTGATCTAAAATGTGTCATGGGGTCCATAAGTATGGATATCAGGCTTGTCCTTTGTATCTGCTACAAAAATGATTCACTTAGTTAAAAGACACATCCTGGGACCATTTCTGGTAATAATTTAAATATGCTATTCACATCCATTCACGTGAATTACATCATTATTTCTATACATAATTGTGTGCTTTACTCCCATATCTTACACATTTTGAACAGTTAGCTCCTTATTTGGTATCCCAAAGATGCTATAAACTACACCTCTAGAATAGAAAGAAATTGAGAGAGAACATAAACTTAGGGTGTCAGCTCTAAATTCCTATGGGAATGATACAGGGGGAAAACTGTAAATGACCTATGCACTAGAAATATAATGTGAGCCACATAGGGAATTTTAATTGATCTGAAAGCCACTTAAAAAAGGTAAGTAGAAACAAGCAAAAAGCAAAACTCATTTTAATAACATTTTATTTAATTCAAAATATTATGGCATCGATAGTAATAAACAGAAAATTATTTAGGAGATATTTTTAATCCTTTATTTCATACTAGGTCCTTGAAATCCAGTGTCTATTTTTAAATAGCACATCTCAATTTGGAGCCACATTTTAGGTGTTCAACAGTCAGATATAACTAGCAGTTACTCATTACGCAGTGAAATTTAGGACAGGCATGCATTTTATACTACCCTAAGGCAGTAATTTCCTTCTTTCCTACCATCCCACCCTGGGAGTGCAATTTTAACAGATTTTCTAAAACACAAGCACACATACCAACACACATAACAACAACCAAAACTACACTTTATCCTACAATAGACTGACTGATCTTTTCATTTGACCTGCTACAAAACCACATACTTCTTAGGACAGGACAAGAGTTGGGAGGGAAAGGATTCTTCCTGGAAGGTTGAGTGAGTAGCTTTCACATGGCTACTTACATATAAATACATGCTTCATTGGAAGATAATTATATACTAGAACTGATAATGCAAATCTAAAGCTACAGAACATCATCACAACTAATTTGATATAAATCCTTCTAAAATTCTCTGATTTTTTATCTTGACTATTATTGCTATGTACAGAAAGTCCATATTTCTGAGTATTACATTCAACACCACCATTTCCAGGTTTTGCTGATCATCAAATAAACTTAAAACACTTCATATAACTGAATTTATTATACTGAATAATCCAGCATAGAAGTAGAAGTATGTTCCTTTCCATTCAAAGGCAAGGATTTAGCTACTGACTTCAAAACATTTAAAACATCTCTTCTATTAAAATAGTTACGTAGTATGGATCATTGAAAACAGCAATAAAGTAAAGGTGCCACTATATCACCATAAACATTTTAGATGCAATGGTAGAGTTGAAATCATATTTATGCATCTTGTCTGTCCAATAAAATATAAGGTTTATTACAAAAAACAAAGACTGAACACTATAAAACCCTTAGCCCAAAATAAATATGCTGTTAATCTCAATATATTTAAGACAAAAAATGGTGACTTAGAGAATATGCTTATAGTTTACACAGAATACAGTTACAGTAAAAAAACATTGTAATATTACATATTGGATAACTGCATTCCCAATAACTTCATTAATATGCTGAACACAACCCAACATGAGATCATTCATTTGACTAAATGCCTAAGTATAATGTAGAAAATGACCTATAGCCATGATTATTGTACATTGAAATGATTCTAGGCATATTAGGTGTTTCTGGACTAGTCTTCAATACAACATACATTGAAATTATCCACCTTCAATATACAGATAAAAAAATATATGCTTTCATGAATTAATTATCTGAGATCACACAACAACACTGAAGTGGAACTGTGTTTCCAGACAGGGTAAGGCTGTCCCCAATGTCCTGACACCTCTATTACCACTTAATATATTTCTTTCTATAATTAACTGACCTTACACTTCAACTCGATACTGAAAAAAAAAAAAACCCAAACAAACAAATAAAAAGAAAAACAACTTTGCAAGTAGAAGGCACAGTTGGTGTTTTGGAATTGACAGTCAGCCATTTGCTGGCTAATAAATCTAAGGACCCCACTGCTTCTTTCATTGGCAGTAATGGGGGAGGCACTTTAGGTTCTGCATTTTTGTTAATTAGAACACTTCTCAGGTGGTAAAATTGATAGCCTTCAGCTTGGTATGCTTCAGTGCCACCTGAGACATGCTGTTATCATTCAGAATCATACTGCCTGCCAAGTACTACTGCTTTCTCCATATAATTAGTTTAGCACTATAATCATTGGACTATTTTACAAATAATAGAAAAAGTAAAATATACATATATTTTTAATTTTATGTCCAGTTTTAGGGATTCCTCTATCTTGTCATCGCTTTCGCGATAATAGAATTACCAATTGTTTTTAACATAAGAGTTAATACAAATGTAACAATAGTGATGACAAAAACAAGGTAAAATTACTACTTATGTTCTAATCACTCTGATAGAACCTTAAATCAATTATTTGATTTATTCTTTGAGTCTAGTATATGTTGTCATTGTTATCATTATCTCAGTTTTCCCCATGAGCAAACTAAGCTTAAAGGTGTAAATTAATTTGCCCCAAATCATAGAAATATTAAATGTTGGCTGAGATTCCAAAACAGATTGTCTCACTCTAGACCTTTCACTTTTACTAACTTTGAATTTTTAAAGTTGTTACCATTTTAAATATAGCAATTTCTCTACATACCTAGCAAAACATTCATTAATGATTCAAGAAACACAAAGTTAAACAGTATTTTCCTTTAAATGTTAAAATAAACACATAGAAGATTTTATATAATCCTAATATTAAGTCATTTTTTTTATTCCTTTTCAGATTAAATGAGATGCTTTATTTTGAAAGGCATCTTCTGTGATGTTACCCAATGTGCACCATCATTTGTTCACTTTGAGAGCTTCTTATTTGAAGTAACTCACTAAACACCTAAAATAATCACTTGATTGAATTTATAAAACCCTTTGAACAGCTGTTACTTTTACTATTGAATGTTCTGGGATTAATTACTAGAATTGTAAGCCTGTTGGAATCTCTGGTCTAAGAAGTATTTGCTCTTTAGATGCTGTATGGCTTCTGTAGAAATAATTTTATGGTTCAACTAATCATTCAAAAATAAGCGTTTTGAATGCATACTCTGTCTGAGGAACCATATTAAACAGAAAGGATAGAAATGTGAAGAAAAAAGATGAATTAAGGAGCTTACAGCCATCAAGTGATTTACAGACTTGACAACATATGGTTTATTCTAGCCAATTCATTGAACATTTTGCCCTATTTTTTTCACAAAATTATTTCCCAGGGTCACTCCAAAGATATTAGAAAAAGGATACTGTGGTAGACTAAATATGTCCACTAGTCATAGGTAGTCCCTCTCATTAACTTGTTGGAGTCTGTTTTCCAACTTCTTAAATTCAGAGTAGCCCTGAAACATGCTTTGACTAATAGAACGTAGTGGGTATGATGCACTGGGAGTTCTTGAGCCTAAGTTTTAACTCTCCTTGTGGCTTTTGCCTTTGCTCCCTGGGAATGTTGTCCTGAGAGTGCCATGTAAGGCAGCTAGTGAGACCTACTGGAATATGAGTGGCCATGGGAAAGAGCTGAGCTGCTATCTATCTGATTCACAGAATCTTAGAAATAAGAACCCAAAGATGTGTTAAGACACTAAACTGTAGGGTTTTTATATGATAACATTTAATTGAAATGAATATTTCAGATGAATTTTCAATGTGTAGAGAAATATCTAGTCAAAGTTCTGAGAAGATGGCTAAAGATAGAAGCGTAAACTATACAAGGTATTTTTTAATAAATCAACACTAAAATACTACAATAGTGGAAAAATGTATGTCATTACACATTTGTCCAAACCCATAGAATGCACAACACCAGGAGTGGGCCCTAATGCAAATTATAGACTCTGGGTGATGATGGCTTATTGATTGTAACAAAGGTAGCACTGTGGTGTTGGAGATGAATTGTGTGCATGTGTGTGAACAGGGGAAACTCTTTGCACTTTCTATTTTTTTAAATTATTTTTTAAGATTCTAAATATTATTTTCAGAGAGAGGGGAGGCAGAGAGGCAGAGAGGGAGAGAGACATCAATGTATGGTTGCCTTTCACCTGCTTCCAGCTATGGACCTGGCTGGAGACCTGGCTTGCAACCTGGTTATGTGCCCTGGCTGGGAATCAAACCAGCAATCTTTGGGTTCGCAGGCCAGCTCCTTATCCACTGTGCCACCAGCCAGGGCCAACACTTTCTGATTTTGTTGTGAACCTAAAACTCCTCAAAATGTGTTACCTAATCTGAAAAACAACAAAAATTATGTGCACTTGGTATGTCCTCTTTAAGAATACATGTAGGGATTCAATTTTAAGTGGAATTGGTGAATATTGCTAATTAGTATTTTGATACTATGGAATTTGCAAAATATTCAGTTATTCCCCCAAAAGAAAGAAAAATAGCATGCACCGCTGCTTTTACACAAATACACTGAGGGAAATATTTCATTAGTCAATGGCCTGCTCTACACATGCTAGCAAACTATAATTGTGGGAAGAAAATAATGAATTATAAAATCACTTAACAAAAGTGCTTAATTATTTCAACATTTTATTTTTCTTGATTGGAACAGGAGTGGGAAGAAAAAGATACGCATGACATACGTGATGTGTGTGTATGTACGGAGAGAAAGAAAAACTGCAAGTGGAGTACGTTTGCCTAATTATAATTTGAGCTACTGCTGTTTATTTTAAATCGCCTCACTGGATTTTTAGAGCTCTGAAAATATTGACTATCTGAGCAGTCACAGCAATTTTTAAATAAGATAAATTACTAAACATGCCCTACATTTTGTTTTGTTCTGCTTTTGCTTCACATATGGAATGATCTTTCACCAAAGGCAGACTTCCTTTGATTGGGCTTCCCTTTCTTGTGCTTCACAGGAATTGCATTTTTTACAAACTGGAAGTTTGTGGAAACCCTGTGTCGCACAAGTCTATTGGTGCCATTTCCCAGCAGCACATGCTCCCTTTGCATCTCTGTGTCACATCTTGGTCATTCTCACAATATTTCAAAGTGTTTTATTTTTATTATATTTGTTATGGTGATCTGTAATGTTACTACATATTGTAATTGGTTGAGGGAGCCATGAACTTGCCCTTTTAAGGTAGCAAACTTAATTAATAAAGGCTGTGTGTGTTCTGACCTCCACTGCCAGCCGTTCTCCCTCTCCCTCCCTTTCCACCAGCTTTCCTATTTCCTGGGGCACAATAATACTGAAATCAGGCCAATTAATGACCAAAATAATGGCCTTTAATTATCAAGTGGTAGAGTGCCACCTCTCTCCTTTTAAATCAAAAGCTAGAAATGATTCATTTTAGTGAGGAAGGCATGTCAAAAGTGATAAACTAAAAGCTAGGCCTTTTTCACGAGTTAGCCAAGTTGTGAATGCAAAGGAAACATTTCTTAAAGGAAATAAAAGGTGCTACTCCAGTGAAGGTACAAATAAGAAAGTGAAAGGTGCTTATTGCTGATACGAAGAAAGTTTAATGGCCTGGATCTAAAAGATCTAACCAGCCACAACATTCCCTTAACCCAAAGCCTAACCCAGAACAAGGCCCTGACTCTTTATTAAGGCTAAGGTGGGTGAAGAAGCTAGCATAGATTGGTTCATAAGTTTTTAAGAAAGATACTACTATCCCTGGCTGGTGGCACAGTGGATAAGGCACCAGCCTGCAAACCCAAAGGTCGCTGGTTTGATTCCCAGCCAGGGCACATAACCAGGTTGCAAGCCAGGTCTCCAGCCAGGTCTGTAGCTGGAAGCAGGTGAAAGGCAACCATACATTGATGTTTCTCTTTTCTCTCCCTCTCTGCCTCTCTCCCTTCCCCTCTCTCTCTGAAAAATCATAAATAAAATCTTCTAAAAAAAAAAAAGTTAAATGCTACTTTTGCAACATAAAAGTGCATAATGAAGCAGCAAGAACTGATGTAGAAGCTTCAGCAAGTTACCCAGAAAATTCAGCTGAGATAATAGTGAACTAAGAAAATAATGAGGTAAATAACAGACTTTCAATGTAGACAAAGCAGTCTTATAATGAATGGAAGAGTATGTCACTTAGGCCTGTCATAGCTAGAGAAGTCAATGCTGGCTTCAAAGCTCCAAAAGACAAGATGACTCTGACATTAGGGGCTAAGGCAGCTGGTGACTGTAACCTGAAGCCAACACTCATTCACCATTCTAAATCTCACAAGGTCCTTAAAAATTATGCTAAATTTAGTCTGCCTTGGCTTTTGAAATGAAACAATAAAGCCTGGACGACAGTGTATCTGTTTACAACATGGTTTACTGAAGAGTTTAAGCCCTCTGTTGAGAACTACCGATTAGAAAAAAAAAATTCAAAATACTACTGCTCACTGAAAATGCACCTGATTACCCAAGAGCTCTGGCTGGGATGCACAATGAGATTAATATTATTTTCATGCCTGTTAACATAACATCCATTTTATAGCCATGGGGAAAAAAAGTACTTTCAGCTTTTAAGTTTTACTATTTAATAAATATAGTTCATAAGGTTAGAGCTGCCCTAGAGAGTGATTTGTCTGATGATCTGAGGGAAAATACTCCTGTGATTCATCATTCTAGATGCCATGAACATTTGCAGTTCTTGGAAAACAGCCAAAATATCAACCTTAACAGGAATTTGGAAAAACTTGATTTGAGCCCTCGTGTATGCTTGAGGAATTCAAGACTTCAGAAATAGCAACAGAATTAAAGGTAGAGCATGACAATGTGACTGAATTACCGCAATCTCATGATAAAACTTCAATAGATGAGGGGTTGCTTATGGATATAAAAAGAAAGTGGTTTCTTGAGATGGAATCCACTCCTGGTGAAGATGCTGTGAGGCTTATTGAAATGACAACGAAGGATTTAGAATATCACATAAACTTAGTTGATAAAGCAGTGGCAAGGTTGGAAAAATTCACTCCAATTTTAAAAGAAGCTTTACTGTGAGTAAAATTTATGAAACAGAAGCATATGCTACAGAGAAATTGTTTTTGAAAGGAAGAGTCAATAGATACATAGAGAGATTAAGTAATTCAATTAAGGTCCCATCCCCCCTAGACATTAGAGCTGAAATGTAAATATAATAAGTTTAACTTTGGAATTCAAAGTCTTAAATATAGGAGCTGGAAAGAAATTAAATTGTGGCTAGCTGGAAACATGTAATAATTTACATATTCGTTTACTTCTAATGCTCTTAGTGAAGAACTCAGACATTTTGATAATCATTAAGAAATAATTTTTGTCACAAATTACACAAAAATTAACAATTCCCTTGCAAGATTTGTTTCTACAAGGCATTTTCTACCGTGGAAATATTTGGCATTAAATGTATAAGATAAAACCACATGTTAACCTACTATAGTAAAGCAAGTAATGGCAAACATTACATCAATATGAATCTGTGCATTACTACAAAAATAAATCAAGAAAGTATTTTTTTAAGTTGATTGAAAAACAGAAGTTATTCTATTATATATTAAAACAAAACATATATGTCCCTATTGGGTCTGCATAAAAGTTGTCCAGTTTAAACTGCCAAAATGTGTGTTTTCAACTAAAACTGTTATAGTATCAAATATGCTACAAATTTTAGTTTGGACATGTCAATTAACTTTTTCTCATAAAATAATTTCTGTATTGTGATATACATGTCTAAACTTTTTATTTTACAGATGATCTAACTCCTATTTTCACACTTGTCCTACTACTTCCCCATGGTGTTGTGACCTTAGAATGTCAACCCCTATATTCACATTAGGCCTGACTTTTTGATACCCACCCCCTGCTCCATGTTTTTATGCTTGATGCCTCAGAATTTCCCACATAAAGAAAAGTAAAAGTTTAATATCTTCTTATTCTGACCCTTGGAATTAAGCTGTTCCTATGGTTTTGGTTTACACTACATCATTCTGATCAACCTGTGATAGTTTTCTTGAGCCAGGAGAGAATCAGTCTAATAAACACTACTTTAGTCACATCCCTTTAATCCCCATATTTGTATCATATTTGCCTAAATAGAACCTTTCCCTGGGGCACCCAATGCAGGTCTATTCCCACAACTTTCTCCTTCACAAGTTTTGCCAGTACTTAACACTAAGCACTTTAAAACACCTTAATAACAACTACGGTGTGTTATCTAACTTAGTCCTTCCACGGTAATTCTAAGTGAGGTATTCTTATTCTTACTTGGCACATGCATGATCAAAGACACAGAGAAATTAAGTAGTAGGTCCTCAGACACAGAGGTATAGGTGTCTAAGTCAAGTTTTACTTCAGAACCACACAGAACACACGTAGTCTCACAGTGCAGCCTCCAGAAGATTCCTGAAAGACCAAGTCAACCTACATCTTTTTCCAGTTTATCTTAGTCTCTTTTCTCTCTATGTGTTGCAATAAAATCTATAACAACCTGTAACATAAATACCATTCTTATTTTTCTGTATGCCTTACCTATCTTTTCCAAACATAAGAACCATAGATGCTATATAAGCAAAGTAGCTGATTTGTTTAACCTATATTTCCATATTCTACAAAGGCGTAGCTCACAATTAAGTCAGTCCCACCCATACTTAGAACTCAAATTTTGACCTCTATGTCTTGATGCTCAGATTCTGATGGCTTGGTTACTTACCCACTGAGCCCAATACATCTGTGGATTTTAGAACTATAGGTTAATCTCTCTAAACCTCCCATTTCATTTCTGAGTTTTTGCTAATAGAATTCCAAGTCTATCAAAATGACTACTGGTAAAAATTCTGGGCCTGAAACTTCCATGTTATTATTGCATTGGTTTATTTATGTTGTCTTTTAAGACAACATTCTTTTTCCTGGGTGTCTTAATTTTTGTTTTTTCTGCTCTTGTTTTCTACATCCATGATGAACTACATCACAGGCTGTAATTTCATTAAGTTGGAAGCAATCTGTCTCATTTTGTAGCCATTAAAACATTAATATTATCATTGTCTGGGCATACAATTGTGGCTTGACTATCATGCACTGATTAGCTGATTGAAGTTTACACCCAAGAATACTTAAAGTTCTCAGCTTCTTCTACAATCCCTGACTATCTTATACCATACCTAAATATTTTTATTTTCCTTTTTTATATATTTGATTTTATATTTTCCATACATTGGTACTTTCATTTGGATGAGTTCAGTGATGTAATCCTTAATAACTCTAAGCTCCAAGATAATATTTTGGAATATTCCCCATAGAGCACAGCTATTTGAAACATATATGTTTATAATTTACATTCATGTAAGATGAATGACATTCTAACTTTATCAGTATTGCAAAATATGGAATAGAGTTTTATAAAATAATTTTTAAAACTTCTCAACAATAGTTTTTAATTGACCCACACTTGTAGATCCACAAGGAAAATAACTTCAAGTGCACCCAAAGTTTTCCACACTACATTTAATATGAAAAGTGTGATGTACTTAAATTAATTCTTTTAATGAAACTAACTGCAAATTTACTAAGGTACATTGACAGAATTAAATGGACATTGAAAGTGCATTTCTTATTATCTGATTAGCTTTGTAGAGTCCCTAGATTCTAATCAAATTTTCTGCAGGTATTTTCAATTACCATTTAATTTATTTTACAGTTTATTTGCTATACATCTCTCATTTAACCAGAAATCATTGATTTCATCTATTTGAATACTTCAAATTCGTTTTCTTTAGTTTGATTCTTTCAAATCTTTGCAGCTCTGAAATCCTCAAGATATTCTTTGAGATATGAAGAGTAAAGCATTCTCTTCTGTGCGTCTATTTTCTTCAGCACAGACACTAACACGTTTACATTTGATAGAGTACTGAGGTCATGATAATGAAGGGTCTGGTTAAATGAGTAAAAGTGGAAGGTATCTGAAAAATGGTATATGTGATTAGCATGTAAAAGGGATAAGGTGTTGAGCACTTGAGGTTGGGATATCATTTGCATAGCTTAAAATATTTCTGAGCTGCTTTATATATAAGAGCATAGGTTGATTATATAAAGTTTCAGAGGACACAATCAAGATTAATTTGAAAATGATCAGTGCGAAAGACTTAGTGTGATGACATTGAACATGAAAATGAATAAAACATGAAATAATCCCAAAAGAAGAAGATTTTATTCTCTGTATCTTGCTTTAACTCAATAAACATTTATCCAGTTCCAACCATAGTCACTGACATACTGTATAGGTGGCTAAGAAGTAAAGATAAAATACAGCACAATGTTGAGCCAATTTAGAACTCAGTCTGTGCCACTGCCTCTGGTCTCAAGAAGCTTTTATTTTATATTTTATCTTTAGGGCTCTGACCATGTAGCTCTCATTATCTTCTGTAGTTTCAGACAGCACCTAATATGGATGCTCTCGGTTCTTACCATGGTGGCTCTGAGGACACATAACCTCTGTTTTGTCACTCAGACCCAAAGCAGATGTACATGCAAGACTTAATTTTCTGCTGTCGAGGCTAGGTTGAGATGATTTAATAGCCCTTCACTAAAGGTTCAAGGATAATAAAAGAATAACATTAAATAGATTATGCAAATAATTAAAACTAGCAAGGAGACATGACAGAAATGAACATCCGTTGCCCTGATATATTTTGTTTACTTTTTTACAGAAGTGCTTCTCAAATCTGAATGCTCACTACAAGTCATTTGGGGATCTTATTAAACTGCAGATTTTGCACTAAGTCTGAGGTAGAAAAAAGCTCTGGGCAATGCTGCTGTTGCTCTTCTTACCACTTGAAGTGGCAAGACTTTCTAGATGACTTTCCAACAGGCTAAAGGGTTTCTTCTCTGCCACTCACTTTTTCTGTGTCAAAATCCACATTCACCTCAGGGTGCCTTGAAGCACACATGATCTGTTCAGAATGCGATTCAGAGTGAGGGAGGCAATTGGAGGGGAAGGGGTTTACTTCTCAAGCCCAAATACTGACCAACTTCCCAGCCATATTTCCTGTTTCAGAAATGTCTGACAGGGTGACTTTTTTTCCGTGTAATTACCCAATTTCTAATTTAGCCAGAATATCCGTACAAAGTGATGGATTATTTGTAATTGGTAAAATGAAAATTAAACAGCAAGTTAATTGTTTCTATTTAAAACTGTTTCTATTTAAAACCCTGGCTGGTAGCACAATGGATAAGGCACCAGCCTATGAACCCAAAGGTCGCTGGTTCAATTCCCAGCCAGGGCACATAACCAGGTTGCAAGCCTGGTCTCCAGCCAGATCCATAGCTGGTGTCAGGTGAAAGGCAATCATACATTGATCTCTCTCCTTCTCTGCCTCTCTCCCTACCCCTCTCTCTAAAAGTACTAAATAAAATCTTAAAAAACAAAACAAAACTGTTTCTAAGTTAAAGAATGGGAAACTCCAGCAGTATTTTATTCCTCAAAAACTTATGTAACATCAAATTAAGGGTAATATCTGTTCAATTCAAGACAGTACTTATTAATTCCCATCCAGATATTTCAATCAATCTCTCAACTTGATTCTGTTGCAGATAAGACCTGCACAGTTCTTCTAAAGTCTTCTGTAAATGCTCAAAATAAAAACATGCATAACATTCGCTCCTCCAGAAGATAAATATGAGTTTACAGGCCTAGAACAGTCCAAATTCATTCTGAGAAAGAAACACTTCTACCAAGGAAATATATATATATATATATATTAGAATATATAGAATATATATAGAATATGTTGCAGTAGCTCTTTCTTCCTATACTATATACTGCAACATATTCAACTGTTTCATTATTACAAGTACTTTAACTCTCCTTAAATCATAGTTCCTCATCCTATTTCACCTTCAATTATAGTCTTAGATTTATATTGGCATAGCTAAGCAGTCCTCTTCTTAACCCTCAAGTATTGGGAAATAGTACCTTCTACAGGGATTCTAAAGGCTTTGCCTTATATTACACAGAAAATGATTTAGTTTCTTCTGGCTCCATAGCATATTCAGATGTTATAGACATCCCCCTTTCTTCTCCCCCATTATTCTCTCTCAACACATATATATTAAAATACACTTAGGGTAAATTTTTAAACCCACAATTGAGTCTTGCAAAAGAAAAAAGAAGAAAGAAAGAAAAAAAAAAAGAAATGAAAAGGACATCTCCACTTATCATAAATGAAGAGTAGAAAGTCAATGGTAAATACCATATATCAGCTGATTCTATGGTTGCCCAGAAAACTCAGATAATGACACTAGGACCTACACCACAATATAAAAAAAGTGGAATAGGCTTATATAAAATATAGTGCTGGGACTAGAGACCTTCCACTAGAGCCTTTTTAAAAAGGCTGATCTGACTTAGGCAAAAAATGAAAAACAAATCAGCACAGGAAAACTCCATTGGCTTAGGAAATGACAGGGAAACTTGTAAAAGAACAGAGTCCAGATCCTTACAAAATATCTTCAGTAACTAATGTAAACTTGTGATACACATGGGAATGGAATCTGAATTTACATTTCTGATAAAGTAAGAGATCCAGACAAAGGAAACTGACTTATGAGTTATTCTGGAGGCAACTAAAACTGTAGGACCACAGGAGGAACAATTAAAAAAAAAAAAACAACTTTGCTTTTTCTTTTTTTCCATCTTATACATGCTTATTGAAACAGGAAAAAAGTAACAGGACTTTCTCCTTCCTTTTCTGGTTTGAATGGGACATGTAAGTCCTATTGAGCTTTCCAAATCCTGTAGTTTATAGCAGAAGTGATTTTTTAAGTATGCAGGAATGAGAAGAAGGACTCTTATGCTCAAGTGACCTGAATTTAAAAACCTACCTCAAAAAAGGACATTTGTTTTTTGCTAGGAACTAAAAAAATATTTTACATTACAGTAAAAGCTAAGCAGCCCTGGCTGGTAGCACAGTGGATAAGGCGTTGGCCTGCGAACCCAAAGGTTGCTGGTTCGATTCCCTCGTCAGGGCACATAACCAGGTTACAGGCTAGGTCTCCGGCCAGGTCCGTAGCTGGAGGCAGGTGAAAGGCAACCACACATTGATGTCTCTCTCCCTCTCTGCCTCTCAACCTTCCTCTCTCTGTCTGGAAAGAATAAATAAAATCTTTAAAAATTAATTAATTAATTTAAAAATAGCTAAGCCGTTATATTTTTATTTTGGCACATATCAATCCTCATCCTGAATGATAAACCATTTTTAACAAGTGGAAAGATGAAAGAAAACATTTTATAG
Source organism: Noctilio leporinus (assembly GCA_004026585.1). Taxonomy (NCBI): domain Eukaryota; kingdom Metazoa; phylum Chordata; class Mammalia; order Chiroptera; family Noctilionidae; genus Noctilio; species Noctilio leporinus. The sequence goes on from PVIW01000013.1 coordinate 328,042, forward strand.
GGTTTAAAATTAAAATTAAATTTGTTTTATGAAAATATCTATATATTAAGTGAGTAGCCCTATTTTGTAATGTATTTTTCACAAGTTTTCTTCTTAGTTTCTTTTCAATCTTTTTCCTTATGAGTTAATAGTGTTATATAAAGCTCAAAATGTGAAAACTATTAAAGTATTTTATAATTCCTCATTTTGGCTGTTAGCCAGCTTAGAGTCAAAACTATGAAAATAAAATGGAATGGGCTAGCCATTAACTCAAATTTTAGCATTTCACTCTGAGACATATGTTAAGAGATGTGAAAAAAATAATCTTTGAAAATGAGTAAGATTAATCCAAATGCAATCAATGGCAACAATAAGGCTTAATTGGCTAATCTGTAAAGTGGAGAAACTTTTGATTGCATTTATGCAAAATCAGATGTAGCAAACCCATATGCTTGCAAACCAAGCAACAATTTCAACAACTATGTAATCTCAGCTGAAAATGAATCTGATGTGGCTAAGTGAGATATCAATGCAACATTTTTTAGCAGCAGTTAAGTTCTGGTGTGACTGCTTCTGGAGGCAATGATTGAAATAAAACCTACTTATTTCTATTTAATAAGAACTCCTATACATCAAGCATTTTCCTATTGACAGAGGATATAATGGTCGCCAAAAGTAGATATCAGTTGTAGTGCAAAGAACTTACACTCTCATGTAAGGTAGAAATAATAATAAAATACATACATAGACAAAACATGTTCAAGTGTTATTGTACAAAACTGGTATAATAAGAGAGGTGACAGTGTTTTGACCTGGTTGAGAGTATGTGAAATATTTTTTTGAGAAAGGGGGAAGTGGCCTGAGATCTGAATGACAACTAAGAGTTAAGTACGAAAAAAAAAAAAAAAAAAAATCAGCAACTAGGCATATGTGTACAATTCTGATGCCAGGAAAACACAATATGAAGGAACCAAATAAAACCAGCTTCTATTAAAGCAAAGGGGATGGGTTAACATGGGAGAAAATAATACCAGCAAGCTGATTTATAACAGGCTTTTGAAAATTTTGTCTCTTTTATTAAAATAAAAGCATAGCATTTGAGGTGTGTAAGTATAAAAGAGTGTTGGAAGAAAAATGCAGGTATTTGGGTAAAATTCATATCTCCAAAGAATGGCTCTGGAAGAGATAAGACACACAAAAAAAAATTGGGCAATTATTTCAGTATTTAAGAGAGAACTGTTAAGTCCCAGCTGGTGGCTCAGTGGATAAGGCACCACCTGTGAACCCAAAGGTCACTGGTTAGATTCCCAGTCAGGGCACATAACCAGGTTGCAAGCCAGGTCTTCAGCCAGGTCCATAGCTGGAGGCAGGTGAAAGACAACCATACATTGATGTTTCTCTCCCTCTCTGCTTCCTTCCCTTCCCCTCTCTCTAAAAATAATAAATAAAAAATCTTTAAGAAAGAGAACTGTAAATTTTATTGAAGCAGAGGAAAGAGGTGCAGAACAAGTAAATCAAGCCGAAAGACATTTAGAAGGGAAAATTAATAGGACTGACATTTTTAATCATCAGGTTCTAGACCATAATAATAAAAATGTGACAATCATTCTGACTAACAACAACAAATAATGATCTTCATGCTTTTAGATTATAGGTTTGTAGGTGTGCAAATAAACTACTATTTATTTTATCTAGAATGGACTTGTCTGAGCCTTAAGGAACTCCAGGCTCCTACTGGTTACATTTAGGTCTGTTCCATGTGCCTTAATCTGAAGCTTAGAATAAAGAATGTGCAGCTATCTGGGACATACTGTTTTCATAGTAGTTTACTAGGGTGCGGGAAGGCAAGCTTAATCACATCAGTGGAGTGGGGAAGTAGGAAGGAAATATTGTAAATAACATGAGAAATGGTGTAATATGTAACCTTATCTATGGACGAGATACTCCAGGATACCATAAAATAAGAAAAAGGTAGAACAGAAGATTGCTATTGAGAAACTCAAATATTTTATATTTGGAAAAGAGCTATACACCTCTAAAAAGACAGCAAATGATTTGTTACAGGAGGAAAATAGGGGATTGCTTTGTTACATAAGCCAAGGAAAAGTTTCATGTATCAAGGCTGTATGAAGGTAAAGAATAAAAATGTGCAGTGTGCTTTAGCTATATTAGGGTTTATTGATGATTTGGGATGAACACGTTCTGTGGATGATAGGGTTTGGAATTAGAATTATAGTAGTTTTAAGAGTGAGTGAATGGCAAATTAGTGATGGCAAAGCTTAGAACACTTTCTAGAAGTTTTGCTACAAAAAAGAGATAAAAATAGGGTAGTATTTTGAGATACTATGAGATAGTAAAAGAAAATTTTTTTGTTCTTCCCTGCCAAAGGGTAGAATGCTAAGTGTATTTAAAATACAATGGGAGCCTTAACCCATGTGGCTCAATTGCTTGGAGCATCTTCCCATAAACTCAAAGGTCTCAGGTTTGATTCTGGGTCAGGGCATGCCGAGGTTGCAGGTTAGGTCCTAGGCTAGGAGCATACTAGAGGCAACTGTTGATGTTTCTTACATTGATGTCTTTTTCTTTCTCCCTCCCTCCCTTTCCCTATCTCAAAAAATCAATAAGCATGGGAAATATGGATTTCAGAACAAGTAGTTGAATATTCACAATGCTGAAGGAGTAACCTGAGGGAGGTATGATTTAGACTTTGATAAGAAAGATTAAATGAAGAAGAAAGATAAGATAGGAGTTAGATGAAACAGAACAATGAGAACATCAGGAATCCCCAATTGAAAGAAAATGAACAAGATAGAAAATTTAGAAAGAGAATTTAGTCTTGATACAATCATGATTAATTTGATGGATCATGAAATATATACTAGATATCAAAGAATAATTAATTTTTACTTTTTAAAGACAATGAGAAAGATAGAAAATCTAAGGTAAAATAATGGGTTAAAACTAACACTTGAATTATGAAAGTCAGAGTAGAAGTAAGTGAAATAGATTTTTTTTAATGTTACAAATGACAATAAAACCAAATAGCCTGTTCTTGGAAAAGATAAACAAGATGAATAACCCTTTGACTAGGCTCATCAAGAAAAAACGAGTGAGGACTCAACTAAGTAAAATCAGAAATGATAGAGGAGAAATAACAACTGATATCACAGAAATACAAATAAATTATTTAGAACAACTATATGTCAACAAATTGGCAAATCTGGAAAAAAAGATAAAATTTTAGAAACATACATTCTTTCAAACTGAATAAAACATAAACAGAAAGTCTGGACAGCCTGATTACAACCAACAAAAGCAAAGCAAATCATAGTGTATACTAGAAAGGAGGCCAGATTATTTAGCAAGTGCAAGAATAAAAAAATGTAGTTGTGGTCATATTTTAAGGGCTCTAAATTCTACACTAAAGGTTACTCACTTAAATTATAGTTAGGTAGAATTTAAAATTTACATGTTCTATAAAGTCTTGGATTTTTTGTCCTTGCCTGTATGTATAACTTCATTTCATAGGCTTTGTTGTTTATGATGTTTTAGCAGCACTGTTTTTCTTTTGGTTTTCTAACCATGGCACATTCTTACAGACTTCCAGATCTTTGCAAATAAATTTCCCAATCACTTTCAGGTCTCACGTTAAATGTCTTCTTCTCTAAGAGGTCCTCCTTGACTACCCTCTGTAAAGCAGGATATCTTTTGTTATTCTGTATCTTAACATTGTCTATCTTCATAACACTAGCTATAATTTTAAGTAACTTTTTGTCTGTTTACTTCATTTTCCATACCTTATGCTACCCTTTCATCTCATTCAGACCATAATCGAGGAGGGTAGGGATTGTGTTTATTTAGCTCAGCATTAATTGCCTAGGCCATTATTTAGTGTTTGAGAAATGCAGAGGTGTTTGAGAAATACAGGGTGTGGAAACAGTAGGTTTATAGCTGTTCAGATGGAAAGTAATACAATAATTAAAAATACGAGAATAAACTTTTTAATCATGTTTCATGTACTCACAACTGTAAACCTACATTTGTTCCATCCTGTGTATTAATGGGTAGTTTCTTTAAGGAGATATTGCATGATTTTGAGACTGGAAGATATTTAGCAGAAAACAGCTATGCTGAGAAAAAGCAAACTAATACTAGATTGCATAATGGATTACAACATACAAGACAACATAAAGGAGTCAGTAGTTATTGCAATGGTCATGTATTTACTAATGAAGACTTGCTCTACTCTATTGAAAAAGTGAAGGAAAAAAGACTGAGGCTGTCCAGAGTTTATGAAGAAAGTAGAAATTGTTGTAGAAGAAGATTATATTTTTTTGTCATTTCAACTAATATGTGTATTTCATATATCCTTATATATACATGTATATAATGCATCTCTTTCTAATCTTTCCCTAGCTAGGAGAAGGTGATACTGAGCCATTTCAAGAGTCTTTGATAGTTAACTTGATTTAATCCAGAGTTATAAAGAACTCTATAGAGCTCAAATACTGAAGCACATTGTTGAAATATTACTTTGTAGAAATTTATTACAAAGTTTCCATTTTTATCATTTGAGGCTAAGGTCACTCTGAATTTCTGTTCTAAGTTTCACACATCAGTTTTTAAATCATTTAAAAGGCAAGCAAATCATTCTTCACTAGTTGTCAACACAAATAATTCTATCATAATATTTTTTAAAATTTTTATTGTGTTTTTCAGTTATCATTTACCACCCCCGACTCCCGATTGTTTCTTCCACTTCCACCCATCTTCTCACACCATCCCCTACAATCACCACACTGTTGTTCATGTCTATAAGTCCTTTTTACTTTTGCGCTCCACCCACCCAGTCCCCAATCACTCCCCCCACCCAGAGCTGTCAATATGCTATCTATTAGTCCATCTCTATTTTGCTTGTTAGTTGGAGAACATTGTGTTAAGTGAAATAAGCCAGTCAGAGAAAGACAAATGCCATATGATTTCACTCATATGTTTTAACAAAAGATGGAAAAAAAATTCTCAGTAAAACACGTCTAAGTTGCTTTCTAAAACGTTTTAGAAATTTCCAAACCACAGTTATATGGTACAATAAAATGATAAACACACACAAGTTATATTATTTCAACCAAGACATGGCAGCTAAAAATGATTACACAGAACCTATTTCCTCAAGCATTAAAATATGAATATGTACAAGGGGAAATTAATCTCAAGTAAAATTAATCAACATCTATATTGAAACATGGCTCATGGAATTCATAACTCTCCTCTGCCCAGCAAAAAGTTAACCAGCTGGTGATACATGACTGGAAGTTCTAGCAGTTGGGATGGCACTAGCAATTTCTATACCTTGTGGTTCTTTAGAGTCTGGAGGAAATAGAATATATTTCCTTATGTAGTATTTGTTAATGTAGTGGTTTACAATACAAATGTAAAAAAGTAGAATCTACATACGATATCTAAGCAAATTTAGATTGATTAATGCTTTATTAATCAATTAATTATGTTTTTTTAAATCTTTCAAACACTTTCAAATGCATCACTTCTTTTTTCACAGAAGACTATGCACTATGTAGCACCAATAAATCATTTCAAAAATCAAATAATAGAATTGGCCAGAGGCATACAGCTTATACCAGGCAGAGCAAGGATTAGAATCTAGCTTTGTAACCAATGTGATTTTGTGAGAGTTAAATTCACTCAGCCTACATTTTTTCACACTGGCAGATGTAGATAATATTATCTGCCCTGCTCTCATTCTCTATGAAAATGCTGACACTGTAAACTAATGATCAGGTGTATGTATCACTGTGTTGTTGCAAGCATTCTTGATACAGCCATTTTCTCGGTTTTTATGAGATAAATTGGGGGAAATAATTTGTCACTGTACTGGTCATTGAAATTAATATAGTTCTCACTTAAATTCAGGTAAAAGAAATAAAGATGGGAGAAAAGAAGTCTATATACTCTTTTAACTAATGTTAATGAATTTGAATTTTACAGGTTAGAAAAAATAGATACTGGGTGATTTTCACACTGAGTAGGAATTGGTGGCTTCATTTACATCTAGGTCTATCCAGCTCCGTTGCTCTATAACTCAAACACGATGGATAAAGTACAAACTCAAGAGCCTGAGGCTCTGTGAGTTTGAATCCTGCCTCCACTGCTTATTTTTTATAGGCTGTAAACAAGTTACTTAACCCACTATCATTTCAATTTATCTGTTTATAAAAAAGAATTTAAGGGCATTACACTACTGTAAAGGGGACTAAATGTAGATTGTTTACAACAGAGCCTGGCACTCCATTTTGGTAAGTTATAGTAAGAAAACTATAGCTCTGTTATAGTAAAAAAAAAAAAACCATAAATTTTACTGTTGGTGGCAGTTTTATCTCCCCCTCTTCCTGCCTTTCCTCCTCTCTCTTCTCCTTTTTGTTTTTTTTAGCAATCCACATTTCCTTTCATCATTTTGGGAGATCATATATGCAGTGTGTATATATATATATGTAGATACACACTCTCACATATACATATATATACACACACATATATAGATACAGATATATAGATATATCATATACTTTAATATACAAAGTCCATCTGGACTCTAATGAACAAAATAACCTAATAAACAAAATAGAAACAGACTTAGAGAACAGACTGACAGCTCTCGGAGAAACAGGGATTGCAGGAACGGGTAAAAAAGGTGAAGGGAGCAAGCAAAACAAACAAACAAACAAGACCCCACAACAATAAAGAAACAACCTCGTAGACACAAGCAGCATGGTGACTACCAGAGAGGAAGGGAGTGGAATGAGGTAGAAGAGTATATAGTGGGAGGATGGATGGTAATGAAAGGAGGCTTGACTTGGAGTGATAAACACACAACAGAGTATACAGATGATGTATTATAGAAAGGTACACCTGAAACCTATATCATTGTATCAACCACTGTCACCCCAATAAATTCAATAAAAATAAATAAAAGTAACTATTACTATTATTAAAGTAGAATCCTGTCCATGTAAGTTTTTCACTTTAGCTAAACTCTCATGAAATCTTTTTCGTGTTTTCCCTTTTACAAGTAACTAATAAAAGATAGAGAGCATATTTGCCAGCCTGAAAACCCAAAGGTCGCTGGTTCGATTCCCAGCCAGGGCACATAACCAGGTTGCAAGCCAGGTCTCCAGACAGGTCTGTAGCTGGAGGCAGGTGAAAGGCAACCATACATTGATGTTTCTTTCCCTCTCTGCCGCTCTCCCTTTCCCTCTCTCTGACAATAATGAATAAAATTTTTAAAAATAAATTTAAAAAAAAGATAAAGAGTAGACTCTCAATTAGAGTGTAAAAGAATAATAAATCTACCAGACAGAAATGTTTTGCAAAAATTATTGACCATAATGATACTTCACCTGTAATGGCTCCTGTACTCACAAAAACTTTACTATGTTAAAAGCTGGTTTAATAGTCTATGTACACACAGTGTTTGTTTCTACAATATTCTATTTGGGCCCTGATTGAAACTATTTTTAATTTCATTAAATTTATTGGAGTGACATTAATAAAATTACCTAGATTTCAAGTATACAATTCTATTACACATTTTCTGTATATTGCATTGTGTGTTCACCACCTCAAGTCTCCTTCCATTACCGTGTACTTGACCCTCTTTATCCTTCTCTACCTTATCTCCACCTCACTTTCTCTCTGAAAGTTTGAATAGCTCAGTGTCCCTATTAATAAGCCAGAACTTTGCAAAACTTAAAACCATGGACAAGTGTCAAAGCTTCTATTGATTATTATAATTTATCCAAGCTGTCAAAAGCCATGCAAAGGAATACCTCAAAGGCTTTATCTTCAGCTCCTCATTTAATCAGGAGCAAAGTTCAGTTGCTCTGCTCATTTGGACAGCAAACACATGGGCAGTGTCCTTACCCACCCAACCGAGAAAAAAAAAAAAAAAGGAAAGAAATAAATGGTAGAGATAAAACAGCTTTACAGATGTTATCTCCAGAGAACGCCACTGTGTCAGGTGGCTGTCTTCTGAGCCTCCAGTCCAGAAATTCTCCCCATCTCAGCACTCAAATCATGATCTATAATTATCTGTTTTCAGTTTGTTTCTCCCCCTAGCCACAGGTCTCAAGACAAAATCAGCGCCAAATTCATTTCTGTATCTTCAGTACCAAAGCTAGAGACTGCAAAACCCAAAACACAGAAAACATTAGGCACTTGATCTTCTTGTCTGAAGGAGTAAATGTGTAAATAATTAAATACCCTTCTTGCTTTTTCCCCAATGCCAATGTTCCCTCTGATTCTCCAAGTCTTTTGTTTTCACTCATTCCTGAATCACTCTGGACTGAGATTGAGATAAGAAGGACATGAATAACTTCATCCTGTGGCTGATATTGTGTGGGCTAAGATTTTTTAAATTAAATTTTATTATTGTTGTATTACATCCATCCCCCTTTTGCTCCCCTCTGTCCCCTTCCCCACCCACCCATTACCCTCTAAAGTCAATCCCACCTGTTGTCCATATCCATGGTTCCTCCCTACTAGGTTCTTATCTAAACTGCTCTCCTTCCTTGTCTCTTTCTTCCCCTATCCCCCAACCCCCTTCGCCCTGCCCACTGAAGGCCTATTCACTGTATTCATATATCTGGTTCTGTTTTGCTTATTGTTAGTTTTGTTCATTATTGTCCCGTAATGGGTGAGATCATATGATATCTGTCCCTAGACACAGCAGCCTCTTCAAGGCTCTTTCATTGTCTAACAAGGATCAGTGCCCTTCTCCACTGTAATTTCATTTCAGCTCCCAGTCTTGCTTTGATCACTCCTTTCTCCAAGCATTTATATCCCAATCAGGTTTTTTTTTAAACTTAGGTTTTTGGCACTATCAGACTTTTACATGGGGTGAAGACTAAATAAAATAGTAAATGTAGGATTGCAGAAGGTTTCTAAAAGAGAGAAGAAAAAGTATACAAAGAAAGCAGCATGATAGTGTAGGAGTGCCCTGATAAGAAAGTAAAATTTGCTGTAAGGGAAGATACATGACTAAAACGCTCGAAAAAAATGGAGAATTAAAGGGCTTTCACGTGACAGATAAAACTTAACATTTATTGAGATATTGCACCTTTTCATGTATTAAGGAATTAAATCCTTTTAATACTCTACGTTGTACTGTTATTATTGTTGTTTTTACATCCTAAGACACTGAGAGAATTAAAAAATGACCTGCACCAATGATCACACAGACTGGACACACAGTTTTCCAGGACCCAGCGAAGTCAAGACATCAAGATCCAGCAGCTGTGATTTTAACCACAACCTTACCTTGCCTTGTATGGGATTAATTCTGAGAAATATATTCAATATATTGCTAAAGGTAATGGTTTATGGCTTCCAGCTTGACCATACCCCCTAGTGATATTAACATCGTTCCATTCTTTTCATTCAAACTTGCAGTAGCCACTTCACCTTACTCAACTCCTTACACAACAAACACTGATTTTGTCAAGCTATTTAAGAATTTGTTCTTTCCCAAAAGTTATCTGTCCTGCTTAGAATGTTTTTCTATCCTTTTGTTCAGGTTATTCTTGGTTTAGTTGGACAATCTTCTTAGAAGTACTAATTCATGACCACTTTTATCTTATTATTATACTGTAAGATAAAACACACTACTTTTTCTAATATAAATTTTCCAAAATGTCATGAATCTCAAAGAGTTAGGCCAACAGGTTTCATACAATCAGAAATTATGTACAAGCCCTGGCTGGTGGCACAGTGGATAAGGTGCCAGCCTGCAAACCCAAAGGTCGCTGGTTCAATTCCCAGCCATGGCACATAACCAGGTTGCAAGCCAGGTCTCCAGCCAGGTCCGTAGCTGGAGGCAGGTGAAAGGCAATCATACATTGATGTCTCTCCCTCTCTCTCTGCCTCTCTCCCTTTCCCCCTTTCTGAAAATAATAAATAAAATCTTTTAAAAAAGAAATTATGTACAATTTTTTGTCCTAAGATTTCAATGTGACTAAAATTCTTCCTTACTATCACCAATAGTTTGAAAAATAGTGACGGCTAGTTTTACATTAGTTTAGCACAACTTTTTACAATATTAAAACTCAGTCATACTATCAAACCAGGCAACCAATTAAACGAAATGAGAAAATAAATATACTGGGTTTAATTGACCAAGGATTCCAAAAAACCTAGCTGTCATCAGATAATTGTTTGACTAAATTAATTCAAATGGTCAGATCCTGAATCTCAGCGTGCAGGCATAAGAATGTTATGATGATAAATCGGTGCCCATAAACATTCTTCACTCTCTAAAATAGGTGATATGTAAACATAAGATATCACTTATACCTGTCATTAGAAGAAAGTACAGAGTAAAGTATTTTATTGTTCCCATTCCCATGTTATGTGTTTTTCCCCTTCAGACAAACAATAAGGAAACCATAAAAATAAATCTATCCACAAAATGACTGGCTCACAGGATTCATTTTCGTTGTAGTCATAGTTCTCCATCTCAATACACTATACAAGGTAAACAAAGCAATAGGATATAGAAGTACCTTTGTAATTGTATTTCATTTTCTCTACTTTGTGCTTCAATAAATCTAGGATATAACATAAAATTATTCCTTTAATCAACCAAAAGAACTACTACAGAACTTATAAAATGGCTTGATTTTTCTGATTATAGAAGTAAAATGTTGAAAAATTCAGACAATACAGAAATGTCTAATCTTGAAAATATTCACAAATGACCCAACACCCAAAAATATTTACTGCTCACAGTATAATGTATCTACTTCCAAATTCTTAATATACACATGTAATAAACACCTATGTTTATTATAAGAAAAGTGATTTAGTATAGATATATTGGTACATCCTATGTTAATGCTTAATGCTTCTACTATGTCCTTTTAACAGTTCCATGTTGTGTTGATGTAATTGTGGCCATTATGCTAATATGAATGGAGTAACGGAGTTCTATTATGTATTCATATGTTGTGACAATATATGCATAAGATGTACTATGTAAGTATTAAATATACATTTCTACTATACTCTTCTATTATATTTGTGTCACTGTTTCTTTATAGGAAAATAACTGGGTTGTTAATCATATTATACTTATTTGTAACTGACAAACTTAATAAGCTCTTAAGTTTTAAAAATATTGTCATATGTTACTTAATGTTATTTCCAGGTATGAAGCTCCCCATGTTTCCTTCAAATAATACTACATGAAACTGACATAAATACTTTTATATGTATCCTTGTACAAAATTATCTAGTGCATTATCTAGAGCTTTGAAGCTCATGTGTGACCTGCGTTGAAGTACCAGCATCACCTGGGCACTTGTTAGAAATGTACACTCCTAGGATCCACCCAGAATTAATAGTTGAATCTCAGTTAATTCAAGAATCCCAAGAAATTAAGACATGCATTAAATATGAGAAACATTGCTCTATAATACATTCATAAGAGTGCAACTAGGAATTGATAAAATATACATATTAGCTGCAATAGTTGACAATACTAATCTGTTTCAAAAAGAGGTTAAAATTAATACTCTGATCAGAAGTGAATAAGTTTCTCTAGTTTTACCTCTTCAACATCTGTGATTGCAATAATCTTCAACTTTTCTTAGGTGGGTGAGAAACTGGTGTATATTTGTTAACTTTTCTTGGTTTGGAATTTATAATTTTGTTCAGATAGGCATTCTGATTGTGTTGGAATTTATACTATTATACTTTTTTTTGCACGTTGTTTTCGAAGATGTGAATTTAATTTATTAATTTTTGACCACTTACCTATAACAATTTCTCTGTGATGGGTATGGCCTTAAAGAGCATGAGTTTATACATTCAAAGCCATAATATAAAGAAAGGATTATGTAAACATAATAAAATACTTGCTGAGTGATCAGGTAAATATAATACAAGTATTAGTGGATTCAATGTAGAAATATAACTGTTCTAGATTTCACTTTTACCATTTAATTTTATCTAGCTGAGAGGTAGGGTAATTAACAAAAATAGAAAGTAAATTGGCATTAGCTCAGTTACTTGCTGTTCAAAGAAAATAGCACAGTCACGCATTTCACTTAGCATGGGCCTTTAAAGCAAGCATTTGTGTTATAGGTGAAGCCATTCTCAGTTGTTTGGGAGACAAGCCCGCTGAAAGAGACTTTGAATCATATTTAAAGTAAAATTGGATACACTGTGCATTTTAAAACTTAACTACAAAAATAGGATTTTTACACTCTAAAAATGTTTAATAGCGGAATCAAGATCAAAAGAGTGGGCCAATTAAAATGAAAAACATTGTTAATCAATAGAAATGTGTTATTCTTTAATTGCCCCTTTAGGAGGATATTCTGACTGTTAGAAAATTATTGACCGTGATGTCTTGAACTTAACACATGAGATGCCACCTTAGATGATAAAACTTAATCAGAAATAGCAGGCTGCTCATCAAAGAAAATTTTTCTAACATTTGTAAGTCAAATCTAGAGCAGGGTCAATCATTGTAAATATTAATACAGGTTATGCCAATTATATAGAAACTTGGAGGGTTCTCATGAATATTTACATTCTGAAATGTCTCATTTCTCAGGAACTCTCAACCTTCTATTTTCCAGCTGTTACCTACCAAGTACCTTTGCTATGTGTGCGGAAAGTGGAAATCTTATCCTTTTCTGCTCCCACGTAAATACAAAGGGACTGATTGTAGGGGGAGATAACGCAGTAGAGAAAGCTGAGAGAGGAAGACAATTATAAATTAAACCTTAGAGATTTAAAAATTATCCCATGTAGATGGATGTAATACAACAACAATAAAATTAAAAAAAAATTGTCCCATGCAGAAATGGAGATAAAAACATTGTTTGTGCCTCAAGTTTATATGTGGAATTAGAGAAAAATAAATAAATGTCCAAGTGAATATGCTTTATAGTTTGCTCTGCACAGGTGGAATTCTCTCTTTAATGGCACTCAGTGAAAAAAGGGAACAGAAATGGATGCTTTTTGTACTTTCAGCAGACATGAAACTGTAATCCTCTTGTTCACAACAGCAATGACCCCAATATACCATCTCCAAACACTGTGATAATAAAAATAATAAAGTTCTTTTTGTAATTTTCCTTATGCCTATTTCTTAATTGAATTTTTTCTTAGGTAATCCATTTAGATATTGTTTGATATGTAAGCATTACTCCCCTGAGAACCAATTCTAAATTATGCCTCCAATGTGTCTTCCTGGTAAATCCATTGTGATGTCTGACCTGCATTTGTTTCAAGAGTCTCACATTAATGGAGAAAGAGGTTTTACATATTATACACTAAATTTGAAGACTCTTCCAGTAAAAGAAACTTCAAAAGAGCCTATCTCACAGGAGACTAACCATAGTATTTTTGCTTTCCATTCTTATAAATAAAAACATTCATTTGGATTATTAGAATTTTTAAATTTCAATTTTTATATGGTTTTGGTTTGATCTATTTTGCTACATTTGATGATTTTATGATCAAGATCTAGTTCCCTTTCTATAGAAGAGAAAAATAAAACTAGGACAATACCTCTTACCAGCACCTGCAAAACTGACAAGGTTTCTAAAGCCCAGAGCAGAGACCGAAATTGAAACAGATCCAGATACATGTGCACTTAGCCCATTAAAACAAGCAGTTAAGTTCAGAACATGGATTGTCAAGGCCAAGTTGGTGATTCATGTCAAAACAGGACTCCAAGGATTGAATCATTCATTCAATTTGTAAAATTTGTCACTAAATCACAGATATCTATAAAGGAATACCTAGAAAAGCTAGTGTTATTATAAGAAAGGTTAATAAATAAGAGTGAATTGGCCAGTCAGATTTCAGAAATCACAAAATGACCAACTATTTCTGCTTACTACTTAGTATAAAAGAGCTAAGGATGAAAGTATATTGCTAAGTATAGGCAAGAAATAGAAAGCTGAGAACCACTTTCTAAACTTTCATTGAAAGGCAGAAATGCTCTGGTGGGAAGCCAGACATCCAACATTTTATAGCAGTGGTACTCACATTTACGCAGTACGTTGGAATACCTAGTAAGAATAAAATAACCCTGAGGCCTGGGTGCTAATTAGCCAAGGATACAGCCTCTAAATCAGGATTTTTAAAAAAGTTTCCTAGTTAATTTCATTTATAACCGTTGCTTTATTGTGAGCTCTTTGCTCCCAGAGATCAGAAAGAGTAGGTTAAAAATGTGTAAGTTCTCTTAATGTTGTTTTCCTATTAGATTAAAAAATCTAGTTTTCTGGTTATAAAGATCAGGTATTAGCTATTAGGCATATTGTTGCTCACTAATTCCCATTTGTGAAAGAAGATCCTGTTAATCCAACTCATATGGAATCTTGAGTCAAATGACCTAGAATTGAGAGGAGATTCTGCTGAAAAATGTTGAAGTTCTTTATCATTTTGCCTTTGTTTCTTTAGAGTGAAGGGGTGCCTAGGTTAATAGTACCAAGCCTACTTGTTCATGGAGCTGTTGTGAGATATTTCATAGACAAAACAAATTGCCTACTGAAGTGTACACAGCCCATACAGTTTGGTAAAACATGTTATGATTACTGTTGATATTAAAATCATCTTCATGACTGAACAGCTTACATTTTGCAACTGAAATTATTTTGATTTTCTCTTAGTCAACACAATCATATTTAACATTTTGGAATATCAAGTGCTTTTTATAAGAAGGCAGTTTTTTAATATTAAATTTAATGCTGTCATTTATATAAAATAAAATTCCCATATATTAAGTATACAGGTTGATTATCTCTGTCAGGTCCAACCTGAATAACCACAACAGTTAAGTCATGGAGCATTTCTCTCTCTCCAGGACAGTTTTATTTATTTAGTTATTTGTTTGTTTATTGTAGTCAATTTTCCCTTCCCCAAGTAGCCACTGATTTGATTTTGACCATACTGACTTAGTTTTATTTCATTTAGGATTACACATGAATAGCAACATCTGGTGTGCTTCTTTTGTGTCTAGACTCTTCTTCTCAGCATAATGCCTGCAGGATTCATCGGTGTCACTGCATATCAATAGTTAGTTCCATTTTATTATTGAGTATGTCTATATTGTGCTAATAAACCACATTGCCTTTCAATTCACCTTTTGATGAGTATTTCAATATTTTGAAGTTTTTTGCTATTTTCCATACAGCTGTTATGAAAAATTGCTTACAAGTCTTCTGTGGGCATATGTTTGTCTTTATTTTGTATAAACTATCGCTTCTCGGCCTTTTGGCTAAGATCAAGTGTATTTTGTATAAACTCCCAGAAATGAAATCCCTCAGTTATATGTTATGTGTATGCTTAAATGTTATAAATAATCAAATTGCTTGTCAAAATAGTTTTATCATTTTACATTCCTACTAGGTATGTTTTAGAATTCCAAGTACTAGGCATCCTCAATAAGACTTACTATTCCAGTCTTTATACTTTGAGCAACTCTTGTGGAAATAAAATATATCAATATGATTTTAATTTGTATTTTATTATAGTAATTGATATTATAAATCATTAAATATTAGCTATTGATAAGAAGGGACCCAAATAAAACAGAATTATCTCCTGGAGGGCAGGACCCTTGTAGTGCAGGTTTCCTTTGCTAGGGGGTTCTAGGAACCCACCTGTTTCAGTGGACACACCTGCCTTGTAAAGGGCTACATGTGGCTTCAGGGAATTATTGTTTAAAACTCTTTGAATGTATTTGCCAATTTTATGATGGGTGATTTATGAGCACACCTGCCCCTGTGCCCCACCCTCCCTATTCACCCATTCTCATTCCCACTGACATTTTTTTGTTATCCCAGATGAAAAAAAGGCCTCAAAGGAAAATGTTTTGCCAATGTGGAAGAGGTGAAGAAAAAAACCGGCAGAAGCACTAAAAGGTATAAAAATTGACAAGTTCTAAAATTGCTTTGAGCAGTGGAAAAAATGTCTCAATTGGTGTATTGCATCGAAAGGAGAGTACTTTGAAGACAACTGAAGTTTAAACATTTAAGAATAAATAAGCTCTGGCTGGTGGCCCAGTGAATAAGGCATTGGCCTGTAAACCCAAAGGTCGATGGTTCTATTCCCAGCCAGGGCAACATAACCAGGTTGCAAGCCAGGCCTCCAGCCAAGTTTCCAGCCAGGTCCCTAGCTGGAGGCAGGTGAAAGGCAACCATGCATTGATGTCTCTCTCCCTCTCTGCCTCTCTCTCCCTTCCCCTCTCTCTGAAAATAATAAATCTTCAAAAAAAAAGAATAAATACGCACTTTTTATAAATGAATTTCCAGGGCTTCTTTAGGTCCCTCTTCATATATTAATTTTTCTGTGTGGTATCTATCAAAGTTTTACCATGTTTGGGAAGTTGTTTTGTTATTATTAATTTGCAAACATTCCTCATATAGTCAAATATGAATCCTTTGCTTGATATATGTAATACAGATAATTACTTGCAGTCTATGGCTTGCATTTTTACTTGCTTGAAAATGTTTTTTTAAAAAGATAATGTTTTTCTTTTTGATGAATAAATTTCTGAGAAAATTTAAAAATATGAATGTAAAGTACTTAATAGATACATGGTGAATCATAATTCTATTGTACCTTCTGCCTGTTCTGGTAGGCTGTTTCTCAAAGATTTTTTTTAAAGATTTTTTATTATTTTCAGAGAAAGGAGAAAGGGAGACAGAGAGGGGGAGACACATCAATGTATGGTTGCCTTTAACCTGCCTCCAGCTATGGACCCAGCTGGAGACCTGGCTTGCAACCTGGTTATGTGCCCTGCCTGGGAATCCAACCAGCAACCTTTGGGTTTGCAGGCCGGCACCATATCCACTGAGCCACCAGCCAGGACCCTCAAAAATTTTTTATATCTCATTTGTAGAATATATGGATATGAAGTTGCTCATAAAATTCCTTCATATTTTTAAAAGTTTTGAAATAATTGTTATGATATGTGCATATCAATCTTGGATATTGGTATTGTGTCTTCTTTCCTTCCTTCCTTCTTTCCTTCCTTCCCCCTCCTTCCTTCCATCCTATTCTTGGCTATGAGATTTTATCAAGGGTTCAAAAAACTAGCTGTTTTCTTTGTGATATTCTTTATTGTTTGTGTATTTTTCATTTCATTGATATATACTCATATATATAAGAATATACTTTATTCTTTCCCTCTACTACATAAGTGAATAAAAGCTATTCTTCTTTTACAGATATTTAAAGCTATAATTTCCACACTGCTCAGTGCTTTGTCTGCATCCTACAAATTTCAAAATTGTGTTTCCATTGGCATATAATTTGATATGTTTTGTTTCTATAATCAATTAATTCAAAGTATTTTTAAGTTACATTGTAAATTCTCCTTTAACTCATGAGTTATTCAAAACTGTGAGGCTTAATTTCCAAATAAAGATTTTTCCAGATATATATCTGTTATTGACTTTCAATTAAATGATTTTGTAGTAAAAATTATGCTATGTAATATACTTTAAAAACCCTCTTTTGGTGAAAGTTGTGGGTGCAATTAAAATAATGTATATTTGGCTATTAGGTATATTATTTTGTAAATGTTTATTAGGGTAATTTGTTTGAGAGTATTTTGAATATAATTTGTATCTCTTTTTTCCCTATTTGTCCTGTCAATTATAAAGTTATGTTAAAATAGTTCTTGCATCTAGAATTGAGAGCTACTGAGCTACATATAAATAGCCATGGATGCGATTTCAAAGCATTGCGAACTGTTGGTGCCATTTGAATGTGTGTACGTTCAGCTTTAATTATAGCAAAAATATCAGAACTTCAAATCTGATATAGTTCTAACATAATATAGTAAGTAAATAATTTATTTAGTGAAGATGTGGTTTGAATAGGAATTGGAACCAAAGATATCTTAAGGAGGCAACACTAATAGTCCAAAACAGGTTTAAAAAAAAAAAGGTTGAATTATGGTAGGAAATGGAGAAGGAAAAACATGATACATGATAGAGCTGCAAAATAATATTGAATTTTCATGGTGACAAATTGCTAAGAGAGATGTGTCAAAATGTTGATATTAATTCATAGGTTTTAATGCTACTATAACAGGTGTCCAGACTATTGAACAAAGAGGAAAAAGCAGATTATGGAGGAGAAGTAGTACAGGAAGGATGATGTCATATTAATTTCCTGCTATCTGCTGTACCTATTGGAAGACTTTCCATTTAGGCAAACCCCTAATGGTGCTGCAGATATAGATTTATGACTGAAGAATAATTTATATATGTATAAATATATATGTTATATATATTTATTATAATACTCACAGTGATACATACATACATACATATATACACATACACCTCTATGTATACACACACACCTATAATCTGAGGGTGCTAAGCTGATCCAGGAGGGGAGCAAGGAAGAACTCTCAGAAAGAGATTAGTAGAATTAGGGTGGAGTTCAAATGTGAAATCAAATAAAGGAGGCCCTTCTAAATGAAAAAGAGAGAGCTTCTACATGGTCAAGTAGGAAAGGATGAAAATGAGGCCTCCGGTGTTTAATTTAAAATCTGATTAGTTATCTCATGAAGCAGTGATCGTTTGGGGAAATGTCTTCTTTAGTATGTACTCCATTCTTCTTGTCTCGTTAGCTGTCCTGTCAAAGGAATAAGCTGCCCAATGTAGAAAGGAGTCCCTTAGCAAATGACTGTTGTTGCTACTGTAGTGTTTAACAAGCCTTGGCAAGTCGGTCAGAAGAGGAATTCCCACAAATCGTAGAAAGGAATAAAACATAAGTAAGAAGGCTATGACATTTAGGTACTATGCTTTTTTATGTGGTATTCACAAATAATAAGTAAAATGGTGTATTGTGTGTGTGTATGCATGTTTGGAGGGTGTGTATTTTATAGTCACATAAGTGAACAGCTTGCAGTTTGTAAAAGCAGTGTGATATTATCTTGGCCTTGACCAGTTTTTCCTAATTAGTATAATTTAAACACCTGACATTTTTAGGATAACACCCTAAATAATAGTATTTTTTAATAGAGGGCATAAGTTGAATGTTAATTAGTAAAACCTGTGTTTCACAAGTAAGCAAAGATGTTAAAAAGAATTTCTCCAAGATGCGTTAGTTAATGAAATATCAGGGCTAAGATGCTGGGTGGGTATTTCATAGCTTTTGATTTTAATTATATTAAATATAGCCTAAAAGAGAGGCAGCTGAATCCCTGATGCTGCCACTCCAAATATTTCCTGATGAACCAAATACTGCTTAGTATTTGAAAACATATTTAAAATAATATTTATATTGATTAGATAACATCTCTGATTAGATAAAGTGTTGGGAGGCAGAACAGACTAGCCTAGAGGATACTAGACATTTGTTTCCAAGTAAACATTAGCTTCAGGAAGGATACTAGGGAAGCAAACTGTGATTTTAATTGAAAGTGGAACAAGGGCATGCAGTTCCTTTTTTATGAGCCATGTTATCGAGGATGATTGAGCAATCTTGTTAAGATTTTATTTCTGTCCCGTAACTGTATCTTTGTTGTATAATTTGAAAAACAAATTCAAGGCAACTTATCTTAAGAAAAATTATATGTTGAATAACCACCTGGATATTTTGAGATGTTAAATAATCTAAACAAAACTATTTTTTTCTCAAAAGATCTAAGGTATGCATTCTTTAAAGTTTTCCATTTAAATATGTGCATACATTACATAAAAGCACTTCTACACATTTCATTGTTTTACATTGCTGTAACTATTAGATAATAAATTTCAATATTTCAAATTTTGAAACTTGTTCATTCTAAAGAGAGGTCAGTGTTAGATATCTAAATTGCCACATATACGTGTTGCCAATTAAATCAACAGCCTTTTATCTGATTGATATACTTTATTTTGTTGTTCTAAATTCTTTAAAAAGTTATCTGAGACAGCTTACATTTAAGGAGATGGAAGAATAACATGAAAAGTATTTGATGATGAAAGAAACCAAAAAATAACAAATGGAACATAGGAAGACTGCAAAGGGAGACATATAATAGTCAGGTATAGTAGCCAATGATGGCTATGCAACTACATAAAAGTTTGGGCATCCTAGTAAGGATAAGGGGATTAATATTTTTAATATCAGTGTTTCATTTATGCAATTTCCCATTTCAAGATAAGAAGTGGAGAAGACCTAAGCAAACAGAAATATATAATGTGTTTATGGATTGCAGACACTAATAAGATGTCAAACGTCCTCAAATGGATCTATAAATTCAACTATTTCTGTTTTCTCTATTAATTTTTCTATACTACTTTTCATTATTTTTGTCTCTAAAATGTATAATTTTCTTGCCTCTGCTTGTCTTGAGTTGCTTACTCTTCATTTTTTAATTTCTAAAAAGGAAAAGTTACGTTACTGATTTCAAATCATTCTTCTTTTTACGTATAGGGATTAATGACTATAAATATCAGTATATACTCATATATATTCATGTATTTATTTTGTAATCCAGTACAACTTTATTTATTTTGTCCCTCAACAAAATTTATGAGGCATTAAAAGAAACAGTATACCCCATGCACATGGGAGAAACCAAATCAATAGAAACACTGTGGAACACAGATATTACACTTTTTAAGGAGAAAATTTAGATGAGTCATTATGAATATGTTGAACTGAGTAATAAATATAGAAATTATATCTAGTCAATTAGATATAGTCAAAAAGAGACAGAAATTATAAAAATATAAATGCCTGTGCTGAGACATACAATAACAAATAAAATATTTGCTAGAGGAGCACAGAAACAGATTTGTTCAGGCAAAGCAAGAGTCAGTTGACTCAAACTGGTCAAATGTGATTATCTGAGGAGTGGATCTGAGAAGCAAAGTGGCAGAAGAATGAAGAAATGTGAACAGAGTCTCAGAGATAAGTGGGATGCCATCAAGTATCCCAACACGTACATAATGGGAGCCTCAGAGAGAAAGGAGACAAAGAAAGAGAAAAGTAAATAATGTTGGAAGAAATAATGCCTAAAAGCTTCGTAAATTTGAAAAGATAGAGGCATCTACACATCCAGAAGCTCAAATAAGATAAACCCAAAGAAATCTGTACTTAGACCCATCATAAGCAAATGGTCAAAAACCTTTAAAGTAAGAAGAAAGAAGTGAGTCATCATCTCACACAAATGATTCTCAATAATATTAACGGCTGATTTATCTTAAGAAATGTCTGATTATCTGGGGGCCAGAGCCAGGGATTACATATTCTGAGTGCTGAAAGAAAGGGATTCTATATTGCAAAGAACTCTAGTTTTACAAATGAAGATGATAGTGAGACATTTCTAAGTAAATAAACACCGGGAGAATTCATTTTGATTATGCATGCTCTATAAGAAATAGTAAGAAGAATCTTTCAGGATGAAATGAAAGTATACAAGCCAGTGCCTTGAATCTACAGGAAGAACTAAAGAACACCAGTAAGGGTAGAAAAAATTGACTCGACACTCATAAAGGAAAACATATTCATTATGACCCAGAACTTGGCAAAAGATTCTTACCAAAAGCACAGGCATGAGATCAATAGCACATGCAAAACAAGACAAGAAAAGGAACTTGGGTTTCATAAACATTAAAAAGTTTTATGCTTCAAAGAACACCATTAATAAAGTGAACAAACAACTCTCAGGCTGAGAGAAAACGTCTGCAAATATATCTAAACTGGGATTCATGTCCCAAATGTTAAAAGAGTTCTTATGACATAATGATGAAAAGACAAATAACCCAATTAAAAATCAGGCAAATAATTTCAACAGACATTTCTCCTGAGAAGATGTATGAATGGCTAATAAGCATAAAAGCAGACATTCAACATCATTAGTCATTAGGAAACTGTAAATCTCAACAACAGTTAACTACAACTTTATGCCATCTAAAGTGACTATTATCATAAGATGCATAATACCATGTGTTAGTAAGGAGGTGGAGAAATTAGAACGCTTATGCATTGTTGATTGGAATGTAATATTTTATCAATTGCACCCAGTTTGGAAAAGTTTGTCAGCTCCTCAAAATGTTTAACAAAGGGGTACTAGATGATCCCCTAATCCTACTCTAGGTATCTACCAAAGAAAAATGAAAACATATGCTCAACATTGGCAACAAAATTTCTTATTGCTCCCAGACTCACTTACGTTACATATCACAGGAACTTTATTTCTTAAATTGCAACAACCATATATTTACCTTGTTCTTTAACACCAGAATGCTAAAACAGTCCCATTCCCACTGGTAAGAAGACAAAGCTTGAAAAATGAAACGCCCAGGTGTTCATGTAAAAAGAAAACAAACAGCCCTGGACAGGTGGCTCAGGTATTTGGAGCATTGTCCCCTACACCAAAAAGGTTGTGTGTGGGTTCAAGTCTTGGTCAGGGCACATACCTAGGTTGTGGGTTTAATCCCTACCTGGGATGCATATGGGAGAATCAATGTTTCTTTCTCATATTGATGTCTCTCTCTCCCCCCTTTTACCAGTCTCTAAATCAATAAATATATTTTTATGTGAGGATTAAAAAAAAGGGGGGAGGGAGCAAAGCAGAAAATTGGCAAGTGTCTGCTATCAAAATAACATACAATCTGTTCTTTAAGCATGATTAACATAGTTTCTCTGATGGCAGATATTAAGATAAGAAAATATTTTTTCAGGGTTTACTATGAAATCAAATCATAGAGTCAATTTCCAACAAGTTCAAGGAATAAAAAGTTCTGCTTAGTACAAAAAACTTCTAGTAAAACATATACCCATAACACATTATAAAATCACATGTAAGATATCTCTTGGTATCTCTTATTCATTTATTTCTTATATTGTCAGGTTAGTTATGGAACTAGATACACTCTTATACACACTCTTCTGACTCTTTATAACATGTCTGAAAAAGCCTTGGTTTGGGTAGCAAGAGTTAGCCTTATGTATTTGGACTTGCTTTTTTTCTAAGAAAACTATCTCATTTTGACTTTATATATTCAAATAAATATTTTCGTTGTTTCTTCAGCCACTAAAAAGTCCCATTTAAAATATTTTATTGCTTTCTGAGCATTTTGAAAAATACCGAAAATAGGTCAATTATTTTAAGTGCTTGTTTTGGGTTATTACTGTTTTTTAAGGATAAGAAGTAAAATGCTTAGTAAATTTCTTAAAAAGACAACAATATGCTCAGTTCTGGTCAATTTCCTGTTGGGACACATGTCTAGGCTGCAGTTTGTCCTGGTTGGGGCACCTATAGGAGGCAAATGATAGATGCCTTTCTCACATCCATGTCTGTCTGTCTGTCCCTCTCTCTCTTTCTCTTTCTCACTCCCTTGCTGCCTTCCTCCCTTCCTCTCTCTCTCTGGAATCAAAAAATAAATTTAAAAACAGAAAATGATACTTTTCAAGGAAAAGTCCAACTATTCAGGTTTGTACTATTGTAGGAGTTAATAAAGGCTACTTATTTAATTAGTTCAGGCAAATTCAAGGTGTGGATGTTAGTGATACAAATGTATTTCGCTTTGCTATCCATGATCGTTAAATGGGTCTTAAATATGGGTTGTTTTATTTTTAAACATGAAGTATTTAAATAGCATGTGTGGTTAAAATAAAAAGGATATTTTTTTACAAAATTAATAGCTTCTGAAGTAGAGAAACACATACAGAATTCATACAACATCCAAACCCTTTCAAAGCTCAAGGGTAATGCCTTTTAAAAAATTAACAGTTCATGGCCCATGTGGATCTGTCTTTTCTAGCTGCCCTCACTTCTGATTCCTTTATATCTCACATTCTCTTTAAGACTGGATAGCTTTCCCACAGAAAGAAAAATGCCTATTCTCCAAGACAGTGCTCAGTGTTTCAAGTCTTCTCCCTACAGATTCAGAAATACCCGTGATTTCAGGAAAAAAGATTAGAGATCACTTCCCAAAGCATTCGCCAGACCAGCAATTAAAGTGGAACCCTTTTCTCCCCAAAACTAGCTGGGAGGCTGCACTTCAGTAGAAAAACAGTAGCCTAGCTATCAAGGGACATGAGATCTTATTTCAGGTCAAGATAATAGAATTTGTTTTTTTTGTCTCAATACATTTATTTTCTGCAGTTTTTACCCCTGTGGGTTTTATTGGCAGAGGATAATATTTCTATCATGTTAAAATGGATTGTTCAAGTAGGGATATCAGCAAATATACAGAATTTGAACATATAGATACTAAGAGTTTTAATATTGTCCTAATTAACTTTTGGGCTTTCAAAATGACTCTTTTTTGTACCACGCAGGTATTCAGTACAGGTGTAGCTTTTTTGATCTAATCATCCATCTAATCATCCATGGACAAAGAAGGGCTCTGGTTGACAACTGTGCTGTTCTTATTTGCGAACCTTTCAAATACATCCCTTCTGATTTAAGTAAAGGAGAAGTTTATTGAAAGGACATTTTAAAAGCCAGCCAATTAATGGGCAGTTTGAGGGACAATCTCAGAAAATGGAACACGGTTCAGGAACACAAAGTCACACTGCAAAATCAGGGCACTGAGAAAGCCAGCGTCACTAGGAATGCGACCACTGTCGCTGCTCTCCCCGGAAGCTGGGTGTGGTGGCCACAGCACGGTTGCATCCTCCTGTGTCTACTCTCCTCGCTAGCTTCTAATTTGGAGTCCTGGACAGGCAGTGACAGGTGTCTAAGTCCGAGGTGCTTGAGGGCCTCCTGCTAAAATGATGGTGCCTGAAACTATGAAACTGACATTTTTTTCCTCAGTAAAGCAGCCATCTTGCTGCATAATTACAATGTGAAATACATTTAGTCTTTGCTTGTGGCTGCTAGTGACATGTTAGTGTCCAAACTACAAAGATATTTTTAAATAGTTTTAAAGTCATTTAATGG
The DNA here is from genome assembly GCA_004026585.1 of Noctilio leporinus. Lineage (NCBI taxonomy): Eukaryota > Metazoa > Chordata > Mammalia > Chiroptera > Noctilionidae > Noctilio > Noctilio leporinus. The sequence goes on from PVIW01000013.1 coordinate 352,952, forward strand.
TGTTTACATATACTATAGACTGGCGCATAACTTATATAACATAAAAATATAAGTTCAATAAGGCAATTTGTTATAGACGTGTAATATAAATGATACATTTTAGTTCAATGAAGGTAATAATGCCTTGAGCTATAAAATCTTTAGAAGAGAAAATGCTGCCCATCCATTTTCCATTTTGAATAGAGAAGCATGCTATTCTGCCTTTCTCCTTCATTATTTTGAATATAACAAGTCATTTTAATAGACATAAGGGTTAAATATAAAATAGGTGTTTTACTCTTTGCATTCTGAAAAGAATTTCACCCTGTTTACTTACATGGTAAAGTACTGAATTTGTAGGGAAAATTTATTTACCACTGGTTGCTTTTAATAATCAGATCATGATACATGTGTGCATGGGTAAAAATTGTGTGGAATGCAGTTAATGGCACTTTCCTAATAAATAATATGGCATCTCTTCTAATAAGCAAGCAAAGTGCTAAGGAAAGGAGAGGAGGGCAGGGGGACAGGAAAGACACTGGAGGATTTTCAATAGAGATTAAAAAGGATCTGTCTTCCATACACAAGAGAAATGAAAGAGATACAGGAAGGAATTATAAACAAAGATCTTGAATTCCTCTCCTGATAATTTGAGAAAAACAGGGTGAATGAGGATAGTACCTTGGTCAGAAGTTGGCTAAATGGGTAACTATTACCTTGTAATATGTATTTTGCTGGATATATGTAAGAGAACCAACCAAAAACACAGCACCACTGCTAGGGGCGGAGGTGGGGGTTGGGTGGAAGATAACAATATTAAGAAGAAAGGGAAGCCCTGATCATTGATTTTTGTCAGGGGAGCCCTAGGAAAGCTGAAAGACTGAAAAGAGAAGTCCTCACTGAGATAATTTCTTCCCCACTATGGATATGAAGTGCCAATGGATTAGGTAAATAAATTTGGCAGGATGAAGTCACATAAGAATTTTCAATGTTCACATCTACAGTCGAGTTTATCTTAGATATTGATTATACAGAATTTTGTTTCTTAAAGTTTGAATATTCTTTTTTTTTTAACAAAAGAAAATAGCTCATTGCATTTTCAGCCCTTCCTAGAAACACCAAGGAGAAAGAAATGTAACACCTAAGATAATAGGAATCCACACAATTAATTTACTCGAGTGGTTTATCAGAATTTCAAAGTACGGAGTTGTGTGACCAGACTTGTACGAGTGAAAAGTAGACTTCAAACTAAAGTTAGAACTCCTTCATAACTCAAGAATAGCCAGTAAAAGGCAATACAATATGGCATGTGTTCCCAAAGAGCAGGGCCTCCCCAGGCAGAGAGGAGGGGTAGTAAGTAAGAATAGAAAAAGAGGCAAACCACTACACCCAGAACCAGGCCTCCAATAAAGGAGCTGATATGTCCTAACTGCAGAGGACTATTTTCTTGTTCTGCCCTGAGAAAATGTTTTTATTTTCCTGGTATTCTGAGGCAGCCATTATCTCTGGTATTCAAGCTGGGATGACCCATGGGCGATAGCACAATCTTTTGCCTTCAGGAAGCTCTCAGTGAAAATCAGATGAAATAAGTATGTTTTGTGGTTTGCATTTCCTCTCTCTTTTCTCTCAGTGTTGATGTTAAACTCCATCAATATCATTTAGTTGATTACAGAACTTAAAATGACTCAGATCTAAACCCAGGAAATTCTCATCAACCACATCTTTTTATTGCCCCATTAAAGGCTATTGCTGCTAACAGGTTTTACCCTCAACGAAGGAGTAAGGCGGCACTCAAATTCAGCATTGCAAACCCCTAGACTATTTGTATTCCCAATATCTTTCAATCAATTAACAAACCAAAGAATTTCAATTTACCCAAATTAGGGTTTTTTTTCAATTTATAAAGATTTTATTTTATTATTTTTCGGAGAGAGGGGAAGGGAGAGAGGAAGAAAGGGAGAAAGACATCAATGCACGGTCGCCTTTCACCTGCCTCCAGCTAGGGACCTGGCTGGAGACCTGGTTTGCAACCTAGTTATGTTGCCCTGGCTGGGAATTGAACCAGTGACCTTTGGGCTGGCAGACCAGCTCCTTATCCACTGTGCCACCAGCCAAGGCTAAATTAGTTTTATCTTGTTCCTTTTACTCACACTGTGAAATAAATGTAAAAACTAGGAACAAAAACCCAAAACAAGATTAATGGCCAAGTTGAATTGCTGCATTTTACAGAAAGCCATAACTTTATTGAAGTATAACATATACACAGAAAGCTTAGAGTTCCAATAGCATGCTTCAAAATGACCACAGCTATGGAATCCCCACTCAAGTCAAGATACATACTGAACATAAGCAATATCCCAGAAGTATCACTTGAACATAATTGATCTGGATACCAAATGTTCACTTTAATGTCTGGTCTGATTCATGTAGATGTCTGTGAGATTTATTTTTGTTTTGCTTGTTGCAATAGTTTGTTTTTGTATCTGTTAATAGTATCCCAATGAATAAATATGTGACATTATAATTATTTCATCAATATGGAATTTGAGTAGTTCATATTTTTTAATTATAGAAAATTCCTCAGTGAGCATTCTTGTACATTTTACTACACAAATGTATGCGCATAGAGCATGCATAGAGCCAGCATTAGTAGGCTTTGACAGTCTCCCATGGTAACTGTATCAATATTGATTATGTCAATGCATGAGGGAGCAATTGCTTTTCAATTTTACCTACACTTTATATTTCAATATCTCTGTACTTTACACCCTCTCTGAACATTTTTTTTATCAAAACATTTACTTCTTTGTTAAAAAAATTTCTATGCAAACCATACATTTTGATATGTATGCATCAGTGGATTACTAAATGAAACAACTCAAATATGACTGAACAAAAACAGAATAGTGGTTGAATGGTAAAGAACTACCTATTTTTTGATGAATTTTGGAACATAGAATATCCCTAGTTGAAGGGAAGGAGAAGGAAAAAAAAAAACAGAGACTACAAGACTGCCCAAGACAAGTTACAGTGTATTCTCCCTCTGTCTTACAGAAAACAAGGGCCAGCAAGGGATTTAACATTACTGTGTATGAAATTTAAACAGTAATTAGGCCCTTTATTGTTTTTTGTAGTATAATAAGATGCACATACATATTATTTATAATTTTATATTTAAGCCTATGACTGAGATATAAAAAGCAGTCTCCTATTACATTTTTCTATGAAGCCTAACTATTGTCCTTCTAAAATAAGGCAAATGTACATACTATATTTTAACAATAAACATTTTAAGTTTTCCAAAGTCCAAAACATAGGAAATATTTGAAAAAAGGGAACATTTGAGTTTAACTCACATTTACAGAAAATGAGCAGACATTGGAAAGAAACACACTATAAAATAACCGATAGGTTAAGAAACATTGGCATTAAATAACATGTTAAATGCCAGCTATATACAACTAGTATTTACAAAAAGATATAAGCAACTACTGATATATATATAAAAAAGCACTATTTATTTTTCTACATACAAAATTGTAATATGCAGTTTACCTCTTAGTAAGATAAGACTAAGTTGAGAAAAAGGAAAATATAGTCCAATTTAAACATAATACATTTATGTTCTATTTAAAGGTATTATTGATGAAACAGAAGTTACAAAGAGAAACTCTACTAAGAGAAAAGCAATTATAAATAGTGAGAATAGTTAAGAGTTCAGTTATGTTTTAGGAGATGGAAACTAGTAGACAAGTCTCTCTGGGCTGGACCTTAAAGGACTGGATTTTATTTGTCAGAAAATGTTTTGTGACCTTGAACAAACTGCTTAAGTTCACTGTCTCATAATTTTCCATAAGTGTAATGAGTTTAGTATTACTTGTTCTTTCATACTAAAGACTGAAATGCCCTTTCAGAGAGTGACTAGATTAATCTCATTAGAATTATTGTTAATATTTCATATTTTCTCCATGGAATACTTGTGTGAAAATACTTCAACAAGGCTTTCAAAGAAAGATTTACACTAATATGCTGTGGTTCTCATAAATGATAAGAATTGATGTTCACCTTAGAACTTGTATAACTAATAATAGGATCAGCCATGAATGGTCTCTACAGCAATTTTGCTCATTAAATTAAACATTTCATTTCCCAAATTTTATGCTTCATGGAAATTGCTTTTCTGCCTAATCAGTCCTGTCATCAGCTGAGCAATTAACTTGCCCATGGGTGTTGATTTGTCATGAGCATTAACTTTCCTTCTGATAGATTAAACACTGTAGTTTTAAAAAATTTATATTTCTGCAAATATTTTTCATACATAATCAATAACAGTAATGGTCTGACCACTTAATTATTTGGAGAGCTTTCCATAATGTGCCTTATTTCATGTTATTTTCCTTTACAAAGAAAAGACATTGCTTCATTAATATTATAATAATTATTAGTCTTAGAATGTTCTTAACATTTAACATTTTGCAAGATGCATGTTTTGCTGCAAAAAAAAGAAAAAGAAAAAAAAGAAAAAAATGGGTGAAGCTACAAGATGTCAACCCTGAAGCTTTGTATTTGTTTATTTTATTTGAAATATTAATAGATCAACAATGTTTATATCTCAGAACTTCTTACAGTATTTATTTACAAATTGTCCAACTTGTTCTAGGTGGAAAAAGTGTTTCCTTTAAAATACTATTTTATATTTTAAAGATTTCTGTACTTACTGAAGAGTTTGGAATGAAGTTTAGTTCCATTCTCGGTTTCTGTATATTATTATTAGTATTAAATTACATTCATTTACAATTTTTTGGAGGTATTACTTTTATTCAGCATTTTTCTCTGATGTGTAATGTATGCCCTATCTGATAATAGATAACAAGTAATTGTGGGTGAAGAACGAACAGATGGATGTATCCCCAGGTTTGGTTACAACTGACATGTTGTAGAGTCATAAAAAGTAATATCATAAAGAACTTGCTTTCTTTACAATCTACTTCATGTTATTGTGATGATTTAAAATTTCTAGCATGGCTTCCAAATAGAATGTTATTTTAAAGCAAGAAAAAGATGAGTCATAAACTTTTTTTTTTTTAATTTAAAGATATCTGTAGAATTATTTTTCATTTTTTACTCCCTCTAAATTTTGGATACTTATATTTCATGAGCACCCAGATATTTACCAGAAGTCATTTCATTTAATCTTCAAAACAACAAAGTATATTGTATGAAAACTCTCTGTCTCTTCTCCTTTTTTCTCTCCCTGTCCCACTCTCTCTCAAAGAAGAAAAAGGACTAGAAGGAAGTGGAACAAGAGGAGGAGAAAAAGGAGAGGAGAAAGGGGAATTTGGCCAACCCACAAATCACATGGTATATAACTGGTATGAGTCAAAATAAACCTCTGGGCTGTTTTACTATAAAAGTAAATCTATTTTCATTTTCCTGTTTTGTTTATTTGTTTTCTTCCCTGCATTTTTAGTATTGTGAATAATTTGCATTATTGGAAATGGTAATCTCTGCAAGTTTGCCAAGTCATCTGTCTTAAAATCAGGAGAAAGACAATGAAATGATTAAACAAAAAATCTACGAAGGAGTATGAGTAGATTTAAACTGGATTACAATAAATTTGCACGTCCTTCACACACTGACATAGGACATTAGAGAGGAACTGAAATTCTGACCCAATGCACTTCATGACTGCCAATATTAATCCAGATGAATGACAGCAAAAAGAGAAGTGGTCATGTGTTCTGAATTTAGACATCAGGGAAAATCACACACTGAGCCACCAACCAGCTTCTATCCCACTTCCTATGCCAATAACATCAAAATAAATAGTAAGAAAACTCCTAAGTGTATGTGTGAGAAGTGAGAAATTGTACACTTGACCTTTTCTTTGGAGATACTGGGGTACCAGTTGAAACCCATTGCATCACAGTATCCTTGTTTGTGAAATGAGAATAATTAAAACTTTGGAGGTTGTTGTTGCTCAATTATTTATAGCATTATTTTCTTTCCTGTGTTGACTTCTCCTTATGAGTGATAGTAAGTCACAAATAAAGTCTAAGAGTATGTATAAGGAATGAGCTGATAGGATATAGCAAAATTTAACTAGGTGATAATAGGATTTATGAGCTTATTTTTGCTATAACAAACATAAATAGTAGCAGGCAAGAAAACTCGTTTCTTCTCAACTTCCACAGTAGTAGATATTATGAGACAGTTGGTAAGGGGATTAAATGAGTAATATAAAGTGTTGAACAATATTAACATCAATATTTTAATCACCATAACACTAGTATTACTAGTATTATAATATTTGAGAATTCAAGGAGATAATACTAAGACATTTCTTAACATAGTGCCAAAGAATAATAATAATAATATACTTCTGACATACATACACTTTTAGACTAATAGTATCTCAACATTAACCAGTTCTTCTGTTGTTCATTTTTATTTTTAAGATTTTATTATTTCCAGAGAGAGGGAAAGGGAGAGAGACATCAATGTATGGTTGCCTTTTACCTGCCTCCAGCTACGGACCTGGCTGGAGACCTGGCTTGCAACCTGGTTATGTGCCCTGGCTGGGAATTGAACCAGTGACCTTTGGGTTCGCAGGCAGGTACCTTATCCATTGAGCCACCAGCCAGGGCCTAGTTCTTCTATTTCATACCCTCAAATTAATAGTTTGCTATTGATTAGTCTCAAAATACTTGCCTAAATACTCTTATTTCATGTGGCAATATGTGATAATTACGTTATGAGAGGACAACGATTAATGTGTCTATCACTTAGCAAAGTGGTTGAAAAGTCAAAAATTGGGAATATTTATCTTATATGGATATAAACATGTGATTTCCCTGGCTGGTATGGCTCAGTAGATTGAGTGCTGGCCTGTGAACTGAAGGGTTGCTGGTTCAATTCCCAATCAGGGCACATGCCTGGGTTGTGGGCCAGGTCTGTCCCTTCCCCTAAAACTAAGTAAAATCTTTTTTTAAAAAAATGTGATTTGAAAATAAAAAGATATTTTGAATTTTGCATTGAAAAATGGAATTTTCAAGTGAAATTGAGTCTTTCCTTTTCAAACGGTGTCGGTATTAGTATTGGCCTCCACAGGTCTAAGGAACTAGGCAGTGTTCTCGGCTGCAGCACCAGGCTGGCTCTCTGGCTCCTTGCACATTCCTTCCTCAGAGGCCTTCCGACAACAGTAAGAGATCAAGATGTTTTAGCAGAGTTTCAGCTCCGGCAACATTATTTCCCACATCTCAGGGAAAAGAAAAAATCATGGCTGAGAACCTAATTTCAGAACACTCCAAAGAAACCCTTGAGCAGCGACTTTTAAAGCGGACAGGAGTATGACGAAAGTATACCAAACGCATAGAGTCCCTTGTGACAAGAATGGAATTTCACTGTCTGAATCCTCCTCTGAGAGGAACCTGCCCTTCATCAGCAAGGAGAGTAGTCAGCGATGAAATTCCGGCTACAATACCTTCAGGATCCTCTTCAGTTGAACTGAAGTCCACTCTACCAGGACGCGACCAGCCATGCCTGAGCACGACCGGGCTCTCTCAGGGGCAAGTTTGCTGGGGCGGTCCCCCTGGGTTGGCCAACCCTTCTCCAGATCTGCATCATGACCCAGATCATAATCTGGAGCCCCCCTGCCCGATCCTGCTTTTTCCTACCACCCCCTCCCAGATCGGCCCTGAAGCCTGGCACCTTTTCCTACTTAACTGCTTCTTCCTCCTTCATGATTCTCTTGCGTTGATTTCGAGTAAGGTGCTGGTGCTACTAATTCCTTCTCAGTGTTTACACCTGACAGAACACAGTTAACATGTCTTCTCTCCACAGTGATCATCCCAGTGGACTGGCATCTACTACAGGTGCCCTCCTCTTCACTGATCTCTAGGCATACTGACTCCCTTGCTTTTCTCCAGAAAATCAAGGTCATTTCTGCAACAGAACTTGACATTTCCCTCTGCGTGGAAAGCTCTTAGGCTCTTAGCTCAGATTTGTTCCATCTGTTTCATCATCATTATTTAGGTCTCTGGTTAAATGTCACCTTCCCTAGCGTCTTTTCTGGATCATTCTATGCAAAACATGCCTCCTCACTCCATCTTTACTAAATGAATTTATAGTCTTTATAATATTATTAGTAACTATCACTGATATATGTGGGTTTTTTTTTTTTTTTTAGGTCTTTCCCTCCAAAAAGTAGCTCCAAGGGCTTCATATTTGCCTCTTACGTCAACCACTCTCTCCAGTGCCTGGGACCATATTTGACAGAGGCAAGTTGGGCTAGTCATCTTTGCTGACTTAATCATTAAACGAATGATTTTCAGCTTTAGGATTTACTTAAAAATAAAAACTATGTATCTTAGGGAAACTGCATAATGTCTCTGAGTTGGTATTTCCATTTGTTAAAAAAATTATTTCACAAAGTTATGAGCTGAGCATTACATGAAATTAAATGAAGCAATATGAATGGTAACATTTGTCCCTTAGCAGGCTCTCAGTAAATGTTTGCTGCTGTGGTCACATAAAATATTTATTTAATAAAAAAATTCAGCGAAGTAGGCTATTAAATACAAACACATTTATGCACAAGTTTTAAAAGTGGAAAAATGAAGACTAAGAGAAGGCAATCTAGCTGTTGATAATTACACAGCAAAAAAGTGATTGCATCTCAATCTTGAAGCCATATTTCTAACTGGAACTGCTTAACTTGCTTGCTAAAACACAGGGGGGATCGAGGCTCTCCTCGCAAACTGTGAAAGGCAGTGGATAACACAAATTACTGAAACGCTGCTCAACTCAACAGTTCATTTCACTTTGAGCAGCCAATAGCCATTAAGCAGGATGGATTTAAAGCAATGACCTAGAAATCAAAGGTATTGTTTGACCTATTACAAATCCCTGGAGCCAGTTAGCCTGACGACAATTTGTAAACACTCTTTAGATTTTGAAGTTGCTAGGTCATAAAGTAGCATTTTGAAAATTGCAGAGGAAAATAATGCAGAGTGTGTATATGCTTAGAAACTTGAAGCTTTACTGCAATTTACTAGAGAAGAGGAATGGCGACTTAGTAAAATACAATCCCATTTATTTTCCCAGCCTGGGGATCAGAGAGAAGGAAGTTGTAGAGAGAGAATTGTTTATTTGTGTTTTCACTACAACTAAAACTTTCCACTGTCCATATCCTAACCTGACCCTCCTCCCTCTCTGCATTTCAGGGCTATGCATATCATCACACTTTATTACCAATTAAATGTACGGAACTGTGCGATGATGATACTAACACTGGGGGTTTCTTTCCCTCTATTTTCTCAGGCAGTGCTGCAGATAAATTATAAGCGATCGATTCCCACTGAAGTGAATAGATGGCCTAGTTTTGCTGCAATATTCAAGTTTTTTTTCCCCCTACAGTCAATTTCCAGTGTCCCAGTGATTTATCTACCTTTGCTAAATTTTGTGTTCATGTTCCTTTTACCAGTGGCATGGAATTTTAATTAGCTTTTGATAAAATGTATAAGGATACTTTATAAAGTAGGACTGGAGGAAAATTACATTTTTTTCTACCTCTACATGTCAAGATTTTTGCAAGCTAGTAGAAACTAAAAGGTATTAATAGTTTGTGTATTTTAAACTGAAGATATATGGAGTTCATTGTGTGACAGTCCCTTGGTTATATCCTGGGAAATCGTGAGTTCTAATTGTTTTCTCAGTGTAATGCAATGTGATGAGGACCCATTAAATGCTTATGGATCATTTTTTTACCATTTTATTAAAAAATAATTGTAAACTTAAGAAAAAATTTGCTAAAATTACCCAAAATAACTTCTTTTCATACTTATTAATTTTTAATATCTCCCCACATTTGCTTTATTATGTTTTCTTTACATTAAAACATACCATTTATACCTTAGCATGCACTTCCTAAGACCTTAAATTACATATCCATAATACAGTAATCAAATTCAAGAAACAATAGCAATACACTTTTTATATATTAGACATTGAATATTATAATTGCATCAGTTTTCACAGTGACATGCTTTAGAATTATTTATGCTCACTAGATAAGATTCAGTCTAGGATCAGAAATTATATTTAGCTATCAGCTCTATTTAGTTTCCTTCAACCTGGAGCAATTTCTTATATGTTTCTTTGTTTCTGTCATTGATATTTTTGAAGAATACAACTAGTAATTTCATAGAATATTCCCTAACTTGCCTATTGCTATTTTTCCTATTAATGCATTTTAAGCTGAGATACTACATAAATAAAGTATTTTTTTCAGAGTATCACCTTTGGTAGCATATAATTTTAATTTATATATTAGTCATTATTTTAACTTTGATTGCTTGATCTATTAATGATCTATTATTGCTTAACGATAGGGCCACAAAACCAGGAGCTTATAGCCCATATATATTTATTAAGTCCGTTTCATTGTGTCAGAAGTCTGCATTGCTCAACTGGGTCCTCTGCTTCAGAATCTTACTTCACTATTTTAAAATGTCAGTTAAAGCCCTTCCTGCAAACATGAAGGTCGCTGGTTCAATCCCCAGCCAGGGCACATAACCAGGTTGCAAGCCAGGTCTCCAGCCAGGTCCTTAGCTGGAGGCAGGTGAAAGGCAACCATACATTGATGTTTCTCCCCCTCTCTTCCTCTCTCCCTTCCTCTCTCTCTAAAAATAATAAATAAAATATTTTTAAAATAAATGTCAGTTAAGGCTATGGTATAGCTTCAGACTCAATTGCAAAAGGGTTTGCTTCAAATTTCATTTGGTAATTGGCAGAATTCTGTCCCTTGCAGGACATAGACCTGAAGGCCTCAGTTTCTTGCTGGCTATTGGTCTGAGACTTCCATCTATTCCATGGGTCTCTCAAAAGAGCAGCTCACAATATTGCAGCTTGCTTAATCAGAACCAGTAAGGGTGAAACTCTGCTAGAAAAATGAGTTGCAGGCTCATGCAATGTGATCTTGTAAGTGGCATCTCATAATCTTTACTGTATTGTGTTCATTTAAGTAGCAGGTCCTGTCCACACTGTAGAAGGCATGACTACCAGGTGAAGAATATAACTAGGAGCCATCTAAGAATCTGTCCAACACTCCAGAAGACGTGCTATGTGATATTTTCTGGTTTCTTTACTTAACCATTTTTCTTTTTGTCATTAATGTATTTATGGGGAAACTATTTGAGATTCTGTAAATATTGTATTCCACAATGACTCCTCCACTCTGTAGTTTTATCATCCAACAGTGATTCTTACCAGAATTCAAATTACTATGTTAATTCTAAAATAGTAATTTTCTCATTGATAATCTGTTCTGCATTTATTTTATATTTTTGTTTTATTGTTCATACTATTACAATTATTCCAATTATTTCCCCCCTTTGCCCACCTCCACCCAGCCCACGATGCCCCTCTTCCATAATCAATCGCCACACCATTGTCCATGTCCATGGATTCTTCATATATGTTCCTTGACTAATCCCTTCACCTTCCTTCAAACAGTCCCCACCTCCCTCCTTCCCTCTTACCACTGTGAGTTTATTCTGAGATTTCATGCCTCTGGTTCTATTTTGCTCATTAGTTTATTCTGTTCATTAGATTCCTCTTATAAATGAGATCATACAGTATTTGTCTTTAACTGACTGGCTTACTTCACTTAGCATGATAGTCTCCAGTTGCATTCAAGATGTTGCAAAAGATAGTAAGTAATCCTTTCTTTCTTCTGTGTGGTATTCCATTGTGTAAATATGTCACAGTTTTTTAATCCAGTCATCCCCTGAAGGGCATTTAGGCTGTTTCCTATTCTAAGCTATTGTAAATAGAGCTGCTATGAACATGGGGGTGCATAAGTTCTTTTGAATTGTTTTATTGTTTTTGTCTTATTCTTAGGGTATATTCCTAGTAGTGGAATCACTGGGTCAAAAGATAGTTCCATTTTTACTTTTTTGAGAAAATTCCATACTGTTTTCCATAGTGGCTGCACTAGTCTGCAATCCCACCAGCAGTGCACTAGGGTTCCCTTTTCTCCACATCCTTGCTAGCATTTGTTTATTGATTTATTAATGATAGGCATTTTAGCAGGTGTGAGAGAGTACCTCATTATGAATTTAATTTCTCTTTTTTTAAAGATTTTAGTTCTTATGTTTAGAAATAGGGGAAGAGGGAGAGGCAGAGAGGGAGAGAGGCATCAGTTGCCTTTCACCTACCTCCAGCTATAAATTTGGCTGGAGACCTGGCTTGTAACTGCATTATGTGCCCTGGCTGGGAATCGAACTAGTAACCTTTGGGTTCGAAGGCTGGTGCCTTATCCACTGTGCCACCAGTCAAGGCCTGAATTTAATTTCTATCTCTCTCATGGCTAATGATGTTGAGCATTTTTTCATATGTCTATAGGCCATCTGTATGTCCTCCTTAGAGAAGTGTCTATTCAGGTCCTTTGCCCATTTTTTAATTTGTCTTCTTGGTGTTGAGTCACACAGGTTCTTCATATATTTTAGAGATTAAAGCCTTGTACCATTGTTCTCCCATATTGTTGAACCCCTTTTCATTTTGATGATGGTTTTTTAGCTGTGCAGAAGCTTTTTAATTTGAAGTAGTTCCACTTGTTTATTATTTCCTTTATCTCCCTTGCCCTAGGAGATTTATCAACAAAAATATTGCTATTTGAGATATCTGAAATCTTACTGCCTATGTTTTCTGCTAGGACTTTTATAGTGTCATGACTTATATTTAAGTTTTGATCCATTTTGGGTTTATTCTGTTGTATGGTATAAGTTAGTGATCAAGTTTCATTTTATTTTTTTTCGCATGTACGGTCCAGTTCTCCTAACACTACTGAAGAGGCTATTTTTACTCCATTGTATGCTCATGCCTCCTTTGTCAAATATTAATTGTTCATAGAGACATGGGTTTTATTTCTGGGCTCTTTATTCTATCCCATTGATCTATATATCTGTTCTTATGTCAGTATTGGCTTGTTTTGATTACATTGGCCTTGTAATATAGTTCGATATCCTGTTTTGTGATCCTTCCTTTTTGTTCTTCTTCTCAAGATTGCTGAGGCTACTAAGAGTTGTTTTTGGTTCCAATATAAATTTTTGAAAATTTGTTCTAATTCTGTGAAACATGTCATTGGTATTTTAATAGGGAATGTGTTGAATCTATAGATATTCTTGGGTAGTAGGGATATTTTAATGATGTCAATTTTTCCCATCCATGGTATATACTTCCATTTACTTGTGTCTTCCTTAATTTCTTTCTTCACTGTTTTGAAGTCTTCTGAGTACAGGCCTTTTACCTCCTTGGTTAAATTTATTCCTAAGTACTTAATTTCTCCTGTTGCTATAGTAAATGGGACTGTTTCCTAGTTTGTGTTTCTGATATTTCATTGTTGATGTACAAAAATTCTTTCAATTTCTGAATATTGACTTTGTATCTGGCTGTTTTGCCAAATTCACTTATTAGGTACAGTTTTTTTGGTAGAGGCTGTAAGGTTTTCTATGTACACTATCATGTTGCCTGCAAATAATGACCATTTTACTTCCTCCTTTTAAATGTGAATGCCTTTTATTTCATCTTGTTTGATCACTATGGCTAGAACTTCCAGGCCTCTACTGAATAACAGTGGTGAAAGTGAATACCCTTGTCTTGTACCTGATCTTATAGGAGACACTTTTAGTTCTTGCCCATTGAGTATGGTGATGGCAGTAGGCTTTTTGTATATGGCCTTTGTTATGTTGAGGTGTGCTACTTCTATGTGCACTTTGCTGAGTGATTTTATCATAAATGGGTGCTAGATTTTATCTAATGTTTTTCTGCATCTATTGATATAACCATGTGATTTTTGTCCTTCATTTTGTTTATATGATATATTACATTTATTGATTTGTGAAGAGTATACTATCCTTGCATCTCTGGGATGAATATCACTTGATCCTGGTGTATGACCTTTTTAATGCATGGCTGGGTCCAGTTTGCCAATATTTTATTGAGTATTTTAGCATCTATGTTTGTCAGAGATAGTGAAAGTCTTCTCTCATCTTGAATTTTTTGGAATAGTTTGAAGATAAGTGTTAGTTCTTCTTTGAATGTTTGGTTAAGTTTGCCTGTGAAGCCATCTTGTCCAGGGCTTTTGTGTGCTAGGAGTTTTTCCATTACTGCTTTAATTTTCTAGTTGTTATTAGTCTATTTAGGTGTCCTGCTTCTTCCTGATCCAGTTTTGGAAGATTGCATGTTTCTAGATTTTAATCCATCTCACTCAGGTTGTCCAATTTTTTGACATACAATTGTTCATTGTAATTCCTTATAATCCTTTGTGTTTCTGTGATACCAGTTGTCACTTCTTCTTTTTCATTTCCGACTTTATTTGGGTCAGAAATAAGATCTTTATTCTTGATGAGTCTGAATAAAGATTTGTCAACTTTGTTTACCTTTTCAAAAGAACAACTCCTTGATTCATTAACTTTTCGAATTATTTTTTTTTTAGTCTCCATCATAAATTTCTACTCTGACCTTGATTATATCCTTCCTTCTAATCACTCTGGGCTTTGTTTTCATTGCTGTTGTTGTTGTTTTTCTAGTTCTTCTTGGTGTAGGGTTGTTTGAGCTTTTTCTATCTCCCTTAGGTACCCTTATAATGCTATCGACTTCCTTGATCTCATGGTTAACCCTTCATTCTTTAATAACATGTTATTTTTGCCTCCATGTATTTTAATGCTTTTGAGTTTTTCTTGAGGTTTATTTCTGGTTTCAAGCCATTGTGATCCAAGAAAATGTTTGAAGTGACTTTAATTTCTTGAATTCGTTAAGGCTTATGTTGTGTCCTACCATGTGGTCTATCTTTGAGGATGATCTGTGTGTATTTGAGAAGAATTTATACTCTCCCCTGGTAATCACCCTACCGTAGTCTGTGTCTATAAGTTTGTTTTATATTCCATACATGAGTGTAATCATATGGCTCTTAGCTTTTTCCGACTAATTTCACTTAGCATCATATTGTCAACTTCCATCTATGTTGTCACAAATGACAGTATTTAATCCTTTCTTATGACTGAGCTGTATTCCATTGTACATATGTATCACATATCCTTTACTGAATTTTCTATAAGTGTCAAAGGACACTTTTCTTGTATCCATGTCTTGGCCGCTGTGAAAAATGCTGCAATGAACATAAGGGTACATATATATCCTTGCAAATATATATTTCTGAGATTTTCAGATAGATACCCAGAAGAGGGATTGCTGGGTTGTATGGTAGCTCTATTCTTAATTTTTTTAGGAACTGCCATTTGTTCTCCACAGTGGCTGTACCAGTTTACTTTCCCACCAGCAGTGAATAAGGGTTCCTTTTTCTCCACAACCTCTCCAACACTTGTTATTACCTGTCTTATTGATAATAGCCATTCTATTGGTGTGAGGTGGTATCTCATTGTACTTTTTATTTTCAGTTCCCTAATAGCTAGTGAAGGCGAATGTCTTTTCATGTATCTAATGAATTCGAGTGTCTTCTTGGAAGAGGTGTCAGTTTAGGTCCTTGGTCCATTTTTAATTGGATTGTTTGTTTGTTTGGTGTTGAGTTGTATGAACTCTTTATATATTTTGGACATTAACCATAAAATTTCTAATTTAAAAATTTTTAAATTTAAAGAATTTATAAGAAATTAAGATTTTTAAAGATATAATTTAACAGACTATCCAAATCTCACATTAATAAACCCAAGTCAGCTTTTACATATATATTATCTATGTTCCTATACACTCATTTTGATTATTCTAATTGAATAGAATTGAACTAAATAATGTGTAAAGCTAGCCGCCATCTACCAATTCCTGATTTGTGTGTGTGTGTGCTTTACAACTTATTAACACTTCTTGAATCAAATCCATGGGCAGCTTCAGTAGAACGAGAACTAAAGTCAGCAAAGAGAGGTCATATCCTGGCAAAACACTTTTTTCTTAGTAAAAAAAGGGCAATTCACTAACTCTCTCTTAGCTTTATCTTCTTATTTAAAGATAGTAATAATAATATGAATCCCATGCTACTGATGTAAGAATCAAAAACAAAATATCTATTATGAAATCTAAGTAAAGCATATTTTTGGTAATTAAAAAAATATGCATATATGATTTCATCAAGGTACTTGCAAAAAAGAAAACAATAACAAGCATTGATATTATATTTTTACTTTTTAGAAGTTTTTAAAAATTTAAAAAGTAAAAATTAACCTTCTGTATTATTTTCATCTGCTATAGGCTAAATTATTTCTCTCTCCCAAATTCATATATTGAAACTCCAACACCCAGCAGCTCAGAATATAACCATATTTAGAGATAAGATCTTTAAAGTGGTGATTGAGTTCAAGGAGGCTGTTAGGGTGGGGTTCTAATCCAATACCTCTGATGTCCTTAGGAAAAGAGGAAGAGGCACCAAGGTGCAAGCACGAAGGGCAGCATATGAAAAGGAAGCAGAAGAGGGGCCATCTGTAAGCTAAGCAGAGAAGCCTCAGGAGAAGCTGTTGGCACCTTGATCTTGGTCTGCTAGCCTCCAGAATTGGGGAAAAGCAAATTACTGTTGGTTGAGCCATCCAGTTTGCAGTTGTATTTTGTAATGGCAGCCCTAGAAAACTGGTATGAGAGCCCACCCTCCCTATTTACTTGTATACACTGAAACAAAACTGCACAGAACAAACAATATAGACCACAGACAAAGTACAAAGACAGTACTGCTTGTTAACATGTTTTTAGTTACATAAAAGTGTTTTACCACCCATAAGATTTCACTTGACAATATTCCCTGAGTCCCTTCACACATCTTTCCCAGAAAAATCCTGTGAGTCACTATTTGTTAAGAGCTGTGTAAAGCGGCAAATAAAACTCTTGCTTTTACTGATGCAAAGGTCACATGTGCATCCGGGAAGTAATTAATGGAAAAGAAAGCTACCAAAAGCCAGCCACAAAATCGCTTTTTATTTTTCTGTTACTATCTTTTGTGTAGAATCATGTGGGTGATTGCAACATGCTGCCAAGTGTAAAGGGGCCAGTGCCCTCTTTTTGAGATATATTTGTTCACTGTGATGCTTTTGCAGCGTCTGCCTCCACTGTAGCTTCCTGGTGTTCGTTATTTCTTCAATCATCTTTGGCTATCTCAGAGTCTGCCTGACTTGAATTTCCAATGGGTTAAAAACAAAACGAGGTAAAAATCAATCATTGTCTCTTTCCCCCTATTCTGCTACTCCATCAAATGCCTAGTGCTTTTCTTAACCATCAAATGTCTAGTGCTTTTGAAGGAGGCACTGTACCGTTCATTTTACACATTAGAATAACATAATAATTTAGTACAAGTTATTTTGATACATAGAAATAATTCCATCCCATTTTTAAGTTATTCATTGGATTGCAAACATCAGAAAATAACAAAAACTGTATTTCTAAAAATCAAAGCATAAAATCTAATTGGTTGGCATAAATTCTATATTAAGTTTACAGACAGAGCACCATATTTTAGTCTGTCAGGCACTCTAAAGATTCAAATTTTAGAGTGACTTAAAAAAATAAAGGTTCTTATTCTCTATCCATAACACGTACACACACACACACACACACACACACACACACACATATTGCCATTGCTTGCAGGCCTCTTTGTTGATATTATTAGCATGTTTAAGGGCTCCAGTCTCAATTCCTAACAGCTCCTTATGCTCCTAACTTACTTTGCTTTAGGACCCATACATGATTCTTAAATGACGCACCATCATTTATCAGAACTCTCATTCAATATCTTCCAAGCCTGTTACCTGATGGTGAATCAGTTTTTCCTTCAAATCTTCTAATTCTTTAATGCCTGGAACATAATGATAGAGGGCTTTTGTTTGTTTTGATTAAAAGAAAAACTTTTATAATGATGTGAAAATGAGGACAACCCGTATTAACAAATATTGATAACATGAGCTCATAAAAGTATTACGGTCTTACCTGTGTCAAATGGTCTAAGCTGGTGACAACTCAGCCAAGCCTATCCTACTTCTCTTTATGATTCCATTGTAATGACTTTGAACCATATTAATCTGGCTCAGCTAAAACTTAATCTCTTGAGAATGCCCAGCCTGTTTGATTCTAGTCTAACATTAGTATAGTACAGACAGGAAAAAAAAAAAAAAGAAAAGAAAATTTTGAGGTTTGGGATATGTAAGTGAAGCAGCAGGCACTGCACTTGGAACATGTCACTGTTGGAGGCAGAGCGAGGCATGCCAGCAGCTTCCGGTTCACTGTTGTTCTTATCTGCTGCATGTCCATCTCTTCTTCCCAACTGTGGGCTATACTGGCCAATATTAACCCAAATTCCATATCCAAATACTTGGCTCTGATGTTATGGAGTCTTTCATTATGATGAAGAAACAATTGCTTATAGAAAGCAAATATATTCATGACCATAAAACTGTTGTGATTGTGAAAATAACAGCATAAAGGACTATGAGGAGTATAACAGATTTAACCTACACTTCTAATTGTACTGAACAACTTAAAAGAAATAAGATGACAAATGTAGGCTTTTAATTCTCTACCCAGAATCTGGTTAGGATCCAAAAATCCTCTATAACTGCCCTGAAAGAAACCACTGACTGGCTTTCTCAAAACTAAACACAGACTCTAATTCAATAGGTCATCGCGTTATTCCACAAATTACACTCACAATCTACAAAGTCTAATGTTAAATTCAAGGCTTTAATTGCGAAGGAGCCCCTGAAACTTGTTATGGAGTCATTTGGGCAGTTTCCAGTGAAGCTTTAGCTTTGACAGTACAGCCACTCTTTTTCTGCATCGGGGGAGGTGAATCTCTTCTTGAGCAAAGAACCTGCACTGACCTCCGCTAAGGGACTCCTGTGTGTTGCCTCCTGATCCCCATGAGCTGCCTTTCCCACACCACTTCTCAGTAAGTAAGCTGGAAAAAAGTGACCAGCCCTATGGAATAGTGAAAAATTAAGCCACATGGGTGCTGAAGATAATGTGGAAAATGAAAAATACACCTAATGGAAATCAGTATATGTGTAAGATTTCTGGGCAGAATTTTGAAAATGCTAACTGGTTTCAATAAGGGCATCTATCTATCATTTGATATAGAGAAATTCACAAATAAGGAACACTTAAGTTTCCAACAGAATCTCGAAAATACATTTCCATGTTAGGTCCTGCTGGGTTTGAGAATAACACTGTTTCACACAAGTCTCAACATAAGAAATTGTCTGAGAGAAAAGGTCAAATCTAGAGCTCTGTCAGTATAATACAGTTTCAGGATTAATATCCCAAGAATGTGGTGGGAATGTTCTTCCGTAAAACCTCAAAAAAACTTAGGATGGTGCTTCATAAATACTCTCAGCAAGACACAAATTTTTTTCCAAGAGTATTATGGACATTCTTCTTAGACCCTCTTTTCAAGACAAAACAGCTTCTAATAGTCTCAATATTATCCCTGAGTCACTTTGACTCAGCCTAAAACACAGACGGGCTTGTCACAAAGATATTTATCAGTATAGCTTTGGCCTAATAAAGTGGATTGCAATTTGATACACAGAAAGTGTATAAAGAAGTTATATGGCTTGAAAAGAAAGGTACAAACATTTCAAAATACAAAGAGATCTTTGGGTCTCCAGTTTCCTACAGGCAGGAACCAGGCCAGGAAAGCAAATCAGTTGTAAAAAGCAGACCACTTTTTTTTTTTTTTTTTTCATGGAAAAATGAAAGAGTTTAGTTGAGGAGAAACAGGGATTAGAACTAGAGCCTAGCCAATGAAGCAAGGGCAACTATCAGTGCATACCTGGCTGTACTTTAGCATCACTAGGAACCAGGGACTGCAATGGGCTTCCCATTTTGATATCCTCCCTTTTTATGTTGCTGTGTTTTCAGTTCCCTTGTACCTATTTCACAATTTTCTGCTGTGTATGTGGAGGACAGATAACTTGTCATTTCAGTTCATAGGTCTCCAGTTCAGGAGAAGCTGTACATACCCAAGGGACTTCATCTGAACCCTGAAGTCATTTTAATGAAGACATAATAGGCCTCAATACTGAGCCTCGTGCCACAGTATGAAGAGGCTTTAGGAATTCGTGGGTCTGAGTGTAATTTATGTAAGAAAATATTAATGTTTGGGGGCCTGAAGGTTGACTGTGGTAGCTAACCTACAAAACTTGTTTGGTTTGCATTAGAACACAATTAAAAGGGCATTATGTCCGTTCTAGTGTTGCCTTTGAGAGGGCTGACAACTTCTGCTTCATCTCCTTCAGACCTCTTCCTGTTGGGGACCCTAATCATCCAGGGAGAAAGTTTAACTACGGAAAGACCATGTGTAGAGACCCATGTAAAAGCCACAAAGAAAATAGAGGCATTGTGATTACATGAACAGGAAGAGACACTCAGTCCTTCAGCAGCTCAGCTGAGCCTCAAGAAGATTCCAGCACCAACTGCCTTTGTGCAACCCAGTGGGAGCCTCCAAGTGAGGCCACGAGGACTGCTGAGCTGACCCTATCAACCAACAGAACCCTGACAAATACTGCATTATATGTTAATCTGCCAAGTTTAAAAGCAGTTTCTTTTTTTTTTTTCTTTTTTCTTTTTACCAATATATTTTATTTATTTTGCTATTACAGTTGGGGGAAAAAAGCAGTTTCTTATACAGCGATAGATAACTGTGTATTTTATCTCATGTCTCTGTAGAAATGATAAACAGAAGCTCCTGTGTTTATATTTTATTCCTGAAGATGTACCAACAATCCTTCTTTACCCTAACCCATCTTAGAGAATATGTAACATTTTCTTTGTTGTTTTTTACATACCGTGTAGTTGGCTCTAGCTCCTAGAGACCCTATTCAAAGTAAGAAAGATAAGAAAGTTAAATTTAAAATTAAGAAAAAATGTGCAGCAGTGATTTACCATTGCCTTCTGCTGCAGTGTGTGGGTACAACCTACACATGCTGGCGTCCATCATTTTGTAACATTTTCAGGATTAAAGTGAAATCCAGACATAAATAATGGCTTTTGTCTCCACTGGGTATTTGAGCCTCCGAGATTTGCGAGCCCGGATGAGTCAAGGTTCACTAGTTTAGATTTGTTCTGAGATCATCACCCTTGAATACTCACATGTAGAGTGGGTAATGTTAAAGTTGTGATGTGGCTTCTTGAATGTAAAGAGCTTTTGTTTTCCCACAAAAACAATTAGTTTTTCCTTTCTATTAAATTTATTGGGGTGACAAAATTGGTTAACAAAATTATACAGGTTTCAGGTGTATAATTCTACATCACATCGTCTGTGCACTGCATTGGGTGTTCACCCCTCCAAGCCAAGTCTCCCTCCATTGACATTAATCCCTCTAAACCACCCTCCATCTCCCACCACCCAGGCAATAACCACACTGTTGTCCATGTCCATGAGTTGAGGATTTCAAGCACCCACAATGGACTGATGCTTTGATGCACACACAACAGCATCTCTGAAGCCAGCAGAGTTCAACTTCACCTCCACTTGGATTCAAGGGATTGCAGGAGGCCTGCAGGCTTCATTATAAGAAAAGGACATGTTCTAAGCCCTCAACACCAAGTGCCCTAGGCTCCAGGCTACGCTCCCCACATACTCTACTCTACTCTAACCTTTGCCCAGTGGCCTTGACAGATAGTGTTTTATTCCACAGCTGCCTTTTCCACAAATGTTACACTAGTTCCTTCCAGAGGCAAGTTATTCAAATGCAATTAAGTTTGAAGAATCGCACCATAAAGGGTCAGCTTATTTCAGTATCTACCCAGTGCCTAAGAATTCTCCTAAAGATTTTGCCTCTAATCTGGGTGCTTTCTAGTTCTGTCTTGCACAGATATATGGGTGCATGAAATGAGGCTCAGAGAGCAAAGAACTATCAGGGTTTTCTTCTACTTGGTGATCAAAGGCCAATGTCTGCCAGACAGTACTAGGTAAACCACATCATCAGCAATACCCCGACCACTAGCCACAGACACTGTGGAGGCAGATGGGCTTGTTGCCCCATGTGTCACATTGTTACAGCTTCTCACAGAGAATCTGAAATAATACAGGCTGGCTCTGTGGTCTAAGTTCTGGAAAGCTTTTTAATATGAGCTTTTTAAACACCTCTTCCCTTGTTAAGGACATCACATAGACAATTTTAAAATTTTTTTGAAAGATTTTTATTCATTATTTTTATAGAGAAGGGTAGGGAGAGAGGAATAAAGGGAGCGAAATATCAATGTATGGTTGCCTTTCACCTGCGTCCAGCTAAGGACCTGGCTGGAGACCTGGCTTGCAACGTGGTTATGTGCCCTGACTGGGAATTGAACCAGATACCCTTGGATTTGCAGGCCAGCACCAATCCACTGAGCCACACTAGCCAAGGTGCAATTTTTAATTGTTTTAGGATAATATTTTGTTGTTTTATAGGGAAACTAAATCCTCTAACAGGGCCACCCAAAGTGAATCTACTGTCTAAAGTCCTATCACCATTGGCTTTTCTCATAATCGTTCATTTCTGTTAGTGTAATGGGTCTATAACAACAGAGTCAAGCTCTTTTCAGTCACATTGCTATGGTAGCCCCGTGAGTGTCCCTGTGATATAAGCCTTCTGAATACCCCTCAGATGTAAATATATAGGCAAAATTCCACCAGCTAACTGGCACCTGGCCTAATAGATATATTAATGGAGTCTTCTGATAGAGGTTATTCTTTTCTAGGACAAAGCCATTCAATGAATATGCAATGAATTGTAAGAAAACTAAGGGATTTGTTCTGAGTGTACTGGGGATTTCCTTTTGTCACTGTTTTTTATTACTATGATAGTAAATTAGGCAAAATTAAACACATTGCTTAACTGCCTACTTTTGTGATCTCTGATGACTAGCTAAAAGGTTTTTAAATAGTGTAAAAGAAGGTGATGTTTAGAGAGCCAAGTGTGTTGAATAAATCTATTTAAAGCTATTTTTTACTATTTTACTCATGAACACAATACATGATGCCAGGATAGTTGTAACATGCTTGTTTTTGTCATTGACTGCTACTAAAATCTGAAGGGGACACAAGAGTATAGTCCCAGGGATTTTTTATAAAAAACAAAATCATGAAAAAGTTCAAGGACACATATCCATGGCTATAAATCTTAGGTAATCGACTGGGGCAGACCTGAATAATCCCTAGGAATACAAACACTTTTTCTATTCTTGCTTTTATTCTGTTTTTATGAAGGAGATAAAATTAGAAATACTCCCAAACTTTGCATATAAATAAATGTCAATGCAATACCACAAGAAAGTCCTTGATCTCTTTTCTTCAAAGTTTTATCTGTCAGTGAATTAGAGAACATGTTCATCAATGTGAGTAGGACAAAGAGCTGGGAAGGACAGCAGAGATATTAGATGACAGATTACAGATACTAGTTTAGATCATACATGAGAACTCTTCAGGCAGAGGTTGAGTGTCTAGTTCAGGACAGGGCTGGGAAGTGGTATATGAAATGAGCACGGAACCAAAGGATCCCAAGATACCATCTTATTGTAGGCAGCTGCAGAGCACCAGCTCCTGCTTACTGATTTCAGACCATGGACCTGATTTAAAGCAAGCTCACTTTAACACTCCTTTCTTCTTGCCTTCTCTCACTTAGGGAGCACCACAAATTATTTTCTGTCTCCCTGAAATAGCCTAGCACCTCTTCTTGTGGGCAAGTATATAGTGGAAAATTTGGCTTCACCCAAAGAGAGATGTGACTTTTTCCCTTGACTTCTGGATGGTAATTTGTCTTACTTTGCAGTTGGTGTCTTTGTTTGAGTCGGGGCTGGCCACACTGGATTTCAGGGGATGGCCAGCCACACCCAATATTTTTGAAGTGGGTCTGGCTATACCAGAAACACCAACCATGTGATTTAAGATGGGGGCTTTCCATCATTCAGTATCATGTGACCTAGAGCCTGTGCTCAACCATGTAAGCAGTCAATCAATCCACCAATCCATCAGGCCTACATAATAGCACCAAATCAAAGCTCTTCACTAAAGTGAGCATATCTGGTTGGCAACAGTTCATGCATATGATCAAATTAAGGCCAAGACACTTCCTAATTCCCTGAGAGAGAACAAAGCAAGCTTCATTTGAAACTCTCCTGGCCTCTGCCCTCTGTTTCTCTTCCTTAAGCTGAGTTCGCTCTCAGCTTTATCGAGTTATAATTGACTCATGACATTGTGTAAATTTAAGGGGTACAATGTGACATGATATACATAGATGGTGCAAAATGATTATCACAGTCAGAATAATTAATACATCTATCACCTCATGTAGTGATTATTTTCCTTTAGCTGCATTTTACCTGTATTCTTTCTCAGTATTAACTGTGATTATAGTACTGTAGATTTCAGAACATACTGTGAGTTCTTCTGAAAGCTATCCAGCCTAGGGAGAGTCTTCTACCTTGCAGTTGGTGTTAGAAGAGAGGGTAGTCTTGTGTACTGTGCCCTTAAACTTCAGTTTGGCTCACTCTGGGTCATAACATATACGTGCCTGCTATGTAGAATGGAACTTCAACCCATCACCCATGTGCCTGTCCAAAGTGTCACTTTGAACATGGAGGTCAACAGCCTACTTTATGCAAAATCCAAGCTTACTGCACTAAGATGAAGGCAACTTTCTTACATGAGAGAAATCTAAATATTTTGTTTTTCTTCTTGAAAGGATGGAAGTTCTTCTTGTCATCAGTTCACTCAGGTCTTTGAAAGTCTTCTGTTTAAGTGTCAGAATAGAACTGGAACTTCAGGTAAGTCACATCCTAGGTGCTAACTGTAGTTGGTCAGTGTTCACACTCCCAGTAAATGAATGAAAAGTACTACACAGTAATAAAATTCAGAAACTCCATCTCCTAGCCGCTGCTTCATCCTCTTGATTTTCTCATCTTCTTGACCTAGAGAAATAGTACTTTATCTCTTCCAATCTATGTCCTACAGACCCCAGAGATTGTTCTACCCATTAAATATTCTTTGCTAGGAGGCATGCCTCAACTCCAATTTCATCAGCTCTTTTTTTTTTTTTTTTTTTTTTTAAGGCAAATTAATCTATTAAATGGAAAGGCCTCCTTTCATTCAAAAGGAGTTTTATATTTTTAGTTTATGAATGTGGTGGTATTTACTTATTTTTATTTATGTAAAATGATCACTATTCATAGCAATCAGCTTACGCTGCTGCTGTAATACCACTGCGAGGAGCAAGGAGATCCAGGATTTATATTTATCTTTAGCTCATGTTTCTACTGTGGGATGACTTGAGCTCTGCTTTCTGTTTTCTTTGGATACAGATTAAAAGAGCATCCCTGTCCAATTTGGGACTGCCAACTTCATTTCTTGTTTTGACCTCAGTTTACCATCTTGAAGTCTGTAAAGAGGAGCAAAATTGCCCAACTTTAAAAATATAAGAAAGCAGAGTATTGGCTAGAAGGCAGGCTGTATCAGGAAAATAAAAAAGAAGAACCAAGATCAGTTTTCTAAAACATCCATAACCTGTGAAATCCTCTCCTGAATGATTGATAAGTGTGCCTACTTCTTAAGACAAGGAAGTCCCAAATTAAACCATAGGTAGGCTGAAATGGTGTTAGCTGGCAGAATATGTGTTAGGACACAACCTTACATTGTGGGAACTAGTATTTAGTGTGTGAATAAGAAACTTGACATAGGTTATAGCATTTAACTTCAGAACGCTTTTAAGTTGGGCATTATTGCTCCTCTTCACAGACTTCAAGATGGCAAATCGAGAACCAGCCAAGACCATGAAATCATAACAGACAACTGAAACAGGAATTTCTAAAGAGGTATAGACCCCCAACAACAAGATAGAAAGAAAACAAGAAAGGGATCATTATCGGAAGGTAGATCTGAACAAATTCTGGAATATAGATACAGGAACAGTGACTAATAGAGTAGAGGGAAGAATGCTGCAACATCAAAAATGTTAAGAAAATGCAGCAAACAAGGCATTTATTCAACCAATAAATCCTTAGAGAAATTATCTTGAAATTCTCAATACAAACTAGAGCAAGAGTCAGATGTCGGGCTGAAAAGATTAACTGATGTTCTAAACAAAACTCTCAGTTTCCAGTGTTTAATCTCTGCTCACAGAGTAACACAGATCATCATAGATGCCAGCCTGCTGGCAGGAGTTTACTCTCAGCCAAGAGAAAGGGATGGAAGGAGAGTTTCTTTGAAAGAAATTAAGTGAATAATTTAAGGAGGCCTTTATTATTAAAAGTAATTAAACAGCTGAGAATCAACAGACTTTTGAGGAAAATTTTTGTATGGTATGAAAAAACAAAAGCAAAAGCAAAACAAACCAAGGGGCGGGGTGGGATGACCCCAGAATAAATAGAGATAAATCAAGGAAGAAAAAAGTTTAAAGTATTATAATTAGTATTCTAAGAAAAAGCCCAGACAGTATGATATCCATAAACAATGAACAGGCTGCTGGGGGACAAAAAAACAGAAAATAACAATAAAGACACCAGAAAGAACTCTTGGGAAATTACAAGAAAAGATTAATAAAATAAAAATTTCAGTAGTCGGGAAATAAGCTCACCAAGAGTGGAAAGAAATGAAAACTATCGGAGCAAACGTGACGGCACACGCAAACAAAAATACCAGCCCCTCCATCCCAGTAGTAGGATTTCCACAAGCAGATTACAGCCAGCACAGAGGGGAAAAATATTACTGAATAAACAATCAACTGGAGCTCCTCAATGCTGACTCCCTACCAGTCTTCAACATGAAAGGAAGGCCCTGGCCCAGGAAATAAAATCCGCATCCAGGTCCATCACTGTGAAATTTATAAACACAAAATTTTAAAATCCGAATAACATGAAGAATCCAGCACAAAGGCATTTTGCCATTTAGTTAAAATCTAAGGGTGAAGGGGAGTAGAAGGTGCCGCCCCACAAGGTGCCCCTTAGGTGCCGGGAGCTGAAGGCAGTGAAGGCTGGGCAAGCTCAGGAAGAGGTTTTCACCTTCCCCACTTAACTGCCAAAAGAAAGGGGGCCTGGGCAGGAAGAAACCCATTACCGGCCATAAGTTCCCATCTGAGAGACTTTGCAGGGCAGGCAAACGCGTGGTCACCACACATGTCCACTCGTCCTCTTTCTGTGAATTGCTTTCCCCACTTGGAAGCTGCAGACCCTGCCCCTTCCCTGAGCTCCATGCCTGGCTGCCGGAGGGTGGCAGAGCTTTGTGGGGCTGCCACAGGGTAAGAAATTCAGTTCTTTCCCTGTTCAGCCCTCAGATGGGAACAGCTGTGGGACCTAGAGGGGAAGAAGGAAAGTTTTTCCTCCCCTACAGCTGACGATGAAGGGACTGCCGCTGGCAGGACATGACTTGCTCCGGGCTGATAAGTTTATTACCTTGATTATTGTGATCAGTCTCACAGGCGCATGCAAATTTCAAAACTTGTAACGTTCTCCATATTAGGCAGGTGCGATCTATTGCATTTCAAGTTCACCTTGGGAAAGCCGTTTCATACACATTTTTGAAAAGCCCGATGTTGTGGGCTGAATTGTACCCTCCCCAAATTCCTAGGTTGAAGTCCTAAGCCCAGCACCTCAGAATGTGGCTGTGTTTGGGGAGAGTGTCTTTAGAGAAGCACATAATTAGATGGAAATGAGGTTATTGGAGTGGAGCCCAATCTATAGGACTAGGATAATATAGAGAGAGGTGAGCTCAGAGGAAACAACCCCGCAACCACCTTGACCTCAGGCGTCTGGCTCCAGCCTGTGAGGAAACAAACTCCTGTTTAAGTCCCCGCACATGGTTCTTTGCTAGGGCAGCCCTGTCAAACGAACACACTTGCTGGGAGATGCTGTCCCTATACACGGAACACATACTCTCCATGTGGCTGCATCACGGGTGATTTGTTTTCTACCTAACTGATTTATTGTTTTGGATAATTCTGTGATCATTATAAAAATAGTCATAAATATATGGGGCCATTCATAGGCTTAAATCTGAAAATCCTGACAACAAAGAAGACGGTGGAAAATGTCCGTTTTCTTATTCTAAAAGAAGTATGTTTTTAGTATAGGACAAAACATGGCAATTTTAAAACCACAACTTATAGAAAATTGCTAAGTATACTTTAGAAATCTTTCTATTAGCATTCAAAGGAAAGCCTGCTGTTTCAAAGATGCCTGCAACACACACAGGGAAGAATGGAAGAATAAAGGAACCAGTCATTGAAGATACCTATGTAAATTACAAGGCAAAATGTAGTATTCGATGTAAACCACCCCTATTTTTAAAGAAAACTTCACAAAATGAGTTTTAAGTTGGCAGTGATTACCAGCAATGTTTTTGTTAGGAGCTTCACACAGCTTTCTTTTATTCTTAATTACATTTGTAACTACCTACACTTATTCAATTAGATATGTTAATAGTCCCTGGATTTCTGTACACCTGTTTCTTCCAGCTGTCTGCAAGGCTGATCCCTCACATCTGTATGGAATTGGTAGTTCCATTTCTTACCGTTTAAATCATAGGAAAAGAATTCCTAAGGTAAGTATGGGGTTATAGAGCTTAAAATAAAGACAAACAATAGTTAAGTGTGAATTCTTGCAATAAAATCAGTGCTATCAGGATAAATTCTGGGATAGACTGAAATATTACCAGAAGGTGTCAACTATGTTTTCATAGATATAAAGCCCTCTGGTACTTGCTTGTGTGTACACATATATGATAGACTGTACAGTAGATTTGGCTATAAAACTTAGAGGGAAATTTAATACTTAAAAATGGAGTCAATTATACTAAACTAAGGTATCTTTTAAAATATTTTCCAGAATGTTTTTTCCCCCATATTTTAAATTTAGAAAATACTTATTGTACATCCATAGTGTGCAATACTTTAGGACATAGGGTCTTTAGAGAAGTAATTAAATTAAAATGTGATCATTAGGTTAAGGCCTAATCCAATATGACTGCTGTCTTTCTAAGAAGAGTACGTTAGGACACAGTCCTGAGAGAGGGCCACATGAAGAAAAGAGTTTCCTAAATTCAGAGAGTACAGCAACAAAGACTATGCTCCTGATCTAATGGGGCTTAGAAGAGAATGGGAGGGACTAATAACTCCAGTTTAGTTAAATATTTTGAAGCTATAATAAGGTACAATTACAGAAAATAACTGATTCATATAGAGGAATGCTGTTTTCATTGGGTGGTTAGTCTTTTCAAAGAGATAATATTAAAATTAGATAAAATATTTAACTTACACAATTAAGAATTATTAAGGATATAATTATTTTACTCAGAATTGGAGTCAGCAGTGGATAATAGGCACTATAAATTGAAGCAATTTATATTGAGATGATGTTGGCATAACTTCCCACATTTTAAATGTATGCAAATAAACCTACAATTATATTTGTAGGATATTATCTGAAGTGTTTGCTCCAAGATTTTATTTTAAGCTTGTTCATTATATAATTGTTTATAGCAATTAAAGTTTGGGGAAAATTGAGTTTATAGTATACTTTTTAAATAAAATATGATGCATCAATAAAATAGACTATTGTACATTCATCAAAATTATGCTTTGTTTCTGATGCAAGAGAGCAAATCTTCCTCTTCCTCTCTAGACTCTTTCACAACAGTTAGGGAATGTTTTAAAAGTGTAAGTCTACAACAAACAGAAAAAGAGAATAGCCAGAAATAAACAATGGGAGGTAAATGGAAGAATCTTAGTAGATGATGCATATCAAAGGAAGACAGCGTCTGGAACTGTGTGCTCTGAACATCAGTAAAGGAAGAAGACGATCCTCTCAGCAAGTACAACAATAAAAGGCAAGTATGGAAATAGGAACACATAGTAAAAAGTGCTTAAAATGGGCATTAGATGAAGTCCATGTACAGAACTTTGTGAAACAATCTGTCTTCCTACCTTGTCAGCCACTAGTGGCCTGAAATTTAAGGCTCAACCTCAAACATCCATTTAGAAAGAACTAAGGCAGTGAAGGCTGGGTGTTGGCACCACAGGATAAATACCTTCTTCTTCTATCCTTTAGGTGTGCTCTAACCTACAGCCAGCCCCTGCCCCTGCCCCTGACTCCAAAGAAAGCCTAGTAGTCAATGAACCTTAGCTACCAGCATAGATCATGTAGTCAGACTTACACCCAATTCTAAATATAACCAAGTCAGACAATTGAAGACAGGCTGAAGCATGCAAGACAAATACCAATATTTGAATACAAACTAAGAATAACCTTTAGAAAAAGTAAGAGAAATTAGAAAGGCTAAAAAAAAGAAAAACCCTCAGGTTAGAGTCCTCAATGACATTAAAAAAAAAAAAAAATTACTTGCCTAAAATGAAAAAGAGAACCACTTAAACCAATCCCTACTGCCATGTCATTCCAGTTCCAACCCAACTATGAGCATCTGGAGTGCAGAAGTGGCTGGAGCAGGTCTGGAGATTAGAAAGAAGGTCCTGGGCTCTGCTGGAGTCTGGGTGGAGAGAACAAACCCGAAACCCCTTGTCCTCAAGATAGAGATGAGCCAGGGATGGCAGCAAATGGCCAGAGACATGAAGAACAACACCGACCAACAATGTTGGTCCTCTGCCAAAAGCATGATGACTGTAGGGAGTGAAAGATTAGAAGACACAGAGGAGACACAAGGAAGTAGGCCATGTGAAGGAGGCAAATTAAAGTTATGCTGCCACAAGACAAAAATGCCAAGATTGCTGGCAACCACAGAAGCTAGAAGAGGCAAGAAAGAATTCTCCTCTAGAAACCAGTGGATGAGCAGGACTTTGCTGACACCTTGATGTTTAACTTCTAGCCTCCAGAACTGTTAGATAATAAATTTTTATTGTTTTGAGCCACTCAGTTTGTGGCAATTTGTTACAGAAACACTTAGCAACTAGTACAGATGACAAACACAAAAGACTTCACATATAAATTGGATTTAAAAAATACACAACTTAGAAAATACTTAGATTTTCCTAAGTTTAAGGAATTTTTGCAGCTTCAGATTGAATGGTATCTCAGAATTCCAGTACTGACTAGGAAAAATCATGCTTCCCAGCATGTTTTTTTTGTTTGTTTGTTTGTTTGTTTTCAGAGAGAGGGGAAGGGAGAGGGAGAGAGGGAGAGAGACATCCATGTGTGGTTGCCTTTCACCTGCCTCCAGCTGGGGACCTGACTGGAGACCTGGCTTGCAACCTGATCATGTGCTCTGGCTGGGAATCGAACCAGCGATCTTTGGGTTCGAAGGCTGGCGCCTTATCCACTGAGCCACCAGCCAGGGTTCCCAGCATTTTTTGACCAGCATATACAGGGTATGCACGATCAATTGGCAATAACCTTGCATCTCCTTATTTCACATACTTCTTATTAATTTTGAAAAGCCATGTTTCTAAGGTTATGATTTAACATCATTGTTTCAAATATAAAGTATTAATTCTGAGAGCAACCATCATGTCGAAGGAATACAACCGTAATTTCTGGACTGCATGCAGGGCCAACTGCTAAGGAAATTGTGGACTTCAATAACATCCCTTTTACATACAGTTTACAATGTGAAGAAGGTGCATGATGCTGATCCTGATGTCACCACACCAACAAGGAAAATGCATAAGGAACACAAGGGTAGCACAAGTCCAGATATTGTACAGAGAATCCAGGAGATCATCCATGAAGATCCAGGATGCTTATCCTGACATTTTGAGAGAAGTAGTTGTACTGTGGGTGAAGCAAGTTGCAAATGGATGTCATTTTATCTTCCAACAAGATGGTGCACGAGCACATAATGCCAAAAAAGTGCAAAAATTTCTCAGTGTCAATGTTCCTCAATTCTGGTCAAAGGAAATCTGGCCACCTAGTTCACCAGATGCAAATCCTTTAGACTATAATGTATTTAGCATTTGTGAGACAGAAGTTAATAAACAGCCTCATTTCAATAAAGAGGCTGTTAAGGCTAAGACTGAAAACATGATGTCCATTGATAAAGAAAAGTTAATGAAAGAGTTCTCAAGATTGCAAAGTCGAATCAAGTCTATTACTGCAGCAAATGGAGACTTTTTTGAACAATTAAAAAATAATGACTATGTTTATGTATTTACATATAAGAATAAATTTATTTCAAAATATAACACTTTTCCCTGGCTGGTGGCTCAGTGGATTGGCATTGGCCTGCGAACACAAACGTCGCTGGTTCAATTCCCCAGTCAAGGCATTGATGTTTCTCTCCCTTTATTCCTTCCTCCCTGCCACTGTCTCTGAAAATAATGAATAAAAAAAAAATCTTTAAAAAAAATATGTAACACTTTTGTGGTATGTTGTTTATTTGACTAAAATTTTACCAATTGATTGCATGCACCCTGTATATTAAATTATGTTTAGTTATTCTCCAGACTAGATTGACTAAAAGTTGAAGTTAATAACCCTATTTTATAATTCCCTCTTTAAAACCTGAGAGTATAAATTAAGCTGGTAGAATCAGATATTCAAAGTTAAGAATTATGAGTAAGAACAAATAAAAAACAATTTGCTATATGAAATTAAATTAGTCATGATGAAAGTTTAAATGAAAGAGATGGGATCAAAAGGAAAAACTAGGCATCTAGAAATAATTTAATCTGAATTCAGTAAACTTTGATTTCTACATCCATAAGATGGAATGATAATACCTAACTTACGAGGTTGTTGTAAGGATTAAATTAAATAATATTTGTTAAGACTCTGTATTTAATTGTATTCAGTGTATGAAAGACATCATTATCTTCTCAAACTTCTTGATATTCTAGTTTATTTCAAATAATAATAGTAGCAATAATATAATGCATTATTTTAACATTCACTGAGTATTACTATATGTCTACTTCAGTCTTATATGTGATATATACTACTGGTAGTGTATACCAGATACAGGAAAAAAGTGATCCTTTTCCTCTATATTAACCTAATATCCCCATTTTTTAAGTGAAAAATCTTAAGGCAAAAATGTTAACTAAATCACTTAAGTTATACAGCTAGTAAATAGTCAAACCAAAATATGAACCCAGCAGACTGGCACCAAAAACACCACATTTACCCTCTTTTTGAGGAGCATAGATTAAGTGAATATTTATAACAGCCATTGTCCCAGAATATAAATTTAAAATAAAATAATGATATGTTCATTTTATTGTTATACCCCATATATATCATAATAGAAAAAATAATTTGCGAAAAGGGTTAAAAATAATTTAACAGTACCTTTGAGCCCAAAGTACAACCTCGAGTGGCTAAGTCATACTGTAATTTTTTTCCTTAAAAAATATGTGTCATTGAGGAAATGCATAGTATCACCTTACCCACTACCTTTGGTATTTTTTAAATGTACATAACATTTTCCTAATACTACATTATTCAGATATGAGCTCTGCTAATCAAAGTCTTTGGGGAATTATGAAATAAAAGTATTTGGGTTAGCAGGCCAGCACCAATCCACTAAGCCATACCAGTTAGGGCTACTATAGCAATTTTAAATAATGACTTCTATTTTCTTCATCTTAAAATATTTTCTGGATTTTATGATGTACAATTTTAAGTGCCCCAGGAACTTGGTTGATTTTTGTTCTAAAATGTATTCCTTCTTAAATAGATTTTTATAACTTTGATATGTGCCCAAAGCAAGGGAAAATGAGATTCTTTGCCAACATCACACTGCACCTGCTTACCATTATACTCTACCCAATGTATGTTAGATTAAGTTGTTAGTTGATATAAACTCACATTACTATCTCAGCATTGTACCAAAGGAGCTGGAGCTTACAGGTGGTCTCAGCAGATGTTTGAAATGAGTTCTATGTTGTTGAAACATAGTATGTTTGTTTGCACTCTGTAGGAGCTAATGTGACCCATCCTGGTTTTCTTGGCCCATGCACTATATCAGTTACAAGTCATGCCTGTGCCCACCCTCATTTTCATTGTTATAGGGTAAAGGTGCTGACAAATCAAGGATGATCAAATCACTGCTGTTTGCCTTAGATCGGCTGCTGCTGCATTAGATTTAGCCTCGTAAGGAAAACTAGTGATCCACAAAGAGGTAATAGCTTCTGTTGGCTTACTTTCTCCTTCCATCCTTTTCACAATTTGGGAGACATTAATGAGGCTTTGTCAATTCACCACA
This sequence comes from Noctilio leporinus, assembly GCA_004026585.1. Lineage (NCBI taxonomy): Eukaryota > Metazoa > Chordata > Mammalia > Chiroptera > Noctilionidae > Noctilio > Noctilio leporinus. The sequence continues at coordinate 387,108 of PVIW01000013.1, forward strand.
TTTTTCCCTTCATTTTCAGAAGTTGTTACAAATCAGCATATTCCTTATGTTTTCCTCCTACAAGTTAAATATTCTGGCATTTGGTTAAAAATTTTTCCAAGTTTCAGAATCATTTGTGTTCTTCTTTGATTCTTATTTTTCTGTTATTAATTTTGATAGTAATTAAGGTGTGGGAGGAGTGAATTAGTTTCCTATTGATATCATATATAGAAGTCTCAAATATTTTGGTATAGATAACTTTACAGTTAATTCCAATCTTTACAATTTTCTTTACTTTTAATTCTTCAAAAGAAAATAAATTCTAAAATAAGTACTATTTAACATAATTAAGTGAAAACATTCACTATGATGCAGACAGACTCAGAGAGTAAGCTGACAACTCTGGGGGTGAATTAGGGGGTGGAGGGATCAAGCAAAAAAGAAAAAGAACTCATAATCATGGACAACAGAGTGGTGTTTACAGTGGGGAGTGGGGTAGGTGGAGGTGGGAGAGGGTATAAGGACTAAATAGATGTGAAAAAATACAATTAAAAACAATCAAAAAAATTTTAAGCTAGAATGTTCATTAAACAATGTTTTAAATTTTTCAAATAAAATGTCATTCATATAAGAACTTTTATTCAAATAGCTTTTCATCTCTAAACTCTTCATGCTGAATTTAGTCTCAGGGTAATTGAAAACTAACAGAGAAACCCAGTATGACTTTCAGAATCAGATGCACACACACAGAAATCAAATATACACACAAACACATACATATACACATACACTCAAGTAAATAAAGTAGAGAAACTGAAATAAAATGTGCATTGTGTCAATGTCAATAACCTCATTGTGATATTGCACTATAGTTCTTACAATTACCATTGAATGAAATTAGGTAAGGAATGCATAAGATAGCTCTTATTTCTTCTGTGTATGTAGATTTATACAAGTTATTTATACTTATTTGAAAATTAAAAAGTTAAATTGATTTTAAGTTGAAATAAGATATATTAAAATGTAAAAAGATGAAGAATATATCCAAATTCTAATTTTCTTTATAAATATTAAATGTATATAATTACATTATAAAATTGTTATCTTTTATATCACCTATTTAAATTAAATTTTTGGTCTAAGTACTAAGATTTTCAAAATGATTTCCCTTAGAAATTATTAAGTAAATAATTTTATTTTATAGATTTATACATATTTTTACAAATAAATTAATATATTTCTATTCTTATGCGTTTGACAAAATAAGAAGAAAACACTAAGCCGGAGAGTTTTAAATGATATCTTCATTGGATCTGGAATAGTTTACACAGTTTGTTCTTTCCATTAAACTCATTTAACCTAGTATAAAGGAACCATGGACATGGACAACAGGTGGGATTGACTTTGGGGAGAATGGGTGGGCGGGAGGGGGACAGAGGGGAGCAAAAAGGGGATGAATGTAATACAACAACAATAAAATAAAAAGAAACTCATTTATAAATATCTGTTAATGAAACTGAATGATACTGCATACGCAGTTATTTCTGTCTAGGTATATTTTCTATTCCTAACAGCAACTATTATTGATTTTTCACATAGTCAATGTTAGGAATGTATATTTCTTTATCCTTTGATATATTGCCAGCCATCGAATTCAAAATGTAAATAAATGAATAAGACAAGAGCCCCTAAAAGTAAAAAAGATAACATTAATGATTCTCTTTATATGTACTTCAAAACAGATGAATTATAAATGTAGTGAATAATTTATCAAACTAATGTCAAATTAGGCATATTACACTATGTTATCACATGTATCCATCAGAGTCCTGACATGAAATGGATGTCAAAATAGAAATGAACAATTTTCAGAGTATAATAAAGCATTTCAGTAGGGTATAGGTACATCACAGGGATATTGCAATACTTTTGGGCTATAATATGGAGGCTGTACATTTCTCTGTAGGCATAAAAAGAGAAAGAGCAAAAGGCTGAACTGGGGTGGCCCCCTCATTAGGAAGCCAGAAGGTAAGGGAACCAGCCAATTTAATTAATACAGGTATGCTTTCTGGGTCAGAGTTGAATGAGAAAGATGAAGATTGAATCTTGAAGAGCAAATAAAAGATAGAATAGCATGATTTGTATTTGTTTTAAGAAAACAGCAATATCCTTAGCCTTTAGAAATCTAAAGTCTTTTGATAATGATCACTTAAAACTTATGTGCAATACTTAACAGCAAAACAAAACCAAACAAAACCTGCATTAACCAGGTTGAACAAATACAACTTCATTAAACTTCCAATACCTACTTGTTATCTTTCCCCTCCCCTGTAAAACAATAACCAAAACAATGAAATCATAAGAATGTGCTTGTGGTTCATTCAGTAAGCATAAAACACTCTCAATTCTGCATTCAATGGGCCTTTGTTGAGCACCTTCTATGTTCCTGGAGTATGTTAGTATTGAGAGAAAAAATGAATAAGCCTAGGTTTCCAGATTCACATACTTCAACTAAAGCTGTTATTTCCTATTCTTTCATGGGTTTTTTGTATCACATCCTCTTGGCCCATATCACTCAATCTACTTTTGGAAGTGTACTTGCTAGTTTGCATCCTTGATGCTTACATTGCACTTTTAATCTACTACTTTTCCAAAGGACATTTATATTAAGTATTCTTGGTTATTTCTGCCCACTAGGCTTAGTGACAGTGGAACATACAAAAACAAGTTCATGTGGTAGACCCATGAATTTTAGGTAAACCTCAGGTTAGTCTTTTGAGTCTAAAAACGAGAGAGAGGCAAGACACCAGTGTCTTGCTGACTTTTTTAGTATAAACTTTTCTCAGTCCTCCCCTCTGCCTCTTCTGACCTTTCCTGTTCATACTGTGGTCACTACTGCTTGTGGTTACCCTATCAGTGTCACCCTTTCTCTATGTTTGTTCTAATTATTTATTATTTTGATATTTTTGTGATGCGTTTCCTTAAAGTCCATCACTCTTCATGTGCCATTTCTACAACTATCTGTCTTTAGTAGTCTCCAGAAAAACCCAGCATGGAGTGATGAAAATAGTTTCTCAAGAATAGCAATTAGGTAGGGGTGCTGACACCTGGTAGAATTACTTCCTCTGGGCCTCTCTCTTGCTTACACAACCTGTTTTAGCTATAGTGTCTGCAGGGCTATTTCAGATGAGAGTTGATCACCATGTCACTGGTAAAACCTAAGTTAAGGTGAACTCTAGCTCTTAGCTTCAATGGCAATTTGCCAATCTATTCATTATTCTTGCTTCTTCACCAACCACTGGCCCTAGTGATCTTACTAAAGTTTCAAATACACATATTATATCCCTGCATAATGATACCCCATCTTCTTCAGACTAAGATCCAGACAAATCCAGATAGGTCCAGACAATCCCTCCAACTCATTCCTTGCTTGTTCCTAAACTTATACATCTATCTATCATCGTATCTAATGAACTGTAAGATCCTAGGATTTCCATCCCTGCTCATACTCTTGGGGTTTCACAACCTCGCCTTAGCTAGAAAGTCTCATCTTCTAAGACCAACTGCCTAAAACCAACATAAATTTCAAGAATGAGCCAAGCCTTCCCTCCTCCAGAAGAATCCCTTCTATTTTCTAAACATGTTGTGTTGGGGACCCCTGACCTGCAGATATCTCCTGGGTGCCATGACAAAATGAACCTTCCCAGGAAGCTTGTGCTAGGGTGGGGGGAGAAGGCCGGCCAGTGGCTGGGGGCCAAAAGCCCTGTTCACTGTTCCCAAAGATCTTTTATTGAAAGCTGTAAACTTGAAGGCATGTAGCTTGTCAATCAATGCTAAACAATGCTAATTACAGGAAAATGAATATTGTTCAGGAACAAGTGAAGGAGCACTGAGATTTCACTCAGGTCAGGATGTACATTCAAATTAAAAAAAAAAACAAAAAACTCTACTGTTGATACAACATAGGATTAGGTGAGGTGAGAGAACAGGCCAGACTTCAAAGGGGCTAAGGTATGTTCCTACATCCCAACTTCAACCAGGCAGGGTTCACTGGCGAAGCCATGGAGGCATGTATGCACCCAGCTTTCCTGGTTTGTCTTATGGTTCTAATAGGACCTTGGAGTTACTAAGCATCAAAATAAATATTTGCTGAATAATTATATTTGCTAGGAAGTTTCTGGAACATCTAGAAAAATGATATTGCTAAAAAGTATAATAATTCTGTTTTCCTATCACTATTCTTAAAGAAATTATGTGCAATAGTTTATGTATTCCAGTTATTTTATTGAAAAATTAGCTGAGGTAGAGAAGCATGAATAATTTAGTTTCAATTATTCTGGTATATTCTGCCTTTTCAAGAAGGAAATTGAAAGAGAATATAACAAACAAAGGAAACCTCATTGGGAATTTTGTATTGTTTCTTCTGTATGTGTAATATTATTAACATGACTATTTTATGGACTTTATCTAAAGATAAATCTAGTCATAAAAGAATAATATAAATACAAAATTTCAGATCTTTGTTCTAATCATAAAGGCATAATGCAAGTCATAAATTATCAGTTTGCTACTATGAGATGCCCTTATTTCCTCTTAGTACTTTTCAAACACTTTCTGCCTCTTGCTTAAATCAATAACACTTTCCTTTAAATTTCATTTTAGAGATATCTCAAATTTACTCTTAAGAAATACTGTATAGTGATTAGGGAAATGGTTAGTTATCAAATGAAGAAGTGTAATTCTTTAAGTAAAAGAGTCTATTTTTATGAATAGTAGTTAATTCTTGGATAAATCAAAATACCACTGAGGTTAAAAATAGACAAAAAGAGTCCTGGCTAGTGTGGCTCAGTGGATCGAGTGCTGGCCTATGAACCCAAGCATCACTGGTTGGATTCCCAGTCAGGGCACGTACCCAGATGGCAAGCCAGGTCTCCAGCCAGGTCCCCAGCTGGAGGCAGGTGAAAGGCAACCATGCATTGATATTTCTCTCCCTTTCTTTCTCCCTCCCTGCCCTTCCCTCTAAAAATAATGAATAAGTCTTTAAAAAAAGACAAGAAGTAAAAAGAATGGTACATAACTTCCTATATATAATTATCTGGATAACTGTTGAATATATAAAATTGTGTTAACAATTATATTATCTATTTCCAACTTTGTTCCAATATTAAAAGCTGAATAATACATTCACTCAATAAAAACATGAGCATTGTGTGTAAAATATATTCAAGAAGAAAACAAATTATGTTTACACTATATCGGTAATTGAAACATGAAAAGGCAAGTCACAGAGTGAGAGAAAACTACCTGAAAATTCTTATTAGCAATTTAAAATAACAACGAAAACGTGCTGTTTTAGTGTAGTAGGCAGTATGTCAGTCTCATTAAAATAACAACTAAAAATCAATAAGAAAAGACAAAGTTGGCATGTAATTTTTCAATTGATTAAAAGACATGAATTACCCTGACTGGTGTGGCTCAGTGGGTTGGGTGTCAGCCTGCAAAACTGAAAGTTCACAGGTATGATTCCAAGTCAGAGTGCAACCCTGGGTTGAGGACCAGGTTCCACGTTAGGGGAGCAGAGAGGTAACAGGTCTATGTTTCTCTCTCACACGAATGTTTCTCTCCCTCTCTTCCTCCCTCCCTTACTCTCTCTCTAAAAATAAATAAATAAAATATTTTTACAAAAGACATGAGTAAACACTTTACAAATGAGAACATCGAAATATATGTAATAACTATTCATAAAAATTGCTTAACATTAGAGAATTTAAAAACACAAGGAGGTAAACTTACGTTCGTGCACTCTGGTTTATATATCTAATCATTAATGTATATGTAATCACTGATATAGTACAGATACATAAAATTCAGTTATTTCTTGAAAGTGTGGGCCTATTAATACTCAAAATTACACCTTAATATAAAAAGGCAAAAACAAATGCAAATCAGAGGTACTTGGATCACAGAAGAGATAAATATGTACTATGGATTTGGGAGTCTCTTTTTAAGAGGTTTTTCCATGATTTGCATGGGGGCAAACTATGCATATTAAAATTCACTTCATTCAATGCCTCTTTTGTATTTTTTATATTTTAATAAAACTTTTCTTTTTGATGTCAGGGAGATGTGCTTGGGCATAGTGTGGACCTAAAATTAAAGGAAACAGAATGAATGTTTAGCAGCAGTTTCCCTTGAACAAGGGTGGAAAAGGGAAAAGAGGAAGAAAGCAGCAGACAAAGGGACAGAATGGAGTTAGAGGGAGATGGAAAAGAAAACAGAAAAAGTTCACTTACCTTTTTTTTTACACTTTGCCATATTTATTTTAATGAGTGCTTTGAGTTTGGATTTAATCATCTGTGGTGATTTATAGCTTGGACATAAAATTGAATTTAGTTTCTATCTGTTTGGAGCAATGTTATACTCTAATATGTTCTCTATTTAGATACTAATATAGAGATTGTATAGCATCTATGTGAATTCTGTTTATCAGTGTAAGAGTTTTGGAATAAGAAGTTGATCAATATTTAATTAAATAAAAATAAAGAAAAGTGGGTTTTCAGCTTACAAGCTGCACAATTCATCAGCAGAAATATACTTAAACTAACAACAACTGAGTGAAATGTATTTTAATAATTACTACACCAAAAAAAGAAGCAATGTTGGACAATTTTTAAAGGGTAAAAGTACTGCCCAAAATACGATCTATATTTTTAGCTCTATGTTCTCTGATAATTATCGGGACACTAAAACAAGAATTAAAAATACATTGGCCACAATAAACACACACCACTGTGTTTAGTATCTGTGGTGAGTATAAAATAATTATGATCAGAAATCAAGAGCCAAAGTGCAAAATGAAAACCAGCATTATGCTACAAAAAAAGTACATATACTTGAAACTATTAAAAGTTCTCTGTGACTATAGGTAACTTTGAAATGTTATCAGTGACTTCAGCTATTTCATTATTTAAAAAAAAAATTAGATATGTAACTGTCTCATGAGATTATTGGATGCAAATATTGTGGTTGCCTTCCTTTCAAAATACTCCAATTGTCCTTCATCTTTTGTAATATTATATCATCTGTTCCAAGTTGCTAGCATTTTACCCCTTATGTCTTGACCTAAAACTAATAAGAAATATGTCTTCTCTATGTTTTCAGAATATATTGTAATCCTCTGGTATGAACCATACCTTTCCACTGTTCTTGTCTATTCGTGGCATCCTGTCCAGATTGTTATGGGAACAGAGCTGTTTAAGAGATTTCTGGGAACATCCAAAACTCAAGGCCCTCATTTTCACATTTGGACCAGTTATGATTACATCCAAAATCAGTTTAAAGCATCTCATCTCTAAGGAGCTGTCATATGTCAAATCTTACACAGTGAATCTTTTCCTGGAATTATTTAATTCTGCCCTTTTCTAGTGACCTATTTGACCCAGACTCTTCCAAATCATCAGCCTAAAACTGATTTTTCAACTCCCCTGAGGAGTCCTGTCATTTCTTTTTAACCCACTTTATCCATCCTGATTTCAATTAGATGCATAGGTATGAATGCCTCTACTACATTCCTTTATATCTCTGAGATATATCTTTATTTTAAATTTTCTTGACCAGCTTTTTTTTTCTCCAACAGACCCAGGCAATGAATTCCAATTTGTACACATTGGCACAGATTATTTTCTTATATTATTCCTCTTCTATCTCACTTGTATACTCTATACTCAGCCTCTCGCAATTATTCAAAATGACCATTTAAGCATTCCTACCAGTTATGGCTCCAATGGTTTCTGTTCCAGGTAAGCAAATCTCAGTTCTTATACTTCTCTAGAAGCACCAGGGTCTCTAGATCCAGGGTGAAGTTTGCCATAAAACCCAAGTGCTCTTCCCATAAATAAACCCAGATCTCCATGGTCAACTAATTTTCCACAAAGGGGGCAGGAGCATAAAATGGAGTGAAAATAGCCTATTCAACAAGTGGTTTTAGAAGAACTGGACAGGCACCACCAATTTATACTCTACACCAGAATAAACCCAAGATGAATAAAAGACTTATACATAAGCCATGCCACCATGGAAATCCTAGAGGAAAACATAGGAAGTAAAATTTCAGATATCCCATGCAGCAATATTTTCACCAGTACTTCTCTAAAGGCAAGAGAAATAAAGGAACAAATAAACAAATGGGACTACATCAAACTAAAAAGTTTCTGCTCAGCTAAAGAAAACATTAGCAAACTAAAAAGGGAGATATCCATATGAGAAAACATATTTGCTAATGATACCTCAGACTAAAGTTTGATCTCCAAACTATATAAAGAACTTACATAACTCAACACCAGGAAGACAGACAAGCCAAATAAAAAATGGGCAGAGGATCTGAACAGACACTACTCTGACAAGGACATAGAAAGGGCCCATAAGCATATGAAAGAATGTTCAACATCATTAGCCATCAGAGGGATGGCAAATTAAAACCACAATGAGATACCACCTCACACCTGTCAGAACCAGCCATTATTAACCATCAACAAACAACAAGTGCTGGTGAGGATGTGGAGAAAAGAGAACCCTAGTGCACTATCGGTGGGAATGCAGGCTGGTATAGCCACTATGGAAAACAGTATGAAACTCTCTCAAAAAACTAAAAATATAACTGCACTTTGATCCAGTGATTCCACTGCTGGGATTATACCTGAAGAACCCTGAAGCACCAATTCAAAAGAACCTATGCACCCCTATGTTCATAGCAGCACTATTTACAATAGCCAAGTGCTGGAAACAGCCTAAGTGCCCATCAGTGGATGAATGGATCAAAAAGCTGTAGTAGATCATTTATACAATGGAATAGACTACATAGCAGACAGAAAAAAGGAACTCCTACCTTTAGTGACAGCACTGTTGGAACTGGAGAGTATTATGCTTAGTGAACTAAGCCTGGCAGCAAAAGACAAATACCACATGATCTCACTTAATACAGGAAGCTAATGAACAAAACAAACAGACTAGCAGAATGGAACCAGAGACATGGAAAAAAATGAGCAAAATAATGGTGACCAGAGGGGAGGGCTGTGGGGGTGTGGTTTTAACCAAGAAGCTAATGTGAAAGACCCATGAACATGGACAAAAAGGTAGGGATTGACTGGGAGATGGGACAGGGGAGAGCAATTGGGGGAAAAAATGAAACAATTTGTAATACAACAATAATAAATTAATAATATTTTTTTAAAAACTTAAGTTCTCTGATGGGTCCAAGAAAAGTCATTGATTTTTAGTTTGTCCAGCCTTGTCTTGTAGAAATAGGAGTGACATCTTTTAAGCTCTTTACATTTTGAGTTTAAATGAGATTTTTACTTTGATTTTTTTTAAAAGATTTTATTTATTATTTCCAGAGAGAGGGGAAAGGAGAGAGGCAGAGAGAGAGAGAGACATTAATGTATGGTTGCCTTTCACCTGCCTCCAACTATAGACCTGGTTGGAGACCTGGCTTGCAACCTGAATTTTTAACCTTCCTGGTTAATTTTGATACTTTACTTATTCATTCTTTAATTTAGTTATTTTTACACATAGTCATTTTATATTTTATATATTAATATTTGGATTACAAAGTATCTAAATATGTTGTTTGTGGTATTTAATTTTGCAGAATTAAGTAGAGTTGTGTTAAAATTGCCTTCCTCTTGATGAAATCTGAGTTTTATTCTGCTGGGTTTCATCAGGTAGCCACCTTCATTTAATACCCTGGTGTGAGGTTCGCCTGACCTCAGGGATACTACATAGTCTATCCCCAGAATCATGTAAACGCAGCTATAAAGTCAATGTTTTCCTTTTATGTTTTGAATGATAAGTTTCATATAGGTCTGGCTTTTTGTACTTTAGCATCCCTCTCACTAAAGCACCCAGCTGGTAAAAGAAAAAAATTTTTACAAGGTTAACACACTTAATGTGTTTCTATAGCTCTGTTAATTTCTTATTTTATTTAAATACAAGAAGTGATTTAAATACAAGAGGCACTGTGACATTTGTGACCTATTAACGTTGGTGAGAAAAATAAAACCAGTTTTGTAAATTATTTACACTTTTTCTTTGACACTTTTTACTAAAGCTAGGCCTCTTGTCAAAGCAAATAAAGACATCCATAGTCTTAATATCAATATATGGTCCCTTGACTTCTATTTAAAGGGCATTTATAGGATTCATAATGGCAAGGATAATGGCAATTTATTATTTGATGGTATGATCATAAGCTGTTATTTGACTTATGATGCAAAGTCACCCATCATTTGTTTGGAGTGAAAATCTACCATAGTGACATAGTTTTATTTAAAAATTGATACTTTTCAAAGAATGAAAGAAAATAACAGATATGAATAATTTATGTCTTCACTTGCATTGGGATCATAGGAGACAAGAGGCCTTAATCTACTAACTGTATACTTTTCCAGTCTCATTTCTCAGAGGTTCTATGCTCATTTTATAAGACACACATATAAGATTTGAATTCTGGCTCAACAACTTACTGAATGGGATATAATAGGCTAATTGTTTAACTTTTTGGAAAATCAGTTTTCTCACATTTAAAATGGTAATGAATTATATGTTACTATTTATTAAAAATTATATGTCATATATAAAATATATGATATATAAATGTAATTGTTTGTTACATGAATTAAATAACATTGTATATATGACATGATATATAGACTATTTAAAGCCATACACACACACACACGCACCCACATACACACATATACCTTTAAATAGTCCTTGATACCTAGAAAGGATGTAATAAATTATATCTAGCTCCTACAACAAACATAGAATATGCATCTGGAAAGATGTGTTCTATAATTTAATATAAATATTATCATTAACATTGTTTTATTACCCTACTGTACTCCAGTGATATGAATCTATTTTTGATTTTATGAGCACACAGTGTTCTTTTTGGTTTCTGACACTTTTCATGCCCTTTCTTCCCCTTTTGGAATGTCTTTCCAGTTGTTTTCCACCTAGTAATTACCTGCTCTACTGTTATAACTCATATCCAGTGTCATCTAATCTTTGACTTTCCTTGACCAAAAACCTCTGATACCTGAGTTGTTTCTAAAATACTGACTTTATTTCTAATATAAGGTGTTGGACACCTCATATAAGGTGTTTTAAATGTTTTCTGCTGTTGATATCTCTCACCAGATTATTAGTTCATTGAAGGGAAGTGTTATGGGTTGTTCATTTACTTTTCTCAAAAAACTAGCATGCTGTATTCCTATGAAGAATGGCTGATTTAATTATTACTATTTATGCAATTCAACACTATTTTCTTTAATGCACTCAATATTCTCTGCCTGGTGTCTAATATTCATCTTGAAGCCATACTATAATTAATGAGATGCAAAGAGAGGGGAGCATGGTCTCTGACCCAACATTTCAAGCTTCATTTCATAGTATCTATAATATTTAATGGTAGATGAGGAAGTAATTTGACTGAATATCACTGCAATAACAGTTCAAGCTATTATGCAGTGCATGTTGCCTCTGAAAGGGAAAGATACATTATATTTCATCTAGAACAATCAGCATGATTATCTCTTTTTGGAAATTTATGAATGTACTGTCTTATATACAATTTTAATGGCTTAAAATACAATTTGCTCTCAGGTTAGTCCTCTGGTGATCCTTAAAATACCAACTGATAATTCCCAAATGGGTTTTGGTTTTAAAGCGTAAGTTTTTATTAAATTGCTAATTATATGGCTATTGCACATTTTCAGAGCCAAAGCACAGATAAATTCTTTTTTATGATAAATAAGATGCATGAAATAACAACTAAATTTGAATAACCTGGAAGAAAGACAAATATTCATTCTATTTTCAAAGACCTCCACCACCATTTATTTTCTTGCTTTGTTCTCTCATTGCCCAATGTGGCTTATTCTATTTCATATAGGCCCTTGAAATTACGATCCTTCATGTCCCTCATATTGAGGACAGCACTTTTCAGGTCATACTCATTTATCTTCTATTACTAAATCTGTTCTTCCCATTTGTAGGTCATGAGAGTCTCTACACCTATTTCCTCCTACTCTGTACAATGACGTGTTGTAGAAAACCTTAAGATCCTAATTGCTTGAAAGCCATGTATTGATTTTGTTGAACTTGTTCTTCTAGGTTCAAGGTGAATCACTGGACATAACTTCTGAACATGAATTCTAAGTTTTATTTTGCTCTAAGTTGTACAGACAAGTCAGTAATTAGAATTTTCAGTAAATGAAGAAATTTCTAAAATGTGATTTCAAGGACTAACATTCTTTTCCAGGATGTGACTAATGAAGATCTGCAGTAGAAACATACACTGTTGGCTTTTTAAATTTTTTAAACTTCTATTTTTACTTTTTTAATATGTTAAAATACATATAAAATCCACCATATTAATCATTTTTAATGTACAATTCAGTGTCATTAAATACATTCATTGTTGAACAACCATCACCATCATGCATCTCAGAATTCTTTTCATCATGCAAAACTGAACCCCTATAACCATTTACTGATAATTCCCATCCCCCTTCCCTCCAAACCTCTGGTAAACACCATTATACTTTCTGTTTCAAATACTTTCAGTGCCTCATATAAGTAGAATTGTACAGTATTTTTTTGTGACTGACTTAATTCGCATGGCATAATGTACTTAAGCTGTATCCATATTACAGCATGGTTGATTGATTCTTTGATTATATATTCTGTATTTGCACTGTCTAACATGATAGGCACCAGTCACAGGTGGCTTTTGAACATGTGAAGTATGGCAAGTGGGATTTAAAGTCTAAAATGTCAATTTATTTTAAATAGTTTACATTTAAATTGCCACACATGACTAGTGTCTACTCCATTAGACAGCACAGCTCTATATAATCTGCATCAATTATTTTCCTTGGTTATCAATTTTAGATGATTTTTTATTATTATGATATGTAACAAGTAAGTTCACCTTCCTCTCATTCAATGACTGTCATTTTAAAAAGTAAATATCTGTCTCAGCTATCTTTGTAGTTTTAAAAATAATGCATCACCCTGGCTGGTGGCTCAATGGATACAAGCCTGCCTGCAAACCCAAAGGTGGCTGGTTCGATTCCCAGCCAGGGCACATAACTAGGTTGCAAGCCAGGTCTCCAGCTAAGTCCGTAGCTGAAAAAAAAACCACACATTGATGTTTCTCTCCCTCTCTGCCTCCCTCCCTTTCCCCTTCCCTCTGAAAATAATAAATAAAATCTTAAAAAATATAATGTATTAAACCATTTATGCCCCTCATTCAACAAATATAAACAAAGCTGTTGAACAGTGTTAACTCTTTTGCCTTTTCTAATAGCTTTTTGTACTTTTTACTTTCACATGTCATAAAAGTTTATAGCTGTAATTTATTCTATAATCATAATTCAAGCTTCATTGTTTTGAACTGACAAATATTACTTACAGCAAACCCAAAAGATCATTACAATTATCTCTCCTTTCTTGTATAGATTTTTGTTTTGTTTCTCTAGAATTTTTAAACCAATATTTTTCTGGCACTCCAATCTAAACCTGCTGCTCAAAAGCTGTCAACACATCCCTTCCATTCTCTGCTTCCCCAAATTCTATATGCTGCTTTCTGTATCATATATTTCTATTTCTTTCTTTTTCTGTTAATTTAAGTGGCTTATCAAATAATTGGACAAGAATTGGTATGTTGTAGATAAGCTTTCTGAGTCACTGGTTCTTTTAAAATGACTTTGTTTTACTAAAACACTTGATTGCAAAGTTGGTTTGATATAAAATTCGAGGCTAATACAGTTTTCCCCTTGAACACTGAAGCCACTAATTAACTGTAGTCTTGTCTCATTAATAGCTCTTGAGAAGCTATGTGCCACATGTATACTTTTTTTCTAGATGACCTATTTGTTTGACTTGAAAGCTTTTTTTTTTTTAATTTTATTGTTGTTGTATTACATCCATCCCCTTTTTGCTCCCCTCTGTCCCCCTGAAAGCTTTTAATATCTGCTTTTTTATATGTGGCTTTGTGCTAAATGACTGCAGACTTTGTATGAAAAATTCATCATTTTTTGGAATACATATCTGGGAAGAAATGAAAAATTCTGGAAGATATACATTGTTTGTTTGTCATGCTTTGTTCTACTTTTTGAATCCCCTTCACATTCAATAAAAGACCAGGCTTTTCCTTTGTCATTTATACTACGTCAAACAAAACTTTCTGGGCCTTATCTTCCTTAGAACATCTGTAGATTAGCTGTGGTATATTTTTTAACATCTCGTGGAGATCAAGGTAGATCTCACTGTGTGATGTACTTAGAATGCAGCCCCTCTACAACTCTATTTCCAATAATGAAAGGGTGTTAACAACTTTATTGAGATGATTTCACTAAAAAACATATAGTCTAAAGGAAGTTAAGTTGTATTCAAAATTACTATATTTTAATTTGCTTACTATATAATCAACTCTTGTTGATGTTGTTGTTGTATGTGTGTGTGTGTGTATGTGTGTGTGTGTTTTGTTTTTAGGAATAGCAAATCCTTGAGCTGTGGCAATGTTTTTTATTCAACAAAGAAATACAGAAATAAAAAAGAATGAACTTTGACAAGGTGTAATAATGGAATTTAGGATCTGCAGAGTATAGCAAGTTCCAGGCCATATTTCCCTTGAAATTCCAATCAGTTCACTGAAAATATATTATAGAAATTCCCTGAAGGATACTCACACTAATTTCCTTGATTATTGAAGATGGAGACATAGAGAGATGTGGCTTGCTTCTTTGCACAATCACATCAAAATTACAACCAAAATACAATCAACAGCCAGAACCATCAGAAACAGAGTTGAATGGAAGTCTGACAACTACAAATCAAAGAAACCACATCCATCAACACAAGTAGCAGGGGTGCAGGTGAGGAACAAACAGGTTGGTCTCTCACCTACATGGAGTGGATAAAAATGCAGGGAGGGATATCTCAAGAGGAAGGTGTCCCAACCCCACACCAGTGTCCCCAGTCCAGGGTTCTAGTGCCCGGAAGATAAGTCTCCACAACTTCTCGCTACAAAAACCAGCAGGGATTGAGTCAGTGAAAGTAATTTCTAGAGCCTCAAGCAGTTGATCTGTAAAAACCCACACACATACTACTAAGACACAGAGTCAAAGCATTTCTACCTAATACACAGAAGCAGAGGGAGGCTGCCAAATTGATGAGGCAAAGAAATATGGCCCAAATGAAAGAACAGAACGAAACCCCAGAAAAGAACTAAACAAAATAGAGATAAGCAATCTATCAGATGCAGAGTTCAAAACACTGGTGTTCAGGACACTCAGAGAAATAATTGAGTATGGCTACAAAATAAAGGAAGAAGTGAAGGATATACAAAGTAAAATAAAGAAAAATATACAGGGAACCAACAGTGATGGAAAGGAAGCTGGGATTCAAATCAACGATTTGGGAGAAAAGAAAGAAACAAACATTCATCTGCAACAGAAAGAAGAAACAAGAGCTGGAAAAAATAAGAAAAGGATTAGGAAACTCTGGGACCTACCCAGAGGTCCCATATGGTAAACATACTAACATCTGGATCTTAGGGGTGCCAGAAGGAAAAGAGGAAGAGCAAGAAATTGAAAACTTATTTGAAAAAGTAATGAAAAAAATCTTCCCTAATTTGAGAAAGAAAATAGACATATAAATTTAGAAAGCACAGAGAATCCCACACAAGTTGAATCCAAAGAGGACCTCACCAAGACACATCATAATTAAAATGCCAAAGGCTAAAGATAAAGGAAGAATCTTGAAAGCAGCAAGAGGAAAAAAAGAGAGTTACCTACAAAGGTAATACTGTAAGCTGATTTCTCAAAGAAACTTTACAGGAAAGAAGGGACTCAAATTGATGAAAAGCAAGGACCTACAACCAAGATTATTGTACCCTGCAAAGCTATCATTTAGAATGGAAGTGCGGATAACACACTTCCCAGACAAAGTAAATCTAAAGCAGTTCATCATCACCAAGCCCTTATTATATAAAATGTTAAAGGGGCTGATTTTAAAAAAGGAAGCTCAAAACTGTTAACGTTAAAATGACAACAATCTCAAAACTATCAACAACTGAATCTAAAAAATAAAAACAAAATCTAAACAAAAAAATAAAAAACAGAACAGGAACAGAATCAGGTATGAGGATCATTTTGGGGGTTATCAGCTGGGAGAGGAAGGTGGAGAAAGGGGGAAATG
Organism: Noctilio leporinus; assembly: GCA_004026585.1. Taxonomy (NCBI): domain Eukaryota; kingdom Metazoa; phylum Chordata; class Mammalia; order Chiroptera; family Noctilionidae; genus Noctilio; species Noctilio leporinus. Next base: position 403,353 of record PVIW01000013.1, read on the forward strand.
GTGCAGGGATTAAGAAGCATAAAGTGGTAGGAACAAAATAAACAGGGGGATGTTAAGAATAGTATAGGAAAAGGGTGAAGCCGAAGAAATTACATGCAAAGCCAAGGACATGAACTAAGGTGGGAGGGATTGGTGGAAGGAAGGGGGGATTCTAGGGGGAGAAAAAATGGGACAACTGTAACAGCACAGTCACTAAAATATATATTTTTTAAAATAAAAAAGTTTCTTGGCTACTTAATGTTTCCCAGTATTTTCCTTCTTTCATGCTTCAGCTCAGTGAGGGGTTGTCTCCTATTAATACCAGGTCCACTGTTGACATTCAACAGCAATTATACAAAGGAAATGTATAATTACTTAATTGATTTTCTCTTTCTCTCTTTCTCTCTCTCTTTTTCTCTCTCTCTCGTCTCATTGCAGTGTCCTCACCTTTTTATATAGGCACATTTTTAAGATAAACATTATGACTCTCTATGATTAATACATGGCTCTATGTTTAGAATACCCTCAGAAAAGAACCCAATTATCCCATTTAGTATTTTACTGAACTAGTTAAGAACCTTACTCAAAGACTAGCATTTAGGCCTAGTAAGTCCCATTTTTTACTTTTACTTCCTTCAATAAAATGCGTTACCATAAAGAGGGCGTAGCTTTCCTGACCAGTGTGACTCCGTTGGTTGAGCTTTTTCCTGCAAAAGGTTTCCAGTTCAATTTTTGGTCAGGGCATATGGTTATGGACTGGGTGGTCCTTGGTTGGAGCTAATTGATGTTTCTCTCACACATCAATGTTTCTCTTTCTCCCTCCCTCCCCCTCTCTAAAAATAAATAAATAAAATTTTTAAAAAAGAGGATATAGTTTCTAGTCTCATAAACTAAATGACCAATGAATCCCAGATAAAGAAAAATTAGACACTTTCCTTATATTAGAAAATTCATCCTATCTCAATTTGGAAAAAGGCCAGTAAAGAGCAACCACATCATTCTCTCTAAGGTATTACATCAGATGTTTACAAAGGGGAGTTCAACATTTGGGGGGATAATTTCAAAATTTTAATGTAATACTTTTCTTCACATATGGTAATTTATTCCAGTAATTTCTATCTCATCTCAGGAGCAGCTCACTACTGGTTCAAATTTGAAGTGCCCTTCCAGATGTGCCACTTTCGATTTTAGAGTCTGATGACAGAATTTTCAGAGGCAAAATTCTGTTGGGAAGAGAAGCAGCACACATGACAATAATCTGATAACCTAGCTAAATCTGAAGTTGCCCCAAACAAAATCACAGTGACAACTAATTCTTTAGTTATATAGGAAGATTCTAACCCCTTTTCCCACATTGGGTCCAGGTTTAATAGGGTTCAGCATATCAAATATCACCTAAAGTTTCTTTGATTTTTATCTTGAAATTTCCTATGTAAGGCATAAAATTAATTTCTTATCCAAGATATTATTTTCCTCAAACTCTTAGTTTCAAGTTTCCATTGAAATGACACATTTTTAAAATGAGACACCCAACTTGTCCTTGAGAATGTGTCCTGAATTTTAAAAATGTTTAGCCTACCTAGTTCCTTCACAATCACATATCTGTTTTCCACTAACAAGCATCCTATTTCTACTCTTTTTATTGATTTGGTTTCTTTCCCTGTTTCATTTTGATGGCAAATAGGGCCTGAGTTTTCTTCCTGATTTCATGCCTAAATTTTCAAAGCATGTATTCCCTGTGATTAATTTAGCTGGGAGTTATGTTTCAATCTCTTTTCACATGCCCCAAACTGATAAAATTCCTTTCTTATAGAAAACTTCTGTTGGGTAAAAAATACTGAATTCAGACTAAAACTTCAAAATGAATTAAAATGTACGGCTTGTCTTGGGGTCAAAAGCAACATGGCATACCCAAGCAGATTTCCCTGTTGTGTTTGTATTTTTCTTTCTCTAGACTGTTGGTGGTCAAAATGAATAAGAAAGATACAAGTAATTCTGCCAGTTTTTAAGACTTTCCAATAGATTTATTTTCACTCTAAAAATAAACAAGGAATAGCATGGTATCCCAGTTCAGAAAGATGGTGATGTTGTTATTTATTTAGCTATTGTCACCTTTGTTTCAAAAACTAAGGAAAGCAACAGTGATAAGAATTAGCTGATGACAAATAGTTAACTAACAAGTACCTTCAGAGAACCAAAAAAATGAATAGTTTTTACTGGGATCATTGAAAACAGTCAATGCCACCTGTGAATGTGAATGTGAATGTGCAGGTGTGTGAGTGCAAATCCGTGTCTGCTTGTATGCGACAGGGCGAAACGGAACCTGGTGTGAATCCTAATCCTGCCACCCAACATATGCTGTTTTCCAAAATAGCATGATCAAGTCACTGCTGTAGTGATTCATCAGTATAACTGTGTAACTTGCAAGCGTGCTGTGGTAGCACAAATGTAGGGAAATTTCCTTCAAGTGGATGAACAGTTTTAAAGTGCTGGGAAACAGCAAGATGGTTAAATACAATTCTCCAATGTTTTGGGGACATCACGTTGGTTTCCCCTAATTAACAGACCAGCCAACTATCTAATTACAGGGCAGCTCCATAGCTATGGAAGAGGTAGAAAGCATGAGAAATCCGCTGTTCAGGTGAGAGATGTGTTAGTTATTGGAATTTTTAAAATATTTCCAAACTCTTGTCTAGGGATAATTGTCCCATTGGAAAATGACATAGCAGGATTACCTTACCCACCTTATCTACATTTCAAATAGAAGTCTACTTTTATAACAAATATGAATAACTTTTTACCTGACCAGGGGAGGCTCTAGGAGCTAAACACTGTGGTACACTCTAGGCCCCATCAAATTGGTCTATTAACTGTTACAAACCCCCAAAATGTGCCTCCTTGGGTATTTCCTCCCTTGAACCACCAACGTAAGAAGTCCCTGGGCCCACTATGTGAAAGTAAAATATACCTTTTCAGTATTAAAAAATATCAACTCAAAGCTCCCTAGGGATCAAATAAACAAAAATAAACACAATGTGCACACACACAGTAAAATGAAGACCAACTGAAAAATTCTTCCTCATTTAACTTTAAGTAAAAATGCCATAGTACAAAGTCTTAAGACATGTATGTTGGGCTGCTGTGTGAATAACAAGAAGATATTTTTCAGGCCCTTAATCCTCTTTATCTGGTCATGACAGTAAGACATTTGCTGAGCATATTTTTGTACTTGACCATCACTGGTAATTCTCCCTCCTATACCAGCAAGGAATAATTCAGTCACTTGGTATTTCTGCTTTAAGCTTTTCTCAAGATACGAATTTGATGTAAGCCTCAGAAACACTGACATGAGTGTGGTAGAATTATTTAAGTAGTTGTCAATAGGCCCAACATTTAAAAAATAAAAGTAAATTGGAAAGTAAAAGTAAATTAAAAAGTGCATAGAAAAAATGGGCAATGCAACACAATGGCATTTTAAGCGAGGTTTTTATTTAGTTATACTTTTGTTCACTTCTTTTGGTTTCATTCTAATATTTTAATAATCCTCATGTGTTATACATATTCCTTGTTGATAATAAAATATTTTTGACAATGGCAGCACATCAAAGGAGGTACAACTTCAAAAGAAAAATATTTCATGTTTTGGAGTTTTGAAATGTTGAATTCTTTTTATAATAGGTTTCATTGATTTACTTGTCAGAAGTCAGTTAGAGCTAAGTTCTAAAAAGAACATGACATAGCACAGAGCCATTCTTTTAGACAGCTATTTAATATTTAATAGCATATGAAAACTGCCATTGCAATAGGATTCAAGATTAACCTGAGGTTAGACTATAATATGACTGAACATACATTTTCAATAATGAAAAGTTGTATTTGTACTCTTGCTTAAATTTGCAAAGCAGGAACTAATAGGATATTTGTTGTTTGACTAAATCGCATATGCTTCCCTTTTGAAATGCACTCTTCTGAATATTTGAAACTCACTGCTTTAATATTCTCTGTTCTATTTATCTGACCAGCTTTGAAGGTAGCCAGTGTTGCTGTTGGCCAGACACTCTCATGAAGCGTGGCCCCGAGGGACTTACATTCTCAGAAATAGACAGATGGAAGGCAGAATTTAAGAGATTTCGTTGACTTTGTCTTGTTCCTGATGACCATTGATAATAGGAAATTTTTAGGTTTGTCCTTGGCTTAGTCACTCTTGGACAAAGATTTTATTTTTTTATTTATGTCTAAAGATTTTATTTATTATTTTTAGAGAGAGGGAAAGGGAGAGAGACAGAGAGGGAAAGAGACATCATTGTATGCTTGACTTTCACCTGCTTCCAGCTAAAGAGCTAGCTGCAGACCTGGCTTGCATCCCGGTTATGTGCCCCGGCTGGGAATCGAACCAGCAACCTTTGGGTTTCCAGGCCCACACCTTATCCACTGTACCACCAGCCAGGCCTGGCAAAGATTTTATAAGCCAATTTCACTTCTCTAGTATTCGATCATTCTTCCTTGACCAAATGCAAGTTACATGACTTGGGAGGTGAGGGTGAGGATGAGGATACACAGAGAGATTATCAGTAAAGGAAAAATGTATCAACTGCTCAAACTACCTTTTATTCTGAGAACAATCTCCCAAGAGTTGTCTTAAATTCTACGCATTTCTTTTTACCATTACTGACATCCATTCAGAAATCCTTAGAAGTCTAGTCTTTATTATATATTTTGGACTTTGGGATAGAGGAGAGGGTACTGGAAATGACTAGTTGACCTAATTTCAAAATGTCAAGTGTGATTTGCTGAATCTATAATGAAACCAGACTTCAATAGAATTGAAATAAAAAGCAGCATGTTTCTTGTAAGTTTTATGCAAATTAGAATTAGTAAAACTGTAAAGTACTGAGCACTGTATCTGGGGACTGAAAATGACCTTTAAAGGGCAAAAATATCTAGGTAAAACTGTAAAATTTTATGATAATAAACAATACAGATTAGAGGTAACTGATAATTCTTAGGAATAAAATGACTGAAAACATGTTCAGAAGTCAAGCTTGATGCTTAAATATCTATCCATCCATGCAGAGTAGTGTACAAATCTTAACATTTAACAAAAATTGCCAAAAGTCATCACATGGAGATCAGCACACTTAATGGAATATAAATCATTTTTATGGTGATGAAAGTCTGTGCTTTATCCATGGGAAATAGAAAAAAAGATTGAAGATATCAACAGTAAACCAAGAAATAATTCATCTGTATGGAAATTCAAAAAACTGATAGAGGAAATTGATGGAATATTTCAGGTTGAGAATAAATTGGCGAGGCATAGATGTGGTATTGTGATGAAAAATGTGGAATTAGGAAATTCTTTAAAAGAATAATTAAATTAAAAGACACCCAATAGGATGAGGTTTTATAATTATTATAACTTTGAAACAATAATTTTAAAATAAACTAAAAATTTAAAGAAACAAATGAAAAATTATTTATAACTATATCCACCATAATGCAATTGTGAATATCATGCTGATATAGTCCCTTCTGTATTTCTTCTATTCTCAGAACAAAAGAGGCTTTTAAGACATCAGGTCCACTTTCTTCCATCATCCACTACCACATAAAGGAGACTGTAAGAATTTTTTAAAATCATGGTGACAACCAGATAACAATGTATGCTAGATAGGATACTAAATTGGTTTCAGCCAAATCTTTTCCTTTTCTCTTTTTTCCTTTATTTTTATTGTTGACATTGTTACAGATGTCCCCACCCCAGCTTCAGGGCCTACCTCCACCCAGCCCCAACTCCCCCTTTCCTCTGGCCATTACCACGCTGCTGTCTGTGTCTATGTGTCATACATGTATGTTCTTTGTCAGCCAATCTTTTTCTAATGGAGAAGAGTATTTAAGGGTGGTGAGTAAAGCATTATTTTGCACATGACATTTTACATTTTGATGTTTCATCTATTCATATATTTTTAACTGATGCTAATTATTTTAAAATGTAGGAACTATAAAGATCTAAGGAAAATTCACAACCAACTCTATTAGCTATTAAATAATAAACAGAAAGTACTTTTATGTTTTTTAATTTACTAAATTATTCACTTATTTTGACATAAGTTTAGACTTATGGATTCCAAAGATATTACAGAGAATTTCTGTATACACTTTACCCTAATTTCCCTAATGTTAACATCTTACATAATCATGATACAATGCTCAAAATTATGGAATGAACCTTCTTATGATGCTATTAACTATAGACTTTATTCAGATGTCATCAATTTTTTATACTAATATCTCATTTTAATTGCAGGATTCTATCTAGAATACATTGACACTTTTGAAGGGTATTGGCCAAGTATTTTGATGAATGGCTCTCAATTTAGTTTAATTGATATTTTTTCACAATTAGATCAAGGTTACAAATTTTTGGAAAGAATATAATATATATTATATATACTATATACTATATATTAACAATTTTAAAAGTGTTCCCTTTAAACAATTTGAAACTTGATTTTTCTCAAGACATTGTGTTGTATGTTCTCCTCCATATCAATGACACTTTATATTGGTATCATTTTCTCATCTGAGGAAATTAAAAACAAATAAATAGTTTATACATAAGTATAATAATCTACTACAATAATATAATGCCATAGTTTAAATAATGTAAAAAGGCAGTTATAAATCATCAGTGATATCTAATATTATCAAGGATGGTATATCGGGTAGACAAAATCTGAGATAGGCTTTGCAGGGTAGAAATATTGCTAACTAGGGAGATTGAAACTTTCTATATACAGGCAAAGAAAGTGAGTTAGAAATATACTGGCAGTAGGAACACATAGGATAGACTGAAAATACTATAAAGTGATTATCCAGCTAATTTTCAAATATTTTAACAAGTATTTTAAATTCTAAAAGTAAAACTATGAAGTAACTGTTATCGATTTACATTAATGGAAATAATTGAACAAAAAATTAAAAATGTTTTACTAGATCACCCTAGGTAAACAGGACATGAAAAGTCAAATCCAGATGATTTGGATTTCATTTCTTACTGTACTGTCCTTCCATTACAGTTTTGGTGTTCTCTAGCACTTACCTGGAATAAATTTGTGATGTAATAAAAATTCTATCTAAATCATATCCTCTCTGTTTGAATTCCTATTTTGTTTTATCTCTTGGATAGCTGAGGCAGATAATTTTTTTCTTCTTTCAGAAATCATACTTATAAGCCTTTAAATACCTATGACTATTTCCTTTCTTTGCCTTCACATGAATCAGCAAACATTTTGGGCTTAATTATTTTTCATAAAAATGCTACAGAAGTTTCTTTTATGGGTTTAGTATCACAAAGAAATCTGACATAAGCTTGATAATTATAATTTTTAGAAAACACAGAAAGATGACAAAAGATAAAACATATTTTAAAAATAGGTTTGATGCATATTGTTTTTACTTAATTTTTATTTAAAAAGTAATTAAAATTAATTTATATTAATTAAAATAATTAATATAAATTAATTAAATATATATATTTAAAATTCTATTCACCATTTTCAGAGAGAAGGGCAGGCAGGGAGGCAGAGAGGAAGAGAGACATCAATGCAAGGCTGCCCTTCACCTGCCTCCAGCCATGGACCTGGCTGGAGACCTGGCCTGCAACCCAGGCATGTGCCCTGACTGGGAATCAAACCAGCAACCCCTGGGCCTGCAGGCCTGCATCCATCCATGGAACCACCAGCCAGGGCTGTTTTTATTTAATTTTAATAGGATATGCAATCACATTTTTAATAAAACTATTTGTGCATGTATGTATATATGTATTTATTTTCGCTCATGCTCATTCATCAATTTCCCTAGTTCTTCCTTATGCTTATCCATATGTAATCTGTTATTGGTTGCATGTATATTCTTCCAGCATTCCTTTACATACATATATGTGTATGTGTATACTGTATCTGCAAATAAACATGTACTCTTACTTAACACAAAATGGAATCCAGTTCAGTTGACCCTTAAATGAAATGGGTTTGAACTATGCGCGTCCTCCTACATGTAGATCTTTTTCAATAAATACCTGTATTGTTTTTGACCTGCTATTATCAGTTCACAGATATGAAGAGCCAACTATATGCACTGTTCTATACCATTTTATGTCAGAGACTTGAGCATCTGCAGGTTTGGGTATCTAGGGGATCCTGAAATCAATCCTTAATGGATACTGAGTAACAACTCAGTTTTTGAGGGTCAGAAATCATACATGGATTTTCAACTGTGCAGGTGGTGACACTTGAAACCCCTGTGTTGTTCAAGGGTCAACTGTATTTATACTGTTCAATAAGTAGCTTGTTTATAAATATCAGAGACTTTTCCACAAGATTTTCTTCATTATTTTTTACAACTAACTAGTATTCAGTTATACTGAGCAAACAAATTTAGTATACAGTAACGCATTTGAAATATTTTGCAATTACACGTGTTAGAATAAGGCCTCAGATAATTATGAATAGTTTGGGCTCGTCTAAATGAATGTCCCGTGGAACAATGAAAAATTCTTCCATGACTATTCCTGATGATTAGTGTTGTCTAATAGTCAAGTGACTTCCTGCCAAGCCCATGGTTCATGGAGAGAATGTTGGAGAGGGTGGTGAGTCAGCTAGGTCTGTTTGAGACAGTTGGAGTAATGCTGTGTCTAGGGTTGGCTAGAAAATGTGCTATGTGGATTACATTGTGAGGTTGATTTAAATGAGTGAGATGTTATACTAGTAGACCTTCTAACATTAATATGTTATAATTCTCTAACACAAGCTATTCCCTACATCTCTAGAAGAACCTTGAGAACAAATGAAGAAACAAATATACCAATTACGATGTACTTCCATGCTGTTATTTTGATAATTTGCTTTAATATGTACAACATTCAGGGGGAAATAAAAGGTTTGAAGATTTGGGTTCTCATTCTTTTGCATTTCAAAACTGATTTTAAGAAATAAAAGGATGTGTTATGTTAACTTTATTGTTGTTGAGTGATGTAGATTTTAATTTTTATAACCAAGTACAGCCTAATTAAAATCATGCCTTCAGCTCTGAAATGTGACATTAAATCAACCATTAGACATTTTAATCCATATTTTAGTACTATCCAGTGATTGTATAAAAACATTAGTCATCGTAAGCTGTTCACTGTGCTCAATAATGTAAGATCATGTCTTTTTTACTCACCTCTGGAAATAATATTCATTCTGCCTATTGCCCTCATTATAGTTCTGAAAAACAGAAATACAGGATCATAATTTAATTTCACAACACCTCCTATTCTACTTCTTTTTTTGAACTATAGATATATAAGTAAATACATTCTAATTATAAAATAAGTAATTATGGAAATTCAATGAACCTTGTAATCCTTGGTTTATTTTATAAAATAGCCATCTTTTAATTATAAATAAATACACATTTTATAAACACTGCTTTCATGGGTATACTTTATTGGATTCATTTGCCAGCACCCAGATGGAAGTATTATCTCATCATACATTATAAACTGTAAAATATCTAATTTTAAAATAAAAATATCCTGTTTCAGCTAATTATTAACTGAGGAAAGTTGGAGATGCTCAAACTTACTAAATTTCTATTCCCTCATCTGTAAGGTATAAATTCAAACATCTTTTTTAAATAGCTAAAAAGAGGAATCATTAGGACACATTTGGGGGGGGGGTGTTGGTAGATTGGTAGATATAAACTCTTGGCAAATGGTCTCTCTTATAATCAACCACTTCTCTTCTAAAAGATTCTATTATTTGTTTAATTCCAGTCATAATGATTCTTCTCTTTCCACTTTATCCAGTCTTTGTCAGTTAAGGTTTCTCTACCTGTAGGCAAAAAATGAAGTTACTAAAATAAAATCTGTGGATCAGGGGTATGAATGCAGTACATTGTAAGTAGGTACTTTATTCTAACTTATTGAAGAATTTCAGCTGGGACTGCTGCTGTTATCAGTACATACTGAGAAGAATTTTTCACAAATTTTATTTTTAATATATTAGAGAGATTTACAATATAGGCATCTTCTAGAGAGAGAAAAATGTTCTAGAAATAAGTTATCTGGGAAGTTAATTGGCTACCACCTGAGAAGAAAATCTAACACAGCCACATGGGTAGAAATTGAAGAAAAGTAAAAATAATAAATCCTATTTGAATGAAAATATTAAACCCAACAAGATCTTTTCTTGTTTAATGGGCAGTAATGATTGGAAAACACAACCTTAGTTGAAGCCTATTAAAATAGTACTTCATGTGAAGTAATGAGTCATTAACTTGAAGATTCAAAGAACACATATTAAATTAAAAATTTTTTTAATATTAAAAATTATAGGAATGATACCACTATTTCATTATTTGGCATAATAAACAATACTGATATATTACATTTTCCACACTATTTCCACCGTCAAATTGTAAAGAGGTATATATTCAGGGATAGGAGAGTTGCTGCTGCCCTTTTTGCAAATGAACTACAACATATACCACCATATTTCCCACTAAAATGAACAAAATGAGAAAGTGCCAAGTATTGGTGAGAACTTAGAATAACTGAAATTGTTATATACTGCTTGTGACACTGTAACTTGGCAAAGGTTTTGGTAAACTGTTTAACATGATATACTATAGTTGAATATATGCATACTTCTTCATTAGCTAACAATCCATTTCCAAGTACAATCATGCCTTGGTACTAATTGGCTTCAGAACTCATCAAACCCTGTACAAGTCGCATTTTGATAAGAAAAGAATGTTTTGGCACTCAGTGCTTGCTTGGACTTGTAGCACTTGCTAGGACTCCTAAGCATCACAACGCAACCCCTCAAGAGAAAATGCTTCATCATTTGTTACTCATTGGTTTTGGCACTCGTCATGAGTTCTGAACTGAATTAACAAGTACCACACATACCCATTATAAATGCATCTGGAGATAATTTTTTAAATGAAAATATCTCTGGTAGCATTATTCACAGTAGTCAGAAACTGAAATAATCACAAGTGCCCATCAGCAATAGAATAGTTTCTTTTCTTTCTTTCTTTCTTTCTTTCTTTCTTTTTTTTTTGCATGCTCATACAATGCTCATACATTGTGGTACGCTCATACAATGAAATACTGTATAGTCACAACTCATGTCACATGAATGTCACTTGAAAAGTCACAAACAGCCCTTCATTCATAAGGGCCCTGTATTGGCTTGGTTTAATATTCTATTAAATAATCTACCACCATCTAAAATTCTTAGTAAGTTTTGAATGGGGGCCTATGCAAATAATGTAGCTGACCCTGTGTACAGCAATGAAAAATAATGAAGGAGTACATGCAAAGATAAGTATGAATGTCCCAAGCAAAATATCAAATAAAAGAATGTATGTATTTTAATATTCCAATCATATAAAGTACAACAAACAACAAAGTGAATTAATTATGTTAGAAGTCAGGAAAAGGTTTAATAGCTAAAATTGGATCAAAAGAGAGATTACTGGACACTGGTGAATCATATCTCATAATCTGGGTCTTGGTTACATGTGTGTTCACTTAGTGAAAATTCACTGAGCCACAGATTTAATACTTGTTCACATTACATCATGTATATAACATGTCATTAAAATAATAATAAAGCAGAGCTCATTGGAATCTCAATGTTTGAAAATAAGTAAAATAGAAAGAGAAGGAGAACAAAAAGAAATAAAAAATGATCAACAAAATTTATATCCAAATAATGATAAGCCAGTCCTTGTTTATTTTATTCTTCTCCCTCGTTGTGGTTATTGGCACAAGACTACCAATACCTAGTTATGTACACAGTTGTGTACATTTGTCAAAACTTATTGAATTGTACAAATAAAATGAGTAAATTTTTACTGTGTTTAACTCAATTAAGTTGATTAAACATTTAAAAAACTACAAAAAAAAAAAAAGAGCAGAGCCACATTTTTATAAACTCCAATCCTGAGTATCATATAGGATATATGTTTCATGACTCAGTTGTCATTTACAAGAATGTTTCTAAATTTAAAATTATGTTGGAATTTTTTAGATGTTTTTATGTTATTAATTCCTGGCTTAATTCAGTTTTGGTAGTGTTGGTCAGAGAATATATGTAGTTTGTATGATTACAATCACTTCTACTATCAAAACTGTTTATGAACAGAAATATTCCCTATCTTCATGAGTTGTTCAATGAGTGATCATGACAAGAATATGTATTATGTTGCTTTTGAGTAGAGAGTTCTATAAATGTAAAGTAGTTCAAGTTTTCAGTGTTATTTCAGTGTTTTACAGTTTTACTGACTTTCTGTCTATTCTTCTATCAAACTTTGAGAGAGGAGTGTAGAAATATGATCCAAACTCCCATTTGGTTTTTTCTTCTACCTGAAGAATTCTCATTAATATCAAGTGCAACTCTTCTCAGAATTCATTCCGTATGTCTTAAAACTTTTATTTTACCTTAGTTTTTGAAAGACATTTTCTCTGCTTATACAATCCTAGATTGATAGGCTTTTTGCTTTCTTTTAACATGTTAGAGATGTCTCCTGCTTGCATAAATATTCATAGAAGTTGTAAATTTTCATTCTTCTGTAATATATCTCTGAGGTTGCTTCCTAATCCTGGATCTTCCCGGGTCTTATGCCCTTAACTTATCTGATCTTTTCCCCAGATGTTCTCAGGCTGATCTCCTCCCGCTTTATGTATTATTTTGGCTACTACTGCAAATGCCTCAGAGTTCTGCTTTGCCATTTAGCTTCTGCTCTATACGCAATCAGTAAAATAAAATTCCCTTTGCATTTTCTTCCATTCCTCATTAATCTGTCAGAATGGAGCCAGTTTCTCGCAGGAGTTACTGAAGAGTGTTTTTCCTGCCTACTCAGATGCCTGCAGCTGGAGTGACTGCAAAGTTATCCTTTCCTCGTTAATATGGCTTAATCAGATCTTTGGCTCCCTTCTCTTTTGCTAATACCTAACTAACTTTCTACTGTAACAGTGGCACTACTCAATCCTTAACCAAGTCTTCAAAATACGGGAAGTCAGTTGGCAATATGTATAGAAGGTAAGAAATATTACATACTGTCAAGCAAATCCTGAGAAACAGAAACTTAATTAAAGGGGTAAAATTATATACTATTTCTTATTATCCTGATCTGTAAACTTTGGAGTCCAATGCTTCCATTTTCCTTTGAATCAAGAAAGATAATTTAATACCTAGTTTTTATGTTCCTTGTATAATAAAGTTGCATATAAGTTTAATGGAATAAAGTGATTTCTCCTTGTAGCTCTGAAGGTCTTAATTTTAACAGTCTGTTTCTCTGTTACTGACATATTTTTTCATTAAAGGAATTAAAATGTTCCCCTTGTCAAAAGAGTTTCAATACACATACCTTCTAAGTAAATCTAGAAGGCTGTTTTGTCACTGCTCTCATTTTTACCCTGTTTAAATGTATGATTCATGAGTAATGGATGCACTCATTTTATTTGAGACTTATAAGTGTTAAGCTTAACTGAACACTTAAAATTAACAATAAATCAGTAATGCAGATAGCTGTGTATACTGCATGGAAAAAGACATTCTCATAGCACTATTTCTGTATATGAGAATAAACTTTAGTCAGTAATTATGTGCACTAAGGTACAAGATACAGATAAGTTGATTGAGGAATAGTCACCACTGGGTGAGCATGTGTACTGTGGCTGTCACGTTCAAAATGACTGAGCGAGTAGAGCAATGAATCTGCATCAGATTTTGCATTAAGCTTGAACATTCCTCTGCAGAAACTATTCAGATGATTTAGAAGGTTGCAGCTATGGGCAACTGGTGATTGGCAACTTCATCACAATGACACACCAACTCATGCATCACATCACATGCAGAGTTTTTGGTGAAACAAACATCAAATCGCCCAGGTCTCCCTTCAGCTCAGATTTAGTGCCCTGTGACCTCTGGCTTTTCCCCAAAACTAAAATCACCTTTGAAAAGAAGAGATTTCAGGTTACCATGAGATTCAAGAAGACACAATGGAGCAGCTGATTCCAATGAAAGATTTTGCCATGTTTTGAACAGTAGAAGAGATGCTGAGAGAATTGTGTGAGGTCCCAAGGTGCCTTCTTTGAAGGGACTGAGGCTTCATTGTCCTATGTATGAAGTTTCTTTTATCTTGTATCTGCTTCAATAAATGTCTCTATTTTTCATATTGCATGGCTGGATGCTCTCTGGACAGGCCATACATGTGCACATGCATACACACACACACACACACACACATACACACCTCCTTTATTATTTCAGGATCATTGTAATACAAGTGAATTTTTGTCTAAACATTAGCTAATTTTACATTTAGATGTTAATAGACTTGCAAAAGACTTATTTTAACTGATAACAATAATATCAACATAAGCTTGAAATTAGTCGTTTTGAGATTAAAATGTAAAAGTTCCCTCAGGATATGAGAGGGGAACCAAAAACCTGGAATTTATTTATAAAAAATTGTGTATTTTTTTTCTCACACATAGAAACTTCAGTCACCTTCAAAATATTCTCCATTTGATGCAATACACCTATGGAGATGTTTTTTCCACTGCTCACAACAGGTTTTGAATTCATTAATTTTGATGCTTTTTCATGTTTCTGCTGGCTTTTGTTTCACCTCTTCCACATTGGCAAAAACATTTCCCTTTCTGGACATTTTTCATCTCGGGAAGTTGTTTGGGGTGAGATTGGGTGAGTAGGGAGGGTGGGGCATGGGTCATTACATTTTTGGTCAAAAACAGAACACTCGGTGCAGTGTTGGCAGGTGAGCTCATAAATCATGAAATGGGCAAATGTGTTCAAAGAGTCCTTAAAAAAATTCACTGAAGCTGAACGCAGCCTCTCCCAACAATGCCAGCTGGTACACTGATACAGATGGGCTCCTAGATCACTCATCTAGCGGGAGGTGGGGGGAGGGGCCTGTAGTACAAGAAGCCCACCCTACAGAAGATAATTCCAGTTTTTCTTGAGTTTCTCCTCATAAATTTTCTTTAAGAAGAAGAGTTTTAAGATAAAATTTCTTTTTTTTTTTTTTTAAGATTTTATTTCATTATTTTTAGAAAGAGGGGAAGGGAGAGAGGCAGAGAGGGAGAGAGACATCAATGTATGGTTGCCTTTCACCTGCCTCCAGCCACAGACCTGGCTGGAGACCTGGTTTGCAACCTGGTTATGTGCCCTGGCTGGGGAATCGAACCTGCGACTGATGGGTTTGCAGGTCGGCGCCTTATCCACTGTGCTACCAGCCAGGGCTAAGACAAAATTTCATTGTTAATAATTTAATGTCTTTTTAATTTTTAACTTAATTCAACATATACCCACAAAGACCTCCACTTAGCCTATCAATAACAAAGGTGGTAAATAAATACAGAGTAAGTTATCAACAGGAAAACATTCTGAATGCAAAATAACTCATATAGTTCACTGTCTAATTGCTTTAAAAAAAAAAGTGTTACATATAGAAGAGCAAAAAAACAGACATTAAACTTAATACAATGAAATCATTAATCTGAGCTACATGTACAAGTATATATTCCAATAAAATAAGCAATATAAACTTCAACAATGTATCATTTGATCTAATTATATAGAAGGAATTATAACTTAGTGATGCAGGCATTCATTACCAGTGATATGAGGGAAAACAGACTGTTTACTAGCATCAATAATAATAACTAACACTTAAAGAGTATACTGATGTTTACAAAACACTTTAAATATTTTTTAATTATCTAGTTAATCTTTAATTAATGACCTTCTCCAAGAAAGCTTTTCCCACTAATTACCTATTATTGTTCTTTGTGATATTATGAAAGTAACATTTTAAAAAAGAGTCTACTGTATCTATGCAGATATAAGATAAATTAATTAAAAGGTTTAGTACTATATAAAAATGACATCATTAAAATCTAACACATAAGAAAGGTATTAGTACATTGGCATTGATTTAGGCTACACATTGCCATATAAACACGATCAAAGGAAGAAATCTTTAAAAATATATATCTTGTTGGCCATGAGTATATAAATAAAATCTACATGTCAGTTACTAGAGCAAATAAAATTGAAGGCAAGCGTTTAATAATAAACTAAAACAGAATACTTGCAATACATACAGAGATGAAGGGTTGACAATTTATAATATGAGATTTTACTTGTTTTATGTTTTAATTTATGCCCTATATTATCCTCAAAATGGGGTTTGATGACCTTAATACACAAGCAGTTCAACAATAACCAAAACTAATGTTCCAGGTAATGTGATAATGTGAATGTGTTGAAAATGAATAGAAAATATAAATAATAGAAATAGCCAGTAATATGTACAAAAATTGTTTAATCACAGAAATAATTAAATACATGCAAATAAACTACTTATGCTATATAGATTTCTCCTATCGTGATGGGAAAATACTCATTAAAGCATTATTTTAACAGCAAAATATAAGATAATTCAAATGCCCTTATAAGGACATTATAGTTTAGAAAATGATGAAATAAATCCAATTTTAAAAGTTAGTAACTTATGATATTGAAATGGCATAGTTAAGTGAACAAAGCATGATATAAAATAAAGTAAATAGCACATTATATATATTCATATGTATACATAGTAACTTTAATATGCAGTATTCTCATGCATACATATATATCAAATAGTAAAAAGAAATAAAATCATACATTTTGCATTAAGTTTTAAATGTTTCACTTAGTGGATCAAGATATGTACATCATAAATACATTCATTCTTATAGTAAATCTTAAACAGTTTCTACAACTACAGAGGGAAATAAAATTTATTAATTTAAATTGCAAAAGCCTGAAAATACTTTTTAATAAGAATTATAGCTTTCTAAAAACCTTTTATGCCTACTTGATGTTAAATAAACAGAACAAAATTAGAATAAATATGCCACAAGATTAACAATTATCCTTTCAAAACATAAGAGCAGAATCTTCCGCCTAAGAGTAGCTTTTTCTCATGCTATATGTTAAGCTTAAAATAGGAAAAGTAGATGAAATGCTAAGTAAACTACTCTGTTGGGAAATCAACAAGAAAAATAGAAGAGTAAATCAGAGTATTTAATTTAAGCATCTACAACTTCTTTCAATGCTATCAGGTACTGCATTCAACTCTGTTGGTCAGAACAGACTGATTATTCACACACACACACACACACACAGAGGCTTCTTCTTTTTTTAAATGGAGTAGCTTATATGGGTATTTATGGTTTAGAGCAAAGTTGTCAAATCCTCCACCTCATTATGTTACATTCAAAGGTATTCTTTTAAAATATATATATATTTATTTCTCTTGTACCATGCTCTAACATGTTCTAACAGCAAGATGCTGCCACAATTCAAAAGGCGTATTTTAAGTATAATTCCATAAATAAGCTCAACAGGAGTCTCTTACAAAATTTTTTTTTCTTAGCTGCAGTACTAAATTCACTGAGCAAAAGTCTTTTCTCAGACACAATCTATATCCATACTCATTATTCAGAAATGGATTACCCAGTTTTATGGGTTTTCTAAGCGTTTAACTTCTTATAGGTTTTCTTACCTTTTTGGTTGGCCAATAACTATGATATTGCCCTTAAAATGGGGTTTAAACAAAGCATGAATTTTGAGGTCCAAATAGATCTTACTACAAATATTAACTAGGCCACACATTATATGATACCTTCAGCAAATAATTGGGAGTAGTCGTATTTGTAAATGTGCAGAATTTAGGAGATAAAAATAGTGACTTTATTGAGTAGTTACTATGTGCTGGTCATTCCTCTAAGCTTCCTATATTATTTACTCATTTAGTCTTCACAACAGATAATAGTGACCCCTTTCTAGAGATGAGGACAATGACGCACAAAGGTCAATGCAACACTAAAAGAGTTGTAGGTATTAGTCAATTTCAACGTTAGGAAGTCTGAATAGAACATGATTTCTTTACCACTTACTCCCTTTAATCAACATTTGCATTTCTGAACCAGATATGAAACAGATACATCTTGGATTTTTAAATAATTTAAGAAGTTATTATTTTATTAGTTACATTCTTCTGATTCTTTCTTTTAAAAATTAGGGTATAACCCTAGAGAAATAAATGAAGACAAACATGAACTTTTCTACTTTTAATTTATTTTCAAAGTTCTCGAAAGGCAGTATAGCTGTTATTGGAAAAAGTTCTTAGGTACTCTAATGCAAAGCACACACAGACTCCTAGCCAGCTCTTAAATTGATAAATAGAATATTAAATTCTTTTGGGTATAGGATTTTTCCATATGTTAATGGATTAAAACATAGGTATTCTCATTTTGTCTTTCATTCTGATATATTTTCATCTTCAAAGCAAAATGTTTTTAAATGTGTACCTTTTAATTGAGTCACTATTTCATAGATATAAATGTTTATATTGGGTAAGTTTATATCACCAAACATTATAGTATTAATCTCAGGCTAAAAATTAAAGACACTGTAACTTAAATGTACACGGTAAATCATTTAATATGTAAAAGCAACTAATAACATAAAATAGAGAAAATAAAATAGTTAATTTTAAGGAAGATGGTAAACTATATTCATATTTGTACTACTTAATATGTTCCTAATCATCCACTTATAAATTCAGAAAACAGTGTTTTAAACACAGGTGGCATTGGTATTTAAAGATCTGACTTTGGGTGGTAAGCACACAGAGCAATATATAGATATTATAGAAGTGTACATAAACTTGAAACTAATATAACTTTATTAACTGTTACCTCAGTGAACTTATTACAATTTTTTTTTAAAGAAATTGAAAATCTTAAAATCAAATAACTGCCCTGTCTGATGTGGTTCAGTGCATTAGCACCCGCCTGCGAACCCAAAGGTTTGATGGTTTAATTCTTCAGTCAGGGCACATAACCAGGTTACAAGCCAGGTCTCCAGCCAGGTCCGTAGCTGTAGGCAGGTGAAAGGCAACCATACATGGATGTCTCTCTCCCTCTCTGCCTCTCTCCCTATCCTTCTCTCTGAAAATATTTTAAAAAATAAATTAAAATTAAAAAAGATATCAGTAACCTAACTTTACATTATGAGAAATTAAAAAAAAAAATTTTTTAAGTAAAACTACATTTAATTAATTTCATTATAATTTATATATTTTATACAGAAAATACACCCCTTTCTGCTTTCATGGGGAATTATTCATCTGCCACAGACTCTTTGGTGTCCCACTAACTCCTATTACTCTTTCTTTTACCCCACTCTCCACTTTGTTCTCCTAACTTGTTGATTAAATTCACTAAGCAAGTGTATGAATCAGGGCCTTTTCACAGGCTGGAACAGAAAGTGTCTGCGTGGTCAGCTCCCTCATCTATATCAGTCATCACTCATAAAATCACTTTGTCTTTGCAGTCTTTCCTGTCTACTGTCACCATCACAACACACATTCTTTCATTTCTTAACACTGTTTCCTGTATAACATGTATTTTCATTTATTTGTGATTATTACTTAACTTTCCCATAAGAATAAAAGCTTCCTGAGTGCAAGCATTTCTTAGTTGGTGCCTTAATGTTGGATATCCAGCAAAGAGAGCACTTCCATGCTCACACTGGACATTTAATAAACTATTGTTCAGTAAATGAGTGAATGAAATAAGTCATTGGTCCTTATGTATGTCCTCAAAAGACCCAAATGCCATTACCTGCCTAGCCAAAACACATATGAAAATAAGTATTAGTAACTATGATTAGTAATCAAAACAAAGAAATGATATGCCTACACTTTATCAACTATTAAACTGAGAAACATACATCATAGCAAATGGTTTAGCCGAAGAAAAACAATTCTCTCTATACTATTTGTGACGAAAGTACATGGTATATTTTGGAGGCAAGTTGAATAAGTTTAAAACCAGTTTTAAGAAGGCCAACATTCTAACTCAACACTCAATACTCCTTTTCAAGCTTAAAGAAAATACTGATGAATATGATATTTATTTTTAATATACATTTTGTATATACATGTGCACCTGTGTGTCATGAAGATATTTTCTTTATTTTTTAAGATTTTATTTATTTAATTTTAGAGAGAGGGGAAGGGAGGAAGAGAAACATCAATGTGTGAGAGACACATCAATCAATTGCCTCTCTTGCACCTCAAACTGGGGACTTGGCCCAAACCCAGGCATGTGCCCTGACTTGGAATCAAATCAGCAACCTCTCTATTCATAGGCCAGCACTCAGTACACTTAACCACACCAGCCAGGGCAGACCTTTCTTCTCCGAAAGACCCTCCAGGGTTACTCTATTCAACTTTTATGAAGGACACTCTATACTAATTATGAAGGATACTATAAGTTCCTATAGATGTCATATTCTATGTGAGTAATTTGATTACCTATAAAAGACTCAACGGCTGGCTAAATTCTACCTCTGAGGACCAACTATTTGTTGCAGTTGCAAAACAATAAACTGTGAACAATGACATCATGGAGAAGTTGGGCATCTGGAATATTGCAGTATATGTATTATTTGCCTAGAGTGGTATCCTAGCCACTTACTAAGACTTGATTTAGATATGCCTTTGAATCTCTCAAATTGTTCGAGAGGTACATTATCAATGTTCATAAAATTTCAGTCTCTTGGTAGTGCTTTCCAAGAACACTGCTTTTGTTTATCTGGAAAATTACTACAATATTTTTAAACATGGTGTAAACTTACTAAATAATTTACTTATAGACTCAAAATTCTATGTGAATGAGAAAGCGTATGAGAACCAGAAGGCTAATGTGAAAATGAAAGTCATTATTCTAGAAATAAGAACAAAAATTCATTGTCAACTGGACAAGTATTAAATAAAATTGGCATTAAATATGTATTAATTCCAGTGAATAGCTCTCCTTCCAATTAAATACTCTCTGCCTAATAGATATTTGACAATAGTAGAGGTCTTTGATCTATGAAATCATTTGCACACACTAAATCTAAGCTTAACTCAGCAAAGCACCATCAAGGAGAAGAGGAATATATTACAAATTAATGCAAAAGCACTCTAACTCATATCTGTAACTATCGCTATATAGTAACACTAATTTCATAATTATAAATGTGCCTACATGCCATCATTAAGGTCAAAGAGTGAGATTATCCCCCTTCAGGCTCTAATTTTTAGCTAGCCCTTTTTCAATATAATGCTGACAAACCATTAAGTTTGACTTGATTCTGCAAAAAAGTCACTAAGAAGCAAATGTCTGACTCAAGTTGAAAGTGAATTGATGAACAAATTCATTCATTTGTAATCAAATAACACTTGTCTTGGCTGTTTGGGCTGCTATTGCAAAACTACCATAGACTGGGTGGCTTATAAACAATAGATTTTACTTCTCACTTTTTTGAGGGTGGGAGAGTCTAAGATCAAAGCATCAGCAAGGCCAGGTGAGGGTCCTCTTCTGGGCTGCAGGCTTCTTTTCTTATCATCACATGGCAGAAGGGGCAAGCTAGCTCACTGGTATCTCCTTTATAAGAGCACTAATTCCAACCATCAGGGCTATGCAGTCATTACCTATCCCCTTTGAAAGGCTTCCCCTCCCAATACCACCATCTTTGGGGACTAGGATTTCAACATTTGAAATTAAGGAAACACAAACAAACCACAGCAATATTCCTTTTTCTCCCTTCTTATTGAATGTATTGGAGTGACTCTAGTTAAGAAAATTATACGGGTTTCAGGTACACAATTCTATAACATATCATCTATACACTGTACAGGATTATCTATTTACCACCCCAAGTCAGGTCTCTGCCCACCACCATGTATTCTTTCATACCCGCCCCTTCCCTAGCAATCACCACACTGTTGTCTGGGTCCATGCATTCTTTCTCTTTTCCTTTTGTCATTTTTGCCCAATCCCTCCCTGCTCCTTTCCAACAGACAGTTGCACTCTATAAGTCTCTCCGTTTTGCTTCTTAGTTTATTTTGGTCATTAGGTTCTACATTGAGTGAAACCAAATGGTACTTGTCTTTCTCTGACCAGCTTATTGCACTTAGCATAATGTTCTCCAGGTCCATCCATGCCACCACAAAGGGTAACATTTCTTTCTTTTTTATGGCCAAGTAGTATTCCATTGTGTAAGTGTACCACTGCTACAATACTCTTAATCTTTTTTACAAAGCAGTTTTTTCTTATCTTATAACATAATGTGAGCCAGTGAGCTTATCAGAGAAAACTCATCCTCTTTTTCTGTTGAAGAAGTGGTGACTTGAAAATGCATCTCAAAAATATCTCCTAGATATTTCAAGGTCTTTTTACTTCTATCATTTCAAATTAGTATTACCATGGTTACATTTTATAATCTATGCCTGACACTATGTTGACTGCATTATTAATTCCACCATTAACATAATCATAACCTTTTTAATTGTTTGAAATTATTTCTAGTCTAAACATCTTGCTAGAAAATCCTGGTGTTACCACTAAAATTCCTATTAAGTTACTTGGAAATAAGAAACAAATTGAAAGTGATAACTCCAAAAGGGAAGTCTGAAACCATTATAATGTTTGAATGTGAGTGATATTTTCAGTAATTATAAGGCAATGGTATTGGAGTCAGAAGTCTACTAGGTGGTGCATACAGGTGTTACCACTTTAAAAAGTAAATTTGTGAGATAGAAAGAAAAAAGGGTGCTACTTCATCTTTCTGTTTCTATCTGATATCTGGTTAAGGTACTTGGAGTCTGTATCAAAGAGATAACTGGGTAGTAAGCCATTGATTTCACAGCTATCAATTCCTCTGATGGTTAGAGCTTTGTATCTACACCCCAATAAGTACCTCTCTTTTGACAGGAATTTATTGCCTGAAGTTCTTGGGAAACTATACAGGAAGTGAATAAAAAGGCCTAAAGAAGCAGAGAGGATTATAAATTGCTTACGTATAATGACATGTAGTTCTAACAGTATATCATTTACGTGGGGTTGAAGTTAGGACTACACCTGTAGCCCTACATGAAGCTTAAAAGTTTCCAAGTGTCAGGCATACTTTCTATAAAGAGTATGTCTTTATAGTTTTAATAATTATCTTTAAGTCAGACTTAGCTTTTCTTAAGAGATGTTCCAAGGTGCTGGTTCCCAGCAGGAAAAACTTAATTACTAATTTAACCCCACCACCTTCCCTTCCCTCAGCACAGAGTCAAGTATGGAGAATCACCTACCTATTTCTTTCAAGTACTTGACATGAACAAAAATACATTATTTGTACTTGACAATGATGATATGTCTCACATTTCAGCATGGCGTTTGGCTCTTACTATTAGGGGCAAAATGTGTAAGCATTTAAAGCTGGTGGCAAATTTCTGGAAGGTACGTAAGGCAACCCGTGAGACACGGGGTGTGTATGCACTGGAGCCAAGGAAACACAATCACGGTTTGCAGCAAATAAAAATGAGAGATCTGGTGCCCTCATGAGAAAGGTAAAGAAGAACTGAAAATGAAAGTAAAGGGAAGCGTGAAACAATCCAGTGTGTTTCAGGCTACAGAGTTTATGTACTAAAAGGCATCAGCATCCAAAGGCTGTTCATGAAACAGGGTTGCCATTATTTCATTTTAAGGTGTTTCTACAGCTGTGTTATCACATTCACCTTCCCATCTTTTCCCAAGTTCTCAATTATATCTAATAAATAACTGCATCTCTAGAGTGAAAAGTGTGTGAATGTGATAAGTTGTTTTGCTTTATTTTTCCTCTAAAGAAAGGGATTTGCTTATTTTCAAGGCCAGGTTAATATTATGCAGGTCAGATAGTATATATATAGAATAGCAAGAAAGCATGTCAACCAAGGAAGTAAATTGAGCCATAAAATATGAATCATTATTACCATTTTCACAATTCTTGAATTTTAAACCATAAAAGTTTCCATTTAAGTTAATTATATCTAACAATTAAGTGGGAAGAGGGGTCTAGGATGCATGTAGCATGTGAATTATAATGAAATTGATAAATATTCATAGCATTCAAGAAACCAGTAAAATCATACAGATCATTTCCTCATTTTACACAAAGGAAAGAGAAGCAAAAGGAGATGAAATGGTCTGATTTAATACATCAGTAACAAGGCAGCAACACCAAAAATATAGCTCAGGATTTCTGCTTTATAACATTGATGAAAATAGAGTTCTTTGTAATATTCCATGATTAAATCCTTCTGGTTTAATAAAACTATGCATTCTGAATTGGCTTTGGATAAGAAATATTCTTCAGATTTCCTATATGAATGTATTTCAATATATTAAATGAATTTGAATGTAAGATCACATCTTAAAAATCATGCTCAGAGGCCAGCATTTTTTTCTACCCTTTTAACCTGGGTTATATGATACATGTTTAACCAGCATATTAATTTGGATAGAAATGTTCTTCCTTGGGTCTCTTATTATTAGTAGACATTTGTGACCTATATTGTTAAGTAAAATATATAAAACCAAAATAGCTTCCCTAATCTACTGCTTCCTAAGTTTCAGCTTATTGCCTTCCTTAGGCAAGACATTTATAAGTAGCTGAAAAAAGATAAGTTCTATTATTGAAAATTCTGAAATACAGCTAGGAATATGTTTGATTCTTTTAGAATTACTTGTTTTGTATCGTCTTCTATTCTTTTGCTAAGCATTAGAATCACAGATACTAAGACTAGTCATTAGAGCATTTCCATTATTAAATGGACCAGGTTTCTATAAATAATGCCATTCAAAATAACCAATTACAACATCCTTTCCATGCAAAATCCTTCCTGGTTTTGAGTTTCACAGACACAAAATGTGCGTACAAAATACAACCTGACTGGTGTGACTCAGTGGATTGAGCATCAACCTGTGAACCCAAAGCTCGCTGGTTTGATTCCCAGCCAGGGCACATAACAGGGACGCAAGCCAGGTCTCCAGCCAGGTCCCCAGCTGGAAGCATGCTAAAGGCAACCATACATTAATATTTCACTCCCTTCCTTCCTCCCTCCTTTCCCCTCTCTCTAAAAATAATGAATAAAATATTTAAAACAAATAAACAAAATACAATCACTGCCATGCATTACTACTACAGAACTTTATTCTCTTCCACTTGTTTGCTATCCAGCTTACACTATGAAGTTTGCAGTGTGTTGTTATTTATGTTTCCCATCTTTGTAAATATTACAGGTATTAAGAACTTTTCCCTGTGGAAACCAAAAATATGGTACCTATTTCTGAAATTGTTATATAGTCATTTGAATATTTTTGGTAGACAGAAAATTAAGTGAAGATGAGGGTAGTGGGGAAAAAAAGACGAGTGTAGTGTATATGACTATGTCTATATTCTAGTCTAAAATAATAAATTTACATATGATAAATATTTTGACTATATTTACTAGAAACTAAATTCTTAGAGATAAGAGCCCAGATGATTTAACTATCACTTAATTGCTTCTGTACTAAGGCTTCCAACCATTTTCTTTATACTTCCTATTTTTCTTAAGACTGTCAATTATTTATAATTTTTAGTAATCAGATTTTCACATTTTTCTATAATCATTTAAAAGCTAAATTATTATAATACTTAAGTGTTTTTAAAGGTGCCTTGATTATTTGATCATTACTATGATATATACAGGTATAATATTGTGATTCATAATAAGAAATACATTTGTTTTTCATCCCTGTTTCTGGCATTGAGCTCCTAAAACCCTTGTAATTTCCTGTAAGAGAGATAAAAGTGTATTTTATGTCAAGTGACTTTTGAACTGCTCCTAAAGATAGTTTCCTGAAACCAACCAAATGATCAGTCCCACCCCACCTCCAGGGAAGGAAGAGGAGCTGCAGGTTAAATTAATTATCAATGGTGTCAGGTCCTCTTAGAGCTTTTGGACCAGTAGATTCTGATAGTGGGCAGGCCTCTGGTCTGGTGACGGATCTATGCAGAGCCTTCAGGAGATTTGGCACGCTATGTTGCAGGCAGCAGGTTTACGACCACACAGGCCACGCAGCTAGGGTGTTGGTGTCTCCACTTTTGGTTATCCCACCCTTAATCCCAGCTGCACTTAGGTTAACAATCTCAGGGAGAGTCTAGGTATCCCAGCACCCACACTCCTTTCTATACGGCTGGCGGCTTGGAGGGGTGTCAGTGTGCCACACACAGTTTGCCCTACCCCAGGCAAATGCTCGCATAGCTTATAGCCAGGGTATCTTATATACACATCGGAACAAAGGAGACTCTATACACACTAAACAAGGAGGCTGTATGCCCAAAGGCGACATCTGTCTGCTCAGGGTTGCTCTCTTGATTGCCCTTGAGGCTCAGTGTCCTGGGGCTCTGAGAACCGGATTGGCTTCAAGACTAGCTAGATGGCAAACCCCAGAAGTGAGGTCCAGCCATGCATAGACCGAGAATTCCCCAGGCCTGGAAAATGGCCAGTGTTTTACTCAATCATGCCCATGTAATGAAGCCTCCATAAAACCCTGGAAAACTGGTTTTAGAGTTTCAACTGGTGAACACATGGAGGTGTAGGAAGAGTGAAGAGCTTGGAATGGGCACAACACTGCATGCTGTCCCCATGCCATGCCTTAGACATCTCCTCCATCAGATTGTTGCAGAATGACATTCTTTTAAAACAAGCCCGTCATCTAGTAAGGAAAACAATTCTCTAAGGTCTGTAAGCCACTCCGGTAAATTAATTGAACCCAAGAAGGTCATGGAAATTTCTAATTTGTTACCAGACTTGGACTGGCATCTGACATCCAAGTAAGGGGTAGTGGGAAACCTCCAAATTGTAGCAAGTCAGTCAGAAGCACCAATAATAACCTGAACTTGAGACTGGTGTCTGAACTGGGAGAAGGAGGGGCTGGCTGTCTTGTAGGGATGAGCCCTCAACCCATGGCATCTCATGCTATCTCCAGCTGACAGTGTCAGGATGAAGTTGAATTGTCCCCTCAGCTGGTGCCTGGGCAATTCATTGTTGGTGTGGGGAACCCAGCCCTGCCCCAACACATACATCGCAATTGGTTCCAGGAATCCAAAAGAGCAGGACACTCTATCTCATAAGTAAGAAAATTATTTACTGAGTCTACCAGTAAAATTTTCATAGACATATAGCCACAGAGACATTTCTGTGACTCTGAATCATCAAATCCCAACTGGTTTTTCCAGCTTCTTCATGTCCCTGAAAGAAACATGAAAGAAAAACTCATGAAAAGGGATCATTTTATTTCCACAGGGATTTGGGGAACTCATAACCTTGGTATACTGTGCTGAACCTCATATGAGAACAATAATTGATTTTAAGGTTCATCTGGACAAAAGCAGGCTAAACACTGTGTCCTTCTCCCCTGAGGCCCTAGTAGAGTTGAAAAGCAAATATTCTGAAGGCAGAAGGCCTGTGTTAAAATTCCACTTCAAGCACATTCTGGCTGTGTGCCCTTGAGCTCATTTCTACTGGTCTGTTTTGTTTGATCTACAAGGATTTGATTTGAAGATTGAAGAAAATAAAGCCTGAGAAGTGCCTACTGGTGCAAGGCACAGCATAAACATTAACAATAGATTTTATTACTATCATTTCATTTTCATGAGTTCATGAGCTCTTAGCATTTGGATGGTAGAGTTGAAGTGTAAAAAGGCAAATGAAAACAACAAAAAGGACAAAATACTGATGAAATACCATATACCATTCTCCAGCCATTTTCAGAATAGGTCTATTCTCAAGCAGCCCAAAACATGCTCACCACACCAAGTGGTAGAGAGCTCTTGGACCACACGTGGTAGAGCTGGCTTGCTCAAATATGGTGTATAGACCTTATCAAAATCACCTGGAATGCTTGTTACAAATATTAAGTAGCAAGCATAATGTTATCAAGCACACAAATACAAAAATCTGGATAAAGAACACCTCAGATTTTCTAGCTAAATGAATCTGAATGTACAGTATATTATGGTCTGTCCAGAATATATTCAGTAATGTCATATGAAAAATAGAAAGCCCTGGCTGGTGGCACAGTGGATAAGGCGCTGGCCTGTGAACCCAAATGTCGCTGGTTTGATTCCCAGCCAGGGCAACATAACCAGGTTGCAAGCCAGGTCTCCAGCCATATCTGTAACTGGAGGCAGGTGAAAGACAACCATAGGACTGATGTCTTTCTCCCTCTCTCCCTTCCTTTCTCTCTGAAAAATAATAAATAAAATCTTAAAAAAAAAAGACGTTTATATAAAAAAATAAAAGAAACATTGTACCTAGGACAATGACGCCTCACTCCCCTTCAAAATAGGCACTAGGGACCTCACACAGTTCTCCCCATTGCCATCAACTGCTCCAATGTATTTTCCTGAATTTCATCAATGGTCTGAAATCCCTTCATTTTCAAAGGTGATTTTAGTTTTGGGAAAAGCCAGAAGTTGCAGGGTGCCAAATCTGGGCTGTTACAGGAGCTGAGTCAAAAACCTGGGTGATTTGATGTTTTGCCAAAAATTTCTACAGGAGACATGATACATGAGCAGGTGTGTTGTCATGATGAAGCTGCCAATCACCAGTTGCCCATAGGTGCAGCCTTCTGAATTATCAAAATAGTTTCTGCAGAGGAATGTTTAAGCCTAATGCAAAATTTGATGCAAATTCGTTGCCCCACTTGCTCAGTCATTTTGAATGTGATGATCACACAGTACACATGCTCACTCAATGGTGTATATACACCACCCCCACTGAGGAGTACAGTGAAATCATCATTGTTCACACATGTGCATTCCAGTTCACTCTTCTTGGCTGCAAGATTACATTATATTGCATAAACTGTCTTGTTATATTAACAATGGCCGGAATTTTTTTCAGATTGACTATATATATTTGAAACCTATTTTTACCTTAAACCTCAATGTCAAACTTGGACAAATTGACTATATAAATACACATGCACACACTCTCTCTCTCTCTTTCATATACTTAAATAAACTAAATAATTTTTGTTCAAGTTAATCTCAGTTACATTATTGACATCTTATTTAAAACATTAATATAAATTACTCCCCTCCCCACCTCACTTATGTCCAGATTCCATATTCAAATAATAAAGTGCCACTGGGAAAGGACTGTCCAGTCCTAGTTCATATTCTTCCACCAGGCTTGCATCAGATAAAATGCATGTCATTGATTTAGACCATGACATTCGCATACTTAATAACCTTTAAAGACTTCCGACTTTCTATACAATTGTAACTAAACTCATTAATAAGGCCTGGCACTGACCTTTCTTCCACCTCCTGATTTTCTGCCTTTTTCTGCTTTAATTTCTAGTCTCCAAAAAACACTTTTATTAAATTTGTGTCTTTGCTGACTTTCCTCTTTCTACTTGGAATACTTTTTTCTTGCCTCTTCACTGGCCCATTCTATTCATTTTTAGTTATTTTTGAGGAGAGGGAAGAAATTATTTTTATTTTTAACTAACTGTGTTATAAAATAAAACCTTTACATTGTAAAATATTTGAAAATTATAAAACTATAAACAATGAAAATTAAATTGTCCTTTCCATCAGGACCCATAGCCTGACATTCTGGAAATAAAGCTTTGTTAACAGATTCTTTTTGTGTTCCCAATTGAATAGAACCATGTTTTTCTCCCTGATTTACAGCTTTAGGTTTTGTTTTATATATTTTTCTATCTACCTCTTTTCTTGTCCATCACTGTTACTTATATTTTGAATCTCTGTCACTGGTTTACACATTTGGGATTTCTAAGGTTTTTTGAAAAGTTGAATCTTCATCATTGTAAAATTACATTAAAGATGTTTGTGGCCCTCGCTGGTGGCCCAGTGGATAAGGCACCAACCTGTGAACCCAAAGGTTGCTGGTTCAATTCCCAGCCAGGGCACATATAACCAGGTTGCAAGCCAGTCTCTAGCCAGGTCTGTAGCTGAAGGCAGGTAAAGGGCAACCATTCATTGATGTCTCTCTCCCTCTCTGCTTCTCTCCTTTCCCCTCTCTCTAAAAATAATAAATTAAATCTTTAAAAAAAATTTTTAAAAATGTTTGTTAATGTTTTTTATACTTGAGTTAACCTTGTCTGAATTAATTAATTAATTATACTGTAGTTATATTACGGTTGTGCCATGTTCCTCCATTGCTTTCCCCTGCCCTGCCCACCTCCCCTTCTCCCAAAGTCAATCCCCATCCTGTTGTCCATGTCCATGGATCATTTATACTTGTTCCTTGACTAGACCTTTCTCCTTCTTTCCCCTCTTCTCCCCTGCACCCTGCCTTCTGGTCATTGTTAGTCTGACCCTTGTTTCCATGTCTCTGGTTCTATTGTGCTCATTTGTTTTGTTCATTAGGCTCCTATATAGGTGAGATCATATGCTATTTGTCTTTCACTACCTGGTTTATTTAATTCACTAAGCATAATACTCTCCAGTTCCATCTATGCTGTCTCAAAAGGTAGGAATTCCTTCTTTTCTTCTGCTGCATAGTATACTATCGTGTATATGTACCAAGTTTTTTGATCCATTCATCCACTGATGGGCATTTAGGTTGTTTCCAGCATTTGGCTATTGTAAATAGCGCTGCTATGAACATAGGGGTGCATAGGTTCTTCTGAATTGGAATTTCAGGATTTTTTGAGTATAATCCTAGCAGTGGAATCACTGGATCAAAAGGCAGTTCCATTTTCAGTTTTTTGAGGAAATTCATATTGTTTTCCATAGTGGCTGTTCCAGTCCATATTCCCACCAACAGTGCACCATGGTTCCCTTTTCTCCATATCCTTGCCAGCACTTGTTGTTTGTTGATTGTTAATGATGGCCATTCTGACAGGTGTGAGGTGGTATCTCATTGTGGTTTTAATTTGCATTTCTCTGATGGTTAGTGATGCTGATCATCCTCTTATGTGCCTATGGGCCCTTTGTAGGTCCTCCTTAGAGAAGTGTCTGTTTAGGTCCTTTGCTCATTTATTTTTTTTAAGATTTTATTATTTTTAGAGAGAGAGGGAGAGAGGCAGAGAGGGAGAAAGATATCAATGTATGGTTGCCTTTCACCTGCCTCCAGCTACGGACCTGGCTGGAGACCTGGCTTGCAACCTGGTTATGTGCCCTGGCTGGAAATCGAACCAGCAACCTTTGGGTTCGCAGGCTGGTTATGCACTGTGACACCAGCCAGGGCTTCATTTTTTAATTGGATTGTCTGTCTTCTTGTTGTTGAGTCATGTAAGTCCTTTCGGCTCTAAAGTCACACATCTTAAGAAATTTTCCCAGACTGCCTGCTTAAATTCACATACATAAAGGCTTAGCCTTATTGAAAAAGGTGTCCCTCCTCTTTCTCTCCATACTACTCTGCCACTGAACCTTCACCATACTTTTAAATAATCTATTTATCCTTTTCTCTGCTTGCTTGGCCGGCTTCATTGGCACATGATTAGTACAGTTGCATAGTGGCTAGCTCTCAGAGGGGCTCCACAATTGAGTTTCAATGATCTGCAGTTATTGTCTTGCACTTTTTAATAATTTTATCCTGAGTTTGTGCTTTGTAAGTGAAGCCTAATAATACAATGGAGGGCGTGTGTATGTGTGCATGAGAGACAGATTGAGAGAGAGATGGGGAGGGACTTAGAACATTGGCTCACAAATATCTGGCTTCCTATTGCCTTTCACTGTCCATGAATAGGTTCTCAGCCATCCAGTCCTCTGCTACGGTGCCCTGGGCTTTCCCTCCTGCTCCCAGTGACCACTGCAGCTGTTATCTGTTATGTTTTTGGAAGGGGAAGCTATTAAGTAAATGCTCTTTGATTTGATAATGTAATTAAAGAACTGATTTTCATTTGTTTTTTATCAGTAAAAGATTTTGAAACTGCACCAAGCATTTGGGATAAAAATTCATTCAGAAAAAAAAAAAATATCTATATCAGGCAATCAGAGGTGAGTACAGAAGTGCAGAAAAAGCTCTAATTAAAGCCCTCTGTCTCTGGCAGAATGGCTGGAAATAAAACTTACACCAAAGAGGAAAGTATAGAAATTCATAGGTTTCTTTCTTTCCCCCCTTGCCCACTCCCTTCCATCCTTCTTTTCTTATTATATTTCTGTTCCCTCATTCTCCATCCCTACATAATCTCATGATAGAGGGTACAACTCCAAGAAGAACCCAGAAAGGCCAAACACTGAGGAAAGGGAAACTTTCTTTCCATTTGGTGGAGCTACAATTCCAAAAAGGTTGAGTCAATCTCCCTCACACCTCCTTGTTTGTTTACTTCTTCTTTCTGTCCTTCTATATACAACTTAAGAGTCATAGTTGCTGTTCAAATGACCAAGAAGTGAAGCCCCAGGGAACCAGCAGCTGCCATGAAGATCTCAAAAGAAGAAGTGACCAGGAAATCCAGATCATAAACTTTATAAACTTAGGGGCTCACCTACAAGGTATGCATGCATAGATATGAAATAAATAAGCATATCAAAAACTGAGAAACTAAAGAAGAGATAGATGATGCTAAAGTCTCTGAACTGACATGTGAGCTACAGCCTACAACAGTGACTTGGAACCTGTGGCCTTCCTCTACTCAGGTTGGATGGCCTGCATAAACAAGAGCAGCAACAACAAAATATTTTCCTAAGCTTCATATAAAACACAGGGTCTCTGAGCATAATACTCCAAATGTTAAGAATACAATCCAAAATTACTTAGCATATGCAGCAGCTCTTACACTTCTTCACAAATACACACTAACATAGATATGGCACATTCACGTAGCTATTATAACAGTGGTCAACTGAGCAACCAGGAATGCTTATACAACAAAGGCTAAATAGAATGTTTCAGAAAAAAAACCCCAGAAGATATAAATAAGAAACAAGGAGATGTTTAGAACTAAAAAATATAATTAAAATAAAAAATGCAATGGTTGGATTCAATAGCAGCATCAAAATGTCAAGTAAGAGTCAATTAACTTAAAAATACATCAATAGGAATTATCCTACCTGAACAACAGAGAGAAAAATATTAGGAAAAAAAGGAAAAAGCCACATTTACTTGTGAGACCATAACAAAAAAACTAACATTCTTATAATTAGAATCTCAGAAGCAGAGGAGAAAGAGTGCAGGTCTGAAAAATTATTTGAAGAGGTAATGACCCAAACTTCCTCTAGTTGGAAAAAAAGACACAAACTTTGAGATTCAAAAGCTGAATCAACCTCAAACTGAATACATCTAAAATATTCAGGACTAGATATATCATAGTTAAAGTTGAATATGCTAAAGACAAATACAAAATCACAGAAGCAGCCAGAGGGGGTAAAAAACAATTCATATCTGATAGAATAATGATTCAAACGATTGCCTATATAACAACAGAAATTGCAGAGTCCAGAAGGATCTAACAACATTTTAAAAGATTAATGAAAAACTTATAAACTCACAAATTTATATTCAGTTCTAGTATCTATCCTTTAGGAATGAAAGTGAAATAATGACAGTCTCAGGTGAAGGACAACAAAGACAACTAATAACCAATAGTTTTGTTCTAAAAATGCTTTCTAAGGTTCTTCAGACTAAAGGATAAGAACACCAGGAAAAAAGAAAGAGCAACAGAAATGATAAGCATCCTGGTAAATATAAACAAACTATTCTCTTTTGAGTTCTTTAAAATATTTCTGATGGTTGAAAGCAAAATTTATAACTTCTGCTAGAGGTCTCAATGTGTATTGATGAGCTTTCTACATTAGAGGTGAAGTGGTAAAAAACAAATGCTGACTAGGCTATGAAAATTTAGCCCTGGCTGGTGGCACAGTGAACAAGGCACCTGTGAACCCAAAGGTTGCTGGATCGATTCCTAGCCAGGGCACATAACCAGGTTGCAAGCCAGGTCTCCAGCCAGGTCTGTAGCTGGAGGCAGTTGAAAGGCAGCTATACATTGATGTCTCTCTCCCTCTCTGCCTCTCTCCCTTCCTCTCTCTCTAAAAAATAATACATAAAATCTTAAATAAAAAAAGTTAAGCAAGTCTTTCGCAATCCTTAGAACAACCGTCAGAATAAAAAAAAAGAAAAACAAATATACTCAAAATCATAAAAAAGTTAAAACAAATGAAAAATTCAAATAACATTTTCTACCCAAGAGGTGAAAAGAAGGAATCAACAAAAAGAGAGGACAAAGAGTAAATAAAACAAAATATGGTAGATCTAAATTCATACTTATTAATAATTATATTAAATGTAATACTTACACAAACTAATGAAAAGACATGATTTGATTACCATAATGAAAAAATATGCACACATATGATACACAAAAATTCTTTTAAAATATAGCGATGCAAATTTATTAAAAGGACTGTCTAAGGACACAAAACAACTCATACAAAATCCCTAAAACCAGAAGAAACTTAGCATGTTGAATGATTTACTGTTATGTATGTTTATGATTGCATGTAAGAAATGAGAGTTTATATCTATATGAATATATTAAGGCAAGTAATTCAAGTTATGGAATTGGAGACTATTTTATTTTGCTGGGACTTATTTTCATTTTTTTACATTTTCTCAAATGAACATTACTGAATACCTTCTAAAATAGGTTCTAATAAGTGCTTTTGGAGAGAAAATAGAGAAACAAATACTTTTGTAGTTGGGAAGAAAAAGGTTAATATTCTACATTCATAAGAAAGGAAAATTATCTTAGAAACTGATAAGCTCAATTTAGAAAACTGAACATTTTAGACTGAGAAGTAATAATTAGTTGAAAGTTCAAAGT
This sequence comes from Noctilio leporinus, assembly GCA_004026585.1. Taxonomy (NCBI): domain Eukaryota; kingdom Metazoa; phylum Chordata; class Mammalia; order Chiroptera; family Noctilionidae; genus Noctilio; species Noctilio leporinus. Next base: position 438,112 of record PVIW01000013.1, read on the forward strand.
TTAGGTGCAAATTTCAAAAGAATTGTTAAGAGCTAGAGATACAGATTGAGAATATCAGCAGATAAATGGAGTACAGGTTTAGAGGTCATAGGTTAAAAAATCTATGTATGGAAAGCTAATTTCTTGAAATGGCTGAGCATACATCATGCAATTTTGCATTCTGAAGTAGTGGCACATGAAGATTTATTATTAATATTAATTGGGGAAGGTGGATGTTATATCCTAAGGGCAGTGGTGTTAATATGCATAGCTATAAGAACATGTGGTTCCTTCTCTATATTTTACTACTTAAACACACCTCTGATTATTCTACTAATTTAACCTTCACCTAATTTCACTAAATTACTTATAAACATCAGCTAGTAAAAGTTAATTGAAGAAACTTAATTGGATATTTTGAGTCTGGCCTTACCACACCATTAAGTCATTCTTTTGACTGATAGTTTCAATGAGACATCAGTTGAAAGCAAAAGCTTGGGAAATACAGGGTGTGTGCAATAAAGTGGCAAAATTTTAGTAAACTAAACAACATAACACTAAAGTGTTATATTTTGAAATAAATTTATTCTTATATGTAAATACATAAACATAGTCATTTTTTTAAATTGTTCAAAAAAGTTGCCATATGCTGCAACAATAGACTTGATTCAACTTTGGAATCTTGAGCACGTTTTCATTAACTTTTCTTTATCCATGGACATCATCATGTTTTCAATCTTAGCTTTAACAGCCTCTTTATTGGAATGAGGTTGTTTATTAACTTTTCTCTCAGAAATGCTCCATACATAATAGTCTAAAGGATTTGCATCTGGTGAACTAGGCAGCCAGAATTCCTTTGACCAGAGTTCAGGAACATTGATGCTGAGAAATTCATGCACTTTTTTGGCATTATGTGCTGGTGCACCATCTTGTTGGAAGATAAAATGACATCCATTTGTGACTTGCTTCATCCATGGTACAACTATTTCTCTCAAAATGTCAAGGTAAACATCAGCAGTCACTTTCAACTCTTGTGGAAACAAATGCAGGGTCATGATATCTCCTTCATTGCTGACAGCACCTAACACCATCACTGTAGCAGGAAATTTTGTTTTCATGACAATTGAAACTTCATTAAGATTCTCACAGAGCCACCTGTTGTTTATTCTGGTGACTATTTGGTCCTGCTGAAAATTCTTTGCATCAGAGATGAAAATCAGAGGATTATTTTCTTTGGGATATCTTGATTTTGTTAGCAGTGTCCTTGCTTTTTCAAAGCACCTTTCCTTTGCTGTGTCATAAACTGACCTCTTATAAGAACATATAATCTGTAGCTGATATCTTTAGCAATAATCTTACAAATCTTTGTATCTGACATCTGCAGTTCTCTTCCTATGGAGTGCACTGACTTTCCTGGATCTTCATTGCTGACCTCCTGGATTCTGTGTACAATTATCTGGACTTGTGCAATCCTTGTATACCTTATGTGTTTTCCTTGTTGGTGTGGCAACATCAGGATCAGCAGCATACATTTTGTTCACATTGTCAACTGTACATAAAGGGATGTTCTTGAAGTGCGCAATTTCCTTAGCAGTTGGCCCTGCACACAGTCCAGGAATTATGGTCGCTCTAATATCATATTCCTTTGACATGACTGTTGCTCTCAGAATTTAATACTTTATATCTGAAACAATGATGTTAAATCATAACCTTAGAAACATCGTTTTTCAAAATTAATAAGAAGCACCTGAAATAAGGAGATGCAAAGTTATTGCCAATTGATCATGGGCACCTTGTATATGTTACTGCCTTTCTTTTATAGGCTGCAAATGAAGCAAATCCTGTTGAGCAAATAGCTTTCTGTTTTTTAGTGAAGAGTGCATTTATTGAGTTCCTGCAAAGATGATAGGCATCATTATTTGGTGGCCTCAGGTGTTTAAAAATATTCATTTAATTATCATAGGTAGTAGAAAGGAAATAGCAGGATTAGGAAAGTTAATTAACTATGGATGTGTCAAAAACAATTGCTGGGATCTGAAAATACTGTATTTACTTACTTAAGTGATTTTGCAGTAGGTCAGGATAATATAAGCGAAAAAGTGGGACAAGATTAAAGGCCCACAATGGAAGTAATCTACAGTCCGTACAGAGAAATACAATCATTCAGGTGCTATATTTAAAGTCTTCCAAAAGTTAACTGGACAGGTACTTCACTCCCATTTACAATTACGTCAAAAATAATAAAACAGCTAGGAATAAATTTAACCAAGGAGATAAAAGCACTGTATACCAAGAACTATAAGATTTTGATGAAAGAAATTTAAAAAGACACAAATTAATGGAAAGATACTCCATGTTCACACATTGGAAGAATATTGTTAAAATGCCTATATTACTCAAAGTAATCTACAGATTCAATGCAATTCTTATCAAAATTTTAATGGAATTTTTCACAAACAATACTAAAATTTGTATGAAACCATGAAAGATTCTAAATAGTCAAAGCAATATTGAAAGAGAAAAACAAAACTGGAGGCATCACAGTCCCTGGTTTCCAACAATATTACAAAACTATAGTGATCAGAACAGTATGGCACTGGCATAAAAACAGACATAGATCAAGGAACACAGAATAAAGAGCACAGAAATAAATCCATGTGTATGTGTGGTTAATTTAATTTACAACAAAGGAGGCAAGAATCTACAATAGGGAAAGGGCAGTCTCTTCAATAAATGGTACTGGGAAAACTGGACAGCAGTGTGTAAAAGAATAAAACTGAACCACTATGTTACACCATAGACAAAAATTAATTCTTATACCATTTACTGTCACTATATATTGGGTTTCTTTTTCTAAAACAATGTACATATAAATAAAATCATCCATCGTAGGTACTTTTATTTCTAACTTCTTTCACTCAACATAATGATTTTAAGATGCATCATGTTTTTTATTTTTGTTTTTAACAGTGGTATGTTCAACTTTATTGCTGAGTGTATTCTTTTGCATGGACAGTCCATATTTTGCTTAGTCACTCAACAGCTGATTAACACTTGTATTTAGTTTTTGACTAGTATGGAAAAAGAAAGTTACTATGAATATTCTTATAGAGCTCTTTGTCATGGACATATGCTTTTATTTCTTTGGAGCAAATACCTAGGAATGGAATGGCTCAATTTTTTGATAGGTGAATATTTAACTTATAAAGAGATTGTTAGATTTTTAAATTGGTTGTGCCATATCATATTCCTAAAGCAGGGTATGAGAGTTCATGTTGTTCTAAAGCTTCACCAATAATTGTGAACTTAGGTCCTTTTAATTTGAGCCATTCTAGGAGTTGTGTATTAGCATCACATCATGTTCTTAGTTTGTAATGCCCTGATTACAAATGATTAATGATGTTGAGAATGTAGGCTTATAAGACATTTGTATATGCTCTTTCATTAATAACCTATTCATATCATTTATCTATTTTTTCTATTGCATTAATTCTTTGCTGTTCCTCAGTATCTGTGGAGAATTGGTTCCAGGACCCCCTTTGAATGCCAAAATGCTCAGACATTCAAGTCCCTTCTAAAAAATGGTGTAGTATTTGTAGATAGTCTATAGATAATCCTCCTGTATGCAATATGTATAACACCTAATATAATGTAAATGCTATATAATAGTTGTTCTATATCATTTAGGGAATAGTGACAAGGCAAAAGTCTGTACTGCTCTACACAGATGCAACCATCAGAGGCCCAACCACATAATACAGGTCAGCAACACATGTAAAATTTTTGTCCAATATTCTCCATCCATGGTTAGTTGAATCCACAAATGTATAACCTGCAGATATAAAAAGCCAACTGTATTGAGTTGTAAGAGTTCTTTGAACATTATAGATTCAAGTCCTTTGTCAGATTTAAGAATGCTTATTCCAATTTATGTCTTGCTACTTATTTTCTTTATAGTTTCTTTTAATGTGCCCAGGGGAAGCGTTCTCTACCCCAGTCAGGCTAAGACGCTCATTTTTGGTCAAACAGGTAGAGTTGTGTCTGTCATTTGCAAGAGAAGCTCAACTACAATAGGTTTCCTGTTTGGGAGGCTTCTCCTCACAAGCCTGAAATTCTCCTACCCTGCACACAGACAAAGGCAAAATAAAAAAAAGAAGCAGTCACAGCAAGTGTCCTAGGCTAAGACATTTTTCAACCATCTGGGGATATCAAAGCGACCCTGTGGCACTGATAAAATGATCCCAATACAAGCCCTCCCCACTAGGAAACAGTCCTTGGGCTTCTGGGAAAAATTGTTTTGCCCATTTAGGCAACATCAACAGAGATCAGTAAAAGCACAGGCAGTGCCAGATAAACCAAACAGGCCAAAAACCATTGCAAAGGCTTTAAAAATTAAACTACAATTGCAAACAGCCTTGTCTCCTCAAATTTATAATGATAAGAACCCCCCCACCACCAAAAAAAATAGAGGCCCTGGTTGATGGCACAGTGAATAAAGCACCGGCCTGGGAACCCAAAGGTAGTTGGTTTGATTCCCCAGTCAGGGCACATAAACCAGGTTGCAAGCCAGGTCTCCAGCCCGGTCTGTAACTGGAGGCAGGTGAAAGGCAACCACACATTGATGTCTCTATCCCTCTCTGCCTCTCCCTTCCCCTCTCTCTAAAAATAATAAATAAAATCTTTAAAAAAAGAAAATGGAGACAATACTCTAAATGCATACACACCAAGCAACAGAGACCAAAACTATACAAAGCAAAAGCTGATAGAGCTAAAAAGAGAAATAAACAAATCTGCAATTATTGTTGGGGGCTTCAACCCACTTATCTCACTCAGAAATTGAAGGAGCTCTTACAAAGAAAATCAGCAAAGGCATAAAATATCTGAAGAATGTCATCAACCAAAAGAATATATTTTACATATATAAAACATGTCACTTAACAACATAAGAATGAACAATATTTTCAAGTGCCCTTGGAAATCAAACAACATAGACCAGACCCTAGGTCATGAAACAAACTTCAACACATTTAAAAGAACTGAAAAACAGAATGTGTTCTCTAACCACAATCAATTGTTGGATGGTTTTACATCTTGATCATAGTGCTGAGTACATGAACCTACACAGGTAATTAAATTGCATATTTTTATACAGATGAATCAAGTATAAATATTTGAGTACAATGTTAAATTATGAGAGCAGGCATTATTGTGTGTTCCTAATCTTCAAGGAAACACATTAAATATATTAACTTTTATGTTTTTTCCTAGATGCTTTCTGTTAACATGATAAATTATACTGGTTAATTTATGCAAGTTTAATTGTGCTTCTCTTTTTGGAATTAAAACTATTTGTTCATAATATATTTCCCTCATATATTGTTGAATTTGATTTTGGTAATACTTTTAAATATTTTTATACCTATATTTATGGTGGATATTTTCTGCAAATATTTGTTCTAATTTCATTGTCAGGACACAAGTTTAAGGTTAGCTAGCCTCAAAAGATATCTTAGTAAGAGTTCCATCCTCCTCAGTTTCATCTGAAAACTGCAGGATTAAATGTGAGAATGTTTTTTGAAAACATCTGATCATGAAGCTGTCTTTGTGAGACTGTCTTAAATAGTTCATTTCTTTTCTATTTGTGAAACAGATGTATGATGCATGTATTTGCAGAGACACAGAGAGAGAGAGGGAGAGAGAGAAAGGGAGGAGATCCAAGATCTGCAGTTAGAGTCTGAGCTAGAGATGATAGATTCACTTGGCCACCATCTACTGTGTTTTCCAACACAGATGTGTAACCTGCAGCTACCTGGGGCCAAGGGACGCAGGTGCAGCCACCAACTGGCCCTGATGGGTAACTCCAGGAGACTAAGCGCCAGTCCTGCTGGGATGAAACTAATGGATTCTGGAACATTCCTCAGACCATCATCATGAAAACCAGTCTCCCAATAGTTTCCACAGGGCCACACAACAAGCCACCCCCAACACAACTGCGGCAGACAACGGCGAGAACCAGGCACGCCGGAGGAAGACCCGTAGCAGGCGCTCCGGTCCGGCAACGACTTCCGGGTCACGCACAGGCCGGGTCAGCGCGGAAGCCTCTGCAGGACGCAGGTTTCCCAGCCCGCAGCCAGCACTGGCTTCTGCCCCAGCGACACCTCTGTGGTCCGGCCCAGCCGGAAGGCCCCTGTCCCGCCCTTGGGCCTCCAGCCCCTGGGCGCCAAGAGCAGCCGACGCTGAGGCCCTGCCTTCGGGCTTCTCAAACTGCTGGTCGGATGAGGGCAGCTCCACCAGGCCTCGTCACACGTGGGTCCCCCCTCCGCACAGCACCGGCGGCCCGAGGGGGCCCTGGCCCGGGAAGACTCACCTCACTGAGTCCTTAGAGAGCCCACTCGGCCCCGGGGTGAGCCCTCGGAGGCTGGACGGTCCTCAGAGAGGTTGGGGACCGCGTTTGCAACCGCTCGCGGCTCGTGCCACTGGCTGGAGGGGCTTGGAAGGGCCCAGGGGCCTTCAGGGCGGCGCTGCAGCCCCGACGGATGGGAGCCGCCTCCCCAAGCTCAGCATCCTGGCGACCGACGGCCGCCTCCCGAGGTGAGCGCGCGGGCCGCGGTGCGGGGAGGGGTGCTCGGGTGCCCCTCGTTTGCGCGCAGTGGGCAGCGCCGTTAAATGGCTTTTTGGAAGGGCGGGCGGGTGGGCGGGACGGGCTTTTGCAGCCCTGTTTCTGCATCTCCCCTGGCGTCAAAAAGATGGTTGTCTGCTTTGCTAGTTTTCTAGTTTGCCTGACTTTTTGTTGCTGTCTACTTGTATCTTTAATTGCGCTAATTTCGAATTACATTTAGTTGTCGTTTTCGTGTGTGCCTTTGTTTTCAAAATTTGTTTGAATGCAGAATCTTGGGCCATTCACGTTAGACCTTAAAATTGTTTTAAATCTTGAGTACTTGAAGGTAAGACGTCCCCTGTAATAATTGTTTTAGTTCTATTCCCCAATTTGTAGATGCTGTATTTTGTAAGGTCGTTCCATTCGAACGATTCTATCATTTCTCCTTTGGTTATTTTCCTCTAACAATTTATCTCAAAGTGTGTTGTTTAATTGAAAGTATTTGCAGTTTTTCTAGGTATGTTGTGTTTATTGACACCTAATTTAATTACATTGTGGTCAAAGAATTTATTCTAAATGATTTCAATTCTGTTTTATTGAGTCAGACATTTTATGTTCCAGTTTATGGTTCATCTTGGCGAATATACAAGCATTTAAAATAAGGTGTTTTCTGACATTATTATATGTAATGTTGTATTATTACCCATTAGACAAGGTTGTCTCGATTTGTTTTCATGTCTAGTGGTTCAATCAGGTGTTTAAGGAGACTCTTAAAATCTCTTACTGTGATTAGGGAGTTATCTAGTCTCCTAATAGGGTAGATTTTACATCAGTGTTTCAAAGCTTGGTTATGAGGTTATACACATTTATGGTTATTATATCTTGACTCTTTTGTGCTGAGATTTAGTTTATTCATACTATTCCAACTTGGCTTTTCCTAAGCCTCATTTTTGTATAAAATGATGTTTTGCACACATTTGGGGCATTTTGAACTATTATTTCTTCAAAAATATTTTTTTCTGTCATGTTTTCTTTTGCCAGTAGTTTTTGGGCTCACTTTATATGTAGTTTATATTCTTGATATATCCCACAGGTTTTCCAAATATTTTTCTTGGTCGTCTTCAGACTGCATTATTTCTATTGATCTATTTTCAAGGTTACCGAGTCTTTCTTCCATCATCTTCATTCTTAGCAGAAGAACGTTATATTTATCTATTGAGTTTTTCAGGAATTTTTTAAAGCATTTTTCATCCCTTTTTTTCTTGCTGATACTTCCTGAGTTTTATACATTATGAGCATTTCTCCATCATGTTGCTTTAAATCTTTAAAGTTTTTGTATGATGATTCCAACATTTGAATAATCTCAAGGTTAAAATCTGTTGATAATTTTTCTTTTAACAATGAATGACATTTATGTCATTTGTTATATGAAATTAATTTTGATTATGCCCCAATTATTGTGGGTGTGATATTATATAGATAATTTACATTCAGTTATATTCTTCTAAAAATGTGTTTTGGTTTCTTTTAATATGCAATTAATTGGCCTACTTTAAACATTTTATTACATCTCAAATCTCAGGTCAGTTACTTTAGCATTCATTGCAAGCTACTTTGAGTCTATACCATGCATATATGGTTCAGAAAGCAGCCAGAGATTTGGATAGGGTCTATACTTATAATTTGAGACTTGTCTGTGGCTCTCTCCTCTCTAGAAGTCTCCCCTCACTTTTTAGAAGTACGGTTGCCTTGAAATATGTCTTATGTTTTTTCAGGTTAGGAAGTGTGTAGGTTTTCTGTAAGTTACAGTCATCTCACAGATTGAAAATGTTGGCCTAACTTCAAACTAAATCCAAGTGGGGAAAAACCCATATAACTCACACAATAGTATTCATTTTTAACAAGTGTCAACCTCAGCTCAAGAATGTATTTACATTTCATCATTATCCTTTGCTTCATAGTCATTGATTTCTTTTTGTAGGTTGTCTGAATTTCATAAGGTGTTATATCTGGGAAGGTTGGGCCCAGTAAAAACGATTTGACTACGTTACAAGAGATAGTTCTTGTCTTCATTTTTTATTATTTCTTTTTTCATAATTTTATGTAGGGAGGCAGGAGAAAGAGGAACCAGCAGCAACAGAGCTGGGGCTGGCCTGGCTCTCCTGGTCCCCAGTGGATGGTGTATGTCCTCAATATTAGGCAATACAAAGATGTATTTGTGCCCTGGTTGGGTGGGTCAGTTGGTTGAAGCATGGTCCTGTACACTATAAACAGTTGCAGGTTCAATCTTAAGGCATGCATGGGGGCAACAGATTGATGTTTCTGTCTACCTAAAGTCAACATACATATCCCCGAGTGAGGATTAAAAGTACATTTTTCCCAAAAATGTTATTTGTACATATGATCTTCTAATTTGTATTGTTGTTTTATACATTTGTGGGAAAGGAATCCTCAGTTGTACCTCACAGTATCTCTTTTAGGTTTATAGCCCTAAGCATTACCTACTGTTCTGAGATCCATACAAGGATTGTGAGGATTCTAACTTCAACATATATAAATGCTCAGAAGGTAGAAAGACTTCAAATCAGCCATGTCCTTTGCCTAGTATTTTATTTTGAATATATTATACAGTTAATAAGTAAATGAGTGATTAACTTTATTAAAATTATTATTGCACTATATAATTTTCTGTTTTCACTAAGCTATGCACAAACCTTCAGTGATAGTACATTTTGTATATGTTCAGAAATGATGACCTTAATTTAGATCAACTTTAGAATTATCAACAGAAAATACAACATTGCTTTCATAAAAATTTAAAGGGAATTTTAAATCTTATATGTTATCTTTGTATTGCCATTTTTTCTTCAGAAATGCTATGAGCTTGCTAATTTAATATAAAGCAGACACCTTACACTTATTTGTGAGGGAAAAGTGCAATCTGGGTGTCAGCCCCCTTGATGATTGAATAGCACAAATTAAAATACATATCTGTCTTAATTAATACTTGAAATGCATCAATCAAAGACCAATAGGTGAACCAAGTAAGTTTGCTAAATTTACTGCCACAGGTATGTCATGAGAAAAAAATTCATAGCTATCATTAAAAAATGCTGGCCCAGATCCCACTATGTTTATGGAGCATTTGATAGTCTGTACACATACATTTTTTTCCTATTCTTTGGTGATATATAGCAAGGCAACTCCCTAAAAACTGAAAATGAGGGAAATAAGATTTACTGACCTTTGCCAGTTAAGCTTGGGAATATACATTTAATAGGGGAATTTGGTAAATTATACAATCATGAAATTTTTATAGTAAGTTATAAGAAAAGCTTATGGGCTTACTGTAGTCAGGTTAGTCTACTGCGGTAATAGACAGAAGAGAAAACAAGGCTACAGAGAATGATATTAATACTGACAGGGAAAATTAAAGACATTCAGAGAAGATAAAAATAGCCCAAGGAAAAAGGAGCCTATTTATTTAGTAAATGTTGAAATATTCCAGTAAATACTCATATTGAAAGTAAATATTTTCAATTACATTGAAATTGGAATGTTCATTGCATATTCAATAGGTCAATTTATAATCAGAAATATACAGAAGCTACGAATATACTATTACCATTTGGATTACTTAACTGGATTAAAAAAGATAAAGATAATGATGAGTGATATATATCAAGTGCTCACTATTCATTATCTCTTTCTGTACTAATGTCTGTGCTCTTTAGTATTTCTATTTTTTGTGATAGTTCAATAGTATAATGTAAATTAATAAATTATGTTACTGTTGTCTGTGTACTCTGGTATTATGTTCATCTGTTAGTTTAGATTATGTTTGTTAGATTAGGTACTTTTTAGAGCAGATTACTTCTGGGCATTGAGAGCAAGCCTGAGTTTGCAAGCTTTTATGGTAGTATGTCTAATTAATTGAGATAATATTTGATGTTGCTTTTTAAATTCATCATTCCATTCTTGCTCTTTAATGACATTTATTAACAGATTTATAAAGACTAAAATTCTATATGACTTATATATAAAGTAAGTAAATTTAGAAATATGAATGTAATAAAATATGGCTTGCTGTTCACAGAATAAGCTAAATGGTGAGCTGTGGAACAGCAGAATTGACAACAGTAGTCCTGTGCAGAATAAGCAGAATAAAATCAGTGGAGGACAGAGAATGTCATATAGTTGGAGCAGGGAACATAGAAAGAGGAGATAACATAAAGCAAAACAGCCCTGGCTGGTGGCACAGGGGATAAGGTGCTGGCCTGCAAACCCAAACAAAGGTCACTGGTGTGATTCCCAGCTAGAGCATATAAAACAGGTTGCAAGCCAAGTCTCCAGCCAGGTCCCTCTAGCTGGAAGCAGGTGGAAGGCAACCATACATTGATGTTTCTCTCCCTCTCTTTATCTCTCCCTTCCCCTCTCTCTTAGAATAATAAATAAAATCTTTAAAAACAAAACAAAACAAAAAAAAAACCTGAAACTTTTTGAGGAGTAAGCCCAACGAGAGGATGATAATACTAAGAGGGCAAGCCTAACTTCAGGGTGGGAGATAGAGAAAAAGAACATGAATAGGAAAAACAGGCCAGGTTCTGGGCATTGGATTCAGATTTAAAAACAAACAAAAAAAACTTATTTCCTTTAGCAAAGGTGCATTGTATTATTTTCTGGTTAATATAGGATTAATTTTTGTCATAAAGAATGAAGATATTCCAATTAATAGAATATACTAGACCAAATAAAAACCTTTTTTAAAAATTATTTTTAAAATATTTGATTATTTTTAGAGAGAGGGATTGGGTGAGAGGTAAAGAGAGAGAGAGAGAAATCAATGTGTGGTTGCCTTTCACCTGCCTCCAGCTATGATCTGGCTGGAAACCTAGCTTGCACCCTGGTTATGTGCCCTGGCTGGGGAATTGAACCAGCAACCTTTGGGTTTACAGGCCTGCACCTTATTCACTGTGCCACCCAGCCAGGGCCAAATTCTTTATTCATGTAAAAAGAAGAAGCTCAGCCCTGGCTGGTAGCACAGTGGTTAAGGCGCCGGCCTGAACCCAAATGTCGCAGGTTCGATTCCCCAGCCAGGGCACATAACCAGGTTGCAAACCAGGTCTCCAGTCAGGTCTATGGCTGGAGGCAGGTGAAAAGCAACCATCCATTGATGTCCCTCTCCCTCTCCGCCTCTCTCCCTTCCCCTCTTTCTAAAAATAATGAAATTAAAAAAAAATAAGAAGAAGCTTACCTCTATTTTAGTAAAGATACTACTGGAAGGAGTACAAACTTCTGTTATTGTGGCTAGATAAATTTCAAATTTATCAGTGAAGGATGATGTAAATTATTTTTTGTATTGCATATATGCATATGTGTATATTTAAGCAATCTAGGAGATACTGATTTGTCCCAGGTCACGGTTATCCAGGATTTATAGTGAGAATTTTTAACCTCCTCTTTCCATTCACATATAATGCAATTGTAGTGGTAAGCTGGATGGGCTTTGGTTAAGATGTTAAAGTACATTGGTCCACACCACACTTTAATTCTTACTTTATTTTACTTTAGTAAGATAACTATAGTATTTCAATGATAATTTGTCATAATCAAGGAAATTGTATTGTTTCTAACCCTTTGTGTATTTTATAAATTTTTATATGTTAATGCAGGGAAAAGAACTAGATTTAAGCTATCAGTTTATATATTTTTATATTAAAATTTATAAACAGTTTATTTTGTTGTTAAATTCAGCATTAAACTAAATGTTGCAGAGGCAACATTTAATAGCTGTCCATTTTTGCATGGCACTGTTGTTATATTGTTAGTGTTATTGTTGGCTATTTACCCTGTTTCGGATTGTTTTTGGTCTTGTTTTATTTGTTGCTTGTGTTTGCCTCGCTTTCTCATTAAGATTTTACTTCTTGTATTAAGCCTTCATAAATTTCAGGACAAATTTTAGTTGATGTTCTAATATAAGTGGACACTTTGTAAAAAAATTTTTACAAGTTCTGCTATAAATGCTCCCTCAAAACAAAAAGGTCACAAAAAATACTTAGTTTAAAATTTCTTAATACACAGCAATAGTTATAACTCTGTTTTCCTTAATATGTGTACATCTCTATTCAATAATACCGATACATAAAATACAAGTTTAGTCTGCCAAGCCCAGTCAGGCCTGGCTCACAATTTGTACTTGAGGAATTTATCACAGTTTGTGCGAATCGATGGCAGTACATACCACACATTAATTAAATTAAGTAAAACAAACCTCTATCTGAAATTAAATTGTTTCCAGTTAGCAGATGTGTAATGGAGTGCAGAACGCCCAGTCCTCTGAAAATAGGAAAACAGCCTGTTGGAGAAAGTGGATGACAAGGAATGTGAGACACATTGCATAACAATCTCAGGTTAATAGCCATGCCTTCCTGAAGGGGAGAGGGCTGCAGCCCAGAGTGAATTGTGTATCTGACTGTGAAAATGCCCAGGGACGTGTGCCAGGATATGGGGCCTGCACTGCATCCACCCCCTACATGTCCTTGTGTTTCTGGGAGCTTTTGCCCTGACTTAAGATGGCAACCAAAAGAAGGTAAAAGTTATGGAAGAGCTGGCAAAAGTGACACATCATAGGAGGGGCTGGATGAGGTCATGCTGGGAGTTCCAGGCGGAGCATTTAAATGAAGGCAGGCTGTAAGAGAGGAGGTCAGCCATGAGGTCTGGTGTGTAAGAGAAGCCAAGCAGTTTGGTGTGACGAGAGGTGTGACTCAAGAGGCAGCCAGTTGATGAAGCTGCAGGGACCTGCCTAGCCATCCAGATTTGTGATAGATGCTTGGAGTTGAGCCGCAGACTTCTGCTTTCTTGAAAAATGGTACCTCTGGTGTGTTCTGAAACTGATCTGGTTCAGCAAAGGGAGTCAGGACTGTGTGTTCTTGGGTGGTTTTAAAGGGAGCAGTACGTAATGGCAGAAATCTGCCATTGCTCTAAATCTGTATAACCTAAATAAACAACCCCTTTCCTTTTTCACCAAACTCTTGCATTGGGAGTCACACTTCTTGGTGGTGGGCAGTCAAATCCCTCGCTGTTCCAGGACAGCATTGGTGGAGTTCTGTAACAATGGATTCCTTAAACTTCGTCCCAGATACAATTCTTAAATAATCAGGAATTATACCAAATTATTTTAAATATCTCTAAAGCATTGTGGTTAGTTAATTGATCTATTTATGTATGCATGCAAGCATACATCATCTGATTCAAAATTATTCAAAATCTAGAAATATGTTTAGGTACTCCAAGACTATAGTATTGAAAGACATTAGCTAAATCTCCAGTGATTCACAGATGGAAGAGGAACAGGTAATCAGAGATTTAATAGTACATTTTTAGCAGAAGTTCAGGTAAAGAATTATGGAATTTCAGAAGAGGGATTATTGTTTACTTGACATGAGCAGTTTGCATACCTTAATTCTTTCGATTTTAATGTTCTCAAAGCAAAAGATTCTTCATGGGAAATCCATATAATTCCACTTACCTACCTATCAGAACTCACTAGAAATAATTTTTACTTGTGCATCTCAATTAATGAAGCAGATTAAATTCTGTATTCTAAGGGATCTGTGTTTTTAGTGGAGAGAAAAGGAAAATAAGTGCCATTTTAATTTTTAACTGAAGTAAAATTTTAATTTATGCTGTAGAGAAGGAATGTATTTTTAAAGTTTTTCCTTTAATATCAATACTGAAATAATGAGAGGAGAGGAAAGGAAAGGAAAGGAAATTTTTTAAAAAGATTTATTCCCCAATCTAATCATCCTTCCTTAGTCTTCATACAAGACATATTTAGGCAGAAATATCATTGGTGGGGAAAACACAAAATATAATGCATAATTCATTTGTCTTTTTTGTATATTTTCCCATTTCTTTAGTCATGCGTTAAGTATTGTCAGTTTTATGTTAGAAATTACATTAAAAAAAAAGAAATTACATTAAATTACATGAGGTATGTAAACCTAGGTATTTTCTTTATCCCTAATGAATTAAGCCAAACAGGTAATATAAAATGAGTATGCTAACCATAATTCCATGTAAAATAATCTATCAAAAAATGTATTATAGTACCACTTCAACAGTTTGGCTTGATTTATATTGTAGTAAGAGAATGTGTTAGGAGTCAGGCAAACCTGGATTCAAATTCATATGTGACCTTCAACTTTTTTATTTGTGAAGAATACATATCTGAATGCGCTGTTGTATTGATTAAAAACATTAAAAAGAAAGTACAAACCTGACTGAATTAGTGTTACTTAATGCTTCGATTATAGAGCAAGGCCACATCTAATTGTCTGTTTCCTTCTGGAACATTTTAAAAGCAGATTTTGAAGGTCAGTTAATTTGTATTTGTTTAAGAGGGGCTTGACCAGCAATAGAAGAATCTGTTAATGTATCTTCCTTCTTGGAAAATCCAGGCAAACCTGTCATCCACTTCTGGCAAATAAGCAGGATCTTATGGGATGGTTTATGCCAGAAACCACTCCTGGCTTCGTCTGCTCATTTTCTTTCACAGTGGTAGGAATTTAAGTCAACTAGACTCTTCTCCAATTCCACTCTGCCATTTAGTAGCAGTGACTTCCCTTTTCTTGGTTTAAATTTCCTGTATGGTAACCCTGGATGGTAGCACAGTAGATAAGGCACTGGTTTGTGAACCCAAAGGTTGCTGGTTCTATTCCCTAGCCAGGGCACATAACCAGACTGCAAGCCAGGTCTCCAGCCAGGTCCGTGGCTGGAGACAGGTTAAAGGCAACCATACATTAATGTTTCTCTCCCTCACTGCCTCTCTCCCTTCCTCTCTCTCTGGAAATAATGAAATCTTTAAAAAATAATAAAAATAAAAATAATTTCCTGTATGGTTGAATGGGGTAAATAATATCTTCCTGAAGAGATTTGTGAAGATTAAAATATATGATGCAGAGTACATGAGAACATATTTAGAAAGTATTCTTATATTATCATATTTTAACCACCTATTTATATTTTTATATAATATATATATAATAAAACCTTATTTTCAAAAACTGGATAGGACATAGATGAATAAGTAAACTATGACTATTTTCTTTAATTTCATGTTATTCAAATTTTAAGTAAAGTTTGTCATTTATCTTTGATCTTCATATTAATGCTCCCCATTCTCAGACAACATCATCAGATATCAAATATTTTGCTCAACAGATGAAACTTCCCTGGTCTCTCCTCTCTGAACTTGAATAAAGAAAATCTTACTTTTCTTTTCCTCCCAACCTTCGAATGAAAGGAAATATAAACTAAATGAAAAGCTAAACTAATTTTATTTAAGAGGTTACAGCTTTCAGGGTAAGCTTTGGAGCTCTTCACTGTTATTTAGTGAATGTAATCACAGATATTTGTCTTGTTGAGGATTATATTGTGACATATATGTGGTAAGCAGACTTCTATTATATAAATTACCTAACATTTCTTGCTTGGTGTGGCAGAGAACAAAGAAAGCACCCAAAGTTTACTTGACAAAAATATTGCTGTTATTTTTAAAAAGCTTAATGTAAGTTAGTAATCAGGAAGACTATAATCTCATTAATTTTTTTTAAAGATTTTCATTATTTTTAGGAAGAGAGGAAGGGAGAGAGACAGAGAGGGAGAGAGAGACATCAATGTGTGGTTGCGTTTCACCTGCTTCCGGCCACAGACCTGACTGGAGACCTGGTTTGCAACCTGGTTATGTGCCCTGGCTGGGAATCGAACCTGCAACCTTTTTGGTTCGCAGGCTGGTGCCTTATTCACTGTGCCACCAGCCAGGGCTCATTAATTTTTATACACTATTTCAGTCTGTAAAATAAATGATAACCTCTGGTAAATGGTATAGGAGAGATGAACTGGTTTCTATCTAAAGAGCAATGCAGAATTTAACATTCTTAGACACATAGATCAGATTTATAATACTTCATCATGGTCATAATGAAAGGTTTCTTACAAACAATGAGTTCTGCAATTCTGTTTCTTGAATTCCTTCTTTCCTTCCCACTTTAAACAAATATGTGTGTTTGTGTGTGTTTAAATATAAATATATGGATTCTTTTATGCATGAGTTACTGATGAGTGAAGGAGATAGTAATCAGATAAAATAATTAAAACTTAATATAAAAGTATATACAAAGTTATATAAGAACATTAAATAAAAACTTACATAAGAGTATATAAAAGAGGACTGATTTAGTCTGGATATACTAGGGGAATCTTACCCAGGTAGATTTCAAGGGTAACCAGGTTTTATTCTGGAGGCATGAAATGTGAAGATATTCAAGGTAGAATAACATTTTATTTAAAGCTCTGATAAGGAAATTAGCATCACAGTTTTGAAGGTCTGGGAAAACACTAGTGTAGTGTAGCCAGAGCACAGAGCCAAGAGTTAGTAGTAGGATATGAATCATTTAAAAAGATTTGTGATATTACATCAAAATTACCCAAAGCACTTTTAAAGGAAAATGTCAAGTATTATTCTGTATATAATCAGACATCTTTTCTACTGTATAAACTATTTATTCCTGAAATGAAAGGCTATTTTTTTTAACATTTCTAAGATAATTAACTTAGATCAGAGAACTTAGACTATATAAAAAAGATCTCTGAAAGAGAAACATGACTCAAAAGCTAACACTCATATACATCCTAAAAATATGTCTTAGAATAGTCTTCATTGTCAAGTCAAATGATGAGTTACTACAACCACATCTATAATTGTAGCAGCTTCTATTAATTATCTAATATGTGGTATTGCTGTCAGGTAAAACATAAATCTCAATAGCTTATAATAACAAGCATGTTTTTTTTTCTTATACTCATCAACCTAAGTTGACTGATTTTATTGATCAAGGAAGAGAAACTTACTTGGATTGCCTATGAGCTGAACTTGGCTACAGCTGCAGTTTGGAGCCAGGACTGTTTGAAACTTCTCTGTGTTCTCTTTGGACAAGCTGCAACATGGGACATGTTCTTCTCATGTCACATGGCAGGAGCATAAGTATAAACATCTGACACCTCTTTAGACCTTAATCTGGAGCTGTCACAATACTGTTTTCACTTACGAGCTCTCCAATGGCTAAAAGCAAATTGCATGGCCAAGCCCACCTTCGTTAAGGGTGAAGAAATATAATTCTCCCTTCTAATGAGAGGTAGTAGAAAGTCACAAGGCAAAAGATACTGATAAATAATGCTAATTCAGGAAGGATATGAAGAGTTCTATCATTCATTCACCCCAGAGATGCAACTAGAGTTGCAGAGACTGCAAATTCTGGAGCTGCTGAAGCCTCAGATTAGGTAGCCTGCAGTTCTAATAGGCATACATTGACATTTCCACCTCAGGATATGTGACCACACCAAGGAGACCTTATTGCTGGGAGTCACCAGGTTCCTTATCTCTGAAACCATCTGTCAAAACCAATCAGATCTCTATCTATCAATCAAGAAACAGGCATTATGGGCAAAGTTATGAACATCTAGTTTGCTTAAAGTTTATTTGTGGGGAAAATTCAATAATCTGTAATATACTTTCATTTCCCCAAGCACTTCTAGGTCACCTTTATTATACATTATTCACTCTTCCATTTTGTATTGTATTTTCTTTTATTTTTCTTGTAAGGATTCTATTCTCCTTCAGGTGATGCTTCAATGTTGTTTCTTTTTGTTTTCTTAAAATGGCAGGTTTGAATGAAAGCAGAATGAGAGAAATTACGTGGGGTGGTGGCAAATTGAGAGAAATAATTTGAGTTAGATTAGATTACCTAAAAGAAAAAAATGCTGTTCAGTTTCATGTTTGGTATGAACCTAGGGTATCTAAATGAGGAAAACGGCAGTGGTGAAAGGGGATGAATGGAAAGAAAGTGATAATGTATTTTCTTTATTTGTTTATGATCTTTTATCTGACTTTTCCTCCAATAGTTAAGTGTGTCATCACTGTTCATCAGTGGTGATTTATATTCTGGCACAGCTGGTTCTATTTTTTGAAAAATATGCAAGATTTGAATAAGCAGCAGCAGTTTTAGATTTTTAAAAACTGATATTATGATTGATTTTTTTTGTTTGTTTTACTTTCAAAAGAATTTGAGTAATTGAAAGGTAATAAGTATTTAACAGTAAAATATCATCATAAAATGGACCTTAATCAGTTTTTGCTAATAAATTATTGGGCTCCTTGGTGTCATATAAAGTCAGTTAATATTTTATCTTCATATTTTAATGAGTAGGAATTTAATCAAAACCGTTTCATCCTCAATATTACCTCACAGTAGAAAGTAGATTCTGACTATATGCAAGAAATGATCAATTCTGAAATAGGGTCAATGTTATGTCCAAAGTTGAAAATTTAATTACTGTTCTACTATTTTGTTTATTTAATAATAATAGGTTAAAAATTAACCTAGTTTATTCATAAAAATGTTATATAATAGTTTAATGATTATAATACTTTTAAAATCGTTCTTTCCTTTATACTCATAGGAACCCTATGATCCAGGTAGGCCAGTAGTAATTTTTCCATTTTTTCTGTTGTTACTATGGACAGAGTGTTGGCAGCCAGTGGCAGGGTGAGTGCAAGTAGGCCATTTCAGAGGGTTGGGCCATGCAGGGCTGCACAGAGGACATGAAGACACTGGGATCCAGGGGTGCCCCAGGAACTCCAACCAGATTCCCCTATGCATTGGCACTGTGTCCAGCATCAGAAGGTGGGTTGAGAGCTGGAGCAACTCCAGGCTTCCTGATGGCAGATCCTCAGGCCCCTGCCTCCCCACTGACCCTGATACCATAGACAGGAGCACAGTTGGCAACGGGGAAGATTCTTAGACTGAGCATGCCAAAAGCTAGGAAGGTGAATGGACAGGGCCACAGCTCCAAAGATAATTGAGTAGAGAACAAAGCTCTCCCTTCTCTATCCTTATAAGAACCACAGGATTGGTTAGTATTGGGGATTGCCTTTAGGACAGGAGTTCATCCAGCACCAGAATAAACCTTCTTTTTCCACCAACACCTGTCTCAAGAGTTTGGCTTTTGTTATGGTTGGCAGCCAGACCTGGATTTTGGTTGCAATGTTAGCAAATTATGTCTTAGATAGTATTCCTGCTAACATGGACCTAAAATGTTGGTGGGTTTTAAATAAAATAGGTCTGATGACATCAAGTAATATGTATGCTTCTTAAAATAAAATATACTTACATCTGTTAATGGAAATGTCTTATTTTAGAAAACAAATTCCTCAGCCCTGTGCTTAAGCAAAAAACCTGTGGTTAAATTTGTACATGTTCCGCAAATCACGTGGAATTATATCACATGGTCACTTGTAAATGTGAAATTATTTATAAAAACATTCACCTTTTAAAAATTTGCTGCTTACTAGCTATGCAACTTCAAACATCCAATTTAATATCTCAGTGTCTCAGTTTCACCACTCATAAAATGCAAGTGGTAATTTTACCAAGTTTAGACAGTTGCTCTGTAATATGCATCAATATGTATAAAATATTAATTACAGCACTTGGCTATATAAATATTGGTTATTACTAATATCATTATTACTCCTTCTTTTAAACAGAGTGTCAGATGTGGGTGAAGAGGAAAGGTTTACAAGGTCTTTTAAGACAAAGAATAATGATGAAGTCATATAGGAAGTGTACAAAATTGATTCCAGAAGAAAAGAAATGAAAAAATATACAATTAAAGAGTAAACTGAGGTCTCAGTTTTGTCAGTAAATCAAAATTAGAAAACAAATTTCATGCTTAGTGATGTCTAAAAAATGGAACAATGTCTAGATTTAGAACATAGCTATGAAATAATTCATGTGAGGATCATTATGCAGCAAATGCTAGAGATTTTCTGTGTATTTTTAATATTTGTTTTCCCTAAATTGTATGAAAAGACAAGCAGGAATTACTAGAGAAATTAAAAGGGAAATGGTCGCAGGTACACAAATACTGGTCCTTATTTTTGTTATGATATAGCTAAAGAAACTGCAATGGTTGCTTCTAAGTCAATGAAATAGTTAAATGACCAGCACAGTTAGTTGAACTTGAAAGGGAATAAGGGGATTCTGGACTATAGTGCTCAAAATTAGGGCACAGGCGTAATTATAGTTGTGATTCTTTCGTTTCAGCTTTAGCTTGCAAAAGTCGCCATGAAGGATTACCTTCTTGGGTGAATTGTACTGAAAACCAAAATTCCCAAGATATTAAATTTTCTGGCAATATTTGGATGAGGGCTAAACTTTTACAACTTTTATAGTGTTGGGGAAAAGACCTACATGTCACTATCTGCAACTGTTCCAAGAAAGAGTTTCCAACTTAAGGAGCAGTACAGAAGAACCTTGGAGCGTCTGGAGAAAGAACTACAATAAGCAACATCGTTATAGTAAAGTTGAGCAAAATTCAATAGGGAATCTTAAAAACAAATTGTGTGTAACAAGTTCTTAACCCTGACTTTCCCCCCAAAATTTTTGGTTTTAGATGTTTGCGGTTTTTTAACAGTTAATTTATTTTTCAAAAACAGTTTTAAATATTCCAAAGAGATCTGTAGGGTCATAGGTAAAATGATTTTCTCTGAGAGCTGAGTTCAGTAAAATACCTTGTGCTCCTAATTTTTTTTCTTTGGTCTTTCCAATTTTGATTACTTCTCTAGGGAACAGATCAACTATATTAGTGACATTTTCCAGGGTTTTGATAAATCTTTTAATTATGGCCTGCAAAATTTTGTGTCTTTTGCATGTTCCCCTTATGAATAAAAGACTGAATGGGGCAGAGAATAGCATTTCAATATTTTTGTGGGAGTAATCAAATTGTCTAGGTTTATATATAGTGATTAATCTTCTTCCAATATTTGATAATTTCTATTAAAGAGAAATCTACCTATCTTGCCATAATCTGAACTCTAATGTTGACATTATATGTAGCCAGGGGACTGTAAATCTTTAAGAAAACTTGCAGAGATATTGAGAACATAATGTTGGTTGAAATGAACCCTGAAGAAAAACTTATTTAACTCATGGCTAAATGGAATTTTCCAGCTATGGTAAATATGGCCTGAAAATATACTACGTTCAAAGAAGGAGTATTTAAGCTAGTTTAAGAAAATACTATCAGTTATATTGAAAAAAATATATTTTCAGAAGCATTCACATCTATAGCACATTATTTCTTGGTTGTATATTCACAGGCAAAAACACTTCTGGGGTTCTAATTTTCTATTTACAATGGCTTTACAAACATCTTAGTAATTTTTGTTTCCCTTAGTAATGTGAGACTGAGTACTTTCCTATAATACCTCTACTGTTTATAATTCCTATTTTTCATATCTCTCTCAGTTGATAACCTATTTCTTAGGTTGCCACCCCTTCAAGCAAATTGAGTTCTAGAGATATCAATGTCCATTGCATCTATTTCCCAGCCAATATCAGTCATAGAAAATACACAAAGCATTTATAGCAACTGTTGCACATACATATTTATATTATGTATGCATACAGTATATTTTATACATAATTCAACAGGGTATATAATATTACTTACAGCATAAATATTTGCTCTATAAATCTTGATTAAGCATTCACACTTAGCTGCATTTAAAATCTTTCTCATTGGTTGTTGGAACATTATGTTAGTCTGTAGAAAGGCATGTGTATTTCATGCAGATGGCCCATATTCTCTTTATCCATTGATAACATGTACCAATAGATATAAATCATATGAATAGTACAAATTGATTCAAATAATTCTTTATTCACCATACATTCTTTGTTCATGCTTGTGAACATTTATTACCTAAAAGGGAAGGGTTAGCTTTAGGCCTGCCAATTATTTGTCTTTTATTTGGGACACCTAGAAAAGAGAGAAAGGTAAGCTATAAAATCTACCTTAACCATGCTTATTACAGAAATTCTGGAAAACACACAGGGCTTACTAAAAGGAATGACCTTTACTATGAAATGCTCTTATTATGCACCTCTCTCCATATTTGTTACCTGTCAAAACTGAGATCCCTCCAGACGAAGGAAAAGAAGCAGCATTAGCAAGTATGCTGTTACTGTTTGGCCCATGTTTGAGCCATATATCTGAGCTACAAAAACTGTACCATGGTGAAAAAGATAACGGATCAAAAATAAGCAGTAAGTAGAAATGGGGATATTGCGGCAAACAAAATATGTTCATAATTGAGCCATGATCTC
Source organism: Noctilio leporinus (assembly GCA_004026585.1). Classification (NCBI taxonomy): domain Eukaryota; kingdom Metazoa; phylum Chordata; class Mammalia; order Chiroptera; family Noctilionidae; genus Noctilio; species Noctilio leporinus. The sequence continues at coordinate 460,918 of PVIW01000013.1, forward strand.
AGGTACAAATGCAATCAAATTATTTCAATGATAGTGTTTCAGAGCAAGAGAATAATACTGTTAGCTACCTCTGTCAGACCTAGCATTCAGTAGTGGAAGATAATGGGGAAAATCTCTGGCTCTGTTTTCTCCAGAAAAGAGAAATCAGGCTCTTGATGACTTACGTACTATGCCCAAAAACGCCACCTAGATAATTTTTGAAAGAGTGTGGCATGCATACTTAATCTGGCAGGGGGGATACCATGATCACGAAGGTGGTTTTCCCAGAGCAAGGCTTATCCATTGCACTCTGGATGTGCTGACCCCTGCAATTTCCCCAAAGGTGGGAAGCTCCACTGCATAATTGGTGGTAGTGGTGGACTGTGTTTGCACTCTCCAAAAAAAAAGTGTGGCACAATACCCTTTATAACTCAGCAGTAGCCACCTTTTGATTCACTGTTTATAGTCTGTATTTACCATTCTGGTTATTTTTCTGAAAACCTGAGAAAAATACTACCAATGAATCATAAAGGGTAGAGAATACTGACTGGCAGAGCTTGAGTCACCGTGTGTGGCTATTAATCAAGGTGATGCATTGCTAAAATAGCTGCCTGGATATGACAGAAAGCTGATTGCCACTGCCTTCCTAGCATGTCAGAAGTTTATTTGTTACTTGGAGTATATGGAACGTGAATGTCAATAGTATACATTTAAGGAAGGTGCAAATGGAACGTGAAGAGTCTCAAGGGAGGTCAGTTTGGATGTGATTTGTTATCCTGATATGACCGATGATACCCCTCTAGAGATATGTAAGGGACATTTACATGATACCTTGTATCACAGTCAGATAATGACTAGTAGGGGACTGAATATACATAGTTGTCAGTTTCATGGGGCACATAATGTTTTGAGGTGCATCAATCTCCAAAATTGCACGGAATGATAAATATTTGATGGCAGTGATATATGTTGTGGCTGGATCATAACTGACCAGGCAGCCAAAGATATTCTGTGATATTCTTAGAAATGGAAGGACACACACAAGTAAGTGCTTCTATCAAAATAGAAGAGATTCTGTTTCTGCCCATGATGTAGAAACCTAGAAAGAACATTACTTCCAACCAACAGAAGGAGCTAGATAATACAAAATCATAACCTTTCATGAACCTGAGATAGCTGAAGTAACAGAGAAATTAAGAGTTTATATCCAGCAGAAATCAGATAGAAACTCTTGGGTCATCTCCTGCAGAGTATGGGAGGCAGATATGTTGGGCACTATACAAATAAGAAAAATAGAGAAAAAATAATGAATTACTAAAATTTGAGTCTAGCCTAGTGTACAGATACAGAACCCATGAGCATTAAAGAAATGTGTACAGGTATCCTTTAGAGATAATATGGATTCATTTCCAGATCACTGCAATAAAGTAAATATAGGCATACCTCCGAGATACTGTGGGTTTAGTTCCAGACCAACATAATAAAGCAAGTATTGCAATTAAACAGGTGACAACAAGTAATGGAAAGGTTGTAGAGAACAAGGAACCTGCATTCATTGTTGGTTGAAATGTAAATTGGTACAGCCACTATGGAAAACAGATGGCTGTTTTCCTCAAAAAATTAAGCATTCCTTAAGAAATTAAGCATAGAGTTACCATATGACCCAGTGATCCTTCTCCTGGGTATCTACCTGACAATTTTGAAAATAATTATTTGCAAAGATATATGTACCCATATAGTTATTGAGCATTATTCATGACGGCCAGGACATGAAGATAACTAGAGTGTCCTTTGATAGAGGATTGGCTAAAAAAGATGTGGTACATGTATACAATGGAATACTACTCAGTCATAAGTAAAGATGTGATACTGTGCTATCTAGGACAATATGCATGGTCCTTTAGAATACTCTGCCAAGTAATAAATGTCAATCAGAAAAAGTAAGAAACATGATTTCACTCACATGTGGGATATAAAACTGCAACTCAAAGATATAGAACAACAGTAAGGTGGTTAGAGGCAAGGGGATGGGGGTGAGGAGAGTAAAAGGGGGACAAATATTTGGTGATGAAAGATGGTTTGACTTTGGGTGGTAGACAGAAATGCGATATATATATACAGGGTGCACATGATCAATTGGCAAAATTTTCATAAAATAACATACCACAGAAGTGTTATATTTTGAAATAAATTTATTATATGTAAATACATAAACATAGTCATTAATTTTTAATTGTTCCAAAAAGTCTCCATTTGCTGCAATAATAGACTCGATTAGACTTTGGAGTCCGGAGCACTCTTGCATTAAATTTTCTTTATCCATGGACATTATAATGTTTTCAATCTTAGCTTTAATAGCCTCTTTATTGGAATGAGGTTGTTTATTAACTTCTGTCTCACAAATGCTCCATACAGAATAGTCTAAAGGATTTGCATCTGGTAAACTAGGTGGCTAGATTTCCTTTGACCAGAATTCAGGAACATTGACACTGAGAAACTCTTGACCTTTTGGCATTATGTGCTGGTGCACCATCTTGTTGGAAGTTAAAATGACGTCCATTTGTGACTTGCTTCATCCATGGTACAACTACTTCTCTCAAAACCTCAAGGTAAACATCCTGGATTTTCATTGATGATCTCCTGGTTTCTGTGTACAATGTCTAGACTTATGCTATCCTTGTGGACCTTACGCATTTTCCTTGTTGGCGTGGTGATATCAGGATCAGCATTATACACCTTCTTCACATTGTAAACTGTACATAAAGGGATGTTATTGAAGTCCACAATTTCCTTAGCAGTTGGCCCTGCATGCAGTCCAGAAATTATGGTTGCTCTAACATCATATTCCTTTGATATGACGATTGCTCTCAGGCTTTAATACTTTATATCTGAAATAATGATGTTAAATCATAACCTTAGGGACATGGTTTTTCAAATTAATAAGCATGTGAAATAAGGAGATGCAAAGTTATTGCCAATTGATCGCATGCACCCTGTATATATTCATATATATGTATCACATATATCATGTATATGATATATACATATACAAAGATATACATATGATGTATACATGTCATTTCTATGACATTTGAAGCTTAAATGATCCTATTAATGAGTATCACCCCAATAAATTTAAAAACAAAGATGATCATGATGAGTGTGTCATAGGACCAAAACCCAAGGAAGAAATCAGAAGAAGACTAATAACCTTAAGACTGTACACAACAGAATACTCAATAAAATTTTTTTTTTAATATTTTATTTCATTATTTTTAGAAAGAGGGGAAGGGAGAAAGGCAGAGAGGAAGAGAGTCATCAATGTATGGTTGCCTTTCACCTGCCTCCAGCCACAGACCTGACTGGAGACCTGGTTTGCAACCTGGTTATGTGCCCTGGCTGGGGAATCGAACCTGCGACCTTTGGGTTCGCAGGCCGGCACCTTATCCACTGTGCTACCAGCCAGGGCTCAATAAAATTTTTAAAAATCTAATATATTGGAAATATTTTTTGATATAAATTTTTGATATAAAAATTATATCAAAGTGTAGTTTGTCAGGCATGCAAGATTAATTTTAATAGTTGAAAATAAATCTGTAATACTTCATATATACGAAGTAAAGAATGGACAACTGTGAGGTTTTTGGACATTTCATTCCTAATATGTTGTTTAATTGGATATCTTTGGAGCTAAGGTACATTGTGGTTTCCAAATGGGCATTTTGAGCAAGGCTTACAAAAGGAAGGCGAAATAGCATATCAATTTTAATATAACAATGCTGTGCTTTAGTCAGGAGCCCAGGCCTTGGTTTTTCATGCAACTTAGAGCTCTTTTCTGCCTTGGTGCACCTGTCAGGGACACTTTGTGCACCATGATCAGCCTCCCTGCCTTCAAATTTGGAGGGCAATTTCTGGAGCTTTTGTTTGTTACCTCTCAAAACAACCATGTCTGAAAAATTTTGTAGGTATAAGACTTTGGCTCAGGCCCCACACCTAGCTTCAAATATCAGGGAATACTTTTGCATCTGAGTAATGTCCTTGATGAAGTCACCAGAATTTCTTCTACATTATTTTCTATAGGTCAATGGATGCTGACTCACACACTTACATAATTAATGGGGATCATTCAAGTGGATGTTTGCAAAACACACACAGTCCTGCTTCAAGGTGATTTCTGTCTTTCCTAAAATACAAAAGCTACTGGCAACATCAATAGTTGCATTATTATTATCATGTGTGCTATCCAAGGTGCTGTGTCACAGATCAGAGAGTTCTAGAAGAGAAGACCAGTGGTCTGAATTAATTCAGCATTATTTGTTAGGGCACTAGTATGTACCAGGCATTGGTGACATGAAATTAATATGTCAGATCCATATATGTATTAGAAATATCACTTTAGAGACAGTATGGAATGTAAGTGGAAGAGAGAGAAAGGAAAAAGGAAGAAGGCCTTTGCAGGTATCTAAGTAAGAGGTGATAACATCTAGACTGTGAATAACTTAGTCTAGTCATTTTTAGCTGGTTATGACCTATAGCAAAAATAGTCTGGACATATTTTAAGAATAGCACCAACATGACATATGAATTGATGTGAATGTTTGTGGGAACCAGAGTAGTTAATATAACCATTATCATGGATATAGAACATGGAAAAAAGAACAAATTTGGTATGAAGACATAAATTAAATTTTAAACAAGCTGGATTTTACATATCTAATAAGTTTGTAAAAAGTGCTAAGAATTTACAGATAACACAATTAATAGTAACAGTTAAGACTACAGATTATTGTAGTCAAGCAATACTAATGAGGAATATTTCATAGCCAGCGATTATAGAAAAGATGGGGATGGTGAGGTAAAGTACAGTCACTGGGGGAATATAAATTTTCACAGGGCAGGATAGATGGACACTCACAGACACACTAACAAATAAATTCCTTTTTTAAAAAAATATTTTATCCATTATGCTATTAGAGTTGTCCCAGATTGTTCCCCTTAGCCTTCTTCCATGCAGCACCACCCAGTCCCTCAGGCAATCCCTGCAGGATTTTTCATGCCCATGGGTCATGCATTGGATCTTTCGCTACTCCATTTCCTATACCATATTTTACATCTCCCCGGCTGCTCTGAAGCTACCTAGTTGTACTTCTTAATCCTCTGACCTCTCTACCCATTCCTCCACACCTTCCTCCCATCTGGCAACCATTAAAATGTTCTCCATATCCGTCATTCTGTCTCTGTTCTTGTTTGCCTAGTTTGCTTGTTAGATTCAACTGTTGACAGACATGTATTTTTTGCCATTTTATTGTTCCTGGTTTTGATCTTTTTCTTAAATAAGTCCCTTTAACATTTCATATAATAATGGTTTGGTGATGATGATGAACTCCTTTAGTTTTTCCTGTCTGAGAGGCTCTTTATCTATCCTTTGATTCTAAATATCTTTGCTGGATAGAGCAATCTGAGCTTTTCATGACTTTGAATATTCCTTGTTAATCTCTCATAGCCTGCAAAGTTTCTTTGGGGAAAACAGTCTTTTGGGAATTCCCCTATAGATAACTCTCTTCTCCTGCTGCTTTTAAGGGTCTCTCTTTATCTTTAACCTTTAGCATTTTAATTATGATGTGTCTTAGGGCCTCTTTGCATCCATCTTACTTGGGACTCTGTGTTTCCTAGACTTGCATGTCTATTTCCTTCACCAAATTAAGGAAGTTTTCTTTCATTATTTTCTCAGATAGATTTCCAATCTCTTGCTCTTTCTCCTTCCAGCACCCTAAAATGCAAATGTTGGATCACTTGAAGTTGTCTCAGAGGCTGCTTACACTGTCCCTGTTCTTTTGGATCCATTTTTCTTTTTGTTCTGATTGGTTGTTTTTAGCTTGTTTGTGTTCCAAGTCATTGCTTTGACCTTTGACTTCATCCTCTCTACTGTTGGTTACCTGTAAATTATTTATTTGAGTGTATTCTTCATTTCTGACCACATTTTTTATGCTGTTGGGGTCCTCACTAAGTCCCTTCAGCACCCTTATAACCAGTTTTATGATAAGTAGGATTTATTTACGGGATGCAAATAAATTAAGGTAATGCACCGCATAAACAAAAGAAAGGATGAAAGTTGTAAGATTTTGTCAATTAATACATGTAGAAAATTATTTGACAAAATTCTGTAGTCATTTACGATTAAAAGAACTCTCAGCAAAGAGGTAACAGGCAATATTTCTCAACATAGTAATGGCCACATGTGACAAACCCACAACCTTCATCATAGTCAACAGGCAAAAACTAAAAACATTTCCCTTAACAAGATAGGAGGTCTATTTTTACCACTCTTAATCAACATAGTTAGTCACAACACCAGACGAAGAAATAAAGGGCATCAAAATTGGAAAGCAAAAGTAAAACTTCCCTTATTTGCAAATGACATAATAACGTATATAGAGTACCCTAAAGATTCCACCAAAAATCTAAAACTGATAAATAAATTTAATAAAGTACCAAGGTGCAAAATAAATACTCAGAAATTGATTGCATTTTTACACATCAATAATGAGCTATCAGAAAGGGAAACTAATAAAGCAATCCCATTTACAATTGCATTAAAAAAAACCCCTTAAATAAATGTAACCAAGGTGGTAAAAGAACTGTACTGGGAAAATTATAAAATACTGAAGAAAGACATTGAAGAAGATATAAATAAATAAAAGCATCTACTGTATTCATGGACAGGAAGAATTAACATCATCAAAATGTCCACACTATTCAAAGCAATCTATAGATTCAATATCATTCCTGTCAAAATACCCATGTTGTATTTCACAGAACTAGAACAAATAATCCGAAAATTTATAGGAATCACAAAAGACCCTGAATAGTCATAGCAGTCATGTGAAAGAAGACTAAATTTGGAGGTATCATGCTACCTGATATTAAACTCTACTACAAAGCCTTACTAATTAAAACAGCTTGGTACTGGCATAAAAACAGACATATAAGTAAATGGAAAAGAATAGTGTGCTCAGAAATAAACCTATACTTATATGGTTAATTAATATTTGACAAAGGCAAGAATGTACAATGAGATAAAGACAATCTAGTCAATAAATCTTGCTGGGAAAATGAGACAGATACATGCAAAAAATGAAACAAGATCACTTTCTCACACTTTATACAAGAAAAACTCAAAATGGATTAAAGACTTAAATATAAGACTTGAAACCATAATATTCATAAAAGAGAGCATAGGCAGTAAAACCTCTGATATTTCTCTTAGCAATATTTTTTGATTTATCTCCTTGGGCCATGAAAAAAAGGAAAAAGAAAAACAATGGCACTACATGGAACTAAAAGATTTTGCACAATAATGGAAATGATCAACAATGTGAAAAAAACAATCTATTGAATGAGAGAAGATATTTGCTTATGATACATCCAATATAGGTTAATACTCAAAATTTATAAACTCGTACTACTCAACACCAAAAAGTAAACAATTAAAATGTGGGCAGAGAACCTGAATAGACACTTCTCCAAAGAGGACATAGACATGGCCAATAAACATATGAAAAGATGCTCAACATCACTATTTGTCAGAATAATACAAATAAAACCATGATGAAATGCCACCTCACACTTGTCAGAATGGTGGGAATGCAAGATTGGTGCAGCCACTGCAGAATACAGTGTGGAATTTCCTCAGAAAATTAAAAAATGTAACTGCCTTTTAATCCAGCTATTCCACTTCTAGGTATATATTTGAAGAAACCCAGAACACTGATTTGCAAGAACCTGTGCATTCCTATGTTCATTGCAGTATTATTTACAATAGCCAAGATATGCAAGCATGTGTTTTAAACACTTAAAGTTTATTCTATTACAGATTTTACATTTGAATTTTTCTACTTAATCAAATATTTTATGTTATACATGTTTACTTAGCCTAAACACTACAAATTTTCATAAGCCTTATTTTTAATGACATAGGAATTTCAAATCTATCAATCTACCACAATTATTTCATTATACTCATTTAGGATGTCTTCTGTCTTTTGTAAACTAATAAACGTTGCACTGAAGTTTTAAAGAAGTGATATTTAAATTTTGCTCATTTTAAATTTTGATGCATCACACTTTTTACTTAAGAAAAAACTAAACTCACCATCAGTATATCAAAAAGCCTCTACCTTTGCCAAAACTATTGCCACTAAAGAACCATGTTCACTGAATAATTATATTGAAAATATTCAATTTATTGGTTCTGAATTTTATAGTTTGCTAAAATGGCTAGAAAATTTGATAATTTGATTCATCATTGCAATTTCAGATTTTATTAATTTTGTTACTATTTAAATATTCTAATGTTTAGAATGACTGGAATAGTTTTGTTCTCTACTGTAGCCCTTGGCTTAACATAGCACTTTGTTCAGTACATATTATTTTTGAATGATAAGAGTGAATTGATTAATAAATAAATGGATGAATAAATATAGCTATTAATGTATTTTGAAAAATATGTTTCTAATCCTTATGGAAACTCAATTCCAACAAATGCCTGGCACTAGAGTATTTCAAGGCAATATCAATTGTGCAATTTTCCAACAAAGGCTTATATTTTTCATCACTTGTCAGAAATGGCAAAAACCTGTTAAAGACATCAGTAATGTCCCCCTAATTTTTAGTGCCTTCTGTTATCTTGTTTTGAGATGACTTTCCGAGAATCGTTCAGTGTCTGATGGTATACACTTAGGTATTCTGACATTACTAAACATCTCAAGAGTGTGGCTCAGATCACCTGCCCAGCATCTATATATGTATTAAATACCAATAAATATTAATTTCTCACATATCAGTAAGAAAAAAGGGTAAAAAGTCATAAGATGGTAGCAGAGACAGGTTACCATTTGACAATCCAGTTAATAAATTGTTTGGAAGGAAGTTGCTCTACAATTCTTCCTCCCTTTGATCTTCAGACTTAACTGTGCTGAAATCTTATACCTTTGTTCTGTCAGCCTATCCAGTTTTTGTAATAATCATTGCCCTCTTATTTTCTTAGGATGGCTGAGTTCAGAATCAGGAGTGAAGGACTCCTCATCATTCCAGGCTATAGTATCATCAGAGTTGGTCTTGCTCATGGCTGCCATTGAGAACTCTATAAGAAAAGGGTATCTGTTTTTGAGCAAAAGCACTGCCCCTTGGGCTGTCCTTGACCAAAAGCAGAAGGAATTAAAAAAGAAGAGTTAGCTAGAGTAATTCCGAGAGTAGTGGCATTATTTCTGTTAGCTTCAGGTTAGTTGGTATGACCTAAGGAAGCCTCTAGTATACAGGGATAATTGGAACATGTAAAATATCATATTATTATTTGCCCTGAGTTAGATTTTCCAGGAAACAGACACCACCACAAGATTAAACATGATAAAAATTAGGGGATGAAATACCTATGAGAGGAGAAAGGGAGAGGTTCTGAGAGTTGGAGAGCCATCAAAATAGTATAGCAGGGTAAAGGAGAGAACAGGAAGAGGAAAGTAAGGTGGAAGCAACTGAGACTGCAGTGCAGTTATACAAAAGTTCAGCAAGGCTTCCAGGGAGTCCTAGGGTCAAAGTTGCCCATCACAGTAGTTCTATGTCACCCAGAAACAGATTTGCATGTTGTATCCCTGCTGTCCTCCATCATTGGCTGTGAGAGGCAAATAGAAAGCATGCCCTTGGCATGGATGTGGAGTTAAATTTCAGAGCACAACAGCTGGGCCCTGGGTCAATTATGCTTTTTGCAGTGAAGAAAAGTGAGAGGCACATTATTATGACAGCCATATACCCTAAGGTATGGTCTTTCCCAGATGACTAATTGTCTTCTACAGAACAGGAATGAGCAATGACAGAGCATGAGCCCTCTTAAACCGCAACCTGGAAATGCCATAACCATCAATCAGTTTCTAATTGTGCATTAGTAAGCATACTGCAATAATATCTGTTGCTTCTAATCAGCAAAGTAATGATCCAGATTTAACTTTTTTAAATTCTTCAAGTGAAAAAAGGAAACTCAGATGAATTCCTTTGCAACCTGTTTACTAAAGAAAACATTTGTTGTATACCAACCAGTAAGTTATGCCTCTTGAGTTTTTCCAAATATTCTTGAAACCAGAAAACAGCAAAATAACTTACCATCACTTTTCCCAACAGAAAATGTGCTGCTTCCTCACCTCTACACAGTTGCAATAAATTCACCATCAAGGCTGACATTGTGAAACCATTTCACAATGGTGCAATCAGTTGTTCATACACCCTTTTGTTAGGGTGAGTTTTCTTTTTTTAAGATCTTACTTATTTGTTTATTAATTTATTTTTAGGTAGAGGTAGGAGGGATAAAGAAAGGGAGAGAAACATCAATGTGTGAGGTGTGTGAGAGAAACATTGACTGGTTGCCTCTTGCACACCCCAACTGGGCACCTGGCCCACAACCCAGGCTGTGCCCTGATTGGCAATCAAACCAGTGGCCTGTCAATTAGTAGGCCAGCACTCAGTCCACTGAGCCACACCAGCAGCATGATATGTATGTGTGTGTGTGTGTGTGTGTGTGTGTGTGTATTTTTTTAAAATACACTCAAAAGACTAAATTGGGATAGCAGATACAGATGCCCTGAACACAGACAAAACCATTTTACACCTATAATGGGTACCTTTTACAAGGAAAATACCGCACATTTTAGTGTCCCTGAAGCATGTTTAAGATCTAGTCATTTGGAAACTTCAGCAAAGGTCATTGCTGTATTTTCAGCCAGTTATCTATTTGCTTGTTGAGAACCCAGGGTGCTTGTTACAGGTTGACACATAACAGAGTTGAGAAAAACTTATTTATATTTTTATTATAAGTGAATATATCATATAGCAGCTGTATAGTCCATGTCTTACCTTGTTCTCAGTAAATTTGGTGGCCAAATAATATAATACTCAAGAGTTTCTCTTTGTTTCCTGCTAAAAATAATTGGCTTTCAATTGTGATGGTACACAAAGGGCATAGTTTTTAGTATAGTGGAATTAAATAAAGACCTTATTATGTCTCAGCTTATATATAATTTTGTTCACATTGTGTAAAACAGAGCACATCTAGCAAGAACTAAAGGCTAAATTTTTAAAATTTAGTTTTAATTAAAAATGAACTATAAGCATAAGTGATATTTTACATGGAAGATTACTATGAACCAAATAATGTGTTGCTCTCTCTCTCTTTCTCTCCCCCTTTCCTTCCTTTCCTTCTTTTTTCTTTCTTCTCTCCAATCTTTCTAATTATTTAGTAAATCAATTACTTTAGTGGTAATATTGAAGAGCAAATCTATTTTTGTGACTTTAAATCTTTGGTCACTTATTAACTGTGTTAATCAGATAAAAAGCAGAAGTTTGGAGATCATATGTAGTTCTTTGATCATAGGAATATAATGGACAAAATCACTACCGAGGCTATCCAGTTCGGGTAATGCACTTGGAATTTTAAAGTTCAATATGTTGTCTTTATTTATCATAAATTCCACAATGCTTTAATTTCGCAAGAATGAAACCATCAACATTGAAGTTAATGATAACTACAAAATTGTATAAAATGCTTGTTTTATCAAGTGTATTTGTTCAGTTAAACCACCATTAACTGTCTCTACTGGGTAATGAAGTTGCTCCCTTAAGTTGTAAGTGAACTCCAGCTTTGTGTTGATTAATGCACTAACCTGCATATAAGCTTAATAACTTTGTGCTGACTCTAGTCTCATAGTCTAACTTAAAACTGCAGTTAGTTTGAATAGAGATTGCTTCTAGCTATTTAGATTGTTCATCTAATTACAAAAACATAATTAGAAGCTAAAAAGAAAAGGCCTTGATTAAACCTAACCAAGTGGTCAAGGCAAGATAATTGATATGTTAATACATTTACATCTGGAATGGAAATTAATGGTCACTGGCTCTTTAAAGTCAGTGCTGGTCCAGGTAGCCCCTTTTGCTCAAACACAGTTCACAAACTTTCTGCTGAATCCCATAGCTAGAAATAGTCACTGTGTCATACGATGAACTAGTTCATGATTATGTCTTAACAGTCTTTAAAAAATTTATTAAGATCAATCTTGAAGTACTACAATATATTTTTAAAAGATTTTATTCATTATTTTTAGAGAGAAGGGCAGGGAGGGAGGAAGAAAGGGAGCGAAATATCAATGTATGGTTGCCTTTCACCTGCTTCCAGCTATGGCCACCATCCAGAGCAAAGTATGTCAGCATTTTAAAGGCTCATGTTCTAAATAGCATTTCTTAACCATTTTTAATGTCTTATTTTTCTCAAAGGATGTGAAAGAAATCCAAACGCATGTTTCACAACAACTAGTTCATGTATTTTTTTCTTTCATGTCCGGTTACATACTCTCAAACTACTCTATTACGTCACTTTCTAAGCCCTGAAATACGTTGTTTCCCATCCTTTTTTTTTACCCTCTTCTAATGTGTTTGTCTCTGATTTTCTCCCTTCTCTTTTCTCTTTTAATTATGCATATGATTTAGCCTTTTTTTTCTCTAGAAATCGGAGTTTTGGCATACAAAAACTATATTCTCCGTGGCAGAAAAGAAAAAGGGGAAGTCAGTGAATACCTTGTGCTAATATTTGTATTTTATTATCTATGGAGTCAATATAATTGCTTATGGAGAACCTGCTGTATATCAGGTCCTGTACCAAAGCAGTTACGGGATATATAATAGTATACAATGGAGATATAGTGAATGTCATGTTTTTCTTTCCAAGAGCTGATAATGTCATGGAGAATCTAGAGAAATAAACCAAGTTTCAAAACATTAAGATAGCTATTTTTTATAAATATTAATGAGTGAGGTACAAGGAGCAGTGGAAGGGACAGTGAAGAGTTTTCTAGAATAAAGTCTTTATGAACATGCAATGTTTAAGGAACTACAAATTGTTCATTTGGTTGGAACATAATGTTTAATAAGTGAGATTTCAGAGTGGAGAGATAATTCAGAAATATATAGCAAACTGTCTCAGAAGACATTAAAGAATCCCTCCATTAAATTTTACTTTCATTTAATATGTCTTTCCCCATTATTCACACTTTAGCAGAGACTCTTTTATTCACATTTATAAATTGCAAAGTACCAAACATAGCATCTGACACAGAGTAGATTTTCATCAAATCATTCCATGGTTTTCATTATATAAATTACTTTTCTTAATGGTAACTTATACCCTCCATTAGCTTTCCTGCCTACTAATTTAGAACTTTCCTTTTGACACAGTGTTTCTGATTCATCAGATAACATAAATAATAATGCTGGAGTTTTTACTTGAGTAACAGCTAATACCATCCACAAAGGACTTTGAACTGAAAGAGATGAAATAACTTGTCCAAGAGTATCGATTAAAAGTGAAAATTGCCTCCATAAGATATGAGGTCTGTCCTCGAATGGAGCCAACGTCAATATAATTAAAACAGTTTGCCTGCCGATACTTTGGGGACAGACCTCCTATGTCTTTTGTTTTAAGCTTCCTTCACTGTCTGTCCCCAGTCTCAGAATGAGACAGAAAACTGAAAGACTGATACTTGAGACACTAAGAAAACAGTTTTTCTTACTACCATTTCTCCTAACCCCGAGGGAATGTTGCACTCTAGATGGCAGTAATATTATAGGTGGCAATTACTAACAGAATTGTTTAACAGTAGATACTGTAAAGTGTTTTCATACTCCGTTGTTACAATCAGAAAGGTAATTCTGGGGAATTAAAGAATATACTATCCTAAAAGAGGAGATATAGTCAGGTATACATTAATACTTAGAATTTAAATTAGTGCTATTACTGTATATCCTAATTCCAGATTCTAGCCACTTAAAATAACTCATTTCTGTGCCAAGAACAAGCCATACTCCATTTCTGTAGGCAAAAACCATAATTGAATATATTCACATTTGTTCAAAAATAAGTTTAAAATAATAATGGAAAATTGAGGGGAAAAGAAAGAGATTATCTGGAAAGCATAAAGAATTATTTGTGGCAGATTAATTATTTGTTATATGTAATTAGCATGATTGTCAATTGCATTAATTGTGCCCCAGTATCCATTCTCACAGTTGTTCTCCCCTGCCAAGATTTTTAGATAGGCACTGAACACCTAGTTAAGAGACATCATTGCCTCCTAACCTTTCTTGCAGGCGCATGTAGCCATCTGACTAAATTTTGGATGTAGGTATATAAACTGAAGTAATATATACAATTTTGGGAATATGAGGTCTGTCCCGAAAGTATCAGCCACACAAGCTGTTTTCATTATATTGACATTGGCTCCATACTTTAAGGACAGACTTTATATGTGCTTATAAAGAAATTAAAATTATTTTTCTTTTTTGGGGGGGTGACATTGGTTAATAAAATTATATAGGTTTCACATGTACAATTCTACACAAAATTATTTTTTTAATTTATTTTTAGAGAGAGGGGAAGTGAGGGAGAAAGATAAGGAGAAAAACACAATAGAGAAAACATGAATTATTTCTCTGACTGAGGATGGGCCTGCAACCCAGGCATGTGCCCTGACCAGGAACTGAATTGGTGACTTTTCACTTTGTGGGACAATGCCAGGACAACTGAGTCACACTGGTCAGGGGCCAAAACATTGTTTAAAAACCACATTAAAAACAACATGGCTTAAAACCCTAGAAAATAATTCCACATAAACAAATATACAAATAAAGCACAGTCATATTATTAGAGTTTAACCATATAAAATTTGAAGTGAAAAACATGAAGTTGGAAGAAAACTTTTTTATTTGTAAAGTTTATAATCCAGTACAGAAAGATAAGAGATAAAACTATATGTGCTGAGCAATAAAGCACTTGAATATGTATAGAGAAACTCTTAATAATTTATAGAGAAATTGATAGAAGCAGAGTAAAGATGGGAGAAAATAATATACCTCTTTCAGTTTGTAATAGCTCACATGATCACAAACAAATTCAGATAGAGTACTCAAGTGTTATGGTTAATAAACATGTTGAAATATATGTTATAGTTTGTATATTTTTATTAACACCACTGAAATAATTAAAATACTGTAAATATAATGGTCCCATAAATTTTAGAAGCAGAAATTAGATAAGCCATATCTCTGACTCTCCCTGCAAAAAACTGGACATATATTTTTAAAAGCTATAGCAACCAGGCACAGGGGAAAATATTTTGAAAAGATAGTTAAGTACCAGGAAGATAATCCAATTTAAAATTGGACAAAGGAGCCCTGGCTGGTGGCACAGTGGATAAGGTGCCGGCCTGTGAACCCAAAGGTCACTGGTTCCATTCCCAGCCAGGGCACATAACCAGGCTGCAGGCCAGGTCTCCAGCCAGGTCTGTAGCAGGAGGCAGGTGAAAGGCAACCATACATTGATGTTTCTCTCCCTCTCTGCCTCTCTTCCTTCCCCTCTCTAAAAATAATAAATAAAATCTTTTAAAATAAATAAATAATGGGCAAAGGACCTAACAGTGCCTCTTTAGAATAGACACTGTTCTAAAGAGGAAATACAGATGGGCAGTAGTCATGAAAAAATATTCAACTTCACTAATTATCATAATAAGTTATCTCACACCTGCTAGATTGGCTGTCATCAATTAATCAACAAGTGTTGGCGTGAAGGTGGAGTAAAGGAAATCCTAGTGCACTGTTAATGGGAGTGCAGACTGGTGTAGCCACTGTGGAAACTGTATGGAGTTTCCTAAAAAGACTAATAATGAAACTGCCATCTGGTTTAGCAATCCCACTCCTGGGACTATATCCTAAGAATCCTGAAACACTAATTTGAAAGAATATATAGCAACATTATAGTAACCAAGATCTGAAAATAGCCCAAGTTCCCATCAGTGGATAAAAAAGATGAAGTACATTTCCATAATGGAATACTGTGTGGCAGTACAAAAAGAGGAACCCTTATCTTTTGCAACAGCATGAATAGACCTGGATAATATTATGCTAAGTAAACTAAGCCAGTCAGTGAAAGATAAATACCATAAGATCTCATTTATGTGTGAACTCTAATGAACAAAATTAACAAATAAATTAGAAACAAAAGCATAAATACTGGAAACAGACTGACAGCTGTCAGAGGGGTGGGGGGAGGGTGGGATTGGATGAAAGGAGGTGGAGGGATTAGCCAAAGAACATGCATGCATCACACAGACAACTGTGGTGATGGCCTAAGGGAAGGGGGTAGGGCTGGGTGGAGGTGGGCAAAGGAGGAAAAAATGGGGACAAAGAAATAGTTCAAGCTAATTCTTAACCAAACAGAAAATTTAAAGCAAGTTCTTATTATAGATATAAAAAGAAAAATAATATATCCAAAGCTGAAATACTAGGAAATTCACATGTAAAAGTGATTTGAGTTATGACACAGAAGGAGAAGCAATAAAATGAAATAACTCAAAAATTGTAAAAACAATTAAAAGGAAGTTCCTGAAAATCTATAAGAAAAAATTAATGAAGGCAAAATAACTATTCAGGATTTTGATCTGATTCCATATCTTTTAAATTCTCCATCGCCATTATAACAATAAAATGAAAATGATTAAAATGTTATTTTCAAAATAAAATATTTAAGCACTTTTTATACTTAGAAAAATTTAAGAATCATTATACAGTATAATAGCTATAGAATCAGAATGATTGAAGGACTGACCAGTTTATGATTACTAGAAAGGAAAAGTTGGTTTAGGAGATGAGTGATTATGTGTATAGCGGAATCACATTGAATGCCTAGACAATAACAAAACAGCAAATGATACTGTGAAGAGTAATGTCCACAAGTATTTGATGCAATAAAATGTTTCCCAAAGTTACCTAATTATAAGATGCATCTTGATATTTATTAGATTTACCCTGGCAATTTATGTAGAGCCCAAGAATATTTATTTGTAGTAAGTCCTGCAAGGAGGCTTCTCATTAGGTATCTTATTGGAAACTTTAGCCTCAGAAACCACTGTCTCTGTGTAGTTTTTTTTTGCCTAAGACATAACTTTCTCTTTGCAAATGATATAGTTAAATCTAGTGATTTGTGCTATTTCTTTACATGGCCATTTTTGGCGAGTTACTGAATGTTTGTAAACTATACCTTAGTTCCAAGATTTTAAAGAATTACATGACATAATATTTTTTATGACATAATATTTTAAAATACTTAAAGTACCTGTATGCTTTACATACCAATTCATTGATAGCTCTTCTTATTCCTATTTGCTTAAGCACCCATCATGATTTATTATATTTAATTCTCACAACAGTCTTCTAAGACAAACTATGGTTAGTGCCCAATGTAATGGTAGATGCCACATCAAGAATTCATACTTGGTTCTATATGATTGAAGAGCCCCCATTGCCTAAATATGGAAATATTTTAGATTTTACCATAAATGTCTGTATTTTAAAATACCACGTCATAAAAGATAAAGTAATCAAGAAAGCTATAAATGTACATTCTGTATGTATGTATATATTCTATATGCCTATATATGAGTCAACATCATTTTTGTATATGAAAGTCTTAAAATGAATAAGAAAAAAATACCGTTTCTGTGTGGAGTAAGACAGTCTCAAAAATTAAAAACAAACAAAAATTTCCCTAGCAATCAGGTGTTACTTGTCATTAGCAAAGATACCAAAATGCTTATTCTCAAATGCAGAAGGAATTAGGCATAATTGTACATTGTTAGTGACACTTAAATTAGTGCAACTTTTCTATAAGTTGATTTGGCAAAATATATAAAAATGTGATAACCATTGATTCAGTTATTCACCACCAGGAACATAAAATATCTGTAAGTATCTGAATTTAACAATTCTTTATATAAAAATGAAAATTGAAAAATAAACATTTAACAATTGAATGGATAAGAATATGAATATATATAGGGTGAAATAGGCAACTTTTACAAGCTGTGGTTTGGGCATTTAAAAAAATATTGATAAGGCTCACATTGAGGCTAGACTTAGAAGAATGACAGACCAGATACACTGGGGCTTTGACAGCAGAGAAGTCTTTCCACTTGTATCCTACAAAAATGTTTTTGTGTTGTTGCTGGACTCTCAAGAAAAAAATCATGAACTGAAAAGAGAATTATGACTTTCAGAAGATGAGATAGGGTCTGTGTTGTATGAGTGGAAGGGGTGACCTTGGCCATAAAACAAAGTTTATTCACAGTAATAGGAGGGAAGGCAAAGGAAATGGACACCAGTGCTCATGGCTATGTTGATGCAGTGCCAGGTACTTTGTGGAATATCTTTCCTGTTTGTGTCTGTTCTCTCAATGAAATTGGAAGTAATGTTATCAACAAAGAGTATCAGAGAGGTGGTGAGGAATGTATAAGGAGAGAAGAAAAGATGTGAATTTACCAAGAAAGAATGAGGAAGAATAGGAATGAATTAGAGAAATGTACTATAATTGTTGGGTAGCAGTTCAGATACTACCAAGTTATTATCATGACTTCAAAGTTAGATCACTGTATTAAGGTTATTTGTTTTACTCCAACCACAGGTATAGTTTTTTGGGTTTTTTAAAAGATTTTATTTCTTATTTTTCAAAGAGAGGGAAGGGATAGAGGCAGAGAGGGAGAGAGACGACAATGTATGGTTGCCTTTCACCTGCCTCCAGCTACAGACCTGACTGGAGACCTGGCCTACAACCTGGTTATGTGCCCTGGCTGGGATTCGAAACAGCGACCCTTGGGTTTGCCGGCCGGTGCCTTATCCACTGTGCGACCAGCCAGGGCGGCATAGTTTTTTTAATGGCAGAAAATTTGATTTAAGCAAGTTAAATGTTTTGCTGTTGGCAGGTCAGTACAGAACTGTCAAGGGAGTCTCCAGCAAAAATGGAGTAGCACCTGATAACTAACCTGGGAAATCTTTTAACTTCCCAGGATCTCTGTTTTTCTCACCTGTGAAATGAAAATAATAAGTACTTTGCCAGTTTATTATAATTAAAAATATGTGTAAAGCAACCACAAAACTGGAGAACAATAGAAGGCACTAAGTGAAATAGTAGTTGTAATGATTATTATTATCTTCACTATTAAAGATACACATATAGGAAGTACATGTAGTGAATGCCTACATAAATGTTGGTGTTGCTGTAGATAGATGTGCATCCATAATGCTGCACAGCAAACATGACAAAAACCAATGTCTTAAAATATTATACTCCTGAGTTAGAGGTTCAGCTGGTGGGACTTCAGTTCTTAGTTGGGCTTTTATACTCAACTAGTGCTTAGTTGGTTAAGTCATCTGTGATTGCCTTTATTGAGCTCTTTCATATGTCTGTAGCTTGGGCAGGGGTAACTAGGCTGAGGCAGCTCCGATTCATACACTGTCTTACCCTCCAGCCGACAAGCCTGCACTTGTTATGGCAGCAGAGGCAGGGGTTTAGGAGAGAGGAAAGAAGTCCACGGGACCTTCTGAGGTAAAGACTCGTAACTAGCACACTGTCTCCTCCAGTGCCTTCCGTTGGCCAAAGCAAGCCTCAAAGAAAGAATAAACAAAGATTGAAGGGACCTAAAATGTTACTGGAAGAAAGGCATGGAAATTGGAAGGCCAATAATTACAACCATCAATGCAATCAATCTACTCCATTAAGTTACCACTTTTGAGTAGATATTCTTTATGAGGTAATCATTTTAAAGTTGTTGTTGTGTTTTGTCTCTATATGAAAATTTTAATGCAGTGAACTTGTCCCTCTTTTAAGATCCAGAATTGAAGAAAATATTGGGTTGGCCAAAAAGTCCATTAGTTTTTTCCATAAAAATGTAAGGCACATTTTTCGTTTTCACCAGTAACTATAATTTGGGTATTTCAGTGTGTCAACTATCTTCCATGTGGTATAATGTTGATTGTTCTCAATTAACGTCTCAATTTGATTGCTATCAACTTCAACCGGTCTACCCGACACTTGAGCATCATCCGGCAAGAAATCTCCAGCAGGAAACTTCGCAAACCACTTTTCACATGTTTGATCACTCACAATACAGTCTTAACAAAATTGTTTTGGATGAAATTAAAGACAGCTAAGAGCTACTAGAGCCATCTTATGGAAAACACACTTTTTGCCCAAACCAATACTTAAAATAAGAATAAATGCATAAGCATTTCAGTGTAATTCAGGTTTTTCATCACAAGTTAAATATAAAGTTTTTAAGTAACTTGAGAATACCAGTAGTTAAAAATATAAAAAATACCTGGCTGGTATAGGATAAGGCACCAGCCTGTGAACCCAAACATCGCTGGTTCAATTCCCCAACCAGGTTGCAAGCCAGGTATCCAGCCAGGTCCTTTGCTGGAGGCAGGTGAAAGGCAACCATACATTGATGTTTCTCTCCCACTCTGCCTCTCTCTTTCCCACTCTCTCTAAAAAATAATAAAAATTTAAAAATATATATACATATATATAAAACAAAACATGGGAAAATAGGGAAAGAATTAAATGGGAAGGTCTGTCATTTTATTAGTAAACCATGTTTTCATCCTGATAGTAATAATATATTTCAACACCAAGAATTCACATACCTGAGATATGTTAGTTCTGTATTTATGGATAGCACAGTTTTAAGATCTTAATTATATTGAAGTATGGCAGTTTTTTGAAATAGAAATTAAAAGTAATTTTAAAAATTTATCATTACTGTTCTTTATAATGCTAATTCAGGTATCCCTAATAGTCAAGATAGAGGTATTCCTATAGCTACTTAATTTACAAATATAATCTATATATTTAGAAGTTTAAAAAATGCAGTCTTGGCCCTGGGTTTGTCTTTTACACAATGACATTAGAAAAGAACTTTCTGTAATTGAGATTGAGTTGTTACATCTGTAAAATAAGATTACATTAAGATACTAAGTCATTCACAGCCTCAGTATTCTCTTTTCTACAAATTTCCCTTGGATTATCAAATGAAATTTCTCCCTGTAGAGGAGGAGTATTTGCAGGAACTAACTAGCTATGAGTGATTACATGAACTTGGATACATTTATTAATCTCTCTATCCCTCAATTTTCTCACTTAAAGATTAAAATAAGAACTTAGGGTATCAATTGGAGGCTTGAAGAGTTATATAATATTAAGGTCTCAGAGAAATACTGGAGAATTAGTAAAAGTTTCAGAATAACAGTGTCAGAAATTTTCATTGTTGTACTATGGTGGTAATTTTCCCCTTTTCCACCACTCTGATCCACATCTATTTTCTCTGCCTTGTTCTATGCCTGGAAAGAATGACTTCATCACGTGGGTCCTCTTGTCAATTGCTTACTATTTGGTTCAGCCAGTGGAAGACGGCAAAAGATCATTAAGTGAATGAAAAAGAAAAAGAGAAGCTTTTTATGGTCTGCTCCTTGGTGTCCTATGTCTTCCAATTGACTATAATTTTTATTAGATGGCCCCTTCTCCAAGATTCCAGAGCTCATATTTTATTATCCTCTTGATCCTTTAGCCTTAAAAGTAGTGTTAACCTAAAAAAGTAGTGTAAAACCTATAAAACCTAAACAGCCAAATTGAAAAGTGAGAAGCATTTATACGCGATTCAAAAGATTAACTATTTGGGAAGCACTGATTTAGACAGAATCCCAAATAATGTTCTGATTAGGAGGCAAAGGTAAGGGGTATTTTAAAAGGGAAGGAGAACAATGAATTGAATAGAAGGAAGGAATTTTTATAGGTGCAGATAAGCTAAAATGGTAATACTAATTCTAAAGTATGTTTTACTTTTTCAATCTTATATCAGTCATCTTTGCAAACGGTTGTTTGGGATACAATGCTTGTTTAGGCTTGAGCTGGGGTTACTTTGCCTAGTTTTAACGTTCCAAAGGTTTGAGAAGTAAGATATGAAAGGCAGTTCCCTGTGATGGGAGCTCAGACTTCATTTTAAAGTGGCTTTGTTTATGTTATCTTTTACTATTACGGTAGTAACAGTTTTCCATTCTTGCTAATGCAATATCCCTTGTTTGTTCTCTGAAGACTTTCATTTAAACCATGTGAATTTTGTTTTCTGTCTGGGTCCTATTTAGTTAATTACACTAAATTTGTCAGTCAGAAGTTTTTATTAAGCAATTTACTTAGAGAATATACTAAGATAATGCATTAAAATCCTTTTAGTTTACCTTAATATCAAATTGACTTTTACCAGCTGGATAAAAATAACATCTTGACCTTTAAAGCCACAAACATTTCTCAGAGAAAAGTGAAATAGCACTTCCTTTGTTTTCTCATTGCAATTTACATATTTCTGTTTTCTTTTTTAGCACTTCCCTATAGTTATTTAAATATTTATCTTTTCCTAAAGTTGATAACTGAACATTATAAACTACATTTTATCCAACTTTTGATTTTTAAAAAAATGACACAAAGTTATTTTAATGAATAAAAAGTTATTTAATGATTGCAAGTACAATTCTGTAGGTTAAAATTGATCCATTAACACTAGCACTCCTCAATCAGCTACACATTATCTTGAATATATTACCAAATAGACTGAGATTTACCAAATTCATTTAACTCTGAAGACAGTGGTATGTTGATGGAGCACCAAAGGCATGTGTTTTCATTTAAATGGACATTTATTATTATTATTATCCCGTGAATGAATTCCTTTTGTCATGAACAGATTCATTGTGAATGGGTCCTGAGGATATTTATTATAAATATCAAATAATATGAAATATGTGTGTAGAACATCACAATTATATGAATAACATGTACTCCTGTATCTCAGTTAATAAATAATACCTATGCATCAAATCACAAATACAGCTTTATGCACTCACACATTAGATAATCTTTCCTACAACTTCCTGGAGTTCTTAAGATATGTCACACTGTTTCTTAAAACTAACCTTAAATGATAAAAAAATATTGAAATGCATTAATCATTTTTCTATGTTGATTATAAATATTAATTTACATAAATTCCAGAAAAATATTTTTTTATGTATGGGAATGTGTATTTGCCAAGGACATTTTTAAAATAATATATTTTGGAAAACACTGTTTAAAATAACCACCTTAAATAGATGAACACCACCATGTTTTAATACACTTAATTCTATGGAAATCCACTATTCAGAATTTTTCACAAGCAAAAAATCATTTTACTTTGAAGAATAGTTTATATAGAATATGTTAAGTATTTACTATATTCTGCTCCCTGGAAAGCTATAATGTAGAAGTTTTTATTATCACTCTTTTAATTCACATGACAGTAATTGGTCACTAGATTCTATTAATTCCATTTCTGAAGTTGCTTCTGCATTCCTTCCACATACCATGTCCCAGTTTCTGTAGCCATTTTAATTTCTTTACATTTCCTTTAGTCTAGACCTTCATTTCCTTCTAATGTGGTTAATGCAGTATCTCCTCTGGCTCTACCCTCTTCTGTTTGACATCCACGCTCCAGTCTAAGTTATCCTTCTAAAATACAGATTTGGTTGTTCCAAAATATACTCTAAAGGTTTTTTCCCCCCTTGCTTAGGGAAAATTAAGTTAAATTTTGTGAGCAGTTAACTTGAGGTGGTTAACACCTAACTACTGCTGACCTTCCTGTCTAATTTTCGATGATTCCTTTTCTCCTACTTCTACTATATACTCACAAACTGCTCTAGGATCATTTATCTTGCCATATGACCCAAATCCATGCCTCTAACCACGTTGTTTGTTCTGCCTAGTACCCCATAAAGACCAGTTAAGGAATGCTTAATGACATTCCTCTTTATGGAATGGAATTCTTACTGACATTCCCCAACATAGTGCAGATTTCCTAAGCTCACATAGATACATTTCAAAAACATATACTGTCTGTAATTAAGGTAATTGTTGCCAAGTTTCCTTTTTTCTGGGTAAGGGGCTCCTAGAACAGGAACTGTTTTGTTTACATCTCCAGCTCTAGGATGTAACGTACAGCTTATCATATAGCAGAAGTACTGAACATTGCATGACTTGCTAGTGACTGTTCACTCAAAATCAACAAAATTATAAAAAATTCATTAAATTGCCTAAGTCTTAAACCTCTTTCAGAACTATTATTAATATTTTCCCCTTGGAATGGATCTTCCCCTGTGGGATAGTGACAATATGCTATTTTAAGTAATACATCTTTGGACCTCTCTCTCTATAGTCATTTTTTTTTTTTTTTTGATGCTTTTATTTCCCCACTGATTAAGGGAAGCCATAATCTGATATTGCATTCTTTTCTTCTCAATTTAAGTACATTCCTTGGGCATTTTCATCCAAGCTCATTGTTTCATTAAGCATCTCTTTTCAGATGGGCTCTAAATCCATAATCCATTTCGGGTCATCCTACTGTATCTGATTTAATTTAACATTACTTTCTGGACATCCAGGTATTATTAAGGTGATAAAACAACATTTTAAAAAAGGAAACCATGTCCCACTTCAAACATCGTATGTCATTGTAACCAATATCATTCCCTTCTGAAGGAAAAAAAGCTTTGAATCTACATTGATCACGTTCCCTCCCTCATGTTTCACTGTCACTTTACCCTGAACTTGTTGTCTCTACCTTTGAAATGCCCCTCAAATATGTTTCCATATTCTCATCCCAATAATTTTTGCCTGATTTCTGATCCATATTATGCTTCAACTGAAACATAGAAAGTTAAGATATCCTTCAACTCTCACTCCTTCCACTGTTGTGAATTCATATCCACAATCTCTGTCTATACAAAGATATACATATTTTTATAACTTTTTACAAAAAGGCATTGACACTGCATGTACACTATGTATTATCTTACTTGCTTTCTTTTATAATTACTACAAGTCTTAGGGGTTTGCTTGAAGAATCTCCCTAACAAAGAAGACTTAACGTTAATTGAACTAGAAATTGAGTTACTTAGAATATACAAAGCGTGCATCACAGTGCTTAATGAAAATGTTATATTTTCCTCAGTTATCTTTTTTTTTTTTTCTTTGACAAACCCTTGTGTCGAGGGCTGAGTTTCAATATTGGTTATCATTTTACCATGACGTATAAGGTATTCACAACCTGCTGTTAGTATTTCTACTTTTTCCCTGATACATGTGGAGGGTAAATACAAGTATTTTTGTATATTTTACTTGTAGCATGAATTCCTTGATTTTATTTGTTTTTTTTTTCCCCCTCCAAGCAAGCAGTATGACCCACTTAATTCAGATAACTAAATTCTGATTAAAACAAACAAAAAAAAGCATGGCTGTTTTATACAGTAAGAGCTTTACCACATATACTCTAAAATATACACTATAGTCATTTTCCTTTTTTTCTTTAGGCTTATTGAGGTATAATTGACAAATAAAACTATAGATGTGCAACATGATGATTTGTTATACATATATATTATGAAATGCTTACCTCAATCAGGTTAATACATTCATCACCTGACATAATTACCATTTTGGAGGTGTGGTGAGAATATTTAAATTCTAATCTCTAAACAAATTTCAAGTGTACAGCACAGCATTTTATTAACTATAGTTGCCATGCTGTGCATGGTGCACTTGTATGCACACTCTGATCCTCAAAACTTACTCATCTTGTAATTGAAAGTTATATCCATTGATAGATCTTCCCATTTACCCCACCACTTAGCCTTTGGCAACAACCATTCTACCCTCTGCTTCTGTTAGGTCAGCTTAATATGTAAGTGAGGCTATGAAACATTTATCTTCCTCTGGCTTATTTTAGTTAGTACAGTGCCCTCTAGGTTCATCCATGTTGTTGCAGATAACAGGATTGTCTTCTTTTTGTGGCTGAATAATATTCCATTACATATATATTCACCACATTTTCTTTATCCATTCATCTGTTGATAGATACTGTGTGTGTGTGTGTGTGTGTGCACGTAATCTTAGCTATGTCTATAATGGTGCAATGAACTCGGGAGCACAAACCTCTTTAAGTCTCTTTAAATTCATTTCTTTTGGATGTAGGCCCAGCTGCATTCTAGAAATAGGAGCAAAAGACCCAGAAAAGGAATGTCAAGACTTGATAAATCCAAACTTTTGTCATGTTAGTGGACAAGCTCCAGAATAATATCTTTATTTTTAAGATTATATTTATTAGTAATTTAAAGAAATAAGGAGAATAATTTATTCATTCAGTTGACACTGTTAAACACATGTCATGAGCCAAATAATGTGATAGACATTGGTGTTATAAAAATATCTTTATGGGCCCTGGCTGGTAGCACAAGAGGATAAGGCGCTGGCCTGCGAACATAAAGGTCGCCGGTTCGATTTTCCAGCCAGGGCACATAACCAGGTTGCAAACCAGGTCTCCAGTCAGGTCTGTGGCTGGAGGCAGGTGAAACGCAACCATACATTGATGTTTCTCTCCCTCTCTGCCTCTCTCCCTTCCCCTTTTTCTAAAAATAATGAAATAAAATCTTTAAAAAAAAAAATCTTTATGGAGCATATAGTCTGCATCTTAAATTGCATATTATAGTCAAGATATTAAATAAAAACAATGTATATTATGTAGCATGTATGGATCTGTGAACAAACTCATACCTGTGAGAAATGTATTCATGAATGGAAAAACAATATACATGTATATATATATATCTTTCTAGTCTAGAAAAATATCTTCTCATGTTTTTACCAGTTATTTCTATGTTCCTGATTAATATTCATGTTTCCTTTACCCTTTAACCTCCCATATTTTTTATTTGTTGTTGCTTGACTTTTTAAATTTTTAGTTTGTACTTCTAGAAATTAATAATAATGAGGAATTAAGAAATTGCTAGCTACTCGCAATGTCCCTGCTTCCAAAGGCACTGAAGACAAAGCCACAACCTGTTTAAATGTAGGTGGCTGAATCTGTAATGGAAAGAGTGTTGGGATTAAAGTGTATATAAAAGGAGATAAAGTATGTGTATATTGTTAAGGAACCCTAGGAAACACGTATTCCATACATGGGGGCCATGGGCGCTCTATGCAAAAGCCACCTTGTAATATCTTTTCTTACTATGGACACACAGTTGTTCCTATAATTAGTTGAAAATTATAGACCTTAATCAGGGGTAATTTTATGTTATTATTTTAGTATGGTGTTTGACTTTTTTTTTACACAAGTGCTGTAATTTTTTTACGTAAGTCATATAATTTTAAAGAATTGCCATTGCATAGAGTCACTGTCACATAAAGCTTCAGATAAGAGGCATAAAATAAAGAGCTCTCTTGCCTCTCTGTGGGACACTGGGATTATATGCACTATAAAATGCCCTTTTATGTTCATATTAGCTGGCATCTGCCCTGACCAGATGAGGAAGCCCAACACTCCTCTGAATCCTAGCCACTTTATGACATCTGTTCATCTCTCTACCATCAGTCAGCCTGTGCTATGTAGCGTCTAGAATGGTGAGGATTGCTAGTAGCCTTTTCTATCTGCTAGGCATAGGATCCATTTCTTCTTCCCCAACTAGACCTAAGTGTGAGAAGGCACATCCAAGAGGTGACATTAAAACTTTGAGGTTTTCTGGTCTTTGGAAATGTTGTTTCTTTGCTCACCAGGTAAGGGCCAATGCACAGAGAAACAACCCGTTCTTGGCCCCATTTTTTGAATTAATTTTTAATCAGTAGAACAGTATTTCAATATTTCCCTCATTACAGTTAATTTAAATTGCAATATCTATTACAAAGAAAAGAAAAAATGCTATGAAATTCTGTAACAGGTTTAAGCAAGTCTTGTTGAATTAAGGAAGGCTTCTCTGACAAATGCTGTTTCAAGACTGAAATGAAGTTACTTTCCTGTTTCGGTTATGGAAAAGTAAATTGCAGTGTAAAAGGGCAAAAATTCATGAATCTGGAACAAGTTCATTTTCTTGAATCTCTTTTCCCTGCACTGTGCAAAGTCATACTACACCACTTCCCTCACTCAAGTCTAAAGCCTCTTATACTAATGTGCTATAGGGAGCCCTTCCACAGTATATTGACTTTTTTTCATTTCTGTTTCTATTAACATGAGGTTCATAATATCAGGAACCAGATTGTTTTCTTATGCATCTGCAAATGCTAGAACTTTATACTTGATACATGAGAAGTAATAAATATCTACTTAATATCAATAAGTACTTAGTATGTCATTGAATATCACTTAACTACTTTTTACTGACATACTCTACTATAACTATTCATCATTATAACTTATAAAGCATTTTTCCATAATCCAAAATTATAGCGATTTACTACACAGTGAATATCATATAGAATTACCTGATACTTGTGTACTAAAAATGATATTCAACTATCCGGAGCATAAGATCTTTTACCAATTATTTATCACTTCTAATTATAGTAATATTATTATTAAATAGTCGGTCTTAAATAGTAAATTAAAAGACAAAGATTCAGCCATGAGAAACTCTGCTGCATTTTGTAAAATATATAAGAATACCACCGGTAAATTTTTCATTCTTATTAATTTGATATCATCTGTGATTGGTAGCTTTTAATTTTAGTACTTATCTAAAACTACTATAGAATTTATTAATTTTTAAATTATTATAATGATCAGCTGATACTTTTACTATATAACAGATTTGAAATCATTTTAAAATGCCCTTTTGAACATACACTATTAGTGTTGATATATTCTTTGGTACTCATGAACATAAGACTTCCCAAACAATTAAAAATGTATATCATGGTTAAGTATTTCTTTTAAAAATTATCTTTAGAAGCAGTAAAAATGCACATCCTAAAATTTATGTTACACTTTTCTACTTACGTAAAATAATTTCTAGTGACTAATTCTTTTCAAAACACGGATAATCACCGAAATTTTGTCTTTTCATATCATTCTACTAATCTCTATCTCTGATGATCTTGCAAGTTATTTGATTCTGTCACAGAGTAAGTTTGGTAAAGAATGTGTATTCTGGTAAACTAAAAATCTTTTTCCAAAGATGGTGGTGTAGTAATCAGACTAGCACTCTGTCCTTAGGTTCACCAATTTTTGAATATGGTACCATTTAGGCAGTCTTCCATAATGCAGCATCGTGGCCCATGTAGACATTGAAAACAGATCTTTCCTTGTCATCAGGATTCTGCTTAACCCTGAGTTCAGGTATTGAACGTACACTCACTCAGTTGTGTTGGTGGTTTTGCCATCCTCTGGTATAGTTTTCCTAATTACTTTTTTAAACTTTGACCACTTCCGCCACTGAATGGCCTCTTTACTAATTCCTTTAATTTGTATACTGACTTTATTCCCTTTGGAATGGTCTAATGATTTGTTCTTAATACGAATTCTGGGATTTGGAATTCAACCTCAGATCTAGCCCAAGGTTTAGATTGTCATGTCTCCCTGTTACTGACACTGAAAATGTCAGTGTTTATACACCACATTTCCTCCAGGCTTATACCTTTTCCTGGTCCTTCACTGAGGTCTTTTCAGGTTGCATTTCCTTCCCTATCAATTACATTTTTGCTGAGCATTAAATCCTTGTCACTGTGTCTAAATCAATCTATTTATGTTGATTTGTTCCCTGTTACCAAATATTTAGAAGCAGAAATAGTAGATAGCTAACAAAGAGGATGAGGGGAAAGAGGAAATAGCAAAGTGCCAAGAAGCAGCAAATTTATGAGGTCTTCAATGCTGAGCAGGAATTCTGCTCAATTTCTCCATTGCACTTTCTCTAATAGGATTTTTAAATTAGTTTTTTAAACCAATGTAAAGGCACTAAAGTTGTCTTTCTGCTTCTAGAATTATCGTTTCTAATCTGAATTCCACATAAGTGTCAAAATAATCTTTCAAATTAGCAAGTCTGACCTTGTTGTATCTTTTTATAATACTTGATGGCTCTTACTTTTACACACAAATGCTAGTGTGTTGAAATGACAAATAGTCTCCTCAGTGAGCTTACCCAAATGCCTTTTTTCTCATGGCTTATTACTGTTTTCTGTTACTTTACTATTTAAAAATTCCACGCTCCCTCCACATATCACTTGAATCCATACTGTGTGTGCTCTGTCCAGCTCCTACAGGCTCCTACTGGCTCACAAGAGCTGACCATTAAATATTCAGAGATGTTGCCAGAGATTGTTAAATAATTTGGCAGCTTGAAATTAGCTATGGTAGGAGTATACTCTATGGAAACCAGCAATAATAATAGATCAGGGCTTCTTCTCTCTCAGACAGGCAGATGACCAGCACTGCACACAGCTCATGTGTTTCGTGTTAATATCCTAAAGGACTTCTAGGTCGCTATGCCCTTCCACTTGGAGGCCTAAAGACTGAAAACAAAACTGGATGGCAGAGAATGCAAAGCTGCCTTTTCTTAGTGTGTATAAAAATGCCTAATCACTTTTTCATCCTGAAATGGGAAAGTTAAAACTTACTGCCATAGATACAAATAACAATTGTAATAGCAATGACAATAATTTTTTTAAAAATGCATTTGGAGATATATACATATTTCAATATAACTTATTTTGCTATTATGTCAAAATTTAACTATAATATAGCTTATTGAATATTCCTAAATAAGTGATTTTTATTTGTACCTCTATATTGTACAATATAGTATTCAAAATGATACTCATACTTGATGCATTATCAATTAGACCTATGGTGAGATAAGATTAAAACATGACTGGTAATTCTATCAGTCATTAGAATTAAAGACATAGTCATTGAATTTTATATAAGAAGTTTCAGATCCCTATTACAAAAGGCATAACTTCCATCAAAATATACTTAGATAATGAGTGTTTACTGTTATCACTGAACAGTTTTAGATTTGTGAGTGTTGTAGTTAGGTAGTGGGTCAGCAATTATGTTTTAACACTCCTGTTAGGTGGACAGGTTTGAAACAAAAGATTCAAGGTAACTTTTCTCCACTATAATAAATTATTGACCAAAATAAAGTTTGTGAAACATCGCATATCTCTAATACAGAAGAATTTCAATATTCTAGCGTAGGATACAGTCTAAACACATCCTGAATTTCAGAGTTAGATAACATTTAAAATAACACATATTTATTGCTTCATTAAATTGGAGAAATATTCTGTGATTAAATGTCTCATGTATATTTAACACAGCAATATTATACATCATTATTTCTTTATCCGGTAAACAGATCCCAGAAACTTGCTCTCAGCTTTTAACTTTTGCCCTTATTGACTATAGGTTATATGCAATAGTTGTATTGTCCTATTAGCTTAATGATTTATGATAGATAGGAGGGAGAAAGGAAGAGATAACTAAGAAAAATATACCCAGACCTTTCAGTGTTTATTTTCTATGCTGAAAGACATAAAATGGCAAGAACTTATCCTTGAGAAGCTCTGTAACTGCCTGAAAGTCTATATGTATCCCCAAATTGCAGACTTTTAGTCTTTCCAGGAACTATAAATGCAGTTTTTATTGTTCTCTCACAGATTATAATGAGCATCCTGGGCAATTCCTGTCATTTGGTAATATATGACATGTCATGAGAGAGAGCAGAAATATACCAAAACTTGCTGTACGTTTTTTTCCCAGATGTGAATGAACATCCATCCATGTGTTGACTACAATGAAGTATTTTGTCCTGCCAGGGAGATAATTTCTAGATAAAAAGGACTCCATGGTTTATGATGACACAGTACCCCTTTGACTACCAAACTTTTGCAGATGCTACTCCCTCCCTCTAATACATTCTTCTTGCCTGATTTCCTGGTGAGCATTTCTAAATTTGCCCATTTAGTTGACTTGGAATTCTTAATACATTTCATTCACCAAATATGTGTTAAGCACTAACTGTGTACTAAGCATTCATCTGCACACTAGGAATTCAGGCAAAAAGTCCTACCTTCAGAATTTGCATTCTAGGAGAGGAAACATATTAAAAGTAATTAATGAGATGTGTGATAGAAAGAGAGCATCATCACTTAGGATTTAGTTCAAGCATCAACTTCTCTGGAAAACATTCCTTGATTACCCCAACCTGTGTTCTGTTCCATTTCTAGATACTCCCAGGGGAGTCCATAATTCCTGCATTAGAATAGCAGCTTCACATTATTATCAACATCTCTGTTTGCCTCTGACAGTAGACTCCAACAAGGTAAGTACCATATTTTTTTTGTCTTATTTTTCAATGAGACTAGCCCCATCCCTGGGTCATAGTATGTATGATGCAAGCAGATACAATTTATTGGGTCCTTCATTCATTTAGATTATTATTCTAAGCTGTTTTTATATAAAATCTATTTTCTTTTGTTATGCAACAAGTTACCACAAATTTGGTGACTTATACACACTTATTTATTATCTCCCTTTCTGTAGATTGGAAGTCAGGGCACAGCTTAACTGGGGTCCTCTGTTGAAGGTCTCAGAAGGCAGCAATCAAGGTGTAAGCAAGTCTATATTTTTATTTGGAGACTTGATTGGAGAAAAATTTGCTTTAAAGTTCACTTAGATTGTTGGCAGTATTTCCTTGTAGATTTATCACTTGGGACCCCACTTCTTAATGGCCATTGGGTAGAAGCTGCTCTCATTTCCTAGAGGGCATCCACAAGTTTTTACCATGTGGTTCTGTATATAGTTCACCATGTTGCTGTTTGCATCATTAAGGTTGCCATGTGATTCTTTCTCTACAGTCTGACAGGACCAAGTCTTATTTAAGGAAATATAATCATGGGAGTGTGTTCATCATCTTTGCCATAATCTCCTGCTTAGACAAATATTAGAGATTCCACTCATATTCAAGGGGAGGTGATTTCATAAGGGCTTGATTTATGGGGTCTTCTTTAGAATACCATGTATTATTTCTTTTTTAATATACTTTATTGATTATGCTATTACAATTTTCCCAATTTCTCTCCCTTTACCCCCTGCCACTTGGTACCTCCCATTCCCTCCAGCAATCTCCCCCGTTTAAATCATGCCCATGAGTCATGCATATAATGTCTCGAGCTACTCCATTTTCTATACTGTTCTTAACATTCCCCTGTTTATTTTATACCTACAATTATGCTTCTTAATCCCCCATTCTCTGCCTTCCCTTTCCTAACTGATAATCCTCCACATGATCTCCATGTCTATAATTCTTTTTCTTTTCTGCTTGTTGGTTTAATTTGTATTTTAGATTCGATTGTTGATAGTTGTGAATTTATTGCCATTATCATGTTGATAGTTTCTTTTTTAAATCCATTTAACATTTCATATAATAATGGCTTGGTGATAATGAACTTATAAAATGTCAAGCCAAGTGTCAAGCCAGGAAGTGCTATTCCAGAGTCCTAACTTTTATGTTGCATTATATTGACCCTGCTAAATACATGCTCAGGGAATTTAAAAATGAAGTAGTGAATATACAAGTAAATCAACTAACATTGATACAGCTTTCTTTTTTATAAATGATATGAAATGTGTTATGTGCATAATAGAAATACATTCAGAGCCCTGGTTGGTGGCTCAGTGGATTGGCACCGGCCTGCAAACCCAAAGGTCCCTGGTTCAATTCCCAGTCAGGGCACATAACCAGGTTGCAAGCCAGGTCTCCAGCCAGGTCCGTAGTTGGAGACAGGTGAAAGGCAGCCATACATTGATGTTTCTCTCCCTTCCTTCCTTCCTGCCCATCTCCCCCCAAAAAATAATAATAAACTTAGAAAAGAAATACATTCACTGTAGCATATTAAATTAGATTATGAGAAAAGATAAGTTTTTATGTCTAATTTGTCTATTGGGTGGAATGGAAGAAAAATTTCTGGGCTGTTTAATTTAATTTAATTTTTTATCCTTAAATTGAAATTTTTATAGCAGTTATGTAAATTCCATTACTTATAATTCTTTATGGTACTGATCTATTGTGAAGTCATTAGCAATTTTGGGGTGGTATTGTATCATGTTACAATATGTTATGTATTAACATATAGGATGGTTCATTCATTTGTAGTATATCTTCCCTAACAAGAATACAAGTGCTATGAGAACAAGGTCTTAAATGTTTTAACCACTGTAGTAGCCCAAAAGCCTGTAAAGTAATAGGGACACAGTAGACACTTTAAATAACTTTGAATGCCTTTACAGAATCAAATACAATAACATTAGAAAAATAATTTCTAATCTATCTTTTTTTTTTGGCTTTTCAATTGTGTTGCATTTTAAATATAACATATTTAGAAAATAAAAGTCACATTAATTTTCAAGTGCATTTGGCTTTAATACACAATCAAACAAAAATGTACCCTGAATTTTTTTTGTTGTTTAAACATCATAAGCACTTAATTAAATTTCAAGTTGCTAGTGTTGGAAACAATGTCTAATTCTGCCAAAGTTTAATCCATATAAATCTAAATGAAAGTTGTGCTTTTCCATATGGGCTTAACTCAAAAGGGCTAAATTATTAAGTGTTGTACTGATCTTTGAAGATACACTTATTTCTATGATATATATCCTATAATCAAACTACATAAATGATTTTGGAAAAAGATTCCAACAGCATTTTTTTTTCTCTTTTACTTTTAGCCAGAAAATATCCAAATCCTTTATCATGAGGTAGATCTCTCTCATATCTTATAGCAATAAACTCACAGCTAACATGTGGTGTTATTTAGCTGTGCAACAGAAAACATTAATCAGTTGACAAAATGTCATTATAAAGGAAATATTTTAAACTGTGATTTTCCTTTTTTCTCTCTCTTTATGAGTGTCTAGCCAAATTCATCTGCATCTGGTTTAAAGAATTACGTGTGAAAATTAAAAATCAAACTCTTAAATTATCAGTGTCATTTAATATATTTGGTGTGCCACCCTGGAAGTCCATTGCTTGTGAAATGTGAATGTTTGTCTTGAACGAGAAATTACATTGTTATTTTGTATGTATGTGAAGTAAATTCTTGGAGGATTCACTGAAGCATTAACATTACCAACAACATTGTCAACAACAATAATATTCATTTAGTTATTATCAGCTACTCAATCTCTCTGGAAAGAGAAACAGCCTTAATAAATATTGTAGTTTCTCCTCAAGTAACACTTAGTATTATTGAAATTCTTGATTGGTTAAGATGATTCTTTTTCTTTTTCTTTTTCTTTTTAATTTTATTGTTGTATTACACCATCCCCTTTTTGCTCCCCTCTGACCCTCTCCCAGGATGATCCTTTTATTAGGATAAAGCCCACTGGCAGAAAGAATAGCACGTTAATAACAATATGCATGCATTTCGCTTTTTGAAAGTCATGTAAGTGCTGTGATGATTAAATAAAAGAAAATTCATTTTTAAGAGTTTTTAAGGATTATAGTAGCCTTTTGTTAAATGTATTTTTAAAATTTAAATCAAACTGAAAATAAAACAATAGAAGGCTCAAGAATCTACTGCTTTTGATACAAAGCTCCTATAATTTAAATTTATTATTTTAATTTTTAAAAATATTTTATTATTTTTAGAGAGAGGGGAAGGGATAGAGGCAGAGAGGGAAAGCAACATCAATGCATGGTTGCCTTTCACATACCTCCAGCTATGGACCTGGCTGGAGACCTGGCTTGCAATCTGGTTATGTGCCCTGGCTGGGGAATCAAACCAGTGACCTTCGGGTTCACAGGCTGGAGCCTATCCACTGAGCCACCAGCCAGGGCACTCCTAAACATTAAAATGTTGACAAACACTGCTTTGTATCATTTATTTCTCATAAGAGCTCCATTCACAACTCAAATTGAAGACACTACTAACATTGTGTGCTTAATTTTAGATAACCACTTTACTAATGAATCCTTGATTCAGTCACCTTGGGAGGTAGGCACTATTTATCCACAGGCCATCAATGTGAATATAGTTCTATTTTATTCTAATGCCTTTGTTTCTCATACTG
Source organism: Noctilio leporinus (assembly GCA_004026585.1). Lineage (NCBI taxonomy): Eukaryota > Metazoa > Chordata > Mammalia > Chiroptera > Noctilionidae > Noctilio > Noctilio leporinus. The sequence continues at coordinate 496,740 of PVIW01000013.1, forward strand.
ACCTGCACAGTTTCTGGACCAATTTATCATTTGTCTCATCTGTATGTACCCTGGAGAGGCTAAAGGTTTTAAGCAGTTTTCCAAAATCAGTGAATGCTGGACCCATTTTATGAGGGTCCTATCAGGCCACAACTTATTTCTTCTCTGTGGTTATAAATTTATGTTTACATATTTACTTTATAAATCTAGCAAAGAACACATTCTCAAAATCTGCTGGATCCATGACACATTAATTTGGAATGTATTTGTATAAATTAACATGCTAAGTATCCAAACTGAAATTCAGACTAGCTGGAAGTATGGACCTTACTTCGTTTATATTTCCAGGGCATGAATTACATTTTTCCTGAAATAGGACAGTTTTTTTCTTAATGAGTTCTATCTAAAAATAATGAATACAATGTAAAACATGAAGTAACAGAGGTTGTTTACAGTGGTAGCTGTTCATAAAATAGTATGTCCTTAGTTCCCAGGGATAGTAGCTAAATTGTTTATTGGCAGTCACAAGCAAATTAATCTGTTGGAAGAAAAATAAGCACAATATTCTTTGACGTTTCCATGCATGATAAACACTGGTTTATTCTGCCAAATTTATGTGTTAAACAGAGAATAAAACCCAGTCCAATTCAATAAATATGCATTGAATATTTGCCATTAACATGTTATTCTACTAAATATTAAGGTTCCAAAGATATCCAAAATACTGTTTCTGTCCTCAAAGTATAAAATGTCTTTTAGGGAGAATAAGACAAGTAATTTTTTTTTTAAACAATTAGGGGTGTGTGTGTGTGTGTGTGTGTGTGTTTTAAGATTTCATTTCATTATTTTTAGAAAGAGGGGAAGGGAGAGAGGCAGAGAGGGAGAGAAACATCAATGTATGGTTGCATTTCACCTGCCTCCAGCCACAGACCTGACTGGAGACCTGGTTTGCAACCTGATTATGTGCCCTGGCTGGGGAATCAAACCTGCGACCTTTGGGTTACGCAGGCTGGTGACTTTATCCACTGTGCTACCAGCCAGGGCAAGACAAGTAATTTTTTAAGTGAATCTTAAGGTTCTAGTATTATAAGTCCTTTAGTGATATAAAGTGCGGTGAGCATTTAAAGTAAAAAGAACTCATATTGAGTTGGGGAAATTAAGAAGAGCCTTTAAAAAATGGCTACAGTTGAGATCTATCTTTAATTATGTGTCTTTATGATGTAAAGACAGGCAGAAAGAAAGGTCATTACACTAAAAGTGTATAGCTTAAACAATGATATGAAAATGAAAAGCATTCATTAAGTTTGGGGAAATAAGTTTCCCTATTTGCTTACAGAGTAAGCCGTTCATTCTTTAATTGATATGTTATGACTGTTCACCATATGTTAGGTACTTTTTTAGAAACTAAGAACTTAACAATGAACAAAATAGAAATCTCACCTCTGAAGTTTAAGTAGGGCTGCAGTGTCTATAAACTCAGTAATAAGGAATCTTGAATGCAGTCTAAGATTTTGCTTTAATTCTGTATTTAATACTTTTGAGAACTGGAGTGTTAGACTAGGCACTCTGATATTAAGATTAGCATATACTGTAACAAATGGAATCAAGGCAACTGCAAGTAGCTCAGGGATAATGTCACAAAGAAGTAAATCAGGGTGATAGCTGTAGGAGTGAAAACCAAGAAAAACGTGTGAAATATATTAAAGAATTGGTAGGTTTTAGCAATGGTTTAAATGTGTGAGTATAGGAAGAAAGGGTGAGGTTTCAAGTGTCTAGCCCCACTTATATATTGGGAAAGGATCATACCACAATCTGAAAAAGCAAAAGGAAGGCAAAATGTGATGGTTTGAAAGACAAGGTAATGTTCTGTTGTTTACTTTTGAGAAATGATCAGGATATACCAATGATAATATGCAGCAAACACTTAGAAAATCAGATTTGCAGCTATGAATAAGAATCAAAGCTAAACATATATAAGTTTTAAGTTGATTTTCATTGATGTAGTGATGCTGTTTTGAGTGTCACTTGGAACGTGCATGGAGTAGGGGAATGGAACTTCTTGGAAGTATCTGCGTTTGAATAATTCAAGATCAGTTAGGTTTAATCTTAGAATGTGGGTGAGATTATGCTTTGAAAGTGTTTTTATTCTAGGGGATAGGAGGAGATCAAGGTAATTGAGACAGAGAAGAAACAATAAACTGTGGAAAGAGCATAAAGATGATGGCATGAGTAAATGAAGAAAGTGTGATTAATAATGATGCGTTTTATAAGGATCCAAGAGAACCAGGATTAGAATAATGTCATTTATTTGTAAAATTAAAATTTTTTTAATTTTAAAATGATTGAACAAATCCAGACATGGACACTATATGATTCCATTATACGAAGTTCAAGAACATGGAAAACCAACTTACCATGGTAAAGATTACAGTATTATTCTTGAGGGAAATACTGACTGGAAAGTCATGTAAGGGAAACATCTGAGGGTGCCAGAAATGTTCCATATCTTGATTTAGGTTGTTATACTGCTGCACACATATGTAAAAACCAGTTATAATCTACTTAAGATTTGTGTACCTCACCATAAATAACTTAGATGTCAATTAAAAAGTGAATAGCAAGAAAGAACAGGAAAGAAGAAAGAAGGGAATGAAAGGAGGAGCAAAGTAAGGGAGGGAGGAGTGAAATCTGACCCATAATAGCTTTTTTGAACATTGGATCTGGTTTCATATAAAATCAAGCATTATTCTAGATCTAGAAGTAACATGACTCACTAAATTTTCTGTATTGTTTATGATATTTAGGGCCACATATTCTGTTATTTGCAATATAAAGAGTTTTAAGTATATATTTAGATAAAGGTTTCAGTGTCACTTTGCAATTTGAATCATAATTACAAATTGTATGATGTTTCAAAAGTCATAATAAAGGCAAAATAAAGTATAATTTTGGAATATAGTATAGTTGATATAATTACGTATTATTTATTAGAATATTCACTGTTTTGAATATTCACACTGTAAATTCAGAAATGCTGTGTATTCAACATGATGTTGTAAAGCAGTTTTACACATGAAGTCAGATTTTAAGAATATGTCTGTCAAATATACCATGTCTTTATCTCTAGTAGATTATTATACAAAGGTAGGTTAATGTTAATTACAATAGGCAGCTAAATGACAGTTTTAAAGTTTATTATTAAATATTGAGCATAGTGAAAAATGCAAAGCAAAACATGTAAATGTGTGTGTGTGTGTATATATATAAAATATATATATATACCAATGCATATGTATACACGTCTCTGTAAATAAAATTATCAAATTGATTTGTAAGCTTAATATATTTCAAAAAAAATATGCATATGGATTCTGTGGATGTTAATAAAGCTAATTCTATCTTTAGATCTTTCTTCATGAAATTAAAATATATAATACTCAAGAAAATACAGCAACATGAAAATGATTTTCTTCACAGTATAACTATATAAAACTAATATATAAGTAAGTTTGGTGGTATGAAGAATAAAATCAATGCAGCAGAATTAAACATCTAGAAACATACTGATTTACATGTGGTGTGATATGTATTTCAAATCAAATTGCTCAAGTTATGCAATAAATTGGAATAGAATAACTTTTGTTGTTGCTATTGGAGGGACCTATTTAATCTGTTAACATTATTTAAAGAAGGTAGATTTAAGGCCTCTTTTAGCCTATAAACTTATTAGTGAAAATTATGTATAGGAATGATTATACTTGGAATTAGGAAGCCTTTCTTAAAAACAAGCGAAAGCCATAATGAAACAGAATTATAAACCACATTTAATTTTGAAAATATACCCAACAAGAGGTATCATAAGTGATGTTTGAAAGCATAGGCTGTTAGTATATATGTAGGTGTGCCAGTGTCTTTGCAGTTTGATAATCCTGCATTGCTTCTCTCATGCTGGAGACTCTTAAGTAGTGATTTGGGCAAAAATTTCAGAAAGAATAAAGAAACTTTGGGAGAAAGCATTCTTAGCATAGGGCACTAAATGGATTGCAGTATAGCAATATGTAAATCACAAAAAAAATCTCTGAGGATGTGTGAATTATATATTATGACTAGAGCAAAAGGTGCATCACTGGGGATGGCAGGTGAGAGGCAAGAGAAGTAACTTGGAGCCAAACTACTAAAAGCCTTTTTGGCTTGGAACACCACAGGGAGCTACAACAGAAGTTTCAGCAAGTTGTCGTAGGCACTGTATGTGTGTGGTGGCCGAGGGTAAATACCAAAGGCGAGTAAGTTGAAAGAGCTGTACGTAGGGAGCCAAAGGATAGATATTTGAAACAGCCCAGAAGAGAGATTACAGGATTGAAATACAGGAACAGAAGTGGAAATTGAGAGCAACGAGAATGGATTTAAGAGATTATTTTAAATTTATGTTTCACCTTACCTGATGATTCACTGAATATGGTGCTGGGGCAGGAAAGTAAGTATGACTTTCAGGTTTCTGACTTGTGCAAGATGTGTTTACTTTGGCCAATTGATTCCATTACCATAATTAGCAGATACCAAAATGGCAGTAGCTGGATGATGCAAATGGGAAGGGTATGTGATAATTAGATAAATTTTGGACTTAAAAAGTAAGTATTAGGGACAGACACATGAAAAATATCAAATAGGCAGCTTGAAATACATAAAGAAGATGTGTACTGGAGATAGGTGGATGGATAGACAGACAGACGGATGGATGGACGATCTGAAAAAGTTCAGCCATTGTTAATACAATGAGAATGGTTTGCATGACATTGATGCAACCTGGCAGCCAAGGATCATGGACTGGGAACACATGTGTGAATAATGATGGCTTCACTGTGCTAGTCAGTGGGGGTGGTAGGTGCCGTTGTGTGAGCATGTGTACTATGTGGCTGTTGCATTTAAAATGACTGATCGAGTAGAGCAATGAATCTGCATCAAATTTTGCAGTAAGCTTGAACATTCCTCAGCAGAAACTACTCATGATTCAGAAAGCTTTTGGGAAGGATGCAGTGAGTGCAGTGCAAATAAAAATGTGGCACAAACACTTCAAAGGTGGTTGAGAATCTTTTGAAAGTGACCCATGTTCTGAAAGGCTCACAACAAGTAGAACACCTAGAATTTTGAATATGTATGACTGAGCTGCAGTCAACAGAGATCAGTGACAGAAAGTAGAAGTTGATTTGTGCATTCCAAACATTACTGTGTGAGATTTTGATGCAGGATCTTGGCATCAAATATGTCATGGCAAAATTCATTCTGCAGCTTCTGTTACCAGAGCAGAAGGAACTTGTGCTGCAGTTGCTAATGACTTGATTCAAATCACAGCCAATAAACCAGATTTCATTAAGGTGAATCGTGGGTCTAAGGCTGTGATCCAGAAACAAAGGCCCAGTCATTCCAATGGAAGTCACCTGATTCTCCACGCCCTAAGAAGGTGTGGCAAATTTGTAGCAAGATCAAGACCATGTTAACATGTGTTTTGATTGTAAAGTTGTTGTCCATCCTGAGTATGTCCCTGCAGGCCAAACAATTATTAAGCCAGTAGAACTACATCAATATTCTCCATTGTTTAAGAGATGCAATACCATATAAACAGTTGCAGCTATTGGAAATTGGTGATTGGCAGCTTCATCACTGTGTACCCATTCATACATCACACCTCCTACAGAGTGTTTGGTGAAACATCAAATCACCCAAGTGACTCATGAAACATCGAATCACCCAGGTGACTCAGCCACCCTACATCTAGATTTAGCATCTGTGACTTCTGGCCTTTTCCAAAATAAAAATCACCTTTGAAAAGGAAGAGATTTCAGACCATCAGTGAAATTCATGAAAATATGATAGAGCTGGTTATGGCAATTCCAACAGAGGATTTCACATAGTGTTTTGAACAGTGGAAGAAACACTAGGAGAACTGTAGAGGTCCCAAGGTGCCTACTTTGAGGGGAAACTAAGGTGTCACTGTCCTGTGTACAATGTTTCTTGTATCTTGTTTATTTAATACATGTGCCTGTTACTCATATTACATGGCTGGATTCTTTCTATAGGTGAATTACACACATATATTTATTTAGAAGATTACATCAATTCTATGAAGAAGGCTTTGAGGCCATAGAAGACCCATAGAATAATAAATGGATAGAGAAACTCAAAAGGGTTAAAAATGCTCCTTTTATTATCTTCAATTTTAGGGTGCAAGTTGAAGAAGATTCAATCAAGTAGAAAGTTTTAGGAAAGGAAATAGAATGATGCAGTTGAAGTCAAAGGTGCATGTTTTCAAGAAGGAATTAAGGAGTTAAGTAGTTTAGATAACCAAGAAAAGATTAGATAGAATATAAAAATGAAAAAATCTTTGGATTTTCCAATTGCATGATTTTGTATGAATTTTGACTTGTAAAATTGTGATAGTTGGTACAATGAAACTAGTAAATTGGAGTAAATGTTAGTGATTGTATAGATTTTACTTTCAGACTGTTTAATTGGAGATGCAGAAGAGAATAAGAAACTTGATAAAGATTTTAGTAAAATATACATCTGGACATGTTAATATTTAAAAGAAAGTTGACAGTACAAAAAGGAATAAAATAAGATTATGTGGAAAGGGTAGATTTCTATATCAATCAAACAAACAGTATCAGAAGGAGAATTGAAAGCTTAGGAAATGAAGGGTAGTCTTGAAAGCAGAAACTATTTCAGGGTAAAAGGAACATCACAGCCAGTGTAAGCCTAATTTCTAAGCAATTAATTAAGCATTTATTTAAGAAGTGTTTAACATCAAAATGCTTACCATATTTTATAGCATATGAAAAGATGCATCAGAAATAGATCCTTAAGCCCTGGGTGGTGGCAGAGTGGATAAGGCACTGTCCTGTGAACCCAAAGGTTGCTGGTTCAATACCCCAGCCAGGACACGTAACAAGGTTGCAAGCCAGGTCTCCATCCAGGTCTGTAGCTGGAGGCAAATGAAGGCAACCATACATTGATATCTCTCTCCCTCTCTGCTTCTCTCCCTTCCCTTCTCTCTAAAAATAGTAAATAAAATCTTAAAAAAAAAAAAAAAAATAGATCCTTAGAGCCAGTAAAATTTTAATATAGGTTCAAATAATTTTGAAGGTTAAAGAATATTACCTTTAGAGCCCTGGCCGATGGCTCAGTGGATAGGCGACAGCCTTCAAACCCAAAGGTCGCTGGTTCAATTCCCAGTCAGGGCACATAACCAAGCTGCAAGCCATGTCCCCAGCCAGCAGGTGAAAGGCAACCATACATTGATGTTTCTGTACCTTTCTTCCTCCCTCCCTGCCCTTCTCTCTAAAAAGAATGAATATAATCTTTTTTAAAAATGACCTATTAATAAAGAGGATACTATTTTTAATCTTAGATAAAATGAAATGTTATAAAATTGTTTTTAAAGCTAGTTGCAAATTATTTTTCATATATGCTTTCACTTACTACTAATGTATACTTCATTAAGATTTACTTTGATTAAATGTGTGGAACTGAGTACATTAAATAAAAATAATATTTGCATAAAATAATTTATATCTTTTTAAGATACAAAGTTTTCATTGTAATTGGGTTGTAGAATATAAGTGAATTGTTTGAAAAAGGCTGTTCATTAAATGATCTTTTGAGACTTGATTATAGAACACATCTGTAAAATTCTAAGCAAAGATAATTTGCATAAATTTTTGAATTAGATGATTCAATGTACTTATTTAGGTAGCTATCTTTCAAGGATGAGATTGAGAAAATTCTGCCAAGCTTTCTATTTCAGACTAAATTACTCAAAAATAACTTTGAAAGTAGGCTAATACTCTGCTAGAGAACAGAATCATGACTCTGTACAGTAAAAGCACATTTAAAATACCTAGGTAGTAAAAGCGTAAGCAGCCTAGAAAAATAAAAAAAGATATGTTTAGCATCTGGTGCCAAGAAATCACTAAAAACAGATGAAATAGGCATTCTGAACTTAATTCCCACATCTCACAAAAAAAGTCTTTGATTAAGACTAGTGATACTGAAAAATACATGTGCTTTCAATTTGAATATATAGTATATATAGTAACTTTTTATAATATATCATTCTTAGATTTAGAATTTTAAAAAATTTATTGAATTACCAGGACTCCACTCTAGTCCACACATATTATCTACTTTCAAAACTTACTGTTAGAAAATCTTGTGGTGTGTATGCAAGATTTTACCTCACACCTGTACAGAAGGCCATCACACATACTAAGTACTCTCAGAACTTACTGTTAGAAAAGTCTCGTTATTATCCATACAAGATTTTACCTCACACTTGTACAAAAGGATATCACAAAAGATAAATTTGGTGATGATGTGGAAAGATTAAACTCTTCTGTAGTGTTGCTGGAAATATGAATAGTACAACCACTAAGAAAAACAGTATGTAGTTTCCTCAAAAATACCATACACCATCACACTTCTGCATATGTATCCAAAAGAATTGAAGACACTATCTTGGACAAGTATTTGAACTCTTTATTGAACCATCACCATAGCCAAAATTTGGAAGTAACCTCAATCTCCATTGTTGAATAAATAAAGGAAGAAAATATGATGTATACCTCACCAGGATATCATTTAGAATTTTAAAAAGAAGGGAATTTTGCCATATATAACAACATGGATGAACCTTAGGGACATTTTGCTAAGTGGAACCAGGCAGTCACAGGAGAATAAATACTGTATGATACTATTTATATGAGGTATATGAAAGAGTTGAACACATAGAAACAGAGTAGAATAGTGGTTGCCAAGGGTTAAAGGAGGGGGAAATGGAGAATTGTTATTCAAAGAGTTTGAGTTTCAATTATGAAAGATAAATAATTTATAGAGATCTGTTGTACAACAATGTGCCTGTAGTTACCAGTATTACATTGTGCATTTAAAATATTTTATGAGGGGAGATCTCATGTTCTTACCACAATAAAAACAAACAAAAAATGATGTTTAGTGATAATGTCATCTTAAATCAGCTTTATCACTAAAGAATTTGTGAAAAGCTTTAACAAATCAGACGAAGGGGAGATTTGTGTATAATTTAGGTTGTTCTATCAATTTGCATAGTTACTCGTATGAAACCTGCATTTGTCTTACCTTACACTCCTTTACCTTCACTGAAAAACAGTTTGGTTGCTTCAAGTTACTTATTTGTGAGGCCTTATTCTTTGCCAGCTCACTTTGTTGAAGTGTACCTGTATATCTTCTTTATGGGAGTTTTGATTCCTTCTAGTCTGCATTTCTAGTTCATGCAGTCTGTATTTTATGTCATTGCCAGCTGTGCTGTCTGTACTGCAGCCAGCGTTGTGAAACCCTTGGCTGATACAGTAGGCAGGATATTGTGATCAGAATTATTGGAGCCTGTGATGAAAATGAATTGCTTCAAGGTACAGCACTATGACACCCCTGTGTGTACCATTGAATAGTCCCTTGACAAGGGCAGCTTACCTGATTACTGTTCACTCATCAGTCTTTACTCAATATCATGTATTGTGGATACTCTATATTTCTGAATCAATAAAAAAATATTAAAAATTTGAAGATTCATCTCTATAATTAGGTTATGCTGGATTGTTTTCACTATAGTAAAAACAATTCCAAAATCCCAGTGGCTTAAAATGACAGAGATCAGTTTTTAAATTTTATCTATTTCTTAACAAGGACTCAAGTTTCATTATCTGTAATAGCTTTGTGGCCACTATCAGAGAAAAAAGGAGGCTGAGAATTGTGCCTTGGTTCTTAAGAGCTTTCACTAAAAAAGTTGCAAATTACACTGCTGCTTATGTTTTTATTGGCTAAAAATGTCACATGATCACAACCTGAAAGAAATGCTGAAGTACAGTCCTCTTGTGTGCCCTGAAAAAAATGAACAAGAAATATTGGTACTTACCACTGGCATCTGGTAGAAAATTGTTCATTAAAGAGAGAAATTAAAAGCATGTCATGATTTCCAAACACTGTTTCAGTCCATTTAAGTAGTGTGTGGTAGAACAACAAAGTAAGTTAATGTTCAACCTCTGGAAAGTAGCAGCCTTAAAAATGGTTTATGCCCTGGCTGGTGACACAGTGGATAAGGTGCCTGCCTTCGGACCCAAAGGTCATTGGGTTGATTCCCCAGCCAGGGCACATAACCAGGTTGCAAGCCAGGTCTCCAGCCAGGTCTCCAGCCAGGTCAGTAGCTGGAAGCAGGTGAAAAAGGCAGCCATGCATTGATGTCTCTCTCCTCTCTGCCTCCCTCTTTTCCCCTCTCTCTGAAAATAATAAATTTTAAAATCTTTAAAAAATGATTTATAAAACTCAGACTTCAAAGCTAATTTTCAAGGAAACCTGAAGACTTTAAGTGACTTTAAAAACAAGCCACCAAAATTTTAATTAAAGAGAAATCAGCCATAAAAGAACAGCTTCTTGATACCACAGGCAGGAAGAAGCATGATTCTTAATGAGGGCAGTGAGAGCAGCAGGCTTTAACCATCAGAGACATTCGTAGGGTTGGAAACATTTGAGGACAGTGGCGGCACAAAAATTCCTTCTATGTCATAGAGTCCTCATAATAAAGGAGGGGGACAGTAGTGTGACTCTTTGAAAACACTTCCCTGGTCAGAGTTCAGGCATTTGATTATTCCCATAACTGGTATAGTCTTGGGAAAAATGGAATTCACCTACATCACAGTCCTTCTCAGTATTATCAGGATTCCTTTGGACACATACCACATATTCTTTTTATAGACAGTGCTGCTCTCACACCCCTAAAAGACACATGTATGATAAATGTATAAATCTAATTATTCTTAACCAACTTACCTCTTCACTATTCCTGTTTAGCTGTTACACAAACCATAATCCTTCCAACTCTGACTATGGCTTTTTCTGGGGAAACTTGATTCAAATCAGTTTTCGAAGTATTTTTCTCTTGTTAATATGTATGCGAATAGCATTCTTCTTAATGTTTCATATAATCAGCATATACCCTTTCTGTCTTTCTGTGATGCTGGGCATGTTTAAAACCACCTTGATCCCTGGCTGGTGTGGCTCAGTGGATTGAGCACCGGTCTGTGAACCAAAGGATCACCAGTTCAATTCCAAGTCAGGGCACATACCTGAGTTGCAGGCCAGGTCCTCAGGTGGGGGTGTCCACAAGGCAATCACACATTGATGTTTCTATCCCTCTCTTTCTCCCTCCCCTTCCTCTCTCTCTAAAAATAAATAAAGAAAATCTTAGGAAATAATACAGCTGCCTTGATTTTAAATTTTACCCATGTAAATATTTCTCGGGTAGCAATATAGGACAGGCAGCAATAAAGGACACAGTCAGATTCATCTTTGCACTCAAGGGAAACAAGTAATACAGTTGGCAATATCCAAAAAAATCTCTGATAGGAATGAGTGAAAAGTAATTTAAAAAAAAAAATGGGTCTGTTGTTAAGAAAATAAAAGTAGAAATTGTGTGGGGCTTGTAAGTGTTCATTATTGTGATTGTTAATGAGGTAATCACTCTTATTGCTAATAAAAATTAAGCTGGGATAAAATTCAATGGCAAGCCAATTTGCAATTTTTAAGAAGCCTAAACTTCTATTTTCTATCTAAATTCCCTCTTGTAAGTATAGCCTGACATTGGAAGGGACTTCTTAAGTTGCAGCATTATGATCTCCTCAGTAAATACAATGAACATATTGGCTATAATCTTCATGTGGTGAAAATCAACTTTTCCAAAATTCTGATTATTAAACAAAGATATAAAAAATCTTAGGACCCTTAGAACATAAAAACTTCTAAAACTCAGTAAGATAGCAATGTTTGTGGCTTTTTGACTTGGCTTTTTTTAATCTTTCACTTACTGTCTCCGTGAAAGCCAGCAGCTTCTCTACTATGAAATTTACAGAAACCATCAGTGTTACATCTGTAAGCAGGAACAGTCCAGGATTAGAATTGTTCAAAAGTTCCATCCCGAAAGCGTTGTCACTGTTTGCCTTGGAGCTCTGTGAAAACTTCCCAGAACCAACAAATTGGTATTAATTAATCTTTCTTGGACCATTCTAAATGAGAATAGCCCTAAATTAGGGCAATCATTCAAAACAACCAGCAGCAGTAGTAAAACATAATAGTTAATGTGAACCTACAATATGAGTTGGAGTTAAAAAGATCTTGGTCAAAAGTTGAAAGATGTGGGAAATAAGAGACTCATAGGGAACCTTAAACAGCTCTTCAAATTACCTCTATTCTCAAATGACATCATCTTGTATGTACATGACACCAAAAGAACAAATGACAAAAGAAAAATACATACATTGGACATCACCAAAATGAAAAACTTTTGAGCTGCAAATAAAGCCATCAAAAAGTTAAGAGACCAACATGCAGAATTGGAGAAAATATTTAGCAACATACCTGATGAGAGACCTATATTCAGAATATAAAAAGAAGTCTTACAACTCAAAAGAGAAAAATAAGCCAATATTTTTAAATAGGCAAAAATTTTGAATAGATTTTCTCCAAAGAAGATATATAAATGACCAGCAAGCACATAAACTATGTTTACATAACTAGTAGGAAAATGTAGGTCAAAACCAAAATGAGATACCATTTTTGTACTTCTTGGGATGTCTAAACCAAAAAATACAGACATCGTAAATTATAAGAATTATGGGAAGAAATGAAAACCTCCCTACTTTGATGATAGAAGCATAAAAAGGGTATAGCTACTTTGGAAAACAATTTGGTATTTTCTCAATATGTTAAATATAGAGATACTATATGATTAAACACTACCATTTCTAGATACGTAATCCAACAGAACTTTAAATATATGCCCACAGGAAAACATGCACAAAAATGTTCATGTGATTTTGATAATATCCAATAAATGGAAATAGAACAAATATCCACCAACTGATGAATCAACAAAAGGTTATATAACAATATAATGGAATACTATTTCATAATAGAAAAGGGAAAGCATGAGACTCAGTAAAACTTTTATTAATCTTGAAAACATGCTAAGTGAAACAAGAAAAACAAGCAAATCATAAAACACCACAGACCATTTGATTCCATTTCTATGAGACATCCAGAAAAAGTAAACCTACAGAGACAAAAAGTAAATAGGTGGTTGATTTCTAATGGGTAAATATATATAATGTATATTTCAGATGGGAATTTCAACATATATTGCTTGATTTTAATTACAATTTGTAACATTTTGATCTAATTACATGTTTCTATATTTATTGGTTAAAATACATTGTATTTTTACTGATTTTCATTTAATAATATAGATTGGCTTTTAAATTGAAATTGAGTAAATCATAGTTTGGAATACATACATCATCAAATTCCTCCATATAAATTGAATTAGTTAATTTCATAATACTGAAGGTGTACTCTCCATGCAGACATTCAAAATTAATGGTTTGAGAGATGGGAAAATGGGGTTTTTTCTAAAGGTTGCCTTTAGAAAGATTGGCTTATATTATTCTCTTATCAATATTTATATTATTTTTAAGGCTGGCTATACACACAAGATGCTTATGCATTTTGAGGCTTACTGCATTCTTATTTGGAAGCATTTAATGGTAAGTCGCTTTTGGCTGAATTTAATAGGTTCTTGAGAAAAATGTGGTTGTATTTCCAGATTCATAATATCACACTAAACCAGACTTAGCATTTTATTGTAGAAAGAATGGAGTCAGAAGTCACATATCTGAGACTCTTTAGAAACAAACAGAAAAAGCCCAGAGGTAAAATGGTGATGGGAACAATTTATTTTCTTCTGCCTGACTGCATTCAAAATAAGAGTATATTTAACCCAGAAAGGAGCAGATGGACTGTATTTATGATAGTCAGTGATACTGATAATGTTGTGTTATTCAATTCTTCTATTAATTTATTTCTGTTGCTCCCACTTCCAAAAAGTGTACAATTGCACATAGGTGAGTAAAATGAAGAGAAAAATGATACATCATATATGTAGATAGGACTCATACAAAGCTATTTATTTCAAGTTTACTTTGAAGTATTTTCTAGTTTGGGTTTTACCTACTGACTCAGCCTCAAGGTAAAAACCTAATATTCAGTTTTAACATATTTAGAATTTTGGTAAGTACAGTGATTGTTGAAAAGAAGAGTCAATAAATGACATGTTGATAATCTCTTTAAAATGTTTTATTTATCCATCCAATGAACAATAGTGAGCTAGGCAATACATATAAAGCATACATCATTATTTCTTAAAAATTCAGCTCTGGGTGAGAATTAAATAGACTAAATTATTTGCCTTTAAAATATATGAGGTTTTTATTTTTAATGTTAGGTTTGGTATATTTCAAGTAAATTAGTAGAAATAGCATGCACTATGCTTTTGAAAAGTTCCTCTTTACTTCATCCTGGATTATAAAATTTCATTTGAGTTTGCCTCAATCATTTCTGTGTCACCATCACCATTAATATACGATAAATGGAAGTGTCAGAAGCATTGATAAAAAGAGTCATTCATATTGTATTAATAAGCAAAGGTGTGTTAGAATAATTTATCCTAGAGTTAGGCCTTCACTACCAGATAAAGGTAACTGGACTACAGATGTGAGGAAATAAAATAGTCTATATGCACAAAACATATAAAATAAGGCCATCAAAAATAAAATATGTATACATATTCTTGCACAAAATATTGTGGGTAATGATGTTGACATTAAGTAGTCATTGGTTTGATTGACAGCTCCATCACTATCATGTGAGCTAATCAATTTAACCATTTTGAGCTTTTCCCTCATTTGTAAGATATGAATAATACCTGTGGTATATGAAAATTGAAGTTTAGATTCTATTTTTAATATGAAAGAAATAAATTCCATGGGAAATAAATACTTATAAATTTATAATTTTAATACTGTTAATACTTGTTTTAGTGTGTATAATCCTAGATACATTATATCTTAGAATAAGTTATTTAACCTATCTAACGTAGGTTTTACTAATTGCTCCAATTTGACCATTATCACACCAATTTATAAGATGGAAATTAAGATTTCCAAAGATGATTGTTTTGAGTTTACAAAATTAGCTATTCAGTGCATTATACAAACACAATTTAGCAGTCTAGTATCTTTGTATAAATAAAATGAATACTAGAATCTCATAGCCCCGTTTTTTTTTGCACCTAGTTGTCAGCTATGAGTATGACAACTGGAATTCTCATCCTTAGAGAGGAGCTCTTTGCAGTAAGATGATGCTTTCCTAAACCTTCGGTCTATGCAATTCCCAAGTGTGTCCTCTAATTGTCTTGTTACATGCACACCTCCCCAAATGCCCCTTGACACCCATGGTAGGGGGTAAAATATCCTGCAGACCACAGCTCTTCTATTCAATTTTCCATGACAAATATTGTTAATGTGGTCCAGAAGTATGAATTTAAAGTAATTATTATATTTCTAAAATTATAAATTATGAATTAAAAACTAATATACCCTAAAAGGGAAGAGGATAATTATAAATATTAATATAAAATCAGACGATCTGTGAACCACACGAATAGTACCAAAGTGAAGGTGAGTTAGAGGGAACTCAGTTTCAACTCAGGATGAAGATGGCCCTTCCAATAGTCAATCTGATGTATTATTAAAACCTTCTGAAATTGTGAATTCCCTATCATAGAAGAAATTCAAGTGACTGATTGAGAAGATTGAACCACTGAATGAGTGCTTTGACTAGATGATGCTCAAAAACATTTCTACCCCGAGACAAATTCTGTGATGTCCACAGGATAATAGTACACTATAGACCACCTATTGAGAATATAGGCACTAAATCCTACACTACAGGCTGTTAGTAGTGATAACAGAAGTAAAAAGAATAAGTGACAATTGTAAGATGACTTAGAGTTTGCAAGGAGATTTTATATAATGTTTAATTCTCACCAACTATGCACAAAATTATTATTACTGTTACCCCCATTATGAATATGAAAACTGGAGCTTAGCAAAGTTGAACAACTTGGCTATGATTATCTACTAAGAGGTGAATATGAGCTTTGATACAAAACTGTCTCTCCAGATATCTCACGTGTGCTATCCTAAATGATTATGATTGAGGACAAGTAATTTAAATTATTCTTGAGTTTCCTTTGCTTTCAAAATATATATATATGAAAGGTTTCAAAATCAGTGAGAATCTGCATAAGGATGTTTTAATACTATGCCTTGATTTAAATTCTATGGGGATTATATTCTGTATGGCATTGCCTGTGTGGCATTATCTTTAAAATAGCCCCAAGGAAAGGGGCCAGCCTGTTTACTACGATATCATGCTGTGGCATCATGCCCCAGTCAGAATCCGATTCTAAAAGGGTCAGTCTCATTTATGGAGACACTCAGGGAAACCAAGAGATTGGAGAACTGCTGATCTGCCTGTTTTGCCTTGGTCACACTCATCATCTGAATTAAGAATGTAAGGTCATTTGAAATGTGCTGCTTCAGGGCTTCCTGTGGGTCAATTTTTAACGTCATATGAATCTTGTCTTGTACAAGCCAGTTGACACCATCCAGTGCCAGTTCTGCAGCCTCACCAATGGAACAAGATGGGCTTCTTTACACCCTTTAAGAACCACTTGGCTAAGCAACTGTGAGAGTAAGACTTAACTTTCTCTCCTCTCTGCCACTTTTATCCCACTCCATCCCATTCCTCACACTGAGGAGGAAGGATTTTTATAAACTTAACACACTTGTTGACTGGCAATTTTATACAAAAGCTAATGCAAGTGCAAACACAAAATAATTTGTGTAGCAAACTACATCCATCTGTTCATTAACACATTGTTTACTAGCAATTTTATAGCAAAAGCTAATGCAAGTGCAAACATGAGTTAACTCATTTTTGGTCAACAATGTTTAGGCTTGAAAACATGAGTATTTTCATGACTGGTCAACAATGTGTTAATAACATCAGTTTTCACGCTATTTTAATATGGCTGAAATATGTAACAATGATTGTTTCTAATAAAACTACTTTGTTTTTATTTTGCTGCATTGAAGGACCATATGCAAAGATGTCCCTTTCCCCTCTGAGTCAGTTCCTGCTATCTGACCTTTAAGACAGAGGAACTATGTTTTAATGACTCCTGGATGTGAATTTAATGGGCCAGCAAGGTTGCTTAAAAAGAAACAAGGGGCCCTAGCTGGTAGCACAGTGGACAAGGTGCCGGCCTGTGAATCCAAAGGTCGCAGGTTCGATTCCCAGCCAGGGCAACATAACTAGGTTGCAAGCCAGGTCTCTAGTCAGGTCTGTGGCTGGAGGCAGGGGAAAAGCAACCATACATGGATGTCTCTCTCCCTCTCTGCCTCTCTCTCTTCCCCTCTTTCTAAAAATAAATGAAATCTTTTTTAAAAAAAAAGAAAAAGAAAAAAAAACAAGGTGACAATAGGGTTTTATGGGTTGACTGTTTAGTACTTATTCTATTTTTTTTTTCCCCTCCCTGGACATAGGAATAAAGTGAGCAAGAACTCAAGAGATCACTAGGGTGGTATCAGGAATTTAAAATAAAATGGAGGGTCCCGGGATGCCTGGAAGTTTATGCTGAGTAATTTGTCCTAGGGTTACATTGGAAGAATTACATGTCTCAACCTAGTGAAGAAACAGGGCAAACAGGATTGTTTGTGTTTCCAGAAGACATGTAGAAGCTAAATTCTCATGTATCTGCCTCCACCCTTCAGAAGACAGAGAATGTTTCCGTTGCCTGCACTCAGTTGATTTTTCTTTTCCTTCCTCAAGAAAATATGGCTTCATCAGTAATAGCACTTCACCTGCAGTAGTTTCTATACATAACTCTACACAAGGCCCATGATACTTACAAACCCCAAAACAGGTAGCCTGTAGCTGGTGAGGTGGTGGTGAAACATACAAATGTCACTCTTTGAAATGCTGAATTGAAAAACTGGAGACACTTGATATGAAACAATGAGTAGTAACACCTAAGTTATATACACATCAAAGTTACACAATTGGAAGTGAAAAGATAGTAAATGGCTTTTCAGTTTTTTATGAAGAATGTGAAGATCCAGGACCAGTAGGTACGGACATGCATTTCATTAATTCACTCAAAATTAAGTACTGAGTGCCTACTTGATGCCAGGCCCTGCTGTGGAGTCTGTAAGTGGGTGGGTGGATGAATAACACATATAAGATGCCTGAACTTATACTAACTTCTTAAAGTGTATTGACAGGTAAGAGACAAAACAATTGAGAGAGTGAGGTAAAGAAAATAAAATGGGTGTTAGGCTCTACAAATGGTGACTAGACATACAGAAAAGTGAGTGGTTTTACATTGGTTGGAAGAGGACAGTCTTCTGTATCTAGAGTCAGCATTTCTGGTAGAGAAACCAGTGAGTGCTGACCAGGATCAGGCTTACCATGGAATTACCAGGCTTACCAATGTGGAAGATCAGGCCCTCTTTCCACTCGAAACCCATTTAGCTACCCTCAAACAGCAATGCACCATAACAGGGAGTGATCCCTATATTTATTTCCTCTGTTTCTCCTTATTCTCAGCCTACCACAAATGTATAAATATAGTTACTTTATTTGTACATAAAACACTTTATTTGTACATAAAGTGTTTTATGTACAAATAAAGTACATTTATACATATAGCATATAATAATAAAGGCTCAGAAGGGAAATCAGAGCTGAGTAAGGGATTACAAACTCTAGAGAGGAGGAGGATTTTTATAATTAATGGTCATGAAAGTGCTCAGTACTATCATGGTGATCTAGTGGGGAGCAAGACATGCACCTCTCGAGGACAGCATGCCAAGCAAAGGGGACAGAACAGAACTCTGGGGATATGAAAATGCCAGATGTTTTTGAGGGACTGATTAACCTTCAGTAGGGAAGAGAGCAAAAACAATCAAAATAAAAAGTGGATGGTAAAAGGAAAGAAGTAGTAGGGACCTAATTATGGGGAGCTTTACTCATAGCAGCATCAGAGGGTTCTGAGGAGTGTGATGATCTCCTCTGGGCATAATGGAATCACTCCTGAGCTGTGTTGAAAATAAATTGCAGGGTAGCAAGTGCAAAAGCAGGAACACAGTTAAAATATTATGGAAATGATTCAGTTAAAAGACAGTGTCTTGGAACAGAGAGTAACTTCCAAGGTAGTCAGAAATAGATTAGTTTGTGGATATATTTTGAAAGGAGATCTAAAAGGATTTGCTAATGGGTTGAAATTTGTCCTGTGATAGAAAGGAAGGGATCCAGGATGACTTCAAGTTGTTGCCTGAGACAGTTACTATTTACTAAAATAGGCAAGGATCAGATGGCATAAAAACTGCAACAGTTTCACAAGATAAGAACTAGTAAAATGTTTGACCACATAAATTTGTTTAAAAAATTAGTGTTCTGAAATCCATCATAGTCCCTTTTATGTTCTGTAACAAAATTAGGCTAAAAAAATAAGTCAGTGGAATTACTTAGCAAGGAATTTATGTATGTATGTATGTATGTGTGTATGTATGTATTTTAAAAGATTTTATCCAGTATCCTTCAGGGAGAAGGGAAGGGAGGGAGGCAGAGAGGGAGGCAGAGAGGGGGAGAAACATCGCTGTGTGGTTGCCTTTTACCTGCCTCCAGCTATGGACCTAGTTGAAGACCTGGCTTGCAACCTGGTTATGTGCCCTGGCTGGGGAATCGAACTGGTGACCTTCGGGTTCACAGGCCGGTGCCTATCCACTGAGCCACCAACCAGGACAGCAAGGAATTTTTTATGGTTATTTTCATTCTCCTCTTTTATTTATTTACTTATTTGTTTATTTTTATTTTAAACACTTTATTTTAAAGATTTTATTTATTACTTTCAGAGAGATGGGCAGGGAGGGAAGAAGAAAGGGAGAGCAGTAGCATTGTATGGTTGCCTTTCACCTGCCTTCAGCTACGGACCTGGCCGGAGACCTGGTCTGCAACTTGGTTATGTACCCTGACTAGGGAATCGAACTGGTGTCCTTGGGGTTCACAGGCTGGTGCCAATCCATTGAGCCACACCAGCTCACGTCATTCTCCTCTTTTAATACTTTTTTTTTTCTGTCGTGCATTTGTTCTTGGCATGCTTGTGATTTTCCTGTAAGATGCTTCCAATATATATTTCAAATTAAAGCATTAAAGAAAAATAAAACAGTAACAAAGTTTTCTGTACTTGTGTTCTTCCAGGAATGTTAAGGGGCCAGAATATTCCCTTGAATTTTAATATGTATTTATACCATATAATGAAATATAAAAGAGGGAAGAGAGGATTGAGAGCTTATACTTTTTCCTAAAAGGCTATGGATGCATGAGCAAAAGTTTGCACATTTCTAGTGTAAAAATACTATTTTTATATTCAGTATTTTTATGTGTATTATTTTCAATCAAGTATTGATGGATTCAGAGGAAATTTACTATGATATATATATATATATATATATATATATATATATAGTGATTTTTTAAATATTCAAAGAAAACATGTCCCTATTATATTAGATTACTCCAGTATTCGTCCAGATACATACAAAGCACCAAGTAATTGAGTCTCCAGGGATGTTATAGAGCATGAAATGATATAATACATACTTGAATTATAGCAAGGATGTCAAACATGAGACTTAGTAAGCTGATACTTGAAATCTTTCTGAATCAAAATATCTCTAAGCCTTATTATTCTGAAAAAGGAGAGAGAAATAATATGTAGCCTGAATTTGTATATTTGGCAAAAGAAGAAAAATGTTAATATATATATTAGTATATTAACATATGTATTCTTTTTCCACATAAGGAACCAGACTTTACTATAAATTTAAGAATTAAGAACAACTCCTTTGTCTAACTAGGAAAAATTGATACAGAGAATTATGAGTTGAAAGCCATTTGAAAATTTCATGAACATCTTGAAGATAGGGTACCAATCTATTTGCACATATAAACTTTATTGTAGTAATTTTATCTTAATATTATTAAAAAATGCCTAACAAAAAGTAATTTTCAATTTATGTACTGATTATATTTTTGCTTGATCTTTAGTTTTTGTCTGTGCACACATATAATTGATATCCTTATAATTAGTTTATGTATTATTTTTACCTAATCATTATAGGGATATGTACATGTTCTTACATAGCCTGTACAATTATAATGTAATCCCATTTAGTGGATTGTCTTTTCATTTTGTTTATGATTTCCTTTGCTAGGCAAAAACTTTTTGTCAATGTTACATCTAATAAAGAGTTAATATACAAAATTTATAAAGAATAAAAGCTCAATACCAAAAACAAAAAAACCTCAGTCAACTCAATTAAAAATGAAGGTACCAGCCTTCATTCCCCAGCCAGGGCACATACCCAGGTTGCAAGCCAGATCTCCAGCCAGGTCTGGAGCTAGAGACAGGTGAAAGGCAACCATACATTGATATCTCCCTCCCTTCCCCTCTCTCTGAAAAATAATAAATAAAATCTTAAAAAAAAATAGGCAGAGGACCTAATAGGCACTTCTCCGAAGAGGACATACAGATGGTGAATACACATAAGAAAAGATGCTCAACATCACTAATCATCAGAGACATGCAATTAAAATAACAATGGAATATCACTTCGCATTTTTCACGATGGTTATCATCAATAAATTAATGAGAATTGTTGATGAGGGTATGGAGAAAAGGCAACATGCACAGTTGGTGGGAATGCAGACTGATGCAGCCACTGTGGAAAGCACTATGGAATTTCCACAAAAAAATTAAAACTGGAACTACCTTATGACCCAGCAATTCTACTTCTGGGAATGTATCTGAAAGAACCCAAAACACTAAGTGTGAAAAGCATAAACGCCCCTATGTTCATTGCAGCATTATTTACTGTAGCCAAGATTTGGGAACAGTTCAAGTGCCCATCAGTAGGTGAGTGGATAAAACAGTTATGGGACATTTACACAATGGAATGCTTCTCAGCCATTAAAAAAAACGAAAAAGAAAAAGTTTACCTTTTGCAACAACATGGATGGACCTGGGAAGTATTATGCTAAGTGAAATAAGCCAGTCAGAAAGAGGCAAGTACCATATGATTTCTCTTATATGTGGAATCTAATGAACAAAATAAGCCAACAAACAAAATAGAACCAGACTCATAAATATGGAGAAAAAAGTGACAGCTGTTGGTAGGGAAGGGAGTTGGGGGCTAGGTGATAAAGTTAAGGGGATTAAGCCAAAAAAATAAACTTACGTACATAGATGACAGATGATGATTACTGGAGTGAAAGGGAGTGATGGGAAATAGAAGCGGGTAAAGGGTATAAATGGTGATGGAAGGAGACTTGACTTAGCGTGGTGAAAATACACAATACAATATAGAGGTAGTGTATTTATGAAACAGTTGTACACCTGGAAAATGCTAAGACTAGCTAAGCGTGTATTATTTTATTTTATTTTCATACAATTATATACATGTTATCCATAATACTATAATTCTTGTCAAAGTTTATAGTTTATCTACATCCTATATATGTAGTTTTTTGAAGTTTACTAATTTAATAGTTATAAAATACTTTATTTGATTATTTATGTAGATTCCTTTTTATGTATTACATTACTATTAATGACAGTCTAATAATAGAAGTTGTCATTTGTTTCTGTTATTTTTATATACAGTACTTTCAACTCTTAATATTTTGACTCTCAAAAAAAGTAATTTTTACATTTCCCAAATGACTAAGAATATATGTGAGCTTTACTTTGATCTGTGACATCTTCATCTAGCCTTTGCCAACAAAGTTTCCTAGAGCACCTTCCTGCTCTGTCTTTGGCTGAAATTTCAGTTTTTCCTCTAAGTTAAAATAAGTCATGACTTAAATTTCTGTGGATGATTGACATACACCCTAATTATGCTTAAAAGAGGCACATACTCTTTCATTAAAAGTGAAAAATTTTCTTTCCCACATCCCTTAAACTTCAATTACATGTAGGGACTGCCACTGTGCTTGCTAAGACCATGCCCAGAAGACACAAATGGCTAATGTTCTTCATCAAGTGCCAGAGCTTCAGTGGAGACCCATGTTCATTCCATCATTGAACAAGCCTTTGCTGAGTCCCTGCTGGGTATAAACTCAGCTTGCTCCTGCTACATCTCTAGTAACCAGAGGTGATTATTTAATATCATTATTGATCAGGTTTTCCATCAGCAAATGAAGGTAGTTTTCAATTCTAGCATCTTTGCATGTTGTTTTGAAATAACTACATTAAAATCATACTTTAGAAATTAGTATGATTTGTACAGCGTGAATAACATTACCCTCTTCCTCCATGTTGTTGCACAATATTATATAAAATAGTACAAATTAAGTTTCTTAATGCTTCTGGGCCATTAGATACATAAACTGTGAGAGGTGTTTAAGGCACTGACAGTGACAACATTTTTGGTTTAATGTATGCAACAAGGTATGTTCCTTGGCAACACAAGGTCAGTAGCTTGGATGGTAGAACAGATGGAGATAGGAACATGCCCCAGACACATGCCCATAGATGCATGTCCTAGGCTAAGTGACCAAACACTGAGCAGGTGACCCATCTGGAAGGAAGAAAGAAAAACATTCTTACCACTTATGATGTTGGGAGGAGTCTAAATACAAATTCCCATAACCTCAGTTATTAAATTGACACAGTTATTCAATTAAAAAGACTTACCAAGACAGTAGAAAATTTAAGCAAAAGCTAAAAGTTTTAGGAATCTGGTCATCTGGGTCATACTAGGAGGGAAATTTGCTAAAGACTCCAGGCTTCCCACAAATTCATGTCCTAAGGAACTTAACTGGCAAAAACAAAGAACAACATGACTTTTGGTGTGTGAGTCTCTGGTGATACTGAAATCTAAACTTCCATTTTTAAGATTTTTGTGTATGTGTGTTTGTAGAGTAACTGGACTAGAAGTTAGGAAGAATCTGTGCATAAGCACATTCTTAAGGATCAATAAGAGTAGGGATGGGCTTTAGATTTGAAGCTTCCTGGTTATTCAGGCTTCAACACGAGTCGAAATTTGGTTTATTTGAAGTTTGGATTTGACTGGCATGAAGCAGACTTTGTAGTGGGAAGGAGGCAACTTAGAAATCTTATAGTAGCTCATCCACCCCATCCTTCAGAAGGAGCAACTTCAAGTCACAGCTTGATTGGGCACTCTATAGGGCCATGAGTTAACCCTGGTCACACAGAACTGGGGAACCAGGGCCAGGGTCAGGGCAGGGAGGGCCTGACTGCTTAGTATAAACTTATTTAACTATTTTAAAGTAAACTATAAATAAATAACCTTTTAACTATACACCACCAAGAGTGCAGTTTTATCTGCAGACATAGAAGGATGCTTATAGCCCTCATTCCAAAATAGAAAAATAAAGTTCATTAAATTAACTATAATATGAAGGCAATCATTAGTTGAAGGTATGGACTTTTCATATTCCTTTTTTGATAATAATAATGATAATAATAGCTAACAATAATTGAGAACTTCACTACTGTTTTTTTTCCATTTTATAGACAAAGGAACTCATATATGTAAGTGGCCAAGTAACTTCTCAGATCACACAGTAAGTGATAGAGCCAGGACATTAATCCAGGAAAAAAAAGTGGATTCTGAAGCACTTATAGGAATTCTTTTAAGTACCAAATTTTGAATATTCATTAGAGATAGAATAGTTTATTTAATATAAAACTAAGGCACATGATGGCTTGTAAGGGAATTAAAAAGAAAAAGGAGCATGTACAAGCAGTTGGTATAAAATACTATCTTTCTAAACAAAGTGTGAATTAAACAGATGGAGAAAGGAAAATACAAATGTTTGGGAGTAAATTTTTTAGATACAGAAAACTGACTTGACATTTAACTTATTTTAAGGTCAATTAATCTAAACTTATTTTAAAGTCAATAAAATAGTATTGGTATTTTCCTCTTTTGTGTATTTTATAGTTCTTTGTTGCATTCATATACATTACTATAAAATATGGAAAAATCTTTTAGATGCCTATTTATTTGACTTTCCCCACTACATTTTGGTTTCAACTGTATCTCAGGGTAAAAATTATTGTCTTGATATAAGCAATTGTAACTCTACTGATCTCATAAATGTGTTCTGTATTCTCCTTTTTATAAGAAAATTCTTTAATTTTATCTTTTTATTTCTTTATCAAGTCATATGCCATCCTTTTAATTTTACAATTGGAAGTAAAATTTTTAGGACATTGCCTCATGCAAAATAAACTCCTGGTAGATATTAGGTATTACTTGATCATCATTGCTCTCTGCAAGGAAATGGGTAACCAGGATAGCTGTGGAACTATTTATTCACTAAATTGCCACTAGAGGGAGGGCTAAATATATGTTTTGTGCATTGTGATAATTTGGCACTTTGTAGGCAGTTTTATGTGCCCAGGAGACCGGATGGGAAGAAGCAAAATAAGGAAATGGTGAGAGCACAGTGGGCTTAGTGTGACAGTGCCAGGGAACAAAAAGGTGGCTTGCTGGGGTGGATCCTGTGTGTTTCATGAGGCATGCCATAGTTGTCAAAAACTAATAATAGAGCCCTGTGTTAGAAATAGAGGAGGATAACATAACGTAACACAACACAACAAACCACTCTGACTTCTGGGAATTAAAAGCCTGGTTCTTTGTTCTCCATTTTGAAATGGCTGAGCCAGACAATGTTAATGAAATTTTGAAGACTTTCAGCCTTGATGCATAATCTGTAAACTTGAATGTTTGTTCTTTGTCAGCTTTATTCAGTTTTTGTTCTTGTGTTAACATTGTTTAGCCAAATAATAGGAATTCCTAGGAGAGCTGAGCAGGGTATGGTAAATAAAGGGCCCTTTTTTTTTTTTTTTTTTCAAGCAGCAGAGACCTTCAACAGAAATGTTAATAATTACCTATGAATTCACATGAGCCAGACATATTTTCAAAGAATGGCCAGACTCTCATATTTCCTTCACAATCCTGGAGAAGTTCAAAAAGAAACAAGTTTCTTTCATATAGCAGTTCTTCAACTTGAGAGTGCTTGTTAATTCACAGATTGATGGCCCCACTCATGGAATTTCTGATTTAGGAAACTTGGGATAGGGCCTGGGAATTTTCATTCTAACAGAGTCCCTGATATTGGCAATCATGTTGCTGGTCTATGGATTATATTTTTAGCGTCACTGTTCTATATGCTGTTTTGTGACAATCAGTTCAATTAATTAAAATAGCAGCCTGTTGAAGCTCAATTATAGATTTGATTCTAAAAATGGGCTGGAGAGCAGAGATTCTAAATGTGTTCTTCAGCAGATGAGTATAGTTGGTTACAAGGTTGAGACAGAGGGTGTGGTTAACAGCAGTTAATAACCATTATTTTTTAAAAAACCTCAACACATATGCTTTATAATTATGAATCAGTTTTATTGTCTTCACATAGTAAAGGTTATACATTACATTATACTGAGTCACTCCATAGGGCAATAATGCACAATCTTTAGCTGAAGTGTTAGGGTTTTCCTGCCAATTAGTTCCTCCTAGTCTCAGAACAAGAAATATTTTCTTTCTCTTTTTTAATTAAAATATCTTTGTCATACTTTCATCATTTCTGCATTCTAGCCACTTTTCCTACTTTAACTGAAATAATCTAGAAGTATTATAAGCAATTTACCTCATATATTTTCACAATCATAAATATAAATGGTATTTTTAGCAAATCATTTTGAAAATTGAGTGCTCGTTTTTGTTTTATATTAAGTTCGGTTCTGATTTGCTTTTTGAAATATAGCTGTCACTGAGTTTCATGTTTCCCCAATACACAAATCCAGGGTCCACTTTAATTTTATTTATTTCAAATACTAGAGAACTGTTATCTCTCATTTCTTCTATTTTCAATTGACCTATAATACTTTACCTTTTATGTTTTCAAAGACTTTCCACCCTTATCTAACATTGTTCATGTTGGAACTCCTTTACCCAGTTGTTCATGAGTTTAGCAGAAAAATAAATATATGTAAAAAGGGTTAATGTTTCAAAGCTGTCTTTAAATTTGATCAATCTGATAGGGAGATATATCTGTTGTATTATTAATTAGCATCATGTAGCAAACAACATTGGTGGAGTCCATTAATTTTCATCTGTTTTCATTGAGAATATAACTGTTTCTTTCACTTCGATTGAATTGGTCAGTTAATTTACAAGTAAAATAGTTCATGTGGAGGCAAAAATTCTAGTGCTAAGTCATTGGGACACATTGGCTGTAGTTTCAGTTGTCTGGGATCAACTTCAAGCCATAGCTTCTAAGTTTTAAATGTCAATGCTTTAATTCTAATAACAACTATTTCTAAAATGTGATTTTGATTAAAAAGTCCAAAAGCTAGAGAGGTTTCATATTTTAAGTATGATATTTATCTTTATTGACTAGCAATTTGCTTAGTGAAAAGCTATATTCACAAGTAATCCATTTTATATTTGATTGCTTGATTTTGTCATATTAAATTGTTTGGTTTATCCTATCTTGTGACTGCTTTATCTCAACAAACTTGGTAGTAATAAAACATCATGGAAGTTATTTTTAATCATGCAGGAAGTTAATTGAATTTATTTTTTTAAAGATTTTATTATTTTTAGAAAGAGGGGAAGGGAGAGAGGGAGAAAGACATCAATGTATGGTTGCCTTTCACCTGCCTCTAGCTACAGACCTGGCTGGAGACCTGGCTTGCAGCCTGGTTATGTGCCCTGGCTGGGAATTGGACTAGCGACCCTTAGGTTTGCAGGCCAGTGCCTTATCCACTGAGCCATCAGCACGGCTGAATTTACTTAATTTTATCATCTATTTTAATTTCAAACTTTCAGAAAATTGCAAATCTTTCATGAACTGTTCAAATCTTCCCATATGTATAGATCCCCTAAATATTCCCTCTCTTTTCTCTCTCTCCATATCTATTATTAAAGCCATTGACATATTGCCCACTATTTCAAAACATGCCAATGCATATTTTCTTCAAACAGTGACACTCATGCATAACATCTCAGTTCGCCCAATCAGAAAAACAACATGTATCAGGGGGACCCAACAAAACCTGGAATTACCTTTTGCTGGGCAGGCCCCTTGCAGTACAGGCTTCCTCTGCTAGGTGAGCATTCTAAGAACCCACCTGTATCAGTGAACAGCTGGCATTGTTGTGAAAGGCTTCAGTGACATTTTTAAAAGATTCTTTCAATTCATTTACCTATTTTGTGATGGGTGATTTATGAGTGGATTAGCCTTAGCAATTTGATAAAAACTGGCATGACTCTTGCTCTCTACTCTCCATACTCAACTTAATCTCACCCCAAGTGACTGTTAGTTTGTTTCACTGGATGAAAAACGAGCTCAAAGGGAAGCATTTGCTGATGTGGAAGATGTGAAACAAAAAATGGCAGAAGCACTAAAAGGCATCAAAATTGACAAGTTCAAAACAGTGTTTTAGGCAGTGGAAAAAAGTCTTAATAGATTTGGAGCATCAACTAGAGAGTACTTTGAAGTTGGCTGAAGTTTAAGCATGTTAGAATAAATAGGCAGTTTTAATAAATACCATATTTGAGCCCCACCCCCCACCCATGTCGCACACTTCCAGCCAGACCACAGAACCCAATTGGAATTGTATCATGAGTTGCATTAAGTCTTGTCTCCTTAGTCTCCTTAAATCATGGGCTGTTCCTGAGTCTTTTCCTGTCTTTCATAATGCAGGCACTTTGAAAAAATACAGGCATTTTACTTTGTAAGATTAACATAACCAGGCTCCATCTGATGTTTCTTCATGGCCGATCTTGGGCTCTGTACCCTGGGCTGGAGCACTGAGGACGCCATATGCTTTACTCAGAGCATCACATCAGGTGGCACATCGTACTGACTCATGCCATCACTGGTTAGGCTGGCTAGACAGGAATCACTTGCTGAAGTCGTCTGTCAGCTTTCTCTACCATAGTGTAACTTGGTTTCTTTTTTGTTTGTTTGTTTTTCTCATTTTTTAATTAAGTATTTTTCAGGAAGCTACTGAGATTATTCTACCAATATCCGGTTCCTCATCAAACCCATTCTACAGCATTAGTATCCACTAACAACTCCTGACTATATTCCCACTGTTATGGCTGGCAATACTAAAGCAAATTTTGATGATCAAATTTTCACAGATTTGGTCAGCGAAATCTTCCAGGATAGCTCCCGTGACTTTTTGGCATGTGCTCGTCTTCTTTCAGCACTTGCTTATTTTTGACACAGTATGCTTCAGGTTCATCTTGTTCTTTCTCAGACCCAGTCCTAGAATCATCCAAATTTGTAAGAAACCCTTGCTCCTTCAGTAGATGCTAATATTTCAAAACAAAGATCTTACTGCTCAGTGTGCCCATTGCTTCCGGGCATGGCTGCTTCTAGGCCTTCTCAGCAAATAGAATTAATATATGCATCTCAATATGTTCAAATCTCTTTGAATATTAGTGAAAAATACCTTTTCATGCTTCTACCTCCAATTCCAATGAAAAACATCAAGATTTTTTCTACATTTATAAATCTCTTCTTGACCCCCATTATTCTCAATATATTTACTTATCTCGTCCCACCCCACTGAACACCCCATTGCTGGCCAGGCACTCTGCTGTTTCTCTTGGCCCTACCCCCACCACCTCCAGCAGCCACCTCAGTGGCCATTTCCTTAGCTCTGGAGTGTGCTGTACCATCCCAAAGCCATCCTCCACCTGCCTCACCATGGCTTCTTTGGCCATTAGGGCATGTGGTCGCCTTAGAGGCCTCCTCCTCTCACTTCTCATAGAGATTTGACAGCCCCTATCTTTTAATCTTTGCATAGAAAAGAATGTTGACTTACTGTAAAGAACAACCTTACATGGTGAGTAGTGACAAGGCAAAAATTATTGTAAATATTGAGCAATTAAAGATGATCTAAAGATAAGAAAAACAGCTAGGGTTCACGTGAAGTTAGAAATTTATGACTTCAGTTTCTGCCCATACCATCTCCAAAATTAGGTGCTGTCTTCTGTAACTCTCTCCAACAAGCACACTTTAGTAACTACCTGTCAGCAGCATTCCACACTGATAACCACTGGTTGGTTTTTTGTTTTTTTTTTTTTTTTGAAAAACTCCTTTCTATTGCCTTCTGTGACATTGCTTTTGATGAGTAAAGAAATCAAGATTTTATTTAGCATAGAACAGCATAGTGCTAGACCATGACAACATGCTATGCATGATAAAGTGAGTCCCATAAGCAGAACTAATTACACAGATGGAGGAATTTGAAATCAGATAAGATAAGGGAAGACATATCCCCCAAAATATCCCTTGGTAGATTCAGAGGAACTCTGCCCATGTGATTGGGGTTTGTGCCCATGTAAATATGTATATTTCCATCTTTAACTTTGAACCTATCAGTGTTTATAAAATATGTTTTTTATAAATAATATATAGTTGGGCCTTGTCTTTTATCAAGTTTGACAGTTGACCTCTTAGTTAAGGTACTTAATCTTTTTGCATTTAATATAGTTACTCATATATTTAGGCTTAAGTCTGTTTTGTTAGAGTTTAATTTCGGTTGGTCATGATTTTTGTTTCTTCTTTCCCAACTTTTCTGAGGAAACTGTCTTTTCTTTTTTTTTTTTTTTTTTTATGAGGAAACTGTCTTTTTAAAAATTTTTGGTTCAAGATTTTATTTATTATTTTCAGAGAGACAGAAAGGAAGAGAGGCAGAGAGGGAGAGAGAGATGTCAGTGTATGGTTGACTTTCACCTGCCCCTAGCTGGGGAGCTGGAGACCTGGCTGGAGACCTGGCTTGCAACCTGGTTATGTGCCCTGGCTGGGAATCTAACAAGTGACCATTGAGCTCACAGGCTGGTATCTTATCCACTATGCCACCAGCAGGGCCGAAACTGTTCTTTTGGATCACCATTTTATCTCCTCTTAACTTTGTGGTTACCCTACTCTATGTGATTTATTTAGTGCTTGACTACAGATTCTAATATGCTGCTTTAAATCATCACTAGGTGCCTTAAAAAATATTTCACCTCTTCATAAACAATGTAAGAGTCTTATAATAGTGAAGTTTCAAGTATTATCTTCCCACCCTTTGAGATTTTATTGTCACATATTTTATATACACTATAAAGTCCACATTATATTCTTACTTTTAACCATTAACAATATTTCAAGATATTTATACTCCTCCTGGCTGGTAGCACAGTGGATAAGGCCCTGGCCTACAAACCCCAAAGTTGCTGGTTCGATTCCCCAACCAGGGCACATAACCAGGCTGCAAGACAGGTCTCCAGCCAGATCCGTAGCTGGACCCAGGTGAAAGTCAACCTTACGTAGATGTCCATCTATCTCCCTCTCTGCCTCTCTCCTTACCCTTCTCTCTAAAAATAATAAATAAAATCTTTAAAGAAAAAAAGGTAAATTTTAAAAAAAGATATTTATACAGACAGGATATTTTTTAGACATCCTCCATATCCTATAACATTTATCCTTTCTCCATTCTTACCTAAAATTTCTGGTGTCTATCTGTGCATTTTCCTTTGGGCTTAAGGAGTTTTTTAAGCATGGTTTGTAGTATACATCTCTAGTGACAAAAAAAAAAAAATCAGTTTTTGTTGAGCTAAAACTGTCTTTATATTGCCATAATTTTTAAAGACTGTTCTGTTTTATATGAAATTCTAGGTTAATGAGATTGTTGTTTTCTTTTAGTACATCAAAGGAGCTATTCTGTTGTCTTCTGGCCTCCATTTTTTTCTGATTAAAAATCAGCCATATTTCATATTGTTGTTCCTTTATATACTATATATAGTATATATATGACTGCTTTTAAGATTGTGTCATCCTCCTTTGTAGCAATTTGTGTATTATATTCCTAGGTATGGTTGTCTTTGTATTTATGCCAATTGGTGTGTTCTAAGCATTTTGGATATATGGCTAAATTTTTCATCAGTTTTGAACAATTCTTACCTGATAGGCATTAAACTGCTTCTTTTGTTTTATTTCTCTTTTCTCCTTCTAAAAACATAATTACATGCACATTAGACTGTTATATAGTTTCCCTACAGTATGATGCACTGTTTATTTATTACTCATTTATTTCTTTGTTTTTAGTTTAAATCATTTCTATTGCCCTGCACTCAAGTTCACTAATTATTTCCCCTACTATGTTTAGGTCATTGATAAACCTATTCAAAAAACTCTTCATTTTTGATACTGTATCTCTTATATCCAGCATTTTCATCTCTACTCTCTCCATGCACATTATTCACTGCTTCTGCTAGATTCTTTAATATATTTATTATAATTTTATTATCATTGTACTTATCTGGTATTATTTGTCCATCTCTTGAGTCTGTTTCTATTGATTTCTTTTGTCTCTTCACATAGCATCATATTTCCTTGCTTTTTTTTTTTTATGTCTCATTTTTGTAATTTAATGCCCAAATTATATGTGATACAACATTAAGGTTAAAGTAAATAAGGTTTTTGCTCAGAATCAAGCATCCCTGTTTTCCTGTTAGGCAGTAATTTGATGGTTGGAAGGCGTGATTCAGTCTGGTCCATACTGAGGTAGGATTAGGTTTGTAGTAGCTTTAGTCAGATTTAATATACAACACACTTCAAATTATTTTATAGCAGACTCAAAACTTCCCCCTTAGCAGGGCTTGGGTTCTGGATGCCTTGAGGGTTTTCATTTCTCCTGTCTTACCCTCCTCCTTTAGTAGACTTTGTGTGCTTGCACCTCAAGGAAGTCCCTATCAGGTATCTTGACTTTCCTCTCTTCCCAGCAACAGACAGCTGTTGCCTTCGTTCTCAGCCTATGGTGTGGGATGCTGGAAGACTTCTCTTAAGTTCTCTTACTGTGCCCTCAGACTTTAGTAGGCCTTGTATTACTTCACTATTGCTGCTCAAATACCCTACCAGAAATTTAGTGGCTTAAAACAGCTTAGATGTATTATGATATAGGTCTGGAGGTTAAAATTATGAAATACGTCTCACTGGGCTAAAATGAAGGTGTCCATGAAGCTCTATTCCTTCTTGAAGCACTAAGGGAGAATCTGTTTACTTGTTTTTTTCCGCTTTCTAGGAACAACCTCCATCCTTTTCATCTTTAAACGCAGTAATTTCAGAAGTCCATAGCCCTGCTTCCATTATCACATCCTCCCCACCCGCCCTTTTTTATCAAGTTTACAGACTCCTCTGCCTCCCTCTTGCATTTACAAGGATCCTATTAATGACATTTATACAGCTGGATAATCCAGAATAATCTTCCTATCTCATTGTCGTTAACCTAATCCTTTATCTATCAAGGTAACATACTCACCAGTTCTAAATATTAGGACGTGGACATCTGAGGGGAACCATTATTCAGCCAACCACACGTCCTCTGTGCCTGCACTTCAGGAAGGTCTCAGTCAGCTCTCTGGCTCTCCCAAAGCCACAGAAGTCTGGCCTCCATACCGTTGATTTAAAAGTCAGGGTGTCTGTGGGCTTTCTCAGTTCTGCTGTATGTCCTTAAGTTTCAGTAAGCCCCGTGTACCTGTGACTCCAAGAGTTCTCTCTCAACCCTCCTGCCACTCCTCAGCTGTGCGCAGCCTCTGCTACATACTCTGTAAAAATGAGGTGCCTGTGTGGCTCCTCTCCATTGCAGGCCTCAGACTTCACAGACTGTGTGCCTAGGCCTCAGTGAGGAGTCTCCTTCAGACACCTCTTCTGTTACTTCTTCAGCAGCAGGTAGCTGCCACTGCATACCCTCTCAAATACTCAGTATTTGTGTAGGTCTGTCATACCTGCATCTACATCAGCCCTTGTATGTATGTGCCTCAGAGACTATTTCAGTTCCCCTGCCTTCGTCTTCAATGTGCACTTTATTAAGGCCCATGAGAAAGAGTTTTTGGAGTATGCAGATTCTTCACAGACATCCCAGCATACACTGAAGTCTTTTAAAAAGTTCGTCTCTTATCTTCTTACCTCCACTATAGCAGCATACTCCTTCCCCTGCCCCTTCACCAATGATAAATGCAGATTGAAACTGTTTTATTCTGAGAGGAGCTCATCACCTTCTGAATTTTAGTTTATTCGGTTTGTCACCTTACTTCTCTGATACATTTTTAAAACTATGATCTTACAGGTTTTCTTACTGTATCTAAGCAATATTCTGCTGTGTCTTTATGCATACCTGCATTCAAGATAGAAACAACTTTTCCAGTTTTATTGGAATCTTGAAAGGCAGGGTTAATCCAGATAATATATGAGTTACAAATGGCATTTATCCAGGATTGTTTTAAATTTTAATGCTAAGCCCTGGCTGGCGGCACAGTTGATAAGGCGCCAGCCTGTGAACCCAAGGGTCGCTGGTTTGATTCCCAGCCAGGGCACATAACCAGGTTGCAAGCCAGGTCTCCAGCTACGTCTGTAGCTGGAGGCAGGTGAAGGGCAAACATACATTGGTGCTTGTCTCCCTCTCTGCCTGTTTCCCTTCCCCTTTCTCTAAAAATAATAAAGAAAACCTTTATAAAAAATAAATAAAATGTAACGCTCAATCTGTCTGCATTTAGGACTAAATTACTACCCAAGATTTGATCCAAAATTTTATCCTCATAAACGGCTGCTAAATTATTGGAGGGAAGATGAAGGAAAGACTACATTTGCACAATATTGATTGTGTTAGTTCACTGCATAACACCTTAAAAATCAAAAGAAGTCTTTAGTAGGTTTCTAAGCTGGTCTTTACAGCCTTTATCCAAGGTATTCTTGGATGGAAGTTTCAGATGGAAAGCTTGGGAGCACTTATAGTTGCTAAGAGTAATTAGCTCCAAAATGTTCCCAAATATGAGAAGTAAGAAAGAACCCTTAAAACTGGTGTGAAAGCATGATTGATTGACAAAAACATTCTTTTAAAATCAAAGCTTTTGCAGGAAGAAGATAGGGAGTCTTTTGATGAAGATCCTGGGACTATTGAGAAATGTGTATTTAAGATGCCTACTGAGAAAGAACTCCCGGGGACAGACTTCCATTGTAGGTGAGCAACGGAGTAAACCCTGAGTGGCATCTGAAGGTGGGGACACTCGCAGCGTCTGCATTGCCTGAAAATGATGGCTAGGCCACACCACAGAGATGGCCCAGAGTGGTGCAAGAGGCTGCCAGGGAGCCGCCCAAGCCTTAGAAGCTACCTGCACTATTGAAACAGCAAAAGCTGTGGGGTGTATGCGCACAACTGGCTGCTGAGTGATAATCAAATGAGAAATCTATAGACTGAAGAACACCTGCAGTGTACACGATCTCATTTTAACCAAAAGAAAAATCTTCATTACCTGTTAAAAATGTGAGAGGCTTTTGCAAAGAGCTGTATGCAAAGCAGCTATTTTGCAGAGAAGTAAGAACCAGGCTTGATTAAAGCAAATAATAGAACTTTAATAGTAAAACTGCTAGAAAAGCCTCATACGGCATAGAAGGTCTGCAGGGATTTCCCTAATTGTTCCTAGTGCAGTTCTCCCTGTTGGTGGGAAAGGAAGAGGAGGCGGCAGCATGGGCTGCTTTGAGAACAATCTAGGCAGACCCAACTCAGAGCTGGAATGTGGGAGTTGACAGTCACGTCGTAATTCCTATTCATCATGCGTAAGGCTTCAGAAATGTTTAGATAGTTAGGATCTTCCCTCCAACATAAGAGTCCAGAGCAGATACACAGCCCTGACAGAAAATTAATTCTACAGTGTTGTGCTAAGGTGGCAGATAGTCACAAACAAGATAACTGACACATCAACAAATTACCTCCCGAGACTTAGCAGATTAGCATGTCTGAAGCTGACCCAAGAAAAGTTTTGGTAGTGTGGCTCTCTGTGTCACCAAGGACAAAATACTTGGAACATGATCTCAGACAATGCTGAGGATATCTCCTAGCAAAGATGTTAGACAGAATTTGATATAAATGCTCATGGAACTAAATTCTGTGACTCAGTAAAGCTGAGCTTACGTAAAGGGTGGGTATGACTCAGCAAGCATGACCATAAGAAGAATTGAGCTATAATGAAGGGCCTGTTAAGGCTTGCTTGGAAAGGATAAGAAGAAACAGGTGTGATCAGAGATAAACCTTCCTGAGCACATGCTAACTGAGTTAGCTGATGGGAGTGGAATGCTATCAAAGGGCACAGGATCCTGCTTTACAGGATTAAACTAATGTGAGCTGGGATTCAGAGATGGAAACAGTGCGATAGAAAATGATTCTCAAAATTTAATATTTATGTGAACCACTTGAGGATTTTGTTAAAAACAGATTCTGAATCTGCATTTCTCATAAGCTTATGAATGACACAGATAACTCAGTAGGGGTAATAGTCCCATCCTCCTAGCTAAGCCTGAACAGCACACTGCTAATTGTCAGTATTTTTGTTTTGTTTTATTATGTTTTATTTATTTACTAAACATTTTATTTATTATTTTTAGAGAGAGAGGAAGGGAGAGAGGCAGAGAGGGAGAGAAGCATCAGTGTATGGTTGCCTTTCATCTGCCTCCAGCTACAGACCTGGCTGGAGACATCGCTTGCAACGATGTTGTGTTTTATTTTTAAGGAAGGCAGCATTCCCAGAGTCCATAATGCACAGGTAGTATATTTTCTGCTGCTTTTGTCTCTCTGCTATAGTCATTGTCTTTGGGACTCCAGAAGCGTCCACATCTCCTCATCTGATAAAGGCATGGTTAGCACTCAAGTTTCATGAACCCAAACAAAGCCACAATAAGGATAGGTCTGGAGCCATCAATAGGAATAGATTTGACTCTGACCTCACTGTCGTTATTTTCAGGTTGGAGCAAAAGCATTACATTGCGGGAACTGAATTAGGCAGGTTTTTGCTTACAACTTGTATAGATGAACATGATGCACTGGGACATTTATTTTGACTTATATTATGTTCATTAACCATTTCCTACTAGACAATGTACAAATTTAATTTGAAAACATAATCAGAAAATAGCATACAAAAGAGGTGGTAAGTTCCCCTAAAGGTTGGATTTCTACAAAACAAAATGTTCTTGTTGCTCTTATAAATTATACAGATGTGAGTTAACCTGTGATAAATGCCAACATGCATCTGAAGAAAGGGCAGCTCCTCCAGATGCTCCTTTAAGCAGGTATAGCACAAAAGCTGCAGGTTTTCCCCAGACTGTTACCACTAGGTAACATCTGCTTTTTCTTTCTGTTCATAAGCCTTTCATTGAAATCCATCTCATATTAGCAACCTACAGCTTATCTAATATTCACTTGGGTCACCTTTCTTTCAAACCCTAAAAGAGAGGCACATGCCAGCTTCAGATTAAAATCATCCCTGTTGAGAAAGAGTAACAAGGCAAATATTATAATAATACTATTCTTCAGAGTTGTTTTGTACAGTCAAATGTGCCCATATAAATTGTGTGTGTATGTGTGTGTGTTTGTGGGTTAGAGAGAAAGAAAGAAAACAATGGATCCTCAGTTTCCCTTACTGATAGTTCATTATTGGTGTATAAAAGTGCAACTGATTTCTGGATATTCATTTTGTACCCTGCTACTTTGCTGAGCTCATTTATCAGCAGTCATAGTTTCTTGGTGGAATCTTCATTGAGATCTCTATGTGTACAGTAGCATATCACCTGCAATTAATGACAGCTTTACTACTTCTTTTTCAATGTGGATGCCTTTTATTTCATCCTCTTGCCTGGTAGCTGTGGCTAGGACTTTCAGTACCATGTTGGTACAGGTAGCAAAGGCAAACACATCTGTCTTATCCTGATCTTAATGAAAATGCTTTTAGTTTTCCCCCTTTGAGTATGATGTTGGCGGTGGGATGTCATATGTGGCCTTTATCATGTTGAGGAATATTCCTTCTGTTCTCACTTTGCTGAGAATCGGTATCATAAGTGCATGCTGGATTTCATCAAATGCTCTTTCTGCCTTTATTGATATGATCATGTAATATTTCTGTTCTTCATTTTACGTAGTGTATCACATTAATTGATTTGCAGATATTGCTCCAACCTTGCCTCCTAAGAATAAATCTAATAATGGTGTATGATCTTTTGAACGTACTGCTGGATTTGGTTAACCAATACTTGGCTGAGGATATTTGAATGATTGCTCCTCAGGGATAATAGCCAATCATTTTATTTCTTTGCAGTGTCTTTACCTGGTTTTAGTTCAGTTATATTCTATATGGGCTAGTGGAAGGAGCTAGGGAGTCTCCCATCTCTTGAATTTTTTGGAATAACTCTGACTGGCTTCTGGCCCTAGAATCACACTTAGCACAGTGGTCTCTACCCCAAGATTATTGACAAACTTACCAAATGGGCTTCTGTTTTATGTGTGTGTGTGTGTGTGTGTGTGTGTGTGTGTGTGTTTTAAATATGATCTCTAATCCATCTGGAATTTCCCTTTGAAATAATCAAAATGCTATTTTGGATAGAAACAAACAAAAATATGTGAGCAGACACAAACAGGCACCTATTTATAATTCCATCGATAGGAAACTTCCAGAATAGGTCAAAGATCAGAGACAGGAAGCAGATGAAGGGTTGCTGGGGGCAGAGGAGTGGGGAGTGCGTAGTTCTGGTGCAGGGTTTCCCTTTGGGGTGACGCGGGTCCAGCAGCTACATAGTGGTGGAGAGGCCTGTGAAGCATCATGAGTGTACATCATGCTCAGTCATGGCACAGGTTGAAAATACAAACACAGACTTTTATTTATTACTTAGAAAAGGATAAAGGGAAGCTAAAACAAGAAACCAAAGAAATGAATATGAGAAAAAACCCAAAGAACCCCCAAAAAATAGACATAAGAAAATAAAAAAACAGATCCCTCCACGGTGAAGAGAAGCACATAAAAATGAAAGCCCATAGACCAATCTATCACAGAAAGAAGCCAACACATGTGGCTCCAGAGCGGGC
The DNA here is from genome assembly GCA_004026585.1 of Noctilio leporinus. Taxonomy (NCBI): domain Eukaryota; kingdom Metazoa; phylum Chordata; class Mammalia; order Chiroptera; family Noctilionidae; genus Noctilio; species Noctilio leporinus. The sequence continues at coordinate 535,702 of PVIW01000013.1, forward strand.
CCTGCCGAATCCCCCAGAGCCCATTCCAACTCCGTGACGGGGACGTGGGCAGGTTGGAGAAAGGGCTCTTCAGGCAGAGGTTGGGGAGCCTCGGTCAGATCCAGAGATGCTGTGCTGGCCAGCGCCAGCTGGAGATCTGCAGCTGGAGGAGCTGCTGGGGGCCGGGTGGCCACTTGAGGTGGTGTGGCCACTGCAGGCAGGTTGGCCACTGGAGGCGGGGCGGCCACTGCAGGTGTGGCGGCCACTGTGAGTGGCTTGGCCACTGGAGGTGGCAGGGCCACTGGAGGCGGGGCAGCCACTGCAGGCAGGTTGGCCACTGGAGGCGGGGTGACCACTGGAGGCGGGGCGGCCACTGCAGGTGGGGCGACCACTGCAGGTGGGGCGGACACTGCAGATGGGGCAACCCCTTGACGTGGTGTGGCCACTGCAGGCAGGGCAGCCACTGGAGGCACGACGGCCACTGCGGGTGGCACGGCCACTGCAGGCGGGGCGGCCGCTGGAGGTGGCGTGACCACTGAAGGCTGGGCGGCCACTGCAGGTGGATCCTTATCCAAGTGTCTAGCGGCCTCCTGGGCTGCCCCTGCACTGAGCTCCTCGGGATGGATGCCAGGAGCTGACCCAGGAGCAGACTCCGCCTCCTGGCCTGGTGCTGGAGTTGCCAGAGGGGAGAAGATCACCCAGGTGCCTGCATTGCCATGGGCCCCCCAAAGGCAGAATAGGGCCATAGGCAGGGACCCAGCCCAGGATGTCCCCCCAGTGTGCAGTCCAGCACACGGGTGGTCTGAGGCTGGTCTCTGCTCCTGGCCAGCCTCTGGGGGTGCGCCCTGCGTGTCTGGCACCTCCCCTCCCCGGAAGCCCACATGGGCCTCCTCCCCTGTGCCACCCGCCTCCCCCACCTTCTCAGCCATGGGTGCTGCCTCCTTGGGCCCCAGTCACCTGGCCCTGTGTGCTTACCATGGTCGCCGTGCTCCGGGCTGCAGGTGGAACTGGTGAGCTGGCTGTGGAGCACATGCTGCTTTGGGTGTGGTGTCCAACTCCCACTGACTGCTGGTCCTGGCTCCCCAGACCCCAGGGTGTCCACAGTCACCGTGGGGCTGCTCTGGCCCTGGGTGATGTGGCACACCTGGCCCTGGCTGGTGGACCCAGGGCGGGGGTCTTGCTCAACCAGCTGCCCTTCCTCTGTGACCTGGGTGGAGCTCTGCAATGACAGTGACAGGTGGCCCATCCAGTGGCCTTAAGCCCTGACCAGCCCTAGTGGCTCAGTGGCTGCCACCTCTGCACGGGACCTTCTGCTTGCGGATCTGGCCCAGACCTGAGTCTGCACAGACCCCCACCCAGGGGAAATGAGGTTCACCTCCAGGGCTGGGGTTAAGCCTGGGGCAGAGGGCGTCACCCACACTCCACATCCACCCTGCGTCCTTGCCCTGGGGTGTTAGCATGGGCACCCCCCCCCCACAGGAACCCCCTTCCACACAGACACTAAAGGGGAAGGGACACAGGGCTGCTCAGGTGGAATGGGGTGGTGGCCTGGCCCAGACCAATCCGCCCTGGGCCACCCTGTGTTACCTCTGGTTTTTGCCGGGAGGACAGCCCCCTGCCTCTGGTATGACTGCGGACCCAGCGGCGGCCACGGCGGAATAGATTGTCCCCACTGCCCCTTTTGGGGCTGCGACCACAGCACACGGGCACACAACACGAGAACATCCTGTCGGGTAGCAGGTTCTCCAGCAAATGAGCCAGGTAGGGGCAGTTGGCGGCTGCCTGGTAACCAGGGTTCCAAGTTCTGGGCTCTGTCATCTGCTGTGAGGTCACTGCTCAGTGTGGCTCAGTGTAGTGAGGTCACTGCCTGGGGCCCCTACCCTGAGGTCTCCTCAGACAAGAGCTATGACTTTCCGTCTTTCCCCACAGTATTTTAATTGTATTTTTATGATCATCATTCATCCCCCTAAACTGACCCCACATAACACAGTCACCTCACTGTCGTCCATCTTTTTGTTCAACCACTCCATCCCCAATGCCCACCTCCACAGCTGTCCTCCTGCTGTCTACCTCTGAGTCTGTCTGTTTCGCCTGTTAGTTAGTTTTGTTCCTTCGATTCCACAGCTGAGTGAACTCATATGGTATTTGTCTTTTTCTGACTGGCTTATTTCACTGAGCGTAATGTCCTCCAGTTCCATCCATGCCGTGGCCAAGGATGAGCTTTTCTTCTCTTTTACAGCCATGTTCCGTTCATTGGGTAAATGTCCCTTCACTGTGTAACAGCCTATTTACTGATGGACACTTGGGCTGCTTCCACATCTTGGTTATCTTAAAAAGGGCTGCAGTGAACTGAGGGGTGCTTATGTTCTTTTAAATTAATATTTAGGGTTCCTTCAGGTATATTTCCATAAGTGGCATTGCTGGGTCAAAAGGTGGATCTATCCTTTTTTAATGTTTGAGGCAACTCCACACTGCTTTCCATAGTGGCTTGCACAAGTGTGCATTCCCACCAGCTATACAGAGGGGATGCCTTTCTCCACATCCTCACCAGCACTTGTTTTGATTTGTTGATGATGGCCATTCTGCCCTGTGTGAGGTGATATCCCATTGTGGTTTAAAGGTCTGATGACTGGTGACCTTGAACTTATTTTCATAATTCCATTGATCATGTGTATGTTCTCTTTGGAGAAGTGTCTATTTATGGCCTTTGCCTGGAATACTTCAGTTGGTTATTTTGGAATTTTTTTTTTTAGTATTGAGTTTTATATATTCTTTATAAATTTTCCACATGAAACTTGTGTTGGGTGTATCAGGGAAAGTGTTCTCCTGTTCCTGGGTTTTCTTTCTATTTTGTTGATGGCTTCTTTTCCTGTGAAAAAGTCTTTCATTTTGACATAGTTCAATTTGTTTCTTTTTTTCTTTTTTTCCTCTTGACTGAGGCAATATACCAGATAAAAAATATTGCTATGAGAAACGTCAGAGATTTGATTGCCTGTGTTTTCTTCTGGAATGTTTATGGTTTGGGGGCTAATATTTAAGTCTAATTGGTTTGAATTTATTCTTCTTTGTGATGTAAGAATGTGGTCTAGTTTAATTTTTCTGCACACATCTCTCCATTTTGCCCAGCACCATTTTTTGAATAAACTGTTTTAGCCCATTGTATGGACTTGCTTCCTCTGTCAAATATTGACTTAAATGTTTGGGTTTTTCTCTGGGCTCTCTGTGCTGCTATATTGATGTATGTGTCTGCTTCTATGCCATTACCATGCTGTTTTGATCAGTATGGCTTTAGAGTTTAACACTAGGTAGCATGATTCCTCCACCATCTTTCTTCTCTCTCAGGATTGCTGTTGACATGTCCTTTTAGAGTTCCATGTAAACTTTGGAAGTATTTCTTCTAGTTCTGTGCAGTAGTACATCATTGGACTCCTGATGGGAATTGCATTGAATCTATAGATTGCTTTAGGTAGCTTGCAGATTTCAGTGTTGTTGTTTCTTCCTATACATAAACATGGTATATACTTCCACTTATTTGTATTTTCTTCATTTTCTTATTTCAGTGTCTTATTATACTCCCAGTACTGATATTTTACATCCTTGGTCGACTATATTCCTAGGTATTTTTTTTTTCTTTTAATTTTATTGTTGTTGTATTACATCCATCCCTTTTTTTTCTCCCCTCTGTCCCCCTCCCCACCCACCCTTTCCCCCCAAAGTCAATCCCACCTGTTGTCCATGTCCATGGTTCCTTTATACTAGGTTTATTTTTATTTTCTCAATTCAGTTGTAAATGGGATGGTTTTCTCAGTTTCCCTTTCTGGTAGTTCATTATTGATGTGTAAACATACAGTTGATAATTTGGATATTAATTTTGTGTCCTGCTACTTTTCTGAACTTTTGTATCAGTTCTGCTTGTTTGTGGGTGGAATCTTTAGGGTTTCTCTTGACAGTATCATGTCCTCTGCAGTTAATGACAGTTTTACTACTTCTTTTCCAATTTGGATGCTTTGGTTTCCTCTTCTGGTCTGAGTACTTGGCTGGGACTTCATTGCTCTGTTGGATAACAGCAGCGTCCCTTCCTTTTCTTGATACGAAGGGAAGTGCTTATAAGTTTTGCCCATTGAGTATGATCTTGGCTGTTGGCTTGTCCTGTATGGTGCTTATTGTGTGCAGGCATGTTTCCTCTGTTTCCACTTTGCCGAGAGTTTTTATCACAAATGGGTGCTAGATATTGTCAAATGTTCTTTCTACATGTATTGATATTATTGTATAATTTTTATCCTTCATTTTATTTATGTGACGTATCCCATTAGTGGATTTGCAAATATCATACCAACCTCATCTCCCAAGAATATATCCCACCTGATTACAGTTTGTGACGTTTTTGATGTATTGTCAGATTCAGTTTGTTAATATATTGTTATGGATTTTTGCATCTAAGTTCACCTGTGATAATGGTTTATAATTTTCTTTCTTGTAGGGTCCTTACCTGGTTTTAGTATTAAGATAATGCTGGCCTGATAAAGGAGCTTGGGAATCTCCCCCGAGGTGGAATTTTTTGGAATACTCCTGACAGGCTTTTGACCCTGGGGTCACACTTAGCACAGTGGTCTCTCCCCCAAGATTATCGACACACTTACTAAAAGGGCTTTTGTTTTGTTTTTCACCTATGATTACTGATCCATCCAGAATTTTCTTTTGAGATAATCAATGTGCTAGTTCAGATGAAAAGAAACAAAAAATGTGAGTGGACTCCAAAAGGTACCTATTGTAAGATTACATTGTTAGGAAACTTCCCAGGAACAGAGAGAAAGCAGAAGAAGGCTTATTGGGGCAGGAGGAGTGGGGAGTGAGTAGTTCCAGTTAGGGGTTTCCCTTTGGGTGATGCAGGTCCAGCTGCTACATAGTGGGGGGCGATCAGTGCCTGCCTTCTCAGCATCTTGAATGTACATCATGCGCAGGAATGGCACAGATTTAAAATACTCAACACAAACTTTTTATTTATTATTTTCAACTTATTACACCATCAGTAAAGGATGGCTAAAACAAGGAAAAAGAAACAAATACAAGGAAAAAAAAAAAAGAACCCCAAATAATATAATTAAGGAAACAAAAAACTGAATCATGCTTTGTTGAAAAGAAAAACAAAAATTAAAGCAAGTAAAACAAACACGTTAAAACCCAGGTTGGTGGCACAGTGGATAAGGCACCGGCCTGCGAAGCCAAAGGTCACAGGTTTGATTCCCCAGCCAGGGCACATAACCAGGTTGCAAGCCAGGTCTCCAGCCATGTCCTTAGCTGGAGGCAGGTGAAAGGTAACCATACATTGATGTCTAGCTCCGTCTCTGCCTCTCTTCTTTCCCCTTCCTGAAAAATAATAAAATCTTAAAAAAAAAAAAAAAAAGAAAGAAAGAAAGAAAGAAAGAAAGAAAGAAAGAAAAACACGTTAAAGAAGAAAGGTAAAACCACTTCCACATTCTCAACAGGCAGGTCTGGAGCTGGCCCTGCTGCATTTTGTAGAGGTAGTTCCTCCTCTGTGGCAGGAACCATGGCAGATTGGGAGGAGGGCTCTTCAGGCAGGGGTGGTGAGGCCTCAGTCAGATCCAGAGAGGCTGCACTGGCCAGTCCCGGCTTGAGATCTGCAGATTGCCACGTCCACAATGGAAAGTAGTAGGAGATACCTATAAACAATGTAAATGGATCTGCTTTCTGTCTCAGCAGTTCCACTTCTGGGAATATATTCCAAGGAACCCAAAACATTACCCGGAACGAACATAAGCACCCCTATGTTCATTGCAGTGCTGCTTTAAATTACCAAGATTGGAGCAGCCCATGTGCCCATCAGTAGATGAGTGAATAAACAACTATGAGATAGTTACTTTATGGAATAGAACTCAGTTGTGAAACAGAAGAAAATTTTACCTTTTGCAATGGTTGATGGACCTGGAGAACATTATGCTAAGTGAAATAAGCAAGGTGAAGCAAGACAAATACTATATAATTTTACTCATATGTGGGATCAAATGAACAAAATAAAGACAAATTCATAGAGAGCAGGATGGCAGCTAAGGGGTGGGGAGGAAGGGGACAGAAAGAGTGAGCAAAAAGGAAAATGGACCCATGGACATGTACAATGGTGTGGTGATTTGGGAGGAGGAGATTTAAGGGGACTAAAGGGTAATAGAAAAATAATACAATAAAAATTGGGGAAAATGAAGTTTCATGGATCATTGCAAGAAAAATAATAAATACTGAAGTACTGACTTAGCATTGCTAGATTTTAGCTTGAAAATTATTTTTTTTAGAGAAAAGGAAAATATAGTCTCAACCACTATTTGCTGTCATTACAATTTCATAAAAGAAACAATGTTGACAGTAAAATATAAAATTACATGGAAGATATTCTTAGAGAATAAAAGTAATTCCTATAAGCCAAGTAAATTTAGCTTTAGAAAAACTTCCCTGTCTGTTGTTGTTGTTGTTCTTTCACCATGAATCCTTCACTTAAATTATTTCTCATGTTAATTGCATTTTTCATTTGCCTTCTTGCCTGTCGGTGCACACATCGTTTATGATGTGAGCATTCATTCTAATTTGTCAAATGATAGATGATGAATTAAAGCCTGAGTTTATTTTATTTTCACTTTACCATTCAATCTGGTAGCATTCTCAATACTAACTCACTCTCCTGTTCATAGATTTATTTTTACCTCACTCATCTGAAAAATATTGGCCAACTCTTACCTCTCAGTGTTCTACGTAAGTGAAATGCTCACCACATCTAATTTCTATTCCTATAATTGTATAAATTCTCTCCACAAATTCAGCCTGTATCATATGAGTCAAAAAATGAAAATTTAGTAAATGGTGCTGTTATAATTAGAAAGACACATGCACAAGAATGAACCTAAATGGCAGTTTGTCTCATGTACAAAAATTAACTCAAAATGGATCAAAGACCTAAATATAAGATCTGAAACACTAAATTACATAGAAGAAAACATAGGTACTAAATTTTTGGACCAGCAAAACAAAAAGGCAGCCATTTGAATGAGAGGAGATATTTGCACACAACAGCTCCATAAGGTGTTAATATCCAAAATATATAAAGAACTCAGAATACAACACCAAAAAAGCAAACAAGCAAATGGAAAAATGGTTAGAGGACAGACACTTCTCCAAAAAGGACACGGAAAGGGCAACAGATGTGTCATGAAAAGATGCTCAACTTCACTAGTTATTACTTAAATGCAAGTTAAAACTATAATGTGATACCACCTGTTAGAATGGCTATTATCAACAAGACAAGTAACAACAAGTGTTGGAGAGGTTGTGGAGAAAAAGGAATGCTCATTCACTGCTGGTTAGAATGTAAACTGGTATAGCCATTATGGAAAATGTTATGGAGGTTCCTCAAAAAATTAAAAGGAGAGTAAACTATATGACCCATCAACTCTTCTGGGTATCTACCTGAAAATTTTGAAAATATTTATTTGCAAAGATATGCATGAATGTACTCCTATGCTCATTGCAGCATTGTTCATAGTGCCTAAGACATGAAAACAACAATCACTTTGACAGTGATTGGGCTAAAGAAATTATGGTACATGTATACAATGCAATACTACTCACCCTTAAGAAAGATTAAGTACTGTCATTGGCAACAATACGGATGGACCTTGAGAATATCTTAAGCGAAATAAGTCAGAAAAAACTAAGAATCATATGATTTCATTCATATGTGGGGTATAAAACTTCAAGTAACAAGTAAACAAAAACTCATATGCACAGATAATTCAGGATGGTAAGAGAGGTAATATAGGGCCAAACGGTAAATGGGGCCAAATTATGATGACAGCAGATGATTTGACTTTGGGTGATGGGCACACAATGCAGTATACAGATTATGTATCATAGAAATATATACTTGAAACCTATATAATATACTAACCAATGTCACTCCAATAAATTTAACAAAAATAAAAATGAAGAATGGTAAGAAAGAGGTTATTTTAAAAAGTAAAAATTTAGATATTCTCAGGTCAATCCTTCTTATAAAAAATCAGAAAAATTTCCCTTTGTCTTAGATAATATGTATTTTCTGTAGAAGGCCTGCTCCATATACTCATTCCATCTTCATTTCCTGATTTCTACTCCTGTTCACATACCCAACTCCTTACGTCCACCATGAATCTAAGGCTTTACTGTAGAAGACCTATCTGCCTACAACACCCATTCCCACTGTTTCAGGTAAACAACCCCTGTTCATCTTTTAAGATTCAGTTCATATTACATCTCCAGAAATCATTTTTGACTTTTTGGCTAGGCAGGGGCTTCTCCTGTAGTCTGTCTAACACTGAGAGACAATATAGAAAAAAATAATAATAGGCGCATTTGTCATTATGACTCATGAGCATCAGAGTCATAAAATTTTATTTATTCACCCAGCTCTATTATTTCATTACTCCATCATCTGGGCAACAGAACTTAAACTGTTCAAAACTCTGTTTTCTTATATGTGAAATGATATACTGTAGTATCAACCATACAACATTTATTGATATACAAAGAATGCCACTTATAGTACCTAGCCCAAGGAAAACATTCAATGGCTGCCAAGTTTTAATGGAAAATGCAATGTGAATTTTTGAAAATAGTATTTCATGTATTCTTTCTATTGAAAATGTTATTTGTCTACCTTCCCCACTAGACTGTGAACTCTCTGAAGCAGAGATTGTGCTTTACTTATACATCTCTAGGGAACAACTCAGAAATTACTTTGTTGAATTAATGAACACTCCTGTATCCTAAAATATTGTGATTTACAAGGAATTAACTTATACTAAAAAGACACCTGAAACAGAGTCAGCAGGTGGTATGTTTGTTTAGCTCTCTCTGGGGATCACCCCATGAAAGCCATACTCAAAGCTCACATTTTCCCTTCAAGTCAGAGCCTTGTCTCATGATGTCAACCAGAATAGACCTTTCCAGGCTCTTATTAGGGACCTAATATGTACAGTTTTGCACTTCATTTTATGTCCACTGAATGGTGCTCAGTATTTTTATAGAGTTATCCTTCTGGTCATCTTGTTTAATATATCATTGTAGCCATTAAGAAAATACCTAGGTTTTAGATATTTGACAACAAAAGACTTAAACATAGAATATTATTTCTGAGCTGTTTCTCTACAGGGATTTGAATCTATTTTTATTTTATTTTATTGTTGTTGTATTACATCCATCCCCTTTTTGCTCCCTTCTGTCCTCCTCCCCACCCACCCATTACCCCCAAAGTCAGTCCCACCTGTTGTCCATGTCCATGGTTCCTTTATACTAGGTTCTTGTCTAAGCTGCTCCCCTTCTTTGCCTCTGCCTCCCCCCTCCCCCCAACCCCGTTCCCCCTGACCACTGAAGGCCTATTCCTTGTATTCATATACTTGGTTCTGTTTTGCTTGTTGTTAGTTTTGCTCATTATTGTCCCGTAATGGGTGAGATCTAATACAGGATTTCTTATCTCAAAATGGCACACTAGTCAGTGGGTATTTAAAGGCCAGAGAACAGCTGCAATGTGAATAAAATATTATTAGACATGTCCTTGATCTTTCAGCTTTATTACAGATTGGAGACTTTTAATTTTTAATAAAATTCATTGCAATGACAGATAAGATAGATTGTTCCCAGTGGTGGTTGACATCAAAGAAATGATATAACATGCCAGACTACCAAACATAATGGTATGATTAATTCATTGAATTAATTACTTCTTTTGTTGCATATTCATGCATTTTATTGAGAAAAATTTCCCTGAAGATCACTCCTCTACGGAGAAACATAATGAAAATAAAATGAACAAGATGTTTAAAATTAATAAGAAAATAGAAGATAGTTTTATAGGCCTACCCAATAATTCTGGTTAGCATATGACTTAACAAGTTGAGCAGAGGGTTAAATACTTGTTCAGGATAAAGAAGGAGGTGGCAAAGATATCACACTGTCATTGAACTTGGAAGAACACAAAAATAAATACAACACATCATCTCTCATATGGTAAAATAATTTTTTCTGATTTATTAAGAATTCTGATAGACCCTTTTAGGTTATAATGGTGTTTCTATAGCAGTTTCTGTTTATTTTCTCCCATTTTCCTGTTAAGCCACTCATAAAAACAATGGATTGGAACACACAGTTGCAATAGCATTAGGAAATGAGTGCCTTGGTTAATTATTTGCCAGTACTGAAGAGAAATATTCACTAATCAAAATAAGGATGGAATCCTGAAGCAGAACAGACACTTTCAGGGAAAGACAGACATTTTTATTCACACTTGTTGTAACAGAGGCACAGATCCATGCATCCCTGACTAAAAGGTTTCTTGGTTTTATTCGATTTTGGGTTGTTTCATTCATTGCCTTACAACTGACTCCACCACCACCACCACCACTCTGTGGAAAACACTACAGAGATTTGAAGTCTATAATATCCAGTTGTTACAATTTAGGTAAAGCAAATGAAGACAAGTAATGATGCCTTATTTCCTGGAATATAAATAGAATACCTGAGAGAGAAGTATACCTTGGATTCTTTTTAGAAAGGTTTTAAAACTTCATTATCCAATATGGTAGCCACTGGCCATATATGCATTTAAGTGCTTGAAATGTGGCTAGCCCAGCTCTAGTTTTAAGTATAAAATACACAACTGATTATGAGGAGCTTTTTAAAGTGTAAAAATCCCATTCAAGCTCTGACTGGTGTGACTAGGTTGGAGCATTGGTAACCGAAAGGCATGACACATAAGTTCCAGTCCAGGAACATATGAGAGGCAACCAATCAGTGCTTACATATGCTTCAATGTTTCTCTCCCCTTTCCTGTCTTCCTTTCTCTAAAAGTAATGGGAAAAAAGTATCAGGAGGATTAAAAAATTAAAAGAATAAACTCCTGAAACACCAATTCATAAGAACCTATGCACACCTATGTTCACAGCAGCGCTATTTACAATAGCCAAGTGCTGGAAACAGGCTAAGTGCCCATCAGTGGATGATTGGATCAAAAAACTTTGGTACATTTACACAATGGAATTCTATATAGCAGAAAGAAAGAAGGAACTTGTACCCTTTGCAACAACATGGATGGAACTGGAGAGTATTATGCTTAGTGAAATAAGCCAGTCAGTGAAGGACAAATATCATATGATCTCACCTATTATGGGACAATAATGAGCAAAACTAACAACAAACAAAACAGAACCAAGTATATGAATACAAGGAATAGGCCTGCAGTGGTCAGGGGGAACGGGGTTGCGGGAATGGGGGAGGCAGAAGCAAAGAAGGGGAGCAGCTTAGACAAGAACCTAGTATAAAGGAACCATGGACATGGACAACAGGTGGGATTGACTTTGTGGGGAATGGGTGGGTGGGGATGGGGACAGAGGGGAGCAAAAAGGGGATGGATGTAATACAACAACAATAAAATTAAAAAAAACCTCAATATGAATAAATGATTTAAATGTAAGCTGCAAAACCATAAAAATTCAAGAAGAAGGTAGTAAAATCTCAGATGTACACACACAGCAATCAGCAATTTTCGCTGATACAGTATCTCCTAGAGCAAGGAAAACAAAGGAAAAATAAATAAATAGGACTATATCAAACTAAAATGCCCTGCACACCAAAAGAAAGCATCAACAAAAGAGAACCCACTGTATGGGAAGACACATTTGCCAATAGTACATCTGAAAAGGAGTTAATTTTCAAAATATATAAAGAACTTATACAACTCAACACCAGGAAGACAACCCAATTTAAAAAAGGGCCAAGGTCCTGAATAGAGACTTCTGCACAGAAGAAATATGGATGTCCACCAGCATTTTAGTCACTGACTCTTCTATGCTTTAGTGGAACTTTTGGAGATGTCCTCTTAATTATTTTCCAAGCAAACTCTTTTTTTTTCACATTTTATAACATATCTCATTCTTTAATTGTTTTATCTGTATGTATCTTGATTGAAAGTCATTGATGTTTATGGTATTTGGGTGACATTCTGTTCATAACAGATTGTTGTTATGATTGCAAACTTTTTTAATAGAATAAAATTTAGTATTCAAATAATGAGTAAAACTTGGTCGTGCCTATTTACAGACAAGAAAACCAAAACACCAAGAAATCAACTGCCTCAGATCACAGTTGCTACATGGTACAGACAGGATTAAATCTGAGGCTGTCAGATTCTGCAGTCTGTGCTCTAAAACAGTTTAGGATCATCTCTTCAAAAATGAACATCCATAACTCAGTACATGGCAGGGTTAATGAAATATAACAGCATTTAGACATAACTTGTTTGTTTAAATAAATTATAAACATAAATATGTATATATGTATATGACTGCAGCTCTATTTCAAGTATTTATAATAATCCAGGGAGAAAGATTAGAATGTCTACAAAGAAATTTACGTATATGTGCCTTGAAACATAACCCTAGCGATACCCAAAGCCAAAAGATAACACTTCATTTCTATAGAGCTAAAAAAGGGAAGGATTTTATAAATAAAGGCATTTATTTGGTATTGCAGAGCCAAATTAACCTTTGTGTACAAATTACATCAAGAGAACGTTCTCATATATATATATATATATATGTACGTATATGTATGTATATCTGTACATACATATACATAAACATATATAACATTGAAGAATTAATACAAAATATTTAAAATATACCAAAAGCTTACATAATTATTACATGTTAAATGATAGTATTTTAGATATATTGTACCAAGATTAAGCAGTTTTTCCTCCTTTAATCCTTATTTTACTCTGGAGTGCTATTTTTGTAAAATATATCACAGAAATGGTGTACTGCAGAACTCACTTTTGCGAAAGTTGTCCTAGAGACAGTGCCAAACCCATAGTAAAAAATGAATTTGGTTTTTGAGTCAGATCCTCCCCCCTCCAATAATACAACTCAGCTTTATTTTAAGCTACTGGAACTACCATCCAGGCACATTCTGAAAATTCCTCAGTAATGCATAAACAAAGACAATCAAAATTAGAAATTTTAAAAGAGAAGGGATTGTACTACAATAAATGACAGTAGCCATAAACTGTTTTGATATATTAATTTTTCTGCCTATTGGTTATCAGTTTTAAAATAACAGAATACAAAGTCTGTCCCAAAAGTATCAAGCCAGTGTCAATATAATAAAACCATTTGCCTGGCTGATACTTCCAGGATAGACCTCGTGTGTCATTGTAGCAAAAGGAGTATATTCAGTGCTTTTCTGCACCCACCAGATAAAGCTGCTTTTGTGTTTGTTTCCGTTTTTGTCAATAGCGCTTATTATTTTGATGACATAATTTTTAATAAGATTTATGTAATCAGGTAACATATTAATGTAAAAATTTTCCTTTTCTAGAAGTTCTAAGTTAAATGCTTTGCAAAGTCTTAGTAAATACAAATAAAAATTATATTGTAAACAATTGTATAGACATCTTTGACAGATGAGAAACGTAGAAGCATTCTACCCTCAGGTTGCTTTATAAAATACTAACTTTCTACTCTGTTGGTGATAGAGACAACGCTTGTGGTGAATATACAATATGATATACAGATGATGTATTCTAGAATTGTGTACCTTACATCTACGTAATTTTATTAACCAAGGTAACCCCAATAAAGTCAATGAAAAATAAAAATAAATAAAAACATAGCTTTGTGTAAATCCCTAAATAAAACTCTCTTGTATCTGTAATAGGTCTATTTATAAAATTGCAAAACGGTTATGATTGTTTTTACCTTTTTTCTTTACGTATTAATGTAATCAATTTTAAAATGATACTCTTGATTTTCTTTTTCTTTTATTTTTTCATTCCTTTTTTTGTTTTTGGCCAAATAGCATTTCATTGAGTAAATGTGCCACAGCCTTGGTATTCAGTGGTCTATTGATGGGCCCTTGGGCTGTTTCCAAATCTTGGGTATTGTAAATAATGCTGCAGTGAGCATAGAGGTGCATATATTGTTTTGAGTTATTGTTTCGGGTTTCTTTGGATATAATCCCAGAAGTGGAATTGCTAGGTCATAAAACAGTTTCATTCTTAATTTTTTGAGGTAACCCCATGCTGCTTTCCACAATGGCTGTACAGATCTGCATTCCTACCAGCAGAGCATGAATATTCCCCACATCCTCACCAACACTTGTTTGTTGAATTACTGATGATAGCCATTCTGATAGGTGTGAGGTGATACCTTGTTATGGTTTTAGTTTGCATTTCTCTGATCATTAGTGACACTGAGCATGTTTGTATGTGTCTCTTGGCCATCAGTATGTGCTCTTTGGAGAAATGTCTATTCAGATCCTTTGCTCATTTTTTAATTGGGTGATGGACACACATATGGATGATATATTGTAGAGTTGGGCACTTAAAACCTATGTAGTTTAATTAACCTGTGTCACCCCAAAAAATTCAGTAATATTTTAATTTGATGGAAAAAATAAAACTGATACTCAGAAAATTGGAAACGTATTCATTTATTTGTCTTAGCTGGTGTGAAAATGGAGGAAATAGAGTCTGGAATTGATGTAATATTATATCTGTATTTCAGATTCAACAGCTATGATAAAACTTGACTTTTCATATTGTCCCCTCTTGACAAACAACCTTAAAATATTTAAAGTTGTTTGACTTCCTGTACTTGGAAAAGGGTTTGCTAATGTTTTAATTGCAGCGCTTTGTTTCATATTTGAAATGCATCATGAGGAAATCACTAATGAATGAAATGTGAAAGAAAGATAACACACCTAAATACAAAATAAAATGCAAAACTTCGGGATTTTCATTATTCTAGAAGACAGGGGGAAATTTATGACATAATTATCATTTCAAAACTGTTTTAACTTTTTTTAATGTGTTAGTCTTAACTTAAATCTCCTAACAACCCTTTGTTATAGGCATTAATCTCCCCTTTTCACAAATGAGAAAGTGACGTTCAGATAGATTTGGTGTCAAAGGGACTATTTTGCTGTACCGTTAGGGGATAGAATTAGGTGTTTAACCTACCACTGCTTCCTCCAGAGCAGCCCTCAGTGGTTCACAAAGTGCGGTTCCTAGACAAACAGCTTCTACATCACCTAGGACATTTTTGGAAATACATACTCTTTTTTTTTTTTTTTTTAAGATTTTTTTTTTTTTCCAGAGCAAGGGGAAGGGAGAGAGGCAGAGAGGAAGATAAACATCAATGTATGGTTGCCTTTCCCCTGCCTCAGAAATACATATTCTTAGTCCAACTCAAACCAGCTGACTCAGAAAGTCTAGCAAGCTGTGCTTGAACCAGCTTACTGGGTGATTTTGAGGCACATTCTAGTTTGGGAAACATTGTGCTACATCATCCCTTGGGTACCACACTGATTGAAAAAGCAGTAAACAGATGTTTCCAGGATCATTTAAAATCTGCAGATCTGTTTTTTTTGTTTGTTTGCTTGCTTCATCCTCTAGCTTTACATTCCCAGGACTCTGGAGAACTTTAAAGAAAAATTTGAATGTAATATGTAAAGTATGACAATAATAAAATTGACTTGCTAAGAAAGTTCTTATCATTTTATCCTAAAACTTGTCTCTGTGTTTCTTGTTGTTCTTAGGTAGAGAAAAGAGTGTAATTATTGAATACTTAAAATTTTAATTTTAACCCCTGAAAATTTGATTTTATAAAAAGTGCACAAGTAAGAGTGGGGTGGAAAAAATGAAGAATGAATCTGGAGTGAATATTACTCTAATCTTTCCTGTACCTACCTAGGCCAGTAGAGATTATGCATTAGAAATATTATTTTGTTGTTTGTCTCATGACTTCTCTTCCTTTCTTTCTTGCATTAAGTCTATTGTAATGAGACACACTTATCTGGGATGATCTGTATGACCTTCTTCGTCTCAGTTGAAGAGTTCTTTGCTATTGCGATTGTTTATTTCTTTGTAATGTTATCTACTCCTTCTGTGTACAAATACAAGCCTATAGCATGATCACCAAGAGTGAGTTTCCTGAGAAATCTGGATCTTTCCAGAAAACAGAAAACACAGATGTGCTGGGGCGATTCCTTCCTATTCTGTTGATTATTGATGGTCTAGTCAACTTAGCAGGAATCAAGAAAAAAAATATTCATAAGCATGTGCTAAGCACCAGATTCCAAACATTAGGGGCTTTTGATAATGAAGTGCTAATAATGCAAGTACACTAAACTTTATGGAGACAGAGATATTTATCTTTTTAATTAGTCTCATGCAATCGATATCTGAAATATCAGTTGCATATTAATATTTATCCATGTTTATAAAGAAATTTTATGATTTCCTTTAAAATGTATTAACTCTTTATCTGGAATCATTGATAAGAAATTCATCTCTAATTAGATTTTTTTCTCAAATGTTTGCTTGAGCTCCTAATATTGAATTCTTCTTTCTCTCATTCTTATGAAATGCCCCCTTTGCCATATGCAGAATCATATGTAGACTAAGATACAGTTTTGAGGTATGTACTCTGTTATAGAAACTTAAAATTACTTGAATTATTTACATATGTAACCCCACTAATATTTCTACTTTAAAAATATTCTTGATATAGTTATTCCCAGTTTTTTCTCTAGATAGCTTTGAGTCACTTTGGAGTTGAAATAAACCAACATACTAATGCAAGAAATAATAAGTATTTGTTCTCCCCTTCCAAAAATAGATACGGTTCTACAATTATTCAAATTAAAGTTTTTGTCACATTTTATAATCTAGTAACTATCTTCTCTGAGGCCTCAGATTCTACTAATTAAGTATAGTTTTACTACTTTGTGACTACCATGGTTCTTACAAATTTATAAAGGCAATCAGTTTTCCATTAATATTTGTATATTTTATGAATGCCACTTTGTTAGAGTGTGTATTATTTTTGATAATTATACTGTTTTCCTTATTGTCATTGTAGCTTACAATTTCATAAAATACCTAATATCCTTAAAAGATGTACTATATAATAACATTTCAATGTAGAGGATTCCATAGAACTTTGTCACCTGGTAACATAGTTGAAAAAACTGTAAACTTGATAGTTGAAAGAATTATATGTTTAGAAACATAATGTTCTGTATTCTCTAAGGACCAGACATAAATTGAAAGTAGTGGAAGAAAGTTAGTAAACCAATGTTGGTGAATTAGGGCTCTACTTGTGCAAATTCTCATTTCTGAGTTAATCCCATTAAAATCCAGATAATTTCAATTACAAAAATCAGAGTAATGAATCTGAGACCACTTTTATAATGGGCATATATTCTTTTTCCTGGAACTTATGAGTGAACTAAAATTTTCTTATTAATAGCACTAGATTCTCAAGTCACATTTAGTATAAATAGCATAATTATTTTATTTGGAAATGGGCTAATTCAGTGCCTTAAGCTAGAAATTATTTTTTTCTTCTTCTGATCCTAAAGCCATTATAGTTGAGGTATCTGCCTCTTTGCTCTGCTACTATGGAAACAACGGTTGGTATGTCTAATTAAAATAAAACTTTCCCATTTATAATAATGTGGTCAGAGAATGGATCCTAAAATTATATTTTACTTATTTCTTCATATGTAAAATGGTGTATTAATAATAGTAGAAAATGGACTGGAAAGTATGAAAGTGTCCCATAAACATTTATACAGTAACATACAAATGCTATTTTTATTACTCAATTTGTTTATTCTCTCTAAAAATATTAAAGCCACCAATTACTGAGTTATATATTATTCATTTCCTCATTTCCAGGCTGAATTCACCAAACAATATTTAATAAATGTCCCAGTGTGCCTGGAGCTACACTAAGTATAATAGGCAATTTACAGATTCGTTTGTTGCCATCTATTTATAAGGCTTAAATTTAATGAAAAATCATAACCCAGGACTTGGTTGGGTTTTTTTCAAGATATGCAGAAATTTATTAGGAAGTTTTCCTAAGTCAGCAGGAGATATTTGTAGACATAAAATGCATTTTGTTTAAGCCATACATGGATTAAACAATTAATTATAGGAACTTCTTAATAAATAATAGACCCTTACCACTCATTCATGATGGATTATAAGTATTCTTTCCTTTGAAAAAGTGATTTTTCTTTAATTACTTTAATTATTATATTACAACAAAGGAAAGGAACATATGAGCTGTTATTAAATACTACCTAGGATAGGAAAAAGAAAGCTTGATTCATAAATTTAGAGAGTGTTTCTGCATGATAGGAGGACATTCAAGCAATGAGACCAATTAAATAAAAATCAGAAAAATAAATTTTGGCTCACTGAATTGCTGCATTAAATTTACTTTGCTTTGCTGAAATGATAATATTTTGTTTGACAGAAAAATGGTAGTTATAAGTTAAAAGAATCTGAGTTTAGTAACTATAACAAAAGATACTTGAATTCTCTTTGAACATTATAAATTTGAATATGTACAATTTATTATCAAAAGAGATGTATGGCATAAAATAAAATCCTTAAGTTAAATGATAGCCTCTGATGGTTGAAGACACACACACACACATGCATGCAACTGCTTTTGCATTATAAAGAATCAGAAGAAAATACTAACTCCATAATCTTTTCATTAAACAATTTGGAATTACAGTATATATTCAGAAAGCAAATTTATTTTGTTTGTTTCTGCCCTTAAATTTTATTTCTGAGTGTTCTCATGTTCTGTTGCTTGATTTAGGTGCTGGTTGCATGGGTATACTCCATTTGTGAAAATTGAGCAAACTCGAGATATTTATAATAGAAACCTTTTTCTTTTTCTTTTTTGGAACCTTTTTCTTTATCTGCATTTTACTCCAATAAGGTTTATGAAAATGTCACTGCCCATTATTAATCAAAACTGATTTCAAATAAATCTCCTTGCCATCATTTGGGTCCTTTAATAGAGAGAAGCCTGAGAAAGTGAGTATGGTCTTCCTTCTGTTTCTAATGAATCCATTTCTTCATCCCATCTTGCTAACTAAAAACCAGTTTACCTATTCATTTTACCACCTAGTCATAGTCAGGCGAAGCAAGAATAGGTTAAGAGGTTGTATTAGGTTTTTCCAGCAATACAGAATCAGTAGGATATGTGTACATAGGGAGGAACTTTTTTATTTTATTTTATTTTATTGTTGCTGTACTACATTCATCCCTGTCCCCTCCCCACTGCTGTCCCCTCCCTTACCCTCCCCACCCCACCCTCACAGTCAGTCCAGTATGTTATCCATGTCCATGGGTCATCCATGCTAGCTCTTTGACTAAACTCCTCCCCTTCTTTGCCTTCTCCCCACTCCCCTCTGCCACTCCCTTCTGCACACTGAAGGTACCGTTCTGTTTTGCTTGTTTATTTGCTCATTAGTCTCCTATAATGGGTGAGATCATGTGGTATTTGTCTTTCACTGATTGGCTAATTTCACTAAGTATAATACTCTCCAGTTTCATCCATGTTGTTGCAAAAGGTAGGACCTTCTTTCTTTCTGCTGTGTAGTATTCCATTTTCCATTGTGTAAATGAACCAAAGTTTTTTGATCCAATCATCCACTGATGGGCACTTAGGCTGTTTCCAGCACTTGGCTATTGTAAATAGCGCTGCTGTGAACATAGGGGTACATAGGTTTTTCTGAATTGATGTTTCAGGGTTCTTCAGGTATAATCCTAGCAGTGGAATTGCTGGGTCAAAAGGCAGTTCCCTTTTTGGTTTTTGAAGGAAATTCCATACTGTTTTCCATAGTGGCTGCACTGAGTCTGCATTCAACCAACAGTGCACCAGGGTTCCCTTTTCTCCACATCCTTATCAGCACTTGTTTGTTGATTGGGTGATGATTGCCATTTTGACAGATGTGAGGTGGTACCTCAATGTGGTTTTAATTTGCATCTCTCTGATGGCTAGTGATGTTGTTCCTTCATATGCCTTTGGGCCCTCTGTATGCCCTCCTCAGAGAGGTCCTTTGCTCATTTTTTAATTGGCCTGTCTTACATAGGGAGAAACTAATTGTAAAAAATTGGTTCACTGTATTTTGGGGACTAGCAAGTCTGAATTGCTAGTGATGTTGAGCATTCTTTCATATGAAAAGCCCTTTGTATGTCTTTCTCAGTGAGTTGTCTGTTTAGGTCCTTTGCCCATTTTTTAATTGGGCTGTCAGTCTCACTGGTGTTGAGGTGCCTAAGTTCTTTATATATTTTGGATACCAAAGCCTTGCCTGAGGTATCATTGGCAAACATATTTTCCCATATAGTTGGTTCCCTTTTAATTTTGCTGGTGTTTCCTTTAGCTGAATAGAAACTTTTCAGTTTGATATAGTCCCACTTGTTTATTTGTTCTTTTATTTCCTTTGCCCTTGGAGAAGTATTAGTAAACATATTTCTGTGTAGGATACCTAAATTTTACTGCCTATATTTTTCTCCAGGACCTTTATGGTGACACTGCTTATGTTTAAGTCCTTTATCCATCTTGAGTTTATTCTGGTGTATGGTGTAAGATGGTGGTCTAGTTTTATTTTTTTGCATGTTGCTTTACAGTTCTCCCAACCACTTGTTGGAGAGACTGTTTTTACTTCATTTTATGATCCTTCCACCTGTCAAATATTAATTGACCATGGAGTCCTGGGTTTATTTCTAGGCTCGCTATTCTGTTCCATTGGTCTATATGTCTATTCTTATGCTAGTACCAGACTGTTTTGATGACAGTAGCCTTGTAGTATAGTTTGATGTCCGGTATTGTGATTCCTCCTACCTTGTCCTTCTTTCTCAAGATTGCTATGGCAATTCGTGTACGTTTTTGGCTCCATATAAATTTTTGAAGTATTTTTTCTATCTCTGTGAAGTCTGTCATTCGTATTTTAATTGGGATTGCATTGAATCTGTAAATTGCTTTGGGTATTATGGATATTTTAATGATGTTAATTCTTCCCATCCATGAGCATGGTATATGCTTCCATTTATTTGTATCTTCCTTAATTTCTTTCTTCATTGTTCTGTAGTTTTCTGAGTATAGGTCTTGTACCTCCTTGGTTAAGTTTATTCCTAAGTACTTTATTTTACTTGTTGCTATGGTAAATGGGATTTGTTTTCTAGCTTTTATCTCTGATGTTTCATTATTAGTATACAAAAATGCTTTTGATTTCTGAATGTTGACTTTATATCCAGCTACTTTGCTAAATTTGCTTATTAGGTCGAGTAAGTTTTTGGTGGAGCCTATCAGGTTTTGTATGTACACTATCATGTCATCTGCAAATAATGACAGTTTGACTTCCTTCTTTCCAATCTGGATACCTTTGGATCCTTTTTCTTCTTTGATAACTATGATAAGAACTTCCAAAACAATGTTGAACAGAGTGGAGAAAGTGGACAGCCTTGTCTTGTTCCTGATCTTATGGGGGAAGCTATTAGTTTTTGCCCATTAAGTATGATGTTGGCTTCAGGTTTCTCATAGATGGCCTTTATGATGTTGAGGTATGCTTTCTCTATTCCATTTTGCTGAGGGTTTTTATCATAAATGGTTTCTGTACTTTAGCAAATGCTTTTTCAGTATCTATCAATATGATCATATGGTTTTTGTCTTATGTGGTATATTACATTTATTCATTTGTGAATGTTGTACCATCCTTGCATCCCTGCGACGAAACCCACTTGATTGTGGTGTATGATCTTTTTTATGTATTGCTGGATCCAGTTGGCCAATACGTTGTTGAGAATCTTAGCATGTATGTTCATCAGAGATACTGGCCTGTAGTTTTCTTTCTTAGTTGTGTCTTGACCTGGTTTTGGGAATAGAGTAATATTGGCCTCATAGAAAGAGTGTGGGAGTCTTCCCTCTTCTTAGACTTTCTGGAATAGGTTGAGAAGGATAGGGGTTAGTTCTTCTTTAAATGTTTTGTAGAATTCACCTGTGTAGCCATTTGGCCCGGGGCTCTTGTGCTTTGGGAGATTTTGGATCACTTCTTCAGTTTCACTAGTTGTTATTGATCTATTTAGGATTTCTGCTTCTTCTGGATTCAGTTTTGGTAGATTATACATTTCCAGAAATTTGTCCATTTCACCCAGGTTGTCTTATCTCTTGTCATATAATTGTTTGTAGTAATTTCCTACAATCCTTTGTATTTCTGAAGTATCAGTTGTGATTTCTTCTCTGTCATGTCTGATTCTGTTTATTTGGGTTCTTTCTCTCTTTTTCTTGATGAAAGGCTTGTCAATTTTGTTTATTTTTTCAAAGAACCAGCTCCTGGACATATTGATTCTTCGAATTGTAGTTTTAGTCTCGAAGTTTTTCAATTCTGCTCTGATCTTGATGATTTCCTTCCTTCTCCTTGTTCTGGGCTTTGTTTGTTGTTGCTCCTCAAGTTCTTGCAGCTTTATGGTTAGGTTGTTTGTATAAGCTTCTGTCCTTTTTAGGTGGGCCTGTATTGCTATGAATTTCCCTCTGAGGACTGCCTTTACTGTGTCCCATAGGTTTTGGGCTGTTGTGTGTTCATTGTCATTTATTTCCAGAAACTTTTTGATTTCATCTTTGATCTCATTGTTAACCCATTCATTACTTAAAAGCTTGTTATTCAGTCTCCATGAGTTAGAGTGTTTTTGGTTTTTTCCCCTCAGATTGGTTTCTAGTTTCAAGACATTGTGATCTGAGAAAATGGCTTGGTATGATTTAAGTTTTCCTGTATTTGTGGAGGCTTGTCTTGTGACCTACCATGTGGTCTATCTTAGAAAATGTTCCATGTGTATTTGAAAAGAATGTGTATTTTTGCTTCTTTGGGGTGAAAGGTTCTATATATATATATATATCAGTTAGGTCCATTTCCCCTAGATTGTTCTTCAGTGCCACAACATCTTTGGGGATTTTTTGTTTGGAAGATCTGTCCATTGTTGATAGTGGGGTATTAAAATCCCCTACTATTAGTGTGTTGCTGTCTATATCCTTTCTGAAGTCCTCCAAGATTTTCCATATATATTTGGGAGCTCCTATGTTAGGTGCATATATGTTTACCAGAGCTATATCTTCTTGATGGATTGTTCCCTTAAGTATTATGAAATGTCTTTCTTTGTTTCTTTTTATGGCCATCATCATAAAATCTATTTTGTCTGAAATAAGTATTGCTTCTCCAGCCTTTTTTTCATGTCCATTTGCTTAATATATATTTTTCTATCCTTTGACTTTCAATCTGTGTTGATCTTTTGTTCTGAGGTGGGTCTCTTGAAGACAGCATATATGCGGGTCATGTTTTCTTATCCATTCAGCTACCCTCTGTCTTTTGATTGTGCATTTAATTTGTTTACATTAAAGGTTATTATTGATTGATGCTTATTGCCATTTTTTCACTTTGTACTTGTGTTCCTCTTTGTCTCTCTCTGTTTCTTCTTCTTCTTTCTTCTTTCTTCTTCTTTCTTTTTCTTCTTCTTCTTCTTTCTTCTTCTTTCTTCTTCTTCTTCTTCTTCTCTTCTTCTTCTTCTTCTTCTTCTTTCTTCTTCTTTCTTCTTCCTCCTCCTCCTCCTCCTTCTTCTTCTTCTTCTTCTTCTTCTTCTTCTTCTTCCTTCTTCTTCTTCTTTCTTCTTCTTTCTTCTTCCTCCTCCTCCTCCTCCTCCTTCTTCTTCTTCTTCTTCTTCTTCTTCTTCTTCTTCTTTCTTCTTTCTTCTTCTTCCTTTTTTTTTTTTTTAAAGCAGACCCTTCAGCATTTCTTGCAATGCTGGTTTAGTAGAGATGTATTCTTTTAGTCTTCTTTTTTCTAGGAAACTTCTTATTTCTTCTTCCATCTTGAATGAGAGCTTTGGTGGGTAGAGTATTTTTGGTTGCAGGCCTTTGTTTTCCATTACTTGGAATACTTTTTGCCATTCCCTTCTGGCATATATTATTTCTGTTGAATAATCATTTGATAGCCTTATTGGAGTCCCCTTATGTTATTTGCTGTTTCTTTCTTGATGCTTTTGAATTCTCTCTCAGTCTTTGAAATTTGCCATTTTAATTATAATGTGTCTTGGAGTGGGTCTGTTTGGATTCATCCTCATTGGGATGCTGTGTGCTTCCTGAACTTGAATAACGTTTTCACTCATCATATTAGGGAAGTTTTCTATCATTACTTTTTAAAACAGGTTTTACATTCCTTGTTTCTCTTCTCCTTCTGGTATCCCTATGATACGGATGGATATTATTGTATTCCATGTTTTCCTGCAGCTCTCTTAAAACCTCTTCATTTTTGTTCAGCCTTTTTTCATTCTGTTGCACTGTCTTGGAATGTTTTACTAGGTTGTCCTCCAACTCACTGGTCCTGTCCTCTGCTTTCTCTAGCCTGCTGTTGATTCCTTCTACTGTATTCTTCAATTCAGAAATTGTATTCTTCATTTCCTCCTGGCTCTTAGTGATAGTTTCTATGTCCTTTTTAATGCAGTGTAGTTCTCAGTAAGTTCCTTGTAGCTTCCCTGGAGTTGTTTGTAGTTCTTCTGGAGTTATTTGTAGTTTTCTTTGAGCTGGCTGAGCTGATCGAGCTTTTCTTTCATCATTATTTTGAATTCCATATCTGATAGTTTGCTTGCCTCTGTTTCATTTAGTGATCTTCTGGGGATTCCTCTTTTCCTATTGGTGATGGACTGTTTCTTTTTTCTCCTCATTTTTAGGTTTCATTGTAATCCAATCAGACTGTGATCAGTTGCCAAGCTAAGGAACTGCTAGGCTGGAAGGATTGATTTAGTTGTAATCCTGTCAGTCTGTGATCCACCACCAGGCTCAGATGCATCTTGGAGTGATAGACCAATTCATTTGTAAATCACTAAATCAGCTACCAAACTCAGACCCTGCTAGGCTAGACAGAGAGGTTCAATTGTCATGCAATAGATCAGCCACCAGCTCAGGTACAGCTGAAAGATTCTGATATAAATCAATGAAAATATGATCAGCCTCCAGACTCAGGTGCCACTGGGCTAGGCAGCAATATTTAATTGTAATCCAGTGAATCTGTTAGGTCACTAGGCTCAGGAGCTGGTGGGTCAGACAGCAAGGTTCAATTGTAACCTAATGAATCTGTGATTAGTCACCAGGCTCAGGTGGCGCTGGACTTGACTGAAAGATTCTGTTGTAATCCAGTGAATCTGTGATCAGCTGCCAGGCTAAGGGGCCACTGGGCTAGACTGAAAGATTCAATTGTAATCCAATGAGTTTGTGATCACCCGCCAGGACCGTGGGCCACTGGGTGGGACAAACCAAGTCAGTTGTGAACCACTATCAGCCATCAGGCTCACTTGCCACTATGCGGGGCTGACTGACCCAGCTGTAAGTCAAAGAGTTTGTAATCAGCTGCTAGGCCCAGGTGCTGCTGGGCAAAAGATAGCTCTACAGATGCCAACAATTGTATCTGCCCTCAGACAAGTCAGTGTGGAAGAGGTTTATTTAGATGTAAATCAAAGAACTGTGATCAGGCGCCGCTGGGCGGGGCAGGTTGCTTCCAGTGGGCGGTGCTATGAGGACCCTCCTAGGGAATCCGCTGGGCGCAGCGCAATCCATCCGAGGTGTGGGCGATGAGTCAGTACCGTGGTCCCCACAGCCACCTCCCCACTTCTCTCCTCCAAGCCACCGCCTCAGACTTTCCCCACGTGTCTCCAGTCCTCTCTGCCCTCCCTCCGCTGGAGTTTAGGGTAGGTTGGTGCCAATGTACTTTTGCTGGCGTCACCCTAGTAGTTCTCTGTCTCCAGCTCTCTCAGGCCAGCAAACTCCACAGCTTTCTCCCCTTCTCAGCTGGGTGCTGCTCTCCTCTCAGCCGTATTGCTGGAGGCTGGGACACCCAGTTGGGGGCTGGATCCCACCCTTCTGAGGTGGAGCCCCTGGCTCCATCCCTTCGGCTGCCACCTCTGGTGGGAGCCTCACCAGCCCTCTTGCATTCCCACGATTCCTACTAGTCACGTTGTGATGAAGTGTCCTCTTCTGTTCTCTCTGTGGTTATAGGGCTTCTTTCTAGCTGGTGTTCTGTTGGTTATTCCAGCTGCCTTTTTCTCCAAAAAAGTAATTCCCCTGATGCGACCTGGGAAGAGATTAATGTAGTTCCCCTTACTCCTCTGCCACCTTGCTGGAACTTCTACCAACTCTTATGTAATGCCACAAACAGTGACTATTAAAATATCTGTTGCTACTACATGACATCAATTACCAGTGTCAAGATTGTTTACGTAGTCATTAAGTTAACATATTACAAAAGCTGAATCCCATTTTGAGGGTTTGATTCTTGTGTCGAACCCAGCTACCAATCATTTTTTCTATTAGAATTCTATCAGAAAACAGATTTAACTTTCATAATTTTAATCAGAGAATATAATGAAAGGATAATTTATAGATGTGTGGAGAGGTGTAAGGAAACTAATGAGGAATGATAAGTGCTCAGAGATCAGCAACTTTATGAGATATTAGTACCTTTATGCCTGAATGGGCAAGGGGAAGAGACAGCTATCATAAAGATTAGGTAGATGAACACAAGCACTGACAAAAATTGTGGCCTGGTAAAAAAGGAACAAGGGAAAGAAGTACCCAATCTCTCTTTTCACTGCCTTCCAATCCTCTGTCAATGCATGTCAGAAGTCAAGAGAGCCTTTACTCTGCCTTTTATAAACTATATCCTCACAGGATGCAGAGCAGGGCAGAAAAGAATGGAAAATGAATCAAGAATGTGACATAGAGAAAGGTAGTGCTGTCAATGATGTGGGCCTGTTCTAAGTTAAAAGTTAATGATGTCTTCTAATTGAAAATCAGCAATTGTTAATAAAGATTTGGAACAGGAAAATCTTATCATATAAGTAGATTTCATACCTTGATGAGGTTTTTCTTTGTATTTTTGTTTTCAATGTCTGGTTGCCTGATTTCCAGTACTCACTGAGACTCCAGAATGAAACACAAAATGAATAAAATATGGTTATCTATTTATTGGGCTATTAGACACATTTCACAAATTCCTCCTGTGTAACTGACATAACAAAAGGCATTTTAAACTGTATTTTGGAATTATTTATAGGAGATATTTTGTATTCCTCTTAGGACAAAGAGTGGAACACAGTGAGGAAGAAGAAAAATGTTGCAAAGGAATTGAGAAGGCCATTATCTAAAAGTCAATCAAAACATTCAAAATCGCATAAGGGAGAAGCCCCATTTGTTTTCAGAATGACTAATCTAGGTTGCTTCAATCATGGCTACAAAAGTCAGAAGCTTGTTGCTCTAGCAGGGAAGCATATCCATCAAGAGACTAAGCAAGCTCACATGTAGTTTTTTGGGAGCTTTGCTAATGCCTGCTGATTTACCTACAATACATTTTCCAGAAACTGTTGAGTACAATGGCAACATACATATTTGGTTTCACAGTTCAGTCTGCCCAATCAGCAGTGTTTGCAGTACCAGCTGGGAGGCCAAGAGAGAATGTAATTTTAAGTACAGTGGTCTAGTTAAAAGAGAAAAGGAGACAGGGAAGGAGGGAAGGAAGAAAGGAAGGAAGGATGGAAAGAAGGGAGGGAGGGAGGGAAGTGTGGGAGAGCAAAAAGAAAAAGCTGAGCCATGAATTTGTAAAGTGTTAGTTCCCAATCAATTGTTTCTGAGAAATAGCTCTTTATTGCTATTATTGAAAATTGCTCAAGGATTGGCATGAGGCACTCTGCTATAGTAACTACCATAGCCATTAATGTAGTAATTACCAGGATGCTTTGGGCAAATGCTCTACTCTTATTTAACCTTGGGTTTGTTTGTTTGTTTTACATAAAAAATACAAGTCCTTCTGTGCTCATGAATTCAGGTTACAGAGCTTTGAAAACAGTAAAGTTGTATATAATTCAACTGAAAGAAAAACATGAAAGAAAAAACAAAAAGAAAGATTGACTTAAAGACAACCAACCTGGCAGGTGTTCTCTTTTTCACTTAATAGTTATGCACTACATAAGACTAACTGCTAATTTGTGGAATATACCTGAAAGCAAAAAGATGACAACAGAAATAGTACCATTAAGAGGTATGTATTAATTTAGAAAGGACAAAGGACTTTATTAAGCCTAGCCTTGGAAATAGTTAAAAGGTGACTAGAAAGTCATCTATTCTGAATTTCTATCAAAGACAGGAAGCTTTTCTAACAATTTTCATGATCAATGGCACAGATATAATAATGATAAGTAATACTAAATTAAAATTGTCTCTATAGACTGTGTTTTAAGATACTATAAATATTAAATGTGATCACTGTTTCCTTTAAAATTAATCTGAGGATCCAAATGGAGGAAGGGGACAGTAAACCTGCAAAAATAAAATATTTTAGAAAAAATTAATTCAAAAAGTATTAAACCTAACTGAAATGAATATGTAAATATATGATGAAACAAGAAATACCTTTATTACAGAAAAATCTTTTAAATGAATTAAGCCTGCAAATATAGATGTAAGAAACAAAACAACTAATGAACCAAAAGGGAAAAAAGAAAGGAATTAATGATTCAGGGAGGAAGGAAATAGACAATGCTAAAACAATACAAGTAATTAAATTCGGAGATAAAAGTTTGAAAATAAAACATTAAAAGAAATAACTGATAACTAGACTATTAATCAAAAGTAAATGAAACACAAACATGCAGAATTGTAAGTAAGAAAGAGGGTATATAGTATAGTGTCCTACAGACACACTACAAAAGCCATGTATTGGGGAGGTGAAAAAAATGAGTCCCAGTAAAATTTAAATTTCAGGTAAAAAAAAAAAAACAAACAAAACAAAACAGGAAAAATTTAGAACGTATATATAAAATTTTGCATGGGCATACTTACACTAAAATATACACATTTATGATTTAACTTAAAGCTTATCTAAAATTTGTATTTAACTGGCAGCCCTGTATTTTTATTTGCTAAATGTACTAACTCTATATGTAGTGCACATACAAAACTCAAATGAAAAGCTAGAAGTAGAGAACTAGTAGAGGGCACACAATTTTTTATACTTACATTACCCACGCAGGCATAGGTGATCTACATGTACCATATCCAACATAGCAGTGAAAATGGTCCTGCCCTACGTATGCTACATATGTATTTACATATTTCATAGTGGGAGGTGGAAGGGTAGGAACGAGAAACATGTCACTGTGTAACAAGAAAAGCTCTGAGCTCTGGGAACTAGACTTCCTAGAAATAGAGAAATTTCAGTGCATAATGTGTCCGTTAAAAAAATTACTGTAATTTTTCCATTACCATTTAACACCCTTATACCTCTCCTCCTGCAATCACCAGGCTATTGTCTATGTCCATGAGTCCTTTTCCTTTTTGCTCAATCCTTCCACTAAACTTACTCTTCTATTAAGATAATTCATACCTGGTAAGCTACCAAAAATGAGGCTTCTCTGTTCCTTTATTTTTAGTATCTTTGAATGCAACTGACTTACTACACATAGGACATGAATAGTTTTATAAAATATCCAAAGGAACCTATAGCTAAACTATTAGAAGTAATGATTGAATTTAGTAAAGGCAAGGATATAGGTAAAAATATATAATTATATTGTGTAACTATAAGTAATAAACAATAGAAAACAAAATTTTTTAATGATACTACCAGTTATAGTGACACCAAAAATATACCTAAAAATAAATCTAAAAACAGGATGTTTATAAACTCTAGAAATTATAAAAATTGAGAATCGAATGAGTAGCTAAATAAATGGATGTACCACTTCCATGGATGCCATAATATAAAGCTGTCAGGTATACCCAAGTTGATTTTTAGATTCAGTGCAGAACCAATCAAACTCTCAAAATTATATTGTAGAGTTTGACAAGCTAAATTTAAAACTATCATGAAAATGCAAAGGGGCAATGATAACCAAGGCAATCCTAATAATACCAAAGCTGGAGGATACACACTAACAAGATATTACCAAACTCTGGTAATTAAGGCAGTGTGATACTTCATAAAGATAAACAAGTAGACCCATAGAATGTTACAGAAATACATACATATACAACTAAAAATTTATGACAACATATCCCTTCAGTATAATTTTTGAAATCGTTCTTAATAAATGGTGTCAGATAAATTAAGTCTCTATTTGGAGAACTATGAATACAGCCACTACCTCCTAACTGAACCAAATAAACTATATATCAAAATATGAAAGATAAAATAATAAAATGTTTGAAAGAAATATAGGTGGCTATATTCATTGTGCTGAACTAGACAAAGATATCATAAATAGGATATAAAAAGCACTAACCATAAAAAAAATCAATAATAAAAAATAAAAAAGATTCCTGGTCAGGGCACAAACCTAGGTTGCATGTTAGATCTCCAGTCAGGACACTTACAGGAGGTCAATTAATGTGTTTTGTTCTCTCTCTCTCTCTCCGTCTGTCTCTCTGTCTGTGTGTGTGTGTGCGTGTATGTCAAATTAGTGAACATATCTTTGGGTGAGGATTACAAATATTAAAATTAAAAGAGAAAAGACAAGTCAAAGAATGGGAGAAGACATTTTCAAGGACTCTTGATTTTTCCTTCCGCACTGCTGGCCCTATGGATTACATGCTTAGCCAGCACCCACAATTGTATAAGGTATACCCTACTGTGTCTGCCTTTCTGGCTGAATCCTGATACAGAATGAGTTGTCTACTATTATGCAGCATACGACCACAAAGGTAGGAGTGTAAAATGACATCTGAGGTCTATTCAAAAAAAGTTCAACCATTGTTAATGTAATTGAGAACAGTTTGTGTGACAATATAATCTGGCAGCCAGGCAGCCAAAGAGAGTGGACTGTAGTGCGCATGTGTGGATGACAACTTCACTGTACTAGTCAGTGGGAGCAGTAGATGCCCTTGAGTGTGCATGTGTAC
This sequence comes from Noctilio leporinus, assembly GCA_004026585.1. Taxonomy (NCBI): domain Eukaryota; kingdom Metazoa; phylum Chordata; class Mammalia; order Chiroptera; family Noctilionidae; genus Noctilio; species Noctilio leporinus. Next base: position 566,523 of record PVIW01000013.1, read on the forward strand.
TGTGTGGCTGTTGCATGTTAAATGACTGAGCAAGTAGACCAATGAATCTGCATCAAATTTTACATTAGGCTTGAACATTCTTCCATGGAAACTATTCGGATAATTCAGAAGGCCATAGCTATGAGCACCTAGTGATTGGAAGCTTCATCTCAACAATGCATCTGCTCATTTATCACATCTCCTGCAGTTTTTTAGTGAAACATCAAATCACCCAGGTGACTCAGCTCTCTTAGAGCCTAGATTTGGCGCCCTGTTGCTTTTGCCTTTTCCCAAAATTAAAATCACCTTTGAAAGGGCAGCAATTTCGGACCAGAATCCTGGTCTGAATCAATGAGATTCAGGAAAATACTATGGGGCAGCTGATGGCGATTGGGAGAACTGTGTGAGGTACCAAGGTGCCTACTTTGAAGGACATTGAAGCATCATTGTCTTATATGTACGATGTTTCTTGTATCTTCAATAAATGTCTCTTTTTACTATTATGTGCTGGACGTTTTCTGGACAGAAATGTATGTATATAATAATCTCACAATTTCTGTGGGTCAGGAGTTCAGGCACAGCCTAACTAAATCTTCTGCTAAGGTCTTACAAGGTTGTGATCAAGGTGTTGGCCAGGCAATTCCTTTATGGAGCTCAAGGTCCTCTTTCAAATCCATGTGGCTGTTGGTGGAATTTAGTTTCTTACTGTTTTAAGACCAAGGACCGCATTTTCTTGCTGTTAGCTGGGGTAGCTCTCAGCAACTTGAGTCCTGCCTCAGCTCCTTGCTATATAGCTCTTTCATTTATCCTCTCACAACCTAGAATCTCACTTCTTTCAAGCCAGCAGGAGAATCTCTCTGACCTCTAGACCCTCTTTTAAAAGGATTACATTGTTAGCAGATGAGAATCAGCCCAGAGCAGACCTGCCTCAGTTTGGCCAGTAGTGTCTGGGTTCTTGACTTTGTGTAGGAAAGATTTCACAACCTGAGTCCAGGTGATTTTGAGAGTGTGTTTATTAAGGCTGGGACAGTGAGACAAAGGAAGGACTTAGGGTAGAAGCAGCAGCAGGAGAGTCTAAACAGTGCTCTGCTTAGGCCCCTTCCAGAAGTCATAGGAAAGGAGTGAGCAAGGCCGGGCTGCTGTCAGCTCACTGGGAATGAAGGTCTCAGAGGAGGGAGTGAGCCACCATCCTTTTGTTTACTGGGAAGTCAGAGAAAACAGTGGTCCTGGAGACAGGATCCAGGGTGAGCCTACTGCTCCCCTAGTGGCAAGTCTCCTCTGGAGCCTTAGAGTTTAGGAGAAAATAAAAGGGCAGGCCCCCAGGAAGGTGCATGGGTGTACTCTAGACACACTGAGTCTCCACCTGAGCTCTTTCCTGCGGGTGAGAATTTTAGAGTAGGGTTTTGTCAGAATATTCATCAGCTGTTGCATCAGAAAGAGCTCGTAGTGGGAGAGGGTCTTGCTCTATTCTTTGATCTGCCATATTGTTTTACTTTTATCTTGAATCTGTCTGACTTTTAATGGGTTGGCTTTTTTTTTTTTTTTAATCTGTTCTCCTGACTTCATCTGTCCTAGGGTTTAGCAGGCACAGTGACATTAATTGGGTCTTTGTTCTCTAGTTTCCAGACCAGGAGGATTGAAGCCATGTGATCTCTGAGGAAAGAGGTATGAACCATTCACTCTCAAATGGGTCCTTGATTAGGGGAGATAGGAGATAAGGTCTTGTGATTCACCAGCTAAGTTGCTCAAACAGATTGGCCTCAGTTTAATTTTCTTGTCTCAGTTTCCCTATTCCACTTGCCCTGGAATTTTCCTAGCGTTTTACTGTCCTGTCACAACCTGATTAAGTCAGGCCCACCCAAGATACTCTTCTTTCAGATTAATTTTGAATCTGCAAAAAGCCATGACCTTCACTATAGAATATAACCTAATACTGAGACTGACATTCATAATCACAGGCCCTGCCCCCATTTAAAGGAGAGTATTACATAAAACTTTTACACCCAGGGGATGGGAATCTTCAGAGCCATTTGAGAATTTGCCTACAACAACCCAAACTTTAGCTCCAGTGATTCACTGTTCTCATACATGCATAATACATTCACCTATTTCAGAGATCCCTAAGTGTCTCATTCATTTTTGCATCAGCTCAAATCCCAGCTCATCATCTAAGTTCTGGTGAACATGAGGCTCCCGATATTATATCTTAAGTAAGTATCTGGGGCTCACTCCCTCTCCATCTGCACACTTGTAAAACTAAAGAGACAACTGATCAGCCCCCATTGGGGAGTGCACAATGGTGAAGTAGGCATAGGGTAATAGCTAAACATTCCAGCTTAAAAGGGGGAGAAATGAAAGGTAGAAAAGAGCCACTGGTCCTTGGCAGTTCTGAAATCCAGTCAGAGTCCCTTGATTAGTTTGCAAAGGCTGCATATTATTTTCGTGGCTTTCAGTTTCACCCCTGAGTCTCTTGGTTCTGCCCACTGAGCCATAGTCCCTTTTACATGAAAGAACGTGTTTTCAGTGAAGTATTTATTAACTGCTTACTTCCCGTAGAATCCTGGAATTTTGACAGTCCCTTATATTTTATACTCTCTCCCCCAAATTTTAGTCCAAGCTGACAGTGTTTCTGCTGGTAACCATTTTGCTTTAGAACTTGAAGAATCATGCACGGGTTTTCACACCATTAAACAAAAGCCACACCCATCGATCTCTGTGAGATAATCCTTTCTGTTTTTCACTCCTGCTAAGATCCCTGAGGGTTAAACACTCTTAAATGTCATTGAATTCCCCCTGTTTGATTGAGAGGATCTGTGAGATGTACAGTCTCAGTAAAAGGGACCTTTGTGTGACTGAATAGTTTGATCTTTGGATCTTTCAGAAGTTTTAGCAAAAGGTTGTACAGTTACAGATACTCCACCTTTTCCCCATGCTTCAGGTTCATCTGCCATTTCTGAATTTTGCTTACCAAAAAGGCTGAAAATGTTCAAAATTATTTGGTCATAGCTGTTTTTGTATAACAGCAGTCCCCTCAATTTATCTTCCCTCTTACAATTTACTATCAGCAGCAGAAGGAAACCAGGCAGCAGCTCCAACACTTTGTTTAGAAATCTTTTTAGCTACGTAACCAATTTTATTGTTTACCAGTTCTATTTTTCACATAACTACAGGAGAAAGTTTGTCTTGAGTTTTCTGCCACTACATAACAAGGATCCCCTTTCTTCCAGTTTCTAATAACACTTTTTTCTAAACCCTCACCAGCAGCATTCCTATGACCTATTGTTCTCCTAACAGACTGCCTGTTCAAGGTCATTTACATATTCTTTGTTCTGCTCTTAAGAATTATTCTAGTTTGCACCCATTGCCTAATACTGAAGCCGCTCCCACATACTCTGTATTTTTTATAGCAGCATCTCACTGCCAGGTATCAAAATCAGCACTAGTTAACTACTGGTCCCTAACAAATTACCACAGACTTAGTGACTTAAAACAACATAAATATATTACTTCTCGGTTTCTGTGGATCATGTGTCTAAGCATAGCTTGAGTCTTTTGCTCAGGATCTTGCAAACCGGAAGTCACAATGTCAGCTGGGGCTGTAGTCTCACCTAAGGTTTGGGGCTAGAGGCCCTCTTCCATGTAACCGGATCACAAAAGTGACGTCAGTCATATTCACATGCGCCATGCACACTCAAAATTAAGCAGGGTCTGTACTCTAGAGCAGGCAAGGGGTGAATTGGGGACAGACTGGGCATTTCAAGAGCCAACTGTGAAATCTGCCTACCACCATTAGCAGGAGGCACATTGTTACACATGTAAGGGAACTATTGGACAGTAATCATTTCTTTCTAGTTTTATTTGTTGTCTGGTAACTACATCCTTGTACTAGAATAACTTGACTTGGATTCTTGAAAGGTGGGAAGAGTTGTAGTAGAATTCAGTTTTCATGACTAGGTCATATGTACCCCTCACTACTGGAAGTATCATTTCTGTAACCCTTGTACTAGTAGGTCCAGAAAGGCAAAAATAGGCACTGAGTAGCAGAATTGGAAGGTCTCCTTGTAACATTATTAAAGCCTTGCCAAAGTGGATCCTTGTCATTTGAAGAATCAGGAATTTGCTTTTGGTTTATGTGAAACAATGATATGAAATTTGAGTTAGGACTGGAGGGCATTATTAAAATTATTGCAATCATTCAACAAACCAAAGGAAGCCCTACAATTTGGGTAGAGCTTAAACTCACAGAGGGTATGTTTTAACAACTGCCAGTGGGAAAGGAGCTCCACATGCATCTGAAGGTCCAATTATGTAACTGACTCTTTGTAAACAATTGCACTTACAAATTCTTGTCCTGCTGTGGAGAACAATTGTCTAGCATGCCCCTAGACAAGAAAGCAGGGTTAATGAAATTGACCTTAAGAATGACAAAGTTCCAATAGCACAGGATGGTGCTGAGTTTAGTCTTTGCAAAATAACTGTTATTATGAATATTTTCCTTTGCTGAATAATTTTTCCAACTTCATAGGCATTTTTAACGGATATTTTTTATTTTCCTTAAATGCCTGTATTTACTCTTCTTTCCACAGTGTGTGAGTGTATACTGTAGTTTCACTGAATCATTCTATACTTCTGTATCTGAAATATTAAAAATACTGTGGCCATATATTTTTTCATAAAGCATGATGGTCTAATTCTAGAACCCTGGTCAAGCATAGGGTAGGGAGAGAACATTGCATAATAAGCCTCTCAACCCACAGAACACACATTTAATTAGGGAGGAGTAAGTCCTCTGTCAAGTGAGGTACTTTTACAGAAGGCTAACCATAGGAATTTTAAAGTAATAGATCAGGAGTGGTCCCCAGCAGCTCAGGAAATGGATAACTATGGGACAGAGCCAGTGACAAAACCCAATACATGGAATATTCTTTCACTTGATTCCTTATTACTGTCTATGTCCAGGCAAACAGAACCTGTCATGCCTGACATTAGAAATAATTACATCAACCTCAGTGCTTGGCGGTCAGAAATCTGGCAGGGCTCTACTCTCTAGAGTGAAACCAGCCAGACCCAAGCCAACTTGTAATTATAAAATAATATGGGAGAAACAGGTCATTTATTAGACCAGGAACTCGAATTAAAGAGATAAGAGCAAAAACTATACCTTTGTGGACCTTCTATGTCAAATATTTTCACAGCCATTATTTTATTCATTCCTCGTAAGATAGTTTAAGTGTTTCTGGTAGGCAGCTTTTGAAATGGCTCCTAATGATCCTTGTCTTCTCATAATCTGTAATCCTTTCTTTTGTGTGTGAGCTGGACCTAGTAACTTGCTTCTAACAAATAGAATATGGCAAAAGAATGTGATGCCAATTCTAAAATCAGACTAAAAAATATTGCATTAAAGACTTAAATGTTAGATCCTAAACCATAAAAATCCTAGAAGAAAAGATAGGCAGTAAAATCATAGCTCATAGCAATATTTTATCAGATATATCTCCCCAGGCAAGGGAAACAGAAGAAAAAATTAACAAATAGGACTACGCCAAACTAAAAAGTGTTTGCACAACAAAGGAAAACACCAACAAAATAAAAAGACAACCCACCGAATGGGAGAACATATTCACTGATATACCTGAAAAGGGGTTAATAACCAAAATTTATGAAGAACTTATAAAACTCAACACCAAAAAAAACAAACAAACAACCCAATTAAAAATGGGCAAAGGACCTGAATAGACACTTCTCCAAAAAGGCCATACAGATGGCCAATAGACATATGAAATGCAAATTAAAACCACAGTAAGGTACCATCTCATGCCTGTCAGAACAGCTGTCATTAATAAATCAACAAACAAGTGCTGAGGAGGATGTGGAGAAAGGGGGACCCTTTTGCACTATTGGCAGGAATGCAGATTGATGCAGCCATTGTGGAAAGCAGTATGGAAATACTTCAAAAAATTAAAAATGGATCTGCCATTTGACCCAGCAATCTTGCTTCTGAGACAATACCCAAAGAAACCCAGAACACTAATTTGAAAGAACATAAGCACCCCTATGATCACTGCAGTGTTGTCTACAATCACCAAGATGTGGATGCAGCCCAAGTGTCCATCAGTGGATGAGTGGATAACACAACTATGGGATATTTACATGATGGAATAGAACTCAGCCATAAAAAAGAAGAAAGTTTTACCCTTTGCAATAGTATGGGTGGACCTGGAGAACATTATGCTAAGTGAAATGAGCCAGTTAGAGAAAGACGAATACCATATGATTTCACTCTTATGTGGCATCTAATGAACAAATTGAACAATCAGAATTGAAACAGACTTAAAGATAGAAAACAGAAGGACAGCTAAGTTGTGGGGGGGGAGTATAGGGTAGAGGGATTAAGCACAAAGGAAAAGGGCTCATGGATATGGACAGCAGTGTGATGACTGTGGGGTGGGGAGGGAGTAAAGTGGATAAATGGTAATGAAAAAATACAATGAAAAAAGTAAAAAATAAAGTCCTGTGACTTTTATCTTGCTGGTGCTCTCTATCTAGCTGCCATAGTCAGGGTTTGTGGCAAGAAACTTAGGGCAGACTCCAGCCAACAGCTTGCAAGGAACTGAGGCCTTTAGTCCAGCAACCTTGAGGACATGAATCCTGTCAAGAGTCATGAGAATGATGGTGGCACAGTGGATAAGGCATCGACTTTAACCCAAAAGTCGCTGGTTCGATTCCCAGCCAGGGCACATAACCAGGTTGCAAGCCAGGTCTCCAGTCAGGTCCCCAGCTGGAGGCAAGTGAAAGGCAACCATACATTGATGTCTGTCTCTCTTCCTTCCTCTCTCTTTCAAAATAATAAAATCTTCTTTAAAAATTAAAAAAAAAGTCATGGGAATGAGCTTGGCACATTTGAGCTTTTATTTGAGACTATGGCCTCAACTCATATCTTTTTTGCAGTTTAATGAGAGATCCTGAAGTAGAGGACTTAATTAAGCTATACCCAGATTCCTGACCTACAAGCACCATGGGATTAAAAATGGGTTGTTTTAAAATGCTAAGTTTGAGGTGATTTGTTATATAGAAATAGATAACTAATAAGTATGTGCATGCACGAGGTCAGTCAGCCCTCTAAGCTTAAACTGTTATGGTCATAGTTATGGTTTATTGTAACAAAAAATACGGATAAAAAATCAGCAATGGGAAAAGACTCTTAAGTCAGGGGTCCAAAAAGAATCAGGTGTGGGCCTTTCACTTGTCTTATGCCAGTGGAGTTGTGGGGGCAGTGTTTATTTCTCCCATTAATGACCTGTGACAGCAGTCACAAAGCACTACTAACCGTAGAAGCTTACCAAGCCTCGGTGTCTCCAGTTTTTCCTAGGAGGGCAATCATGTAGACACGGCCGACTGCCTGCTTGGCTGACCTTAACTTCCAGCCTCTCCCGAGGTCAGTCCAGTACTGCTTGAACGAAGGCATCCACCGTAAATCACAGTGTTAGCACAGACCATCTGGTGTGGCCCAGGGCCCCCAGGTAAACAAAGATACTTATCACGCAGGATGCTGCAAGGACTTAGAGGTTACCTCCCAGGAGCCAACAGCAAAGGCCAAATTACTCTTTTGGGGAGGCTAATCCTTTAGGGCAGATAGTGCTACCTGTATCCTTTACTCTTTAACTCTTAAGTGAATTCTGTTTCTCAGCCTGCAGACTTGTGTTCATTTGCATAATTCAATGCATCCAACCCAGATACCCACCAATAAAAAATGGCTTTTATGCCCATTTTTAATGTTTTGCCTCTCAGCAACAAATCTATCCTTTATTGTTCTGTTTTGTGAAATCAGTCAAACTCTGTCTATTTCTTTTTTTTTTTGGCAAGGGGCATGGTGTTACACTTGGTCAGTTGGGGAGGCTGAAGGGACGCCACAGTGGAAGGGGTTTCTTCTGTCCCATTCCAACGTGCTCCCCTTTTCTAGCTGCTTCAGTCCAGGCTGTATGCAGGGCATTCAGTGGGGTTTACCTCCCAGCGACTTCCAGTGACACTCCAGAGTCCATCAGCACTCAAGTGGACTTTCTAGGGGGTTCAATACATTTCCAGCAGGCAACCTTCCCAGAAAATTCCACCAGCATCCCACCAATTTCCCAAGAAATTCGGCAGGGCTCCCAGCCAGTCTTGAAGGTGCGCGAGTAGGCAACTGGCCGGCAAGTTTCAGCAGCGCTGGAATGTTGTGTGGGCACTATGGTGAGCAGTGACCGGCTGGCCAGCCTCACCCAGTGGCACTGCCACCCACCTCTCAATAGTCTTAAGAGTGGGGGTGGCCTCTTTTAAAAGTTTTCCTGCCTTGAGTGTTCTGCATCAGCCCTGAGGTTAGTGTGGCCTTCCTATGTTTGTGTTTCCTGTATTTTTTAGTATTATCATTAGTGCTCAGTAATCTTCTGTGAATTGGTTACAAATCCTTTACATGAAATTTCCTGTCCAGAGAAATCTGTGGTTTCTTTTTCCTAATGGACCCCAACTGATACAACTTTCACTCTAAAAAGATACAAAAATAATTTTATGTGGTGTTCTTTGCCCATGTTTTTATAAAAAACCTTTTCAGATTTTTTAAAACAATATTTCTTAACAGATCTGCCAAGGACTTGTGAACTTGTCATGCTAAAATTCTCCCTCAAGCGTTTGTTTGAGTTTAAGGGTTTGGAAAAGACATAAAAATTCAATCAGAGAAAAAAGAAGAAAACCAGGTAAAACTCTTGTTTTTACTTTGAGGACAGCAGTGGTCTAATACATATTAATGTACTTCCTATGAAAAGACATTTTTAAAGTAATTAGGCATGATGTTCCCTTGCTAAAATAATCTAGGAAGATGTTGAAAGCAAGGGTAAGATTACTTTTAAATTTCAAAGAAAGCAACCCAATTCATTGGTAGATTTTAAAATTGTAATTCATTATTCTACATACGTCTCTGGACTCTAGTTACTTTTTTCCTAAATTTGTTAGGGATAGGATACAGTGTCTGGCTCCTGTAGACACCCAGCCAATCCTTGTGATACATGCCTGATGCATTTCTATTGTCTAAGGGTAATTCGGTAACTGACATCTGAACTAAAAGTACAGGGAATCTGCTTCTCCTGACTCTTGACGATTTTATCCTGGCACAGTCAGGATTAGAAGGAGAAACGCCACATGGTAGCATTTGGCTGTGCCGCCATTGTGTCATAGAAATCTGTGCTCGTCACATTTCCCACACTCGTTCTCTGTTAGATTGTATTACTGTTTGGACAAAAACTATCCCAGAATCAACATCTGTAGAATTAATGGGAAAATCCACGTAGTACCTACTTTATCCTAGGTGCATCACATGTTCTGTAAATGTATCCTCACTTCCTGGTGGGTTGACATTATTGTCACCATTTTATTACCATGAAAGAAATGAGGCTCCTCAAGCTTACATGCCCTGCCAAACAGAGCTAGGAACTGACTCAATAGCTTTTCTGACTCAATATCTAACACTCCTTTCCATTTAGTTTCACTGGCCCCAAATAGACCTTGGAAAGTAGAACTTGCCAATAATTTTTTCAAGTTCATCCAATCCAACCACTCACCTTATAAATGCTGTCTGCAGTATTCCTGACTGGTAGCCTCTGGGATTTATAGGGATAAGGATGAACATGTTCATAAGACAATTTCGAATTTTATACCCTCCAAATCTATAGACAGCTTTTATGCATAGCGTTCATAATCGTTCTTACCAACTTTCAGTCATTGGTTGTAACTGTGCTCTCTAGAGGGCTCTCGAGAGGATGTAATTGCTCTCTGGGTCATGCCAAAACAAGTATGACCTCTCTTTCGCACATACCCTCCATCAGCAGAAACAGATAATACTTCCCTGCATCAAGCAGGTCTCTCTCTCCACTTCATTTAATTAGAACCCAACTTAAAATAGACCCTTATGTTCTCAATATTCAATATTAGTTATTATTGATTCTGGGATGTGGCCAAGGCCTCTACTCCATATTCCTTCTCTGGAAATACTCCTCATTTACATCCAGACAGTCCCTGACTTACAGTGGTCCGACATACAATTTTTCAGTTTTACGATGGTGCCAAAGCTGTATACGTATCCAGTAGAAACCATAGTTCAAATTTTGATTTTGAACTTTTCCTGGCTAGAGAAATGCAATACAGTACATTCATGATGCTGGGCAGCAGCACTGAACCCCACCTCCTTGTTGGCCATTCAGTTATAAGGGAAAACAGCTTGTATTCTATATTGAAGTATTAAATTCACTTCTTACTTAGGAGAAACTTATGGTGATGAATCAGGGTCTGTTGAGAAGTATATCTGTATTCTGTTGTGCATTCTAATGAATGTAGATCGGTAAGTGGTGATTCACTGGACAGCTCCACCCCTGAACTCATTCATTCAGATTCATGAAAATCAACCTGCTCTACCAAGTTAGGCTTCTTGGAAGCACTGAGGGGATTTTAGGTGAACAGAAGTCATAATGGAACTTCGGTATAAAACCAACTCCAGGTAAGAATGGAAATAAGGACAAGGGAGAAGAGAGACTGTCATTGTGGGACCCAGCGAGCCAGAGAAAGAGAGAGAGAGAGAGAGAGAGAGAGAGAGAGAGCGAGAGAGCGAGCACGAGCTGAGGGAAGCCAAGCATAGTGCACAGATGGAGTGACACTTCCAATTCTAGAATTGGAGAACAAGGGTCAGATTGGAGAAACAGGAAACAGGAATCCAGGTTGTTACTTAACCTTTGAGAGTTAAGACAAGTCATTTCAATACATCAGACTGCCCTCTATAAAGCTACAGAATAGAGATGAAATCCACTACTGAGAGACTAAGAAAGTAGAAAGAGTCCGATGTTCTACCCAAATATTTTGAGTTTAACTGAGAGGCTATCTTTGTTTTTCATTTTGCTTTGTTTTAATGGAGTGTTCCTTTCCCAGAAGAGGAGACAAATGTTTTATTTCTAATTTAAATAGTGGAGGAGTAGCATGTTTGTCAAACCCGAATGTCCCATTATCACGCATTTGAACAAATAAAAGATTTCACCCATCCTAAGAATCCGCTTGGTGAAAAAATAACATTTTACTCAAATTAGGAAACAGTTTTAATGAGGTTCCTGCAAAAGACAGAAGAACATGGTCATGTTGGATTATTAGCAAAATGTCTTTGGCACCATGAGTGAAAAAAGGCTTATTTTGGCCTTGGAGTACTACATAAAAAATATATCAGCCTAATACTTGAAATGTTGTTTTGAAGGGAGGCTGTAGACATTGCAGCAGCCTCTAATCTCTAAACTGAAGTCAGTGCCGGCTCTGAAGTCAGTGCCGGCTGATTCTGGGCAAAGGTTACCAAGTTAAGCTGAAAGATGGTTTCCACAGCCAGCAGTGTTATGGCTTCCTATTTGATGATGAGATAATCATAAAATAGAGAGGAAGGTTGTTGTAGTAATAAATGTCGAAAACCAACTGCCAAAGAATTACCTGAATTTTTACTTCCTCTCAATTCCCAGAAGCCTCCATTCTTCCATTAGGGACAGCCAAACTAAAAAGCAGTTGGTTAGGTGTTGCTCCGCCTGTTGTACCGGCTTCATTACAATCAGGTTTCTAGCCATGACACCAGGAATGTTCCTGCCAAGTGCTCCCCCTATTTCTATAACTAATGTTTCTCATTCACCTGCCTTCTTTCTTACCACAAGCATTAGAAAGATATCTACAGGATTTTTAAACTCTTTCCTATAAACATAAAACCAGCTTTTTAGGAAAGTGCTGGGCTCAATGTCAGTGTTCTTTCTTTTCTCTTTGGAGCATGAACTCAGCATTCTTGTCCCCTTTCAGTTACCCTTCCCTATCTCCTGGGCTCCTGTTTTCACTAAAACTGCCTGCAGAAAAATGCTACCTCCAGACATCTTACGGCCCACAAAATAATAGAGTCATCTTCATTTTAGGGCTTTATTAATACTCATCATTGTGGTGAAATGGATTGGGGAAATCAAATGACAAAAATAAGGAAGTGATGAAGTTTGAAAAATTGTGTTAAGACCAATCTCTCAATCTCTGAACCCTGGTTTTTATTTTTTCCTGAGATGGTAACTGAGAGCCCTTCTGGTGTTGCGCATTAAGCTTTTATTCTTTGAAACTAGAGCGCACATTCTGCTTCTCATTCTCTTCCATCCCCCAGCCCATCCTCTCTTGCTAATTTTCCATTCATATCCGATTTCTCTTTCTATGTATTTTCCAGGCAGTGCTTGACCACTCCCATGACCGTCCTATAACCAGATGATTTTTCATTTAAAATTTTCAGTCTACATATGACTTCTGAGCTGTAATGTCCGTGTAGCTATCAGATAGCTCTCTACCTTGATGTACTGTATGCATCAGGCCAAGCTTGTTTTAGGTTGAGATTTCTGATTCACCTTGCTGTTCCCACTCTCTGAATGTCTGCATTGTTCTATGCATAACTGCTCAAAACAAAACAAAGGAGTCAGCCTTGACTCCTCCCTTTTTGGTAAAAGTGCTTCTGCCACCTTCTCAACTTTTCTAAATTTTAGTTTCTTTATCCTCTTCTATCTGTTCTCTCCACCACTGTCTTAGTTCAAGCCTTCATTATTTCTTATCTAGATTATTGTAATTATCTATTTCTTATTTTGCCAATTCAAGTCACTTCCCTTATAATTCATTCTCCATGCATGAACCCATTGGTTTTTCTTAAACCACATTTGATATTGTCATTAGCCTACCCAAAAAAATTAATCAGCATTTGTTCACCCTTAAGATAAAATACAACTCTTCAAGCTGATTTACAGCTGATACGTTGTGTGTATTGTTTTAGCCTTGTTTTGCCTCAATCCCTGCCTATGATGGTTAATTCTATATGTCATCTTAACTGGGCCATGGGGTGTCTGATGTTTGTTTAAACGTTTTTCTGGGTGTGTCTGTGGGGGTGCTTCTGGATGACACTAACATTTGAATCAACGGACTGATAAAGTATATCGCCCTTCTCAATATGGGTATGCCTCATCAACCCACTGGAGGCCTGAAGAGAACAAAAGGGACAATTTACTCTCTCTGTCCAACTCTGAGCTGGGACGTTGGTCTTTTTTTCTGTACCATCACATCTCTTGGTTATCAGGCCTTCAGACTGGGACTGGCATTTATGCCACCTGCTCAGCTGGGTCTCCAGCTTCCAATGCCAGATTATTGGACTTTTCAGCCTCTGTAATTATGTGAGTCAATTCTTATAACGAATCTGTTTCCCTGGAGAACCTCACTAATAATACATTTTCCTTAAACTAAACTGAGCTAAATTGAACTATTTTCTGTTTACCCAAAATATCTCATTCTCACACATCCATGAGCTTGAACATGCCTTTCTTGCTGTTTATGACAGCCTTTTGAACATTCACTCTCTCTTTCTCTCTCTCTCTCACACACACACACACACCTCCTTGAATGGCTAAAATCCTGCTGAGGATCCTACAGCCCCACTCTCCTGAAAACACATAAACCTCAATTTATGCATTAACCTCCCCTAAATATTATCATTTTATTTTGAAGTTAGCATTTTTTAGACCACATACCAAGTCGCGTATCAAATAATTTATGCTTTGTTCAACAAATATAATCATTGTGATGATGATGATAATAACTAAAATGCTATCATTTACTGAGTGCTTACTATATCTAAGGCTCTCTGCTGAGTATTCTTTATGCATTATTTATTTTAATCTGCACAAGCAATTCAAAACTATCCCAATTTTGGGGAGGAAAAACTGAGAATTTGAAAACTGAAAATTAAAAAATTTGAATATCTTGCCCTGGCTGGTGTAGCTCTGTGGATTGAGCACTGGCCTGTGAACCAGAGGGTCACTGGTTTGATTACCAGTCAGGGAACATGCCTGGGTTGCAGGCCAGGTCCCCAGTTGGAGTTGCACAAGAGGCAACTGATTGATGTGAAATATAGACGTTTCTCTCCCTCTCTTCCTTCTCCTCTCTCTAAAAACAAATAACTAAAATCTTTTAAAAATATGTACATTTTTAAAAATTTTATTATCTTGCTCAAAATTATAAAGCTAATATATGGTAAAGGTAGAACTAAAACCTAGGTCTAGCCTCATCTTAGTTTCTGTGCTGAACCATTTAATAAGCTGTCACTTCCCTATTCAAAGAGAAGGTGACAGCTCTTAAGAGGCTTGTCATTTGTATAGTAATTTTTTACTTATCTTTTCATATATAGTCTGTGTGAAACTGTAATTAAATATGGAAACAATAATAAACATAATAAAAAGCAAATTAGTGATCCAGTTTATAGGTCTGTGTTCATGGTAATTTTGGCAGGCACATGATAGCATCTGTCGTCAACTCAACATAAGCCCTGTAAAATATCTACTGCATGACAAGGGAGATACTTATCTAATTATCTTGGAATCCCATTTCCTGTATGGTTCCCAGTGAAAGTCTATCAATGAAAAGGATCCGAGGAAGACTTGGAAGCGTGAAAGGGGAAGCTGACTGCAGTTTCCCTAGGTTTCAAGTGATTAACCTGAAGAATCCTCCACTTTTGTGCTATAAGAAGCTCATATTCTTGATGGTAGCTTTCCCGACCTCTGCTTCTACAGCCCTTTCAAATATTATATAAACTCTGCTTCAATATTTTAATTTCTCTCTCTCTCTACTCAAAACACTTAGCATAATGTCTGTATTTATAACTAACTCCATGTAAACCAAAATTAATTTTAGACTGTAATATAGAATTTGAGGGAGGGGCAGGGAGAAGAGCTACAACCCCAGAAGACACAAATTCAGGTAGCAACCTAAAGTGCTCTGCAGAGACAAAGGAGAGATCACCTTTTACAGAGAATTTTCCCCAGCACCATTCCCATTCTGTCTCATTTCATGTAAAAGAGGTTTCTAAATTGTACCATTCTGATTGGTCAGAACTGATGCAAATGAAGATATAATTTGCATAGTTCTGATTGGATGGGACAGGTCTTAGTCCACTGATCAAAAGATGAAATCAGGGCTTGCCTACAGTGGTTGACTGAGGTGGGAATAAATAAACAGGGCACAATGCAGGAAGCCAAAAGTTCAGTCTGAGGTTCTTCCCAGTACAGAGTTAGCAAATGGCTGCTAGACTCTTACTGATAAAATTTGGACCTTCTGTTAACCATGAGGATTCCATCTCAGCAGATAAATTCCTTCTTTGGGTTCAGATCTAATGAAACTTTCTTCTGGTGTGTGTACCCAATTAATGTATTTTTATATTAATAACTTACACTTTCTACTATCTATCATTCAAAGGAAATAGTTGATAAAACTCTACAAATAATAGGCTCTAATGTTTTGGCTTCAAATAATTTTGTTAAAGGGGAAAAAAAAATCCAGATACCCACTTAGAAAGTCAAGGATTTCAGGCATTTTTACATGGGGTACTCCAATTATCTCCAGGTTCTAAAACACCAGGATATGTTATGCCCCAGGAAAACCTCAGCATATATACTGGTACGTGTACAGATGGGAGTACATGAAACAGTTTATTCTCGTATTATTATTTTTTGATGACTTTGTTATTTCCCATACAAATAACTACAAACCTGCTTTTGCCCCCCGTGTATCTTGCACATATGTCTCTTTTACTTAGCAGATGTGATTGATTTGTTCACTGCCTATTGTCTCCTATTTGATGATAAGATACTTCAAGACAGGAGCTTCATATTACTCACCTTTATATTGCCAACACTATCAAGTGTCTGGTGTATAGTAAACATGAAGTATGCATTTGCTAACTTGAACTGAGTCACATTTCTGAAAGTTAAAAGAACACAGAGAGTGGCAAATTTTGACATGTGGCAATCACCTAATGATGTTAACTGTAAGGCATTTGCTTTAGAGAGAAAAATGTATTGTTTGTGCATCATAAATTTCATAAAACCTTTCTTGGTTTAGAGAAGTCAAAATGAGCAAGAAAAACAGATGCTGGTAAGGCATCACACAGATGGTTATCTTTTTAAATTAAACATACTTTGTTTTTTAAAAAACAACACTAAGATGGAAAGAAATCTGATTATTTATGTTGCATTAATACCATTTGATTTGCAAGTGGGTAGCTTCTTTAAAATTTGAGATACTTCAATGTATTTAAATATTAGTCAAAGTAATATTATAACAGGAAATAGGTACAAATAATAGTGAAGTGTTGACCCAATAATTCAACCTCTGACATTTATCTTAAAACTTCATTAGCAAATATGTCTAGAAAGAAAGTTTAAAAAGCAAAACATGATTATACAACAATGCAGAAATGATTAAGTAAATTAAACATTCCACATGCTGAAATATTTTGTCATTCAAAAATTAGTATTGACTAATATCTGTGTTAATTACAGAAGAGGCATATGATTTTTTTGAAACTTCAAAGAAGCAAGCACTCCCTTAGCCTAGGAAAATTAGATACGTTATAAAAATAGATTTATTTAAAGTAATTTTTGAAATATGTATTTGCCAAGCAAAGAAAGTATAGACATAGAGAACAAAGTGTGCTTGTGCAAAATTGTGGCAGCAAGAGGAAGCATAATATGTATGCAAAATGGTGAACAGCTGGTTTGGTGGAGAACAGGGGATATGGATGGCACAGGGATAAATTAAAATAGGGTTTGACAGATTTAAGCTTGACTTTAAAGGGTCTTGATCTTTATCATATGAAATCTGAACTCCATCTTTAGATAATAGAGGAAGATTCAAGTTTTTGAAAATTATTAAGCATTTGCTAGCATGTTTGTGAATGATGTAGAAAAATATGGATGAAATTGATTGATGCCATATCTTGCTTGCTGATACAATTGCTTTAATTTGACTTTTTGATACTTGTCTGTCATAATTAATTGCAAATTTGAAAGTGCACTTTAATGCTCCTAAGATCCTGATGCTTTGGTACAATATTTAGAATAGAGTCAACATTCAATAGATATTTAAATAATGGATCAGTAATAACTAGAAAGGATGACTCTGGCCCTCTGCCATAGTTTGGGGATTAGTTAATTAATCCCTACAATGTGCCGAGTATTTTGAATGCAATCATGGAATATCAATTCAATTGTCACATAAGTTCTCAGAAATCAATATTATATTTACTACTGTATATACGATGAGCCTGAAGATGAATACAGTTTGGTAAAATTTTTCTAACTTTAACTGATTGTAGTTTGAGAAGAAGAAATTCTGCTTAAGTACAAGAATTACAGAATTATGCTGCTCACCTGTTTTGTAAAATACCTATCAATTTTATAGATGAAATACTTTGGTGGGAACAAAGAAAGAAAGACAAAATCAGGGTTTCGTATTGTCTTCACAGGCTAAGAAGTTGAGCCAAAATCAACAGGATGTGAATTATATGGGATATACATCTATGTATGACAGTTAATAGGTTCAAGGAGCTGTTTATGTAAATTCAATAGTTTTAAAAAATCTTCCCTACTAGAGTGTGAGATGATGATCCCTGAGTTCTCTTATGTTGATCAGAGTACCTAAGATGCTCAAGAAATATTTGGAAAATGCAAATACAAATGAAACTCACCTTGAATGCTATAGAGCTCATGGCAAAATAACAGTATTTTAATGCCACTATCCTGCCAACTTCTGGGGTTATCAGGACCTCATACTCACAGTCAACATTAGCATTCCAAATCAAATTTAGCAATTGTAGTTCCCATATCTTATTGAAAATTTACTTTAAGCATTAATTAAGGAGCAGTAAATTCAATTAGCTACTTACTGTAATTTCACAGTTCTTTCTGGTTAAGACCTCCTTCTGCAAAAGGAAATGTAGCAATTAGTTGCTAAAGGAAATGGCATTTGGTCACATTATGTGTTACTCTTGTTAGACTTCAACTGTTCAGCACTACAGTCCTACAATTTAATCTTAAATGCTATCTCATGTCTGTATGTTCATCAGTTAAGTTATTTCCATGCATGTGGGAAAATCCTTCCTATACGATCTCAATTTTCTTCTATAATTTTTTAATCTCTTTGTTTTCTTTTTGTTAACAGTAAAACCAAAAAATAACCTCTATTAGAAAGGGCACTATGTTAATTACTCAAACCTAGGAATAATTTAATGCTCCTCCATTTTCTTTCTTGACCCTTTCTCCCAGGAATATATCTATGAAGACTCTTCCACTATTCTAATAAACATAGAGAAATAGCTAGAGAGCAGCATTCATTACCAATGGAATATGGGGGTCTCTGCTGAATAACATTTTCTTTGCACTTCTTCAAGGCTGCCATTAATTTACCTTGGCCTTAAATAAAGAATGCAATAGTGGTATTATTGAAGCCACAGGTTAAAACCACATGCCCTAGCCTGCATGTGGTTTCATACCTAGCAGCAGCCTGGTATGAAACAATAGCCTTAAGGAGTAGCTGGTTCATTGGGCAAGTGAGATACATTTTTCTGTCTTACTCGAATTCCTATTGAATACTGTCTCCTGTGTTCGTAGAATATACCTGTTTTATGATACATCTTTTAGTCAGAACAAAACATCGTGTAATGACTCCCAATGCTGAAAAACTGGAGAATATGCCCAGCTCAGTGCAATGGGTAGAACTGCATTGAATGGACTCTGAGACACCAGATAAAAAAGTTGATGAAAGATTCAGGTAGGCACCACTGACTGGTGGCAAAGTGGATAGGCCCCAGCCCGTGAACCCAAAGGTCACTGGTTTGATTCCCAGCCAGGGCACATAACCAGGTTGCAAGCCAGGTCTCCAGGCAGGTCTGCAGCTGAAGGCAGGTAAAAGGCAACCATGCATTGATGTCTTTCTCCCCCTCTGCCTCTTTCCCTTCCCCTCTCTCTAAAAATAATAATAAATAAATTTTTTTTTTAAACCACATAGTAAAAAAAAATTCAGGTAGGCAAGTGGTACATGGTTCACACAATGATAAGTAATGGCATGGCACAGAACTCATATGTTGCTTATATGTTTATTTGCCTTTACTCCTTTATAATTTACTTAGAAAAGCATTTAGTTTCACATTCCTCCCTGTGCCCCAGTAACACCCTTTCAAAAGACTGCGTATGTGTAGTAACTACAATGATCCTGATGTGATTTGCATTTCAGAATTTAGTATTAAATTCTTGTATATGTGGAATAGGTACCTATACATCAAGAGTGTGGGTCAGGATGGTACAACTCCACACATATTATTCTCAATAAAATTTAAGTATTTAAATACTGAGTTGCCAATGGACACTTAAGTGATCATAATCATTTATATCATCCAAAGATTGATTAACAAAAATCAGTTGGTTCAGTAAGTGAGTAGTGGTGTTTATACTGAAAGTTTCTCAGACATTTAAAGCTGTTCAAAAGAAGTAACCCAGAGGTACAGATTAAACTGAATACACTACTAACTTGGCAAATGTTTAATATTTCTCAGAGTAAGTGCCATCTTTCCTTTTTAAAACAGAAAAAGCAAATAGGATACTTGAGGAAATCCGAGGCAGTGGAGGGTGTCAGTGTTGATGAAGGAGCCCTTTCCAAGGGCTCTCAGACATGGTGGATGCCAGTATTGCAAGCTGCCAGGCCTATAGCCAGTGACTCCAACACTGTGAGCAACTGAGGAATAACAGGAAAGGTGAAAAAAACCCAGCTGATTAATATCCCTTTCATTGCTGCCTCAGCATAATTTGGGTACATCCTAAACAACAGCAACAACAAAAGCATGATGACAATGTATTTAATCAGAGGTACACAGAATAATCCTCCATTATACTAAAGGTCTTAGATTTGGAGTTAAAAAAAAAAAAAATTCCATTGAGGTAGAAAAACAAGGTAGGCTCAGTAGCAAACTGAGACTAATGTTTAGACAAAACATCCATAGCTATCCTTAGTAATGTATAAATGTGGCTAATCCCTTATTTCAGTCTAGTCAGATAGGTACAGTATCTGTACTTTTGTGTAAGTAGCCAAGGAAAGAGATTGGTCAGAGTACTTGATAGCTGGCTGTAAGACATGGGTAGTTTAGTAAAGGCATTTGTTAGATTAAACCATGTCACTGTTTCCCGTATTCCTGTTAAATTATCGTATCTGCACTGAACTCATATGTATACCAGCAGTGATCATACTGATATCAAACTGTGACCCAACAGCACAATTACTGGCAAGAGATGCTCGCAACTTCTGCCTTACTTCTTCCTACTATAAAGGCATGTAACAAAGTGATCTAGTGATTTTTTTTTTTAAATCAACATTCCTGAAACTCAGTGTTCTTACACCTCAAGTTTATATGTGATAATAAAATTTGAAGTTACCGATTTAACTTGAAAAACATACACTGATATTTATAAATATTTTTCCTCCAGGGAGCCTTGACTGTGTTCACACAGGAACACAGAGAATGAGAGCTGCAGGCATCTGTTTTGACACATGTTATCACTAGAATTTGTGTTCCCTGAGGACGTGCTAGTGAAACATTGTAAAGGACAACTAAATGTTCTCTAAATTTACTTTTATCATTTGAGATTTTTACCAACTGGGCTTCTACCCATGGCAAGAAAATGATCATCTCTAACTATCATCTATTTATCTATCTATCTTATCTACCTATCACTATCATCTCCTTATATCTATCATGTCTCCATAAAAAGAGACATGAAAAACAGACAGAAAAACTAAAATAGTAAAATGAAAAACAACAAATGTACGGACATCTTAAAACAGAGTTAGATGATGAGTAACCCTGCACACCCAAAGTACGGGTGATCATGATCAACATTTCCCAAGTATCATGGGCAGTACTGATCACAGTAAGAACAGAATGAGGAAAGGGAATCTGGGAAGTTCCCAGCCCTCAGCCCAACAGGAGCTCATATATTGAGAGGAAATCTGAGAACAACTGGGAACATTTGGAAAATGTCCTTATAAGCTCCAGGTGTGAGATAAACAAAGAGAATGAGGAGACCCAATGAGGGGATTGTAGGAAATGCAAACATTGCTAAAGCAGTTTAGCTGTTAAAGATTCTAGAATCATTTAAAAAAAAAAAATGCACAAAATGAAATTCACCTTGAAAGAAATGCTGTCCCAAGAAATAGCACACATCTGGAAAATATAGCTATAAAAGAAGATAAAACAGTAACCCAAAAGTTAAAATGAACTAAAAGAATTTCTGAATAAGATTTAAGTTAGAAAAGCAACCAACAGTGGAATTTGCACTGGTTCTAAAACACTTCTCCCTCTTTTAAAAAGTGATTTTACTGTAGCTGTACTTTCTGAGGTGTATTTGTTCTTTCCTGCCCCAACCTTTGCAAATGGCTCTTTCCCTGGGGTCCACAACATTCTTTCTCTATTTGTTTTCATAAGATTTACTTCAAGAATAGAAACAAATTAAACAATCAAAAGTTTTCATATATAAAGTAGAAACATGTTAGAATTATAATGCACCTTGGATGGATGCTGATGTACAGGGAAAAAAGCATTTTAAACAACCAGAGAACTTGAAATGTGTAGTGGGTATTAAATGTTATTAAACGTTCTTGTTAATTACTTAAATGTGATAAGGCTGTATGGATTTTTAAACTGCCCTTTTTTTTTTTTTTTTGAGCTGCAAGATTAAAGAATTTAAGGATGAATTCTTGCCATATCTCAGCAAGAGAAAAAAGCAGGAGGAATAGATGAAATGTGTATCAAAAAATGAAAGCTTATAAAGCTGGGTGATGACATTGTATGATTTATTTTGATATGCTTGGGAGTTTCCATAATTAAAAAGTTTTTTTTAAGTAAAAGGAACTGCACATGAATATGTAGAACATGGTCTATTAAACTGATAATGACTTTGCAAAAATAATTATTTTTATGAAGTATTTTTAGGTGGCTGAGCCCCTGTTTCCAACCCTTCTGAGAATGCCCTTGCAATCAAGCACTTTCTTGTGTGTTGAACAATTTTCTCTTTAAACAAAAAGAAAATTGCATTATTTTAACAACTCATATAATAGTTAATCTTATGGGGAACGTCTTTAAAGGTTTTCCCTTGTAGACACAGTAGCCAGCTCCAAGAGGTTAAAGAAGGAGATTCTACATTGTAAAATATGAGAATTGAGAGTTTACAGAAGGAAATTTACAAAGGCAGGGTGAGAAGAAGAGTGAGCAAGAGTGAAAAACTGTGTCCTTTCAAACATCCATCTGTTTCTTTAGCAAAATTGAAAAGATTCACGAACTTCTAGGTGGGAGAGCTTATCTTGTAAAAGCTAGTGAAAAGATTGGATTCTGGGTCAAGGATTATATAGGAAAGTGAAACAAGCAGGCAATTGCCCTCTGAGCTGTAGATACTCAAAATATTGTGTGTGTCTTAAATTCCATTCATTATTTCCCTTAAAATTGAGTGCCCTTCTTGGGAAAGTGTAAGAATTTGCTACAAGTCTCATCTGTGTCCATTTTCCTAATGTTTTCTGGCACTAATTTAGAATGTCAAATCAGAGATGCCAGAAATTCAGTTCTTCCCTAATGACAAACGTTATTCCTCTCTTCTTCAGACCTAAGGCTTTTTTGTTGAGAATGGAATTGGCAGATCTCCACTGAAGTCTGTTTACATCAAAGGCACAAAATGCAGAGGAAAGAGAGCCCTAGGAGGACAAGAATAATTAACCTCTACACTGGTGGCACTATAGCTTCTTTGTTCTTCCCTTTATTATTCTTGTTTTATTGTTCAGAGAGACACCTTTGAACCCCAGTTTTTCAGTGTCTTGATTTAATACAGTTTTGTATTGAAACCACATACTTTGTGCAAAAATAATGTAAAGTGGTTCATACAGAAGTCCAAAATAGAGCAAAATATAGAAAATATTAAATGGAGGTCTAGTAAAATTTACTCATACCATGAATATTATGAAATAAATTCTCAAGAATGAGTAACGTATCGTTATTAGGAAATTTTAGTAAATCTGCATAATTATAAACCCCCCTCAAAACAATAGAAGACATGAAATTTAAATAACTTGCTAGCCACAACATCATCAAATTAGCAATTTTTCAGCATTAGTTTTATGTATTTAAATCTCAGAAAAACCCTTAAACTCTCAACTCTTAAGTGTATTGTCCTTACTATGAAAGCAGTAAGTAGAAAGACTGGGTTTCATAATGATAGGAAGGAGGAATATGGGAAAGTGGACAATACAGCAGACCAATCTTTTTAGGACACTCCACTTCTTAAATAATTCTAAAGGCATTTTTGAATTGTAGCTTGCTGACCTTTATGGTAATAACACTGAGTTACCAAGGAAAAATTAAATATTAAATTCATCTGTATTATACTATTTTCTGAATGCTAAAATTAAAATTTTGGGGGGTGGCAAGGATAGAAAGGAATGAAAATTCATTACCTGAGAATTCGATAGCCTGATATAACTAATTTCCCAAATTTAAATTCATTTAAATGAAGAGCTCTCAATATATAAAAG
This sequence comes from Noctilio leporinus, assembly GCA_004026585.1. NCBI lineage: Eukaryota > Metazoa > Chordata > Mammalia > Chiroptera > Noctilionidae > Noctilio > Noctilio leporinus. Next base: position 589,953 of record PVIW01000013.1, read on the forward strand.
AGTAATGAATATAAAAATCTGTTCCTCCACATATATTTGCATACTGACTCTAGTAATCTATTACTGTGTTACATTGATAAAATGCATAATCTCACTGAGCCTCAATTTTCTTATCTGTTAATCAGGAGTGTGTTTGCTCTTCTCTCTAAACAGGGTTTCTCAATAAGCTGCACAAAATGAAATATGTTCCTAACTTATTGTAATATTTTTGTATCATGTTTATTCTAAACATTTGGGAATAGATAAGATCATTGTTATCCTTAGAAAAACTCTCTTACTTGACTTTCAGTGAAGATGAAGGTGTAGGTAGATACTCTTTACCACCTCACATAACCACAAGAAGAATCATAACTAACCTCAATACAAGAAACACTCAGAACTGTTTGAAAGTCCAACAACCAAGGATTTAAAAAAGCCAAATTCATCCAGATGTGCAGAAGGGGTGGAGGCAGGCAATTGGGGTGGAGAGGACATGTGGTGTGGTGGCAGTGGAATGAGTGTTCCCACATTCACAAGTGGTGGATAAATATCAGGAGGGATACCTTGGCAGCAAGCAGCCCCAGCTTCAGGCCAGACCACACAACCCAGGGTTCTAGCACCAGGAAGATAAAGCCTCAAACTTATGGCTGTAAAAACAATAACAACAACAACAGTGGGGGCTGGGTCAGTGGAAGAAACTTCCAGTTTCTCAGGAAAGTCTATTTAAAGGACCCACATGGGCTTAGGATATATGCAAACCAATCCACTTTGGGAATAACCACCAAGGTAACAGCTAGAAGGGCACCACTCATGCAGAAGAAGGGAGTGAAGTGACTGGAAATGGGCCAAGGGCTAGGCAGGCCTCCAGAAGCCAGGCAGTGGCATTATCCTCCCCACCACACTAAGCCACAAAGTGGTAAAGTGGGTTGCTCCACCCCAGTGAATATCTGAGGCTTCAGCTTATACAATTTAATAGGTGCCCTAAGGCAAGGAGTCAAAGCAGCTCTACCTAATACACAGAAACAAACACAGGGAGGCTACCAAATTGAGGAAACCAAGGAATATGCCCCAAATGAAAGAACAGAACAAATCCCCAGAAAAAGAACTAAATGAAACAGAAATAGCAACCTATTAGATGCAGAGTTCAAAACACTGGTGATCAGGATACTCAGAGAACTTACTGAGTATAGCAAAAACATAAGGGAAGAAATGAAAGTTGCAGTAACTGAAATAAAAATCCACAGAGAACCAACAACAAAGGGAAGGAAACCAGGATTGAAATAAACAATTTGGAACATAAGGAAGAAATAAACATTCAATTAAAACAAAATGAAGAAACAAGAATTTGAAAAGACAAGGAGAGTAAAAGAAGACTAGAACATATTCAAAAGTGCCAACATCTGCATTATAGGGATGCTGCCAGGAGGAGAAGAGGAAGAGCAAGAAAATGAAAATTTATTTGAAAAAAATAAAGAAACCTTCTCTGATTTGGCAAAGGAAAAATGATAGACAAGTCCAGGAAGCACAGAGAGTCCCAAACAAGTTGGACTGAAAGAAGACCACACCAAGACTCTTCATAATAAAAATGCCAAAGGTTAAAGAATATTTAAAAGCAGCAAGAGAAAAGCAGAGAGTTACCTATAAAGGAGTTCCCATAAGAATAAGACTATCTCAGCTGATTTCTCAAAAGAAACTTTGCAGGCAGGAAGGGACTGGTAAGAAGTATTCAAAATGATGTAAAGCAAGGACCTACAACCAAGATTATTCTATCCGGCAAAGTTATTATTTAGAATGGAAGGGAAGATTAAAGTGCTTTTTGCACATGGTAAAGCTAAAGGAATTCATCATCACCAAGCCTTTACTACATAATATGTTAAATAGACTCATTAAAGAAAAAATCAAAATTATGACCATTAAAATGACAACAAACTGGCAACTATCAACTGAATGTCAAAAAGAGAAACAAAAACTAAGCAAACAACTAAAGCAGGAACAGAATTATAGATGTGGAGATCATTTGAAGGGTTATCAGCTGGGAAGGAGAAGGGGAAGAATGGGGAAAAGGCACAGAGACTAAAGAGCATAATAGACAGGGGGATATTAAGAGTAATATAGGAAATGGTAAAGCCAAAGAACTTCTATGCATGACCCATGTATATGAACTAAGAAGGTGATTGCTGGAGGGAAGGAGGGTACTGGATGGAGGGAGCAATAGGGGAAAACTTGGGACAACTGTAAAGCATAATCAATAAAATTATTTTAAAAAAGGAAAAACTATCTTAACAGAACAGTCTCAATCATAACTTTAAATTTGCCTGCAGAATATAAACTCATACCTATTCTTTAAAAATGTGTTAAAGGTATTTTATAATACATGCAAGTACATTGAAACCAAGATGGCAAGCTATAAATGAAGTTAACAAAATAGCCAAAACAACATCCTTACTTTTTTATTTTATATAACAATAAATTAAGTTTATTTGTATTGTATTTTTCCATTATCACTTATCACCCTTATACCCTCTCCCACCTCCACCCATGCCCCCTCCCTACCTTTCCTCAGATAAAGACAAACTGTTTGCATCTCTCATCCTGACTTGACAAAATCTCCACTTTCACACCTGACAGTGGCTACCAGGTGTTCTATCAATGTGGGTGGGCACAGACAGTACTCCTGCAGTATAGGATAAGCTGCTATAAATGTAAGGCAGTATTTTTTGTCTTTCATCTTGACAGGCCGTTTTTACAACTTTGTAAACTTAGAAGATATGGACCTCTGTAGATAAATACCACTTGAGGCTAAACAGCTTCACTTGTTCATCAGACTTTTGATGTTAGCAAACTTCTGTGGAAATTCAGAGGAGTATTATCCATTTCCAGCAACCGTGGATGAGTGGATAGGGATTATGGAGCATTTGCTTTAGCCTGCTGTTATCTTTTCCTTGTCAGAACAGAACACTGTAATGCTTGCCTACATTTAAGTACTAAATGTGATGGTAAAACCTGGTGATGATGACTGTTTTAAGAGGATATAAATAATATCTAACATTTGTATAGCATAATATGCTTTTAAAAGCACTTCCACATTCATTATCCACTTTCACCCTCACAACTATTTGATGAGATAGGTAATAACCTTCCCCACTCCCCCCTCTTTCTTTTCTTTTAACTAAATGCAGATACTCAAGCTCAGGGGGTTGAAAGTAATTTGAGAAAGTAAATATCTAAAAATGGGAAGTGAGGTTCAATATACCTTTCAAATTTGGATTAAGACTTAGGCCTTAATTTACTAGTAGTATGATCTTGAGCAAGTGACTGAACACCTCTGTTAAGTATTGTTAAGTATTGTTCCTGTCTTTCAGTTGGGAAAATACTATGTTCTACAGGATGATGATTAATACTAGGTGAGATAATATTTAGTTAGCATGTTCTCACAATGTGCAGCATGTGAATATGCTCGTAACTTGAATTTCCCTTTTATATTCCCTCATTTTTCATAACCTTTAAGCCTTTAAGTAGAATTAGCTCCCACTAGAATTTACTTGGCCAGCCAAAAATCATGTGATAAAGTTAAAAGCAAGTTGTATTGAGTCACTAGGTGCCCAGATTTTAATACTTTGCTTTAATACCAGCTTATTATTTGTCTTAAGGCAAGCTATTAAGTCTTTCTCATCTATGAAATGAAGATGACCTACTAATTCCTAAAGTGTTTTACCTCTAAAACTACTGAAGCAATTAAGTGAGGTAAGTTAAGTTCAGTGGATTTGGTATTGTCCAGCAAACTGAAAGGGTGCCTTTTCAGTTCTGGGTCAGGGCACATGCCTGGGTTGTCTTTGGATCTGTTTCTCTTGTACATTGATATTTCTCTCTCTCTTTCTCCCTCCCTTCTAAACAAATAAATAAATAAAAGTGAGGTAGGTTAACAGTGGTATTTTTTGCTCTCCCAACACTATTGTGAGATTTCTAAATTAAGGTTTAAAACAATTACTTATTAATCATGGAAGACAAGAGAGGTAGTCACAGTGGAAGCAAGATTAGCAGAATACTAAAAAGGTGTTGATTTTTGAGATCTGACACTATTTTAATTACTTTTGGAAACAAAACTATACTCATTTCTCTAGAGCAGAATCACAAATAATATTTAGAATCTCCTTTGGGATAGAATTCCAGCAAATTATAGCAGTAAGAGAAGCAGGGGAAGATATATGTATATTTGGTTGTTGTTATTGGTCCCTATTAGATCTTCTGCCATAAAGAAGCAATCACCCTTTACCCAGGTAAGCATTAGAGGGTGTCCAAGGGCAATCTATAGACTCTGAGTCTGTGTAGTTCTTGCCTGGTTTAAAGATTATTAAAAAGCACAAGAAAATAAATAATGAGTTTATAGAAATATAATAGAGCAGTAATTAAAGTAAACTTCATCCAGAGACTCAAAAAAAAACAAATATCTCTGAGAAATCATCTAATATTGGAATCCAGGAACAAAACTTCAAGAACTTGTCACTCTCAATAGATTGAGAGATTGAATAGAATAGAAGTAGAGGGGCTGGGCTGGTGTGGCTCAGTGAATTGAGCATCGGCCAGCGAACCCAAGTGTCTCTGGTTAGATTCCCAGTCAGGGCACAAAACCAGGTTGCAAGCCAGGTCTCCAGCCAGGTCCCCAGCTGAAGGCAGGTGAAATGCAACCATACATTGATGTTTCTGTCCCTTCCTTCCTCCCTCCCCTCCCCTCTCTGTAAAAAATAATGAATAAAATATGCTACATACAAATTACATATTAAAATATGTTTGTATTTCACCTTTATTAATCCTATTATATCACTCATTGTTATCAGCATCCTTATAAAAATTCTTTAATCAGTACAAGAGTTTAAACAGAAATAAATAAAATTATAAACTTATCTGTTATAGATCTGTTACAGTTTTTGAATTTACATACACCCAATAAAAGGAATTGAATCCAAATATTATGCACTAATTTCCTGGTCTTTATGGTACTGGAGCTCAATTACTTATGTTTGAAGTCCCCCTGTGCTCCTTTATAGCCGTATGATTCTGTGCAAATTGCTTGATCACTCTGTGCCCCAATCTTCTCCACTGTTAAATGGATAATGGTGATAATAATACCTTATTGTATCAGTCAGCACTGATAAAATAATGATGTGTAACAAAAATCTGTATGGTATAGTATAATAACCATTTACTTAGCTCCATTTCTGTGATCAGCTGGGGAGATGCCTGATCAAATGAGGCCCAGCTAGAGGCAGCACATTTGAAATGTTTCTGTTCTGCATATCTGTTGCCCTCCTCTGAGGACCAGCTGGCATAGTATCCTTTCTGTTTGTAACATAAGAACAAGGGAACAAGTTCAATCCTGTGAGAATTTTTCAAGTTTTTAGTCATATTATACCTGTTAATATTCTACTGGCCAAAACCAATCACAGGACAAAAACATCAGGTCAAAAACAGAAATAAAGTCTATCTATAGAGGCAGAGCATGGAGAGTAAATAATTTTCAACAATCCCTTGGTTCTAAGCAAAATTAAATAGCTAATATACTTAAACACTTAGTACCTAGCACAGGAAAAGTACTCAATAGTTAACTTTTTTTTTTTTTCATGTTAAACTCAATTACTATAATGAAAACTTAAACAAGCTCTGATAGTTATAGTCTTTAAAAAATACAAGGGATCTAAAAGATTGAATCTTTGATCTGGAAGGGCCAGAAGAGAACAGGCATTTTGTCTACATTTTTTCCTTTTGAGTTTGAAACTGTGCAGACTCAATGACAGAAGCCAGACTAACTGAAGAAAAGGAAGTATAGAAATAGAACATACGGTAATTACTTCTCTCAATAGTTGTTATATAGTAAGCTTCTAGCTGACTTTTTGATTGTAACAGCTTCATACTTACATTGTTTTAGAATTCCACACAATTTTTACATATGATGACTTTGGCATGCAAAATCTCTGTATAGTTGGTAAGGTAGACATTATTATTTGTAACTTATACATGAGGTAATTAAGATTTAGACAGCTTTTGCCTTGACATAGTTATTAGGTTAATTAGCAGTGTAGCTATTATTGCAACCTGGATATTCTGCTTCTTAACCAGTGTTCTTTCCACTAAAGGCAGCAGAACATCCAGGATCTGGCTTAATTGAGGAATAAAAAACCATCCAAAGCCTTTACTGATTAACAAAGGTGCCGCACAATATTTATAAGTCTTCCTCATTAGTCTGTTTTAGATATGTAAATACCAGGTGTTTACAAATGCCAACTTTCCAGGCAGAGAATGTGAACCCAAGATTAAGGCACACATGTTTTATTTTCTGAAAAACATAGTCTAAGTGAGGTAAAAATTATGTTTCCCCTAATTTTTTCCATAGCTAATTAATATAGCATAGTTATTTATTTTGCCAGTTTTATAGTTATTTTTCTACAAGAAACCTGGCCTAACATCTCAGTTGGTCTTAAATAATTATAATAAAAATCCTCACAGTACTAAGTAATTGATCTTTCCTTTGTTCTTTAACTAATGGTAGGCTCACTTAATAGCCGAATCCATTAAGTTAATTACATATTGGATCTACTTGCTGCTCAATTAGAGGGCACATAAACATGCAATTTGATAATTTAACTTCAAATTATAAATATTAATAAAGTGAAATTTGTAACCTATTTATAAATTGATAAAGTACCTTATAAGGAGACCCAGTTACACAATAAAATGTGTGACTTTTGAAAGTCTAAACAGTAAAAATACTTCTCTGTGCTGCATCTGTGCCTCACATCTTAATATCAGAATACAAGTTTTAAATTTTACCATCTTTTTTATTACAAATAGGGCTTTCTGATTTTATAAGCTGCAGTCAATCTTGTTTCTTTCTCTCCTTAATACTCCACAAACTCAAAGCACCTATATAGTTGATCAATAAATCCTGTCAAGTCTGGAAGAGTCTTGCTAATGCTTGCCCTCCATTTCATCCCTTGGTGCTATTTGAGCCAAACTTAGTTCTCTCTAGAAAAATTGCAAAGCCTATAATATATTAGGTTTTCTGCTTAAAATATTTCTCTATTAGCACTGTTTATGACTTAATTTTAGTCAAAATTAAATGAGATGGGAAAAAATAGAGGAATGGTATTCCAAAACAATGACACCATGCCTGTAGATTCAACTTGGAGAAATAGTACAAAATATGTCTATTTACATGTAAGAGACATGGTTTATTAATATATAATCTAACATCTAATTGCTTGCAAATTAAGGTCAGACTCCTTATCATGACATAAAAGTTTCCTCAACACCAGACCAACTCCCCAGCCTATTCTTCCCCAGGGGAGTATTTCCTTCAGTCATAAATCCATCCTTGCCTCATTTAGTTTCTTCCTATTTAAGATTGCCTTCTATCTTCTGAATTTCATCCCTAATGCCATCACCTTCATGGACCCTTTTTCATATCCTCAAGGCAAAGCTAGGTACTCCCTCCATTTGCCTGTTGGTAATTTATCTTTTTGACAATGTACTATGTTATACTGTGGTAGCTGAAGGTATCTGTGTCCAAAATGTTGAGTTCTTGTTCTTGATTCGTTAGCTCCTGATAGAGAATCCATCACCCAGTAGTATTTGGTGAGACAATACATAAACAAGTAATATACTGGAGAAAAGCACATTAGCTAACAAAAATCTCATCAAATCACATCAAAAGCTCTTAAATTTGAGCTGATCTCAAACTGTTTCTCTCCACCACCACCCCATATTAATGGGATTAAAAACCCAGCAGGGATCAATTATATAATAATTTTCAGTGCAGTAATCTATATTGAATCTTTTATGGTTTGCCATTACCAAAATAATATATTATACATAAAGAATGTGATTTGAAGTTAAAGACCACAGATTTTTGTCCACTTTGACATTTTCTACTATGTGACCTTGTAAAAGTTATTTAACTTCTCTGAGCTTCATTCGCCTCTTTGGAGAAGAAGAGGATGATAAAGCTGGCAAACTCATGGACTTTTCTAACAGATTGTTGTAACCCCAGGGTAGGTCTGAGTCACTAATGAAGACTTATAGCTCTCAGCCCCTTGCTAAGATCTCTAATTTCCTTCCTAACCCGCATGAGCTGATCACATTAAACATGCTCCACATCAGGCTCTTAAAGTAGAAATTGTGCAGTGGGAATTGGAATGCAGATGTCAAAATAAGAATTATGGTTTATGCTATTGCTAATATCGTTTCGTGCCCTACACCTGGGAATTCTCACCACCAAGGCTTTGCAGGATCTGAGAGTCTTTATTACAAAAACTGGTGAATGAGATGGCTTCGGGAAAGGTTTATTTTATCCTACATGGGCGTCCATAAGTCATTATTTGGAGGCGGAAACATATATCAAGGTCAGAGCTCAATAGCTCAGGGAGTATCTCTGTGATAACCAGAAATCTACAGGTTCCTGTTAAAACCACACAACTCTGTACCCAAAGGGCTTCACCTGTCTGCTTGGCCCAGGAGTTTTGATGCCTTGAAGGGTTATTGCCTTTGTTGCTTCACATTTTCCAATCACAAATGGAATAGGTTTATTCTTGGACAGGTTATAAACACTCTGACCATACTCTTGAAACTCTTTATGCATTTGGTTGAGCTCACAAATTTCTATATTTGGGGTGTGTGAGTCTCCATCTCTCTCCCTCTCTCTCTCTCTCTCTCTCTCTCTCTCTCCCCCCCCTCGCCCCCCCCTTTCCTCTCTTTCCTCCTTTCCTCTCTTTCTTTCTTACAAACAAGCTCCCCAGCAAGGCAATTTGACATTAACACTTCTATCCAGCATATGACCTTTAATATAGAAAAAGTATATAACGATTGGTCAATATTTCCTTAACATTGGGTTCAAATCCTGACTGCTTTTACATATAATGTATTACATATCTTGTAGTCAGTTACTTAATCACTGTTAAACCACAGGTCTCCATCTGAAAATGGGGACAATTATATTTCTTCATAGGATTTTTTGTGATGTCTATAAAGCTCTTAATGTAACGTCTAACACACCATAAATACTCTAGTGATGTTATTTATTATGATAATACCATCCCTAATATGTACCTGCATAGTGTGGTGTGCTAGAGCCAATACCAGCTTAGAAGAGACAATGTTAAATAAAATATGGAGAAATTGTACTAGGAGGACTTAAACACACTAACATAAGATGCACTGGGCCTCTGTCATTTATTGAACCTACTGTTTACATGTCTGCCCTCCTCATTAGCTGTTTGGAGAAGATTGGAGTATCAAATAAAGGTTTAAGAGGAACAAATAAGAATGAAATGAATGAAGCTTTGCTGCTGTTTCACACAATCTTCCATTTTTACCCATCTAGAGAGTACCAGTTGTCTTTGAAACACTTGTACAGTGGGAAAATAATCTCTTGAGAAAAATGTAAATGAACTCTAAGAACATTCCTGCATTTCTCCTCACTTCCTCATTCTAATTCAAAGCAGGAAAAGGGCATTTCCTCTGCCTTAGTGGTTTAATTTATACATTATGATGGAAGCACCAATCTTTGTGTCCCATGCAAAATAAGGGTAAAAAAGGCATTAGGTGCATGATTACTTACCAATTATTCTTTATGATCTATATAATCAAATACCATCTGGCAGTTTGGAGAAAAATTCTACTGCAGTAGCAAAAGTTGAATGTCAGAGTCAGAAAAACTCATTCATTCAGCAGTGCAGTCAGGCCTTCTATGCCTGGGCCTCTGCACAAAATTTGTGAAATGCCAGGTAATTTGAAAAAGGAAGTAAGGTTGGCTTTCCTTCACTGACCCACAAGCAAATCACCTGAGTTAAATTTGTGAGGACCAGAAACACTGAAAGGCAAGAGAACCAAAAGTTCAAGGAAAGAAAAGAAACTGATAATTTGAGGTGAGTTAAATACAAATGACTACCAAATTCAGTATGATAAGTGTATGCTAATCTTAATTAAAACAGTTTTCAAAAGTTTGTAAAGAAATACTCCAATGGCAGAACCGAACAAAAATATGCCCCCAGAGAATCCAAGGACATAACATAAACTAGCTGGCTCTCTCTCATGTTTTAAAAATCATAAGCTTTCCCGTAACTTTATATTATACTGTATATGTGCTATCTGATCATCAAAGTAATGCTTTAAATTATTTACCAACAGGGGAAAGTGACCTGCGTGTCTTAGAACATAGCAAGAACATTGCATACAGTCTTTTCAGTTTTAGGAAATTATGCTGAATTAAAGGGCCCTGATGCTCTGTATCAGGATTAACATGCAAGCAATTTATCTGTTCTGTTTTGGTATCATTATACTGAGAATTCAGAAACATGCAACTATGTGGGTATAAATAGAAATATTTAAACATTGCTTTATAAGCCATAGCAAGAGAATTACTGAAAAAAACTGAAGATGCTTTTAAAGATGTAAAATAGTAAAATGCTTTTAAGTTACCATTAGTAGAAATACTGATGTTTGAGTTAATTTCTCAAGAGATCAGATTAAGGGTGTCTTACGATGAGCTGAAAGGATCCCTGATCCAGTGTTGTCTATTGTTTTTTGTAAGAATATCTGAACTATAAGGGGAAAAAATATAGCATGCATACAGCAAAACATTGGATATCTACAAGAGAACACAAATCAGATTTATTTGTGTTTTCTCCACTGTATCACTAACTGAAGCAAATTGAAAAAAATGTCTACTATTTTGAGGGGAAAAATCTGAATCAAAATTAATGCTATAAATTTTAACCCTGGCTAATTGCTCCAATTCCATTAATAGTCATTAAGAACAAATCTTGTCTTTCAATTCTTAGGTTTCATCTACACAGTCGGCCTGAGTGAATGTTTTAATTGTATAAAAGAAGTCCTGATAGATGCAATAACAACACATATGGTTTGTGCTTTAGCCTCAATGGTATCTGCTTACTGTGTTTAGCCTCAATTATATCTGCTACACAGTCAACATTGGGAACAATACTGACTCCATCTTGATGTTTACCCCTCAGCTCTGATGCATTTTCTTTGTACTTGACAGACAGTAACAATTCAACCCTGTACCAAGATGACAACATTTACACTGATCTGGTTTTCAGTATCATTATATTGTGGCCTAAATAGATACTAGATCCCAAGTTATCCATCTCATTACTCTTTATGGGGAAGGGTTGAGTCAAGGAGCTGGTATAAATGACCCACTGACATGGACAGCAGTGGGGATTGACTGTGGGAGAGTGGGGGTGGGAGGTGGGGCAGGAAAGAGCAATGGGGAAAATGGGACAACTATAATATAACAACAATAAATTAATTTAAAAAAGAAAAAGAAGGTGGCTGGTTCAATTCCCCAGCCAGGTCACATAACCAGGTTGCAAGCCAGGCCTCCAGCCAGATCCGTAGCTGGAGGCAGGTAAAAGGCAGCCATACGTTGATGTTTCTCTCTCTCTCTCTCTCTTCCTCTCTCCCTTCCCCTCTCTCTAAAAATAATAAAATCTTTAAATAGAAAATAAAAATAAAAGTGCCACAGATTTTAATTGAATTTTATATGACTGATTTTTAAAGCTACTGTAACAATTATGACCTTTGCATCACTATTCAGAAGTCTCTAAAAAAGGAGAAAGGCAAGCTTATGTTCTTTGTATTGCTATTAAAATATGCACATACATTTTAAGGAAAAATCTATTCCTTATGGTGTGTGTATTAACTACTAATTACCAGTTCACTATTTTTGTTGTTGTTAAGTACTTTTATCTTTATCACAGCTTAGGCAATTATAGGGAGGCTCAGGGAAAAAAATGTACTACTACAGCCCTAGTTGGTGGCACAGTGGGTAAGGCACCAGCCTGCGAACCCAGAAGTTGCTGGTTCAATTCCCAGCCAAGGCACATAACCAGGTTGCAAGCCAGGTCTCCAGCCAGGTCTGTGGCTGGAGGGAGGTGAAAGACAACCATACATTGATATCTCTTTCCCTCTCTGCCTCTCTCCCTACCCACCTCTCTAAAAATAATAAATAAAATCTTAAAACAAAAAAACAACCACAAAAAAAAAAAAATCTACTACAAATATAGGTGATTTCAGGTTCTGATTTCTTCATTAATGTTTTATGTTTTCAATAGGTGGGGAAGCCCTTACTTTAGATTCCTTCCTGTAACTTTTATTAGGTCTAATTAGGTATGATTTTCTTATTTCTAAAGTGTACAAAATGATTTTTTATTTAATATCATTCTTCCCAGTGGGAAGAAAGAAAGAAAGAGAGAGAGAAAACACATACTCACCAAAGATATTGGATGTATGAAATTTTAATACATGTTCACCCAAGACCCTGTGGGGAGTAATGCCAAGACCCTTTGCTTGGAGACAGTGACTCTCATCATTCCAGGAATGGTATGTGGTGAGTCTGAAGGTGCCTAAGGAACGCTCAATCTGTTGTAACTACTCAGGCAAAAAACAGCTCTTCTTTCACGGGTTCAGTGGCTGAAACAGTAGTAGATGGCACCATGGGGCTTAATGAGTGAGGCTATTGCACTGGTAAAGAATAGGAAGATGCTCATCAGCAAATCCGCAGTAACTCACTATTTCTTATCATACCTGAAGATCACTCATGATTTTGCGATTCTGGCACTACTGTATGTACTTAAATTCAAATACCACATTATAGCTCTCTTAGGTGTATACTGCTGCATAACAACCCACACCAACATCTAGATCCAAACAACAGTTCTATTTGTTCATTATTTGACTATCAGAGCTTAGCGGGGCAGTTCTCCTGTTCCAGCTGGTAGTCACTCATGTGGATACATTCCGCTGAGGGTCAGCTGGGGGCGGGACTCAGCCAAGATGCTGGGGCGGCTGGTCTTTTCCTTCTCTACAGGTACTTTTAAAGCTTTTTTGCCTCAATTGGTCTTTCTAGCAAGGTAGAAGGAGTGTCAGGGATCCAAAAGTGTAAAAGTAAAAGCTGCCAAGCATTTTTAAGGTTCAGCCTATAATTGGCATGCTTTCACTTCTTTGACATTCTTTTGGTCAAAACAGATCATGTGCCCAGGCCAATTCAAATGGAGAGTTGGTGGCAGAAGGAGATGAATATCAGAAGGGTGGTTATTCCAGTGCCAATTAACAGACTACCATAGAAATGAAATTCCATCAGGAAAGCTTCATTACAATAAAGAAGAGTAATAATTATTGAATAGTTAGCTCAGGCCCCTCAACTCATTTTTCTGGGGGACTCCTACCAATGAAATTCAGGGTTTAACTTATAACTGTAAAAGTACTATACTTTATATGAGTATATTTGGGATATTAGCCCCTTGTTGGAGTTATTATTTGCAGATATATTCTCCCATTTGGCTGGTTGCCTTTTTATTTTGTTGGTAGTTTCTTTCGCTATGCAGAATCCTTTTAGTTTGATGTAATCTCATTCCTTATTTTTGACTTTACTTCTCTTGCCTTTAGGGTCAAATTCATAAAATCCTCTCTAAAACCAAGGTCCCTAAGTTTACTATCTATATTTTCTTCTGTGTAATTGATTGTTTCATGTTTTATATATATATCGGTCTTTGTTCATTTTGAGTTAATTATCGCACATGGGGACAAACAGCAATCTAGTTTCATTCTTTTGCACGTGGTTTTCCAATTTTCCCAGCACCATATATTGAAGAGGCTTTCTTTTGTTGATTTTATGTTTTTGGCTTCTTTGTTGAAAATTACTTGCCCATGTATTATATGGGTTTATTTCTGGGCTCTCAATTAAAGTTTAAATACAAACTGATACTGAAGAAAGTACACAAAATAATTTGTGTTATAGAAAACTCTTAATCATTTAACCAGAAAGTGATTGTGTTTAATTTGTTTTAATTTAAGCACTTACAGCAGGTTGTTCCACTAATTTCTAGGAATCCTTTTTCTTCACATATAAGAAAAAAAATTTAAGTATCTCATAAGCTTGTTTTTCTAACAGCTAGCTGTGTTGGTTGCCACAGGCTAGGAATAAAGGGACAGTTTTGATTACAAATCTCCTGCTTTAACTGACTGGCTTCATTTGCATCACATGCTGTACCAATGATAACATGAGTCGTCTGATAATGAGCAAATGTTTACATGAATATTTTTCCTGCTTTTGAGGAGTCCACAGCTCTTGATGAAACTGGCTTATATCATCATAATGTTGTTCAAATTAGGCAAATATTTATAACATCTCCCCAAATTCTTCTCAGTGGTTAAGAAAGTTGACCTCCAGGAAGTTGTAACAGTCTAACCTGATGATTCTCTTGCCTGTAGCTCAACAACAAGTAGGATGGTTCACCTCAGTGTGAGACAAATTTAGGGGTTTTTCCTCCCAGATCTGGAAAAACAGGGGAAAATTTAATACTACCTAATCTTTCATTCATCTGCTTTTCAAAAACCCAGTGGTTGTCTGTTTAAATGGCTTTTGCAGAATATTTTGAGTTAAATATGATTTAAGATCCTAATTTAAACTACTTTAACTCTCTAACTCAAAGATAATAAAAATATATCTGTCATGTTAAGTGAAATAACCCAGTTGGTGAAAGGCAAATATAACACGATTTCACTTATAAGAGGAATCTCATAAAGTAAATTAATGAGCAAAACAGAACCAGAGACATGGGAACAGGAAACAGGCTGAGAGCTTCCAGAGGAAGGGGGTGGGGAGAATGGTGAAAAGAAGGATAAGGGATTAGTCAGAGAACATGTATGAATGACCCATGGACATGGACAATGGTGTGGGGATGTCCTGTGGGAATGGAGGTGGGCTGGATGGAGGAGGACAAAGGGGAAGAGTTGGGATAACTATAATAGAATAAATAAGAATAAAAATAAATTTAAAAAATTGTAATATAAGTACTGATAGATATACACGCTAAAAATAATAAAAACTAAAATATATCTAACATCCAATCTATTAAGAAGTGAGAAACATTTTTCTTGTCTCTTGTTACAACTGTAGGTTTTTAATTTCAGAGCCAGAGTTTCCTCTTACTTAACTTCGATGGAGCCCTGTAAGTGTGTATTGACTTCTAATATGTACAGTATCCCCAACAATTCATGGACTGTGTGAGATAGAAATGCAGGCCAAGTATAATTTCTCCTCTAAGCTCTCCTGGAATTTATGAGTCTATGCCTTTTCTCCCCAATGTATAGTGTGTGGAGTAAAGCTATTTTTGTATATTAGGCCTGATGTAACCTGAATGTCAAAGTAATTGACATTGAGGGCACATTTCCTCAGACAAGACTTACTCTCTCACTTTTTCGCATTTCTGCCTAAATAGCACCTTCTTAAACTCAACTTTTGTGGTTATCCATTAGGTGCTCCTAACATTATACTGTTTTACTATTTTGGTAATCATTACTGTTTTTATTAATTTTCGAGTGCTGGCAGAATGAAATATCACAAACTGGGTAACCGAAAACAACAGAAATATACTGTATCACTCTTTCAGAGACTAGAAATGCAAAATCAAGGTAACAGGGTTGGTTCCTCCTGAAGGCTCTGAGGGAGAATTCGTTCCATGTCTGTCTTAGGTTCTGCTGGTGTCACTTGGCTTATCAATTTATCACTCCAATATCTGTAATCTTCTATATATGTCAGTCACCCCATGTGTTTCTATGCCTAAATTATTCTCTTATTAAAAGGATACCAGTTATATTGGGTTGGGTCCACCCTCAAGGTCTTATCTTAATTTGGTTTTATCTGCAAAGACTTCATCATCAAATAAGGCCACATTCACAAGTACCCAGGGTTAGGGTTTTAATATTCTTTTGGGGATACACAATTTGTCTCAGAATAGTGTTATTCACCAAAAATTTCCAGTTCTCCCCATTTTCATTATTTAAAGCACTATACATCTTGGCACCCTTTGGAATGTGGGAGTTGAGACATATGAGCTTCTAGTCAATGTGTGATGAATTGATATGTTTACTTTCAGGAAAGAAGATTTCATTGCTTTTTTTTTTTCAAGATTTTATTTATTATATTCAGAGAGAGGAGAAGGGAGAGAGGCAGAGAGGGAGAGAGATATCAATGTATGGTTGCCTTTCACCTGCCTCCAGCCATATCATTGCTTCTTTAAGACCATACTAAAACTCTCTTTTCTATTGGACATTATACACACCAAAGTTTGAAGCAATGACTGTGCAGTTATTCTGGATTCTGACTATAGAGAGCTGAACTCTCCAAGTTATACCTGAGGAACTTGTGGAATGAGCAAGAAGTAATTTTTTGGGTTGTGAGCTATGATTTTGGATGTAGTTAATTATTACTGTTATTACACTAATATTCTTGTCTGATTTTTCTTCTTAGTTATGTAGACATTTTATATTAAGCACTTATTTTATTGTCTCACCTTCCCACCAGAATGCATTCTCCATATGACAAAGAACTTGTCTACCATCTTCTCTATTTCATCCTGATGTTTAATTATGAGGTCATAATAATAGATAATTAATATTTAGTGGAAGGATGAGTGAATAGATGAAAGAATGTATATATATATATATATATATATATATATATATATATAGTTTTGAATTCTCTTCTTTTTCTGTCTATAGCATTATATTCTTTGAGTTTTATTTAAACTTTTATTTACGTTATATTAATTAAATTTTAATTTTCTAAAATCATAAACTGGTTTCATCTTAGATAAAGCATAAATTTAGGAGAAAGTTTGTCTTAGATTGAATCTTGGTTTTACTACTTAAACAGTATAAAAATTTGGGAAAGATTTTGATTCAGCATAACTATGTTCCTTATTGATAAGATGAGACTCAGAATTGCCAATTATTTTTAAATTGAGTAGAATAATCTATGTACTTAATAAACTTAATTTCCCTCTCTTCTTTACATTTCATTGTGCTTTCTTCCCCCTTTAAAATATCTAGAATAATGAAAATCATATAAAATAAAAATGTTTACTTTTAGGTATAATGATTAATAATAAGAAATAATACTATTTCAAAGTGTTTTCTTTTAGTTATGGTTAAGTTAAACTCATCATTACAATTGTAATTTCCCATTACATAGTTTCTTAATTAGAATTAAAATCAGTAAAAATTATTTTATAAATTACATTCTAATCAAAAAGTCTGTCACAGAGACATATATCACACATATATCAGACATTTTATCTCTTTGTACTTAGAATTTCAGGAATGGATTTCTACATAACCTATGGCTTGTTTCGTTGCATTAAAAAGAGCACAACAAAAGTGCTGGCCTGTGAACGCAAAGGTCGCTGGTTTGATTCCCAGCCAGGGGACATAACCAGGTTGCAAGCCAGGTCTCCAGCCAGGTCCATAGCTGGAGGCAGGTGAAAGGCAATCATACATGGATATCTTTCTCCCTTCCCTTCTTTCTAAAAATAATAAAATAAAATCTTTTAAATAAGTAAATAAATAAAATAAAAAGAGCTCAACAAGGGCAAATGGGAGATTTCCTGAGCCATATTTTTTACGTTTTCTTTGTGTGCCAAGGAATCTTTTAGCCATAAAATATTATATGTTGTGAAAGAGCAAAGATAATTGATCTTAAAATTTTTTAACTGTACATTTTTCAATGAGATTAATATCCTTCTAATTTTAATACTTGGAGAGAGGATTGGCTAGGAGTTTAAATTCTGAACTTCAACTAGCAACCTATTACCAATTCAGATTCCAAAAGAAAATATACAACAAGACTCCAGGAAAATGTGCAAACATTTTATTTCATTTCTTATTTATTACTATTGCCTCCAAACCCTCATGTGGACTCCCAGTCACAGTGTGTTAGGCCAGATTATAATGGAGTGCCAAGGGTTACTTTTAACTCTCTCTCTCTCTTTTTTAACACTGAAACTGGAAATTTAATAGTCTACATGAAAACTTTTTCCTAAACTCTCAGTCTTTTCCTTTGAGTTCTAGTCTATCAGATGGCGAGGAGCACCACACAGAACAATTCAAGGAAAATGCCCCTTGACCAGTAACTCTAAAATCCAGAGTAAACCTGGTTTAATATACATTCTCAATATAAACATAATGTATTCGTTTCCCATTGATATCAGAACAAATTACTACAAATTCAGTGGCTTAAAACAAGACAGGTTTATTATCCCAGTGGTCTGTAAGTCTGAAGTACAGGTGGTTTCTGATGTGGGTTTCTAAAAGCTAAATCAATATGCTGGCGGGAGCACTTACCAGGAGCCCCTGGGAAGAATCTGACCCAAAGTACATTCAGGTTACCGGCAAATTCAGTTATTTGTGATGGTAGGACTGAGGTCCCTGTCTTCTTGCTGGCTCTCTCAGCTCTTTAAGGTCACCTGCAGTCCTTGTCATATTGTGTCAGTTTTGGTCTGGCACCACATGCCTAATCCTTTGTATAGTGTAAATCCCTCTGGTTTCTTAAGCCACATCTCCTCTGACTCCAACCTTAGAGTCAGGCAGACTCTGTTTTTAAGGGTTCGTGTAATTAGATTGAGCCAGCTAGAATAATCTTGGGTAGCTCCTTATCGTATGGTCTATAACCTTCATTAATTACATCTGCCAAGTCCCTTTTGCCATGTAATGTAACATACGCAAAAGTTCTGGGAATTGTGGCATAGGTATTTTTTGTGAGGGCATTATTCAGCCTATGAAACACAGTTTAAAAATAATACTGGGTTGGCCAAAGAGCCCCTTATGTTTTTCCCATATGATGGCTCTAGTAGCGCTTAGTTGTCTTTAACTTCATTCTAAGCAGTTTTGTTAGGTTATATTGAGACAGCTGTCAGATCGGCGTGCATTTAAAACAAAACTAATCAAAACTGGTGAATTTTTGTGCAGCCATTTTAATATTGAAGGTGAAAGAAAATATGCAACATTTTCGGCCATATCAGTATGCTTTATTATTTCATTATGCTTTATTATTTCAAGAAAGGTAAAAACAACTGAAATGCAAAAAAAGATTTGTGCAGTGTATGGAGAAGACATTGTGACTGATCAAATGTGTCAGAAGCGATTTGCAGTTTCTTGGTACTATTGACATTTCAGCCAAACAATTCTTTGCTGGGCGGCCGTCTCCTGCATTGGAAGGTGTTTATAGCAGCACCCCTGGCCTCTGCCCACTAGAAGCCAATAGTGGGAGACAGCCGACACGCTCAAAATGTGCAGTCTGTCAAGTTATTGGTGCAAATGAAAAATGTGTTATTTTTTGGAAAAAAATGTAATGGACTTTTGGGCCAACCCCATACAAAGGGAACATAATCTTTTTTTGTCACATTTTTATTATTCTCTTCTAGAATCCTCACTCAATTATGACTTTGGCCTTAATATCAGCTTTTCCTACCTTTAGAAATAAACTGGAGCAAAGCCTTGACTTTACTTTCTCTTTGTTAAGGTGTCAACATCCTATAGACCTTGATTAACATAACCCCTAAAAGAAAGTGAAAGAATTTATAAATATGTTAATAAGATTACCATTAACACAGGCTGCTTTTGAATGATAAAGTAATGATGGACAGCTTTATGAGATCTTACACATATAGTGGCCCAATAAATTTGCATTTTCTTTCTTTTTTTTTAAGATTATTTATTTTAAGGTTTTATTCATTATTTTTAGAGAGAAGGATAGGGAGGGAGGAAGAAAGGGAAAGAAACATCAGTGTATGGTTGCCTTTACCTGTGTCCAGCTATGGACCTGTCTGGAGACCTGGCTTGCAACCTGGTTATGTGCCCTGACTGAGAATCGAACCAGTGACCTTTGGGTTCCCAGGCCAGCACCAATCCACTGAGCCACCAGCCAGAGCAAATTTGCATTTCTTTTATCACTTCTCTGGTGTTTGGGGAAATAGAAATTGTATAATTTCACTATTAGATTTTTCCAACATTTTTATCATATGGTATTTAAAAAGTTATAGCCTATCAAAAGTTTAAAATTCATCTGCCCATTGTTATTTCATTTGTTCAACATTTTTACATTTACTCTGTGCCATATTCTAGGTATAGAATATAAAGACAAACATGTACTTTTGTCTCAAGGAGCATATAGTCTAGCATGGGACAAAAGCAGTTAACAGATATGTTTCTGCCTGATCATTGTTCTATGGATGCTATTGTAGTAAATAATAGTAGCACCTAATTTTATCATGGGATTCAGCAAATGTTTCTCAGAATTTGGATCTCCAAACTTCATAAAAATGATCAGTGACAGTTAAGGAAATTTTACCCACATTTTGCACATGGAAAACAGAAACATACAGACTTTAATTTACTTCACCAAAATTTAGAGTATGCAGTGTCTTATGCTGGAACATGAATCCAAATTCCAACTCAGGGTTTCTAATACTATGTCATGCTATGTGTAAACTAACTATGCAAATATACTTAGTAGTTAAAAGAAATATAAACTAATTCTAATTTAAAAATAATTTATGCTGTCATAAAATATTAAGACTCTTTATTGGGACCAAGAGGGCTGAGAGACTATTTTTTAAAAACTATCAAACCAGTACTTTTTAATTATAAAAATAATTTAATATAAGAAAAAAGATTCTTATAAATTTTAGTTTGAAGAAAGCACAGTATTAACCCTGAAAGTTATCAATGTTTTTTTATTCATTACAGTTTTAATCCAAATTTCTCTTCATTCCAAAAAAGTTTAGTTCACATCAAGTTCTTCATTTTCCACAACAATATTTTTAATCTTTATTATTGCAAATTCAGAGTTTAATTTTTATACTGTAACTTTAATCCCCTTGTTTAGGCTTCAGCTACTGTACCATTTTAGTATATCGTTTCCCTTCATTCTTAATAGATTATTATATAGTCAACATCTATTCCAGATTGCTATTCAGTTATGTCTGTTTATTGAGAAGACATATGTAAAACATGGTTACAGTCCCTGATCCATATTGTGTACGTTTGCCATGATTATTCTTAACGTTGTTTGAAAAAAGGCTTATCTTCTGTCTTTTCTTGAACATTACTAAATGACTTATTTTTTGTCTGTTTTCTATAGTAAATACTTTTCAGAAATACGCTTTTTGGTTACCTGGTGATGGTCCACTGGCTACTGTCACTGTCTACTGAGATGTTGATTGGTTGTCATTTGGAAAGCAGGTTTAGTCCCTTAATCTCCACCTCAATTTCTACTTTCTAATAAACATTAAAACTATTTTGCTCTACTATATTTATATAACATTCTCTTTTCTTTTCACTGTCTATTGCTTTTGTTGTACAGAAGTGCAAAAGTATATTCCCAAAAGGTATTCCCAATTTAAGAATATATTTTAGGGAGTTCACTTCCCAAGTAAGATTACCAGCTACCATTCCCTGTCATTATCTTTATCTTTATTCCCTATATGTATAATTGTCATATAAATTATAATAATAATAAATGTCATATATATGTTATATATATATATATATATATATTTTATATACTATATATAATATATATCCCATCATATATACTTATTTCCTATTTTTTGCTTACAGTTGTCATTTCCTGAAAGACAGAAAAACATGGAAGTAAAAATAAATAGAACTGTCAGAAGCTCCAAAACAATATTCATGAAATACAGAGATGACACCAGGTGCTTGTCTAAATGTCTTCTTGGATTTTTGAATCATTGTCTGAATTATTTTAACATCTTATATTTGTCTTCATAAGATTTTTCCCCACATGAAATTTAGCAAGAAAACACATGCACACAAACATACACATGCCCCCCCAACACACAACCAGGGACAACTGATACCATGTCAGTTGATACGGTTATGAATGATTTGTTTCAGAGCACATTATGGCCACACACTCAAGCTCCTAAGGCATTAAACAACTTAATATAATTTTGCTACAAATCAATAAAAGGCTATTTGTCAGTAAAATAACATAGCTTTTTATTCAGCCTTCCTTCTGGGAAATAAGGAAGCTTGAGGTTTGTCACCCAGATGCTGGGATGGGATGAGAATGATTCATATCATACTTCAGAGATTTAAAACCCAGAGTGGTCTAAAAGATAGTTACTAGGGCTAAAGCAAGAGCAAATAAATCAGGGTAGACCATTCAGCTAAAGACCTAGATCTGGAGGGGACAGTTGGAGAGGCTAAATCCAAGCTCCCAATACAAGGAAAGAAACTAGGTATAGCAGATCACATTAAGAAGGTCCAGATGGTTTAGGCATAGGGGATGCATAAATGTGGAGGCAGGGCCTTTTGAACTGTGAAAGTCATTGTGGAAATACAGCTTCTTAGAACCTGAAACTAGCTCAGAGGAGATCAGAACTTCGAACTTACCTTTTAGTTAAATATAGTAAGAATGCCTAATCTGTATACCTTAGACATTTTGACATCCAGTCATTGTTGAAATGCTTCATAACTGGGATAATGTTTATAACATGAAAGAAAAGATTGTATATTTAATAATTTTTTAAACAGTACCTATCTTTAATGTCTCCAGTCAGACCTTATCCAATCCTGCATTTATCATGTAAGTCTTTGTTTATGACTATGGTTGTGACTTATATCAGTATTGGTTAGGGTAAACAAATGCATATTAATATTTAGTTAAGATATTGCATATCTTAAACTTCGGACTTTAAAATAGATGGTGACCCTACCTTAAGGTCAGTAGTCTACCATCTGTACTTTGCATCCTTTAAAACAACTACCATTTTTAGAATATGACTATCTTTGAACATTTTTTGTTGAACTACTTAAATAAACTAAACATTTTTTATGAAGTATAAAAAGCTTAGAAGGTGTTTATACAAATATAGTCTCTTTTAACCCTCACTATAGCAATTATTACTCTCTCCATTCTGTGATTAAGAAAACTGAACCTAAGATCACATTTTTGTTATTACTGATTATCGTTTTGTAAACATATACAAAACTGGAGGAAATGAATCTTTATTTAACCATCATTCATATTTCACATTTGTTGTCTCACCTGCTTCAATGTCCTTTCATTTATTATTGTTGAAACATGCAATTTCATAACTTCTCCATAATTTAGCATGAAGTTCTAGAAAATTTAGCTGTTTTATTAGAACCAATGTATGTTTTTACAGCTAGCAAATTAAAAATAATTTTCTCATATTATCATATACCCAGTTCTTACTTAATTTTCTATGATTCTTTACAGTTGGCTTGTTTCAATCAGGATGTATCACTCCTCTGGTATGGTGTTCTTTTCACTATAATACAGAAACCTTGAAGTCAATTAATTAACTAATAATGATGATGATGATGATATACCTGTTTAGAGAAAAGGCTAGGTGATTTCACATTTTACTGTTCATTTGTAGTGCTTTGGTAGAGAAGTAATTTGATTCTACCCTGCCAATGCCCATTTACCACCAATATTGTATTTATGTAATCTAATTACTCTCCATAGCAGAGAAATTGCTCAGGTTTCATATTGCTTCTAAATACATCACTGTATGGTTAACTCAGAGGTTTAAACAAGCAGGACATACATAGTGCAGGAAGTTGGGAATTCAATGTGAGCTCCTTCCCAGCATACAGAGTACATGAGGAGCCCCTGTCAGCAACTAATGTCTAGACTCTTACTATTTATAAAATTCAGATTCTTGGTTCACCATAGGATGTACATCTCAGCAGATACATTTTTTTTAAAGAATAAAAAAATAGATATGCCATTGTAGATAATGAGAAAAATGTACTCTAATATCAAAAACCAACTCAACGTAAGGGTGAATATAAGAAAAGAGAAAAATACTATAAAACAAAATCAGAAAATTAAAGAAATTAAGAATGTAAAGAATAATTCACGTCTTTGACATGTGGTGTTGAGAGAACTGGACAGGGACATGCAAAAAAAATGAAAATAGACCACCAACTTAGACCATACACCAGAATAAACTCAAGATGGATAAAAGACTTAAACATAAGCCATGCCACCATAAAAGTCCTAGAGGAAAACTTAGAAAGTAAAATTTCAGACATCCCAAGCAGCAATATTTTCACCAATATTTCTCCAAAGGCAAGAGGAATAAAGGAACTAAACAATTTCTGCTCAGCTAAAGAAAACATCAGCAAACTAAAACATCCATATGGGACAACATATTTGCTAATGGTATGCCTCAGACATGGTTTGATTTCTAAAATATATGAAGAAGTTATAGGACTCAGCACCAGGAAAACAGATAACCCAATTAAAAAATGGGCAAAGGACCTAAACAGACACTTTTCAGAGGAGGACAATGGGCCCATAGGCACATGATGGAATGCTCAACATCATAAGCCATCAGAGAGATGCAAATTAAAACCACAATGAGATACCACCTCACACCTGTCAGAATGGCTATCATGAAGAAATCAACCAACAACTAGTGCTGTCTAGGATGTGGAGAAAAAGGAACCTTGGTGCACTTTTGGTGGGAATGCTCCTGAGGGAAATGCAGCCATTATGGAAAACAGTATGGAATTTCCTCAAAAAACTAAAAATGGAACTGCCTTTTGACCCACTTGCAAGGCCTATACCCAAAAAACCCTGGAATACCAATTCAGAAGATCCTATGTACCTCTATGTTCATAGCAACACTATTCACAATAGCCAAGTGCTGGAAACAGCCTAAGTGCCCATCAGTGGATGAGTGGATCAAAAAACTTTGGTTCATTTACACAACAGAACACTATATAGCTGAAAGAAAGAAGGAACTCCCACATTCATTTTGCGATAGCATAGGTAGAACTGAAGAATATTGTGCTTAGTGAAATAAGCCAGGTGGCAAAAGACAAAAAATTCCATATGATCTCAATACAGGAAGTTAATGAACAAAGCAAACAAATGAACAGAATAGAACCAGAGATATAGGAAAAAAGGAGCAAATGATGGTGACCAGAGGGAAGGGGTGGGGGTGGGGGGATGGGGAAGAGAAGGAGTAGGGTTTAGTGGAGAAGCTAATGCAAAAGACCCATGGACATGGACAAGGAGGTGGGGATTGACCGTGGGAGAGGGGAGTAGGGATAGGGAAGAGCAATGGGGGAAAAATGAAATAATTGTAATACAACAATAATAAATTAATAGAAATAAAACAGAATAATTCATAGTATCTGATTTATTTATCTAATTAAATAAATGCTAAATAGTTATCTTGCTCTATTTATAAGATATTAAGAGCATAGGCTTTGAAGACCAGCACACTGGGCTTAAGTCTACATTGGCCCACAACTAGCTTTGTAACTTTGGGCAATTTTATTAACCTCTCTTAAGCCTCGGGATTTTGTTACTTTGTCTTTGTTTTATATTGTTTTCAGTTTTTTTAGATTTAATAAGGGAGAAAATAATAGTACCTAATTTACACAGTTTTTGTGAGAGTTGTGTGATAAAATAACTATAAAAATGATGAATACACCCCCTGGCACAAATTTAATGTTCAATAAACTCTAACTGTTATTATTATAGTGTTAGTCTTTTATGTTCTGTATTGCAATGTAATGTGTAAAATAAAATCAATAACCATTCAAAACCAGACAAAGATACCACAATAAAAAAATCTGTGGATCAGCATCTCTTATGAATATGAATATCAAAATCCTTAAAATAAAGAGAATTACATAACATGACCAAGTGGGATTTATCCCAGGGGTGCCGTGTTGGTTTAACATCTGAAAGTCAATTAATATAATATGGCATATCAATAAAATAAATACCAGATATCACTCAATCATCTTGAAAGATGCAGAAAAGCATTCAGCAAAATTAAACATGCTTTTATTATAAAACACTCAACAAATTAGGAATAGAGGGTACATCCTTAACCTAATAAAAGGTGTCTATGAAAAACCCACAGCTTAATTCATTGTGAAAGAGTAGCAACTTTCCCCCTAAGATTAGAAATAGGACAAAGATATTTGCTCTTGCCACTTTTATTCAATATTGTACTGAGGGGAGAGGGGGTAGAATTAAGTTGCACCAAAGAATGAAGCTGAACCCTTACCTTATGCCATATAAAAAATTAACTCAAAATTAACAAAAGACCTTAATGTAAGAGCAAAAACTATACAACTCAAAATATAGGAGTAAATCTTCGTGACTTTAGATTTGGCAAAGGATTTTAGATATAATACCAAAAACACTAAATAAACACTAAATAAATAAATAATAAAGTCACTTGGACTTAAAAATTAAAAACTTCTGTGCTTCAAATGATACCATCAAGCAAGTGAAAAGAACCCAGAGAATGGGAGAAAATACTTGTAAATCATATATGTATATGATTTTTATCTAGAATATATAAAGAGCCTTTACAACTAAAATATAAAAAGACAACCCAGTTTTTAAAAATGGCCAACAAATATGAATACACATTTCTCTAAAGAATATATATAAATACCCAATAAGCACTTGAAAAGATAATTATTAATCATCAAGAAAGTATCATTTAAAACCATAATGAAATACCATTTTACACCCACTCAAATGGCTAGAATCAAAAAGTCAGGAAATAAGTGTTGGCAAAGTACGTAAAGAAATCAGAAACCTTACACACTGCTGATTGGGATAGAAAGTGGTGCAGCCACTTTGAAAAACAGTTTAGCATTTCCTCAAATGATTAGCCATAGAGTATCATGTGACCAAGCAATTTCACTATTAGGTATAATCCAAAAGAAAAGAAAACATACAAGGTTAAGCAAAAATAGGTTTATAGTTGTGAGTATGGGAAACTATTTTGCATTAGGATTCATTAGTTGAATTATTTTCCATATGAACAATTATAAACCTACTTTCATCCCACCCTGCACCCTGTACACCAGTACAGAAACTTGTACACAAATTTTTATAACTGCATTATTCATAATAGCCACAAGGTAGAAACAATGGAAAGGTCTGTACACACCTGTAGAGCCCATGCAATGGTCCCTAACACCTGGATCTTCTCCTTAATATGGAAGGGTTTCTTTAAGACAGGGTGGGCATCAGGGCTGATCCACAGACCAGGCACAGCTCCAAGAAGCTGACAACATGGAAGCTGAAACATGAGTGGGTCACTGATGACAGAGGTTTCATGGACAATGAAATAATAATACAGAAGAGAAGTTTCCTGCCTGGTGCTGCTCTAGCAGGCAGCCCCTTCCAGAGACCTTCAAGCTAATCCAAGAGGGGCATTTATCAGCCATTGAGTGGATGATGAGAATGTCTACAAAGACTTCATGAGTATCTTCAGGCTGGACTTTAGCTGGACAACCAGATGGAGAAAACATTTATGTTTTCCTGGATGAGTGGAAAAAAATCACCTGAAAAGATACTGCAACATAAAATTAAACCCATGTTTTATAGGACTTGTGTGGATGAAAGTTGCTGACATAGAAGAAGTGGTTAAAACTGTGAATGAAACATAACAATATAAAGTATACTTTTTCAATAAGGCTGAATTTGATGAGCACCTAAATAGTATATAAACACCCTATGGGAACAAAGAGGAGAAAGATTTTTGGAGCAACTGAAGGGGCTAAAGAAGAACTTAGGGTAAAAGCAATATTTGAGCTCAATTTTAAAGAAAGACAAAGGCAAGAGGATTTCAGATACAGAGAACAGGAGGGAAGAGGCAAGAATGAATTTAAAGCAAATATTAAAGGAAACAGGAAATTGAGCATCTGCAATGAGACATCCTCGATTTAATTCATTTTCCATTTCCTAGTGATAAAATCAATGTAATTATCCTCGGTCTTAAGGGCTTTTAAGGGTTAAGAGTTTAGGGGAAGTCTCAGAGGAGTACCTCAACAGAATATTCACCAGCTTTCCAGATGTGCCTTTTCTGTGTCCTGGTCTCCACAGATTGGTGGGCACCAGGGCAAGGGGTCATCAGTCAGTGAAGCTGGTCCTGAGGTCAGCAGTGGAGTCAGTCACTTGTCTGGTTTTGCTGCTTTTCTGGGCCTGGAGCTGAAACACACCTGAAGCCATAGATGTATTTGATGTGGGTCAGAACCTCATTGTCTTGGGGGCTTAATGCTTAAAGGCTATTCTCCAGGGGCCTAAGGTGCATGACTAACAACATGCCAGGGAAGGAAAGGTCAGGGGAAGAGCCCAAACCATATGACCAGTGATATAAAAAGTCAGGGGCTCTAAATTGCCTGACCAGCAATATGCTAGGGGAGGAAAGATTGTCCTGAGGTCAAGTCCTGTCCAGTTTTGCTCATTGCTTGGCACCTGGGGTTTTCTGCCCTGGTAACCTCTGTACCTGGCCCTTACTCTGCTTGTGCCTGTCTGCCTACGATAGATATACATACATACATACATAAATGGCTTATCATTAGAGTTTTAAGTCTTTCACACCTATTCCTACTTTTTATTTGTTCTCTCTCTGGTTTTCCTATTAGGCGGCTATTTGGACTCCTGGAACTATTTTCTTGTTTCTTAACTTTTTCTTTGTGTCGTTAGAACTGTGTTTGGCAAGAGTACTTTGGCTGAGAATACTAGTCTAATAATTCAGTGTGCAGTATTTGCTTTCTACTGGTCATGGCATCTACTGAAGTTTCTTTCAGTAAATACAGCATTAATGTCAAAAAAGAGCTAATTGCTTATATTTTCCTCAGCGACCTGTTCATTTCTTATCCATTAATTTCTTATGATATTACTTACATTTATTTCAAAATTGCCTTCTGTTTACCCTTGGGGTTGGTTCTGTTTCTTGATTCTGTTTTTCTCAAATAATTTGTGACTCTTGATCATTTGTTCATGTTTATAGATGAAAGTGTAGGTTGGTCAGCCTAGCTGGTTAGAATGTATTTTCTCAACCTGAATGATAATTCCTGTTGATAATCAATGCTGTGTTTATTACAGTGTCCCTGGCTTTGGTGTCCTTCCAGAAAGCCTTTCTTAGTAGCTTTTCCCTAGATTATGTAAATGGATTGTTTTCTGGATAAATCAGTTCTCAAACCTCATGGTGGTGTGCATATTTCCCTCCAGGGCACGTTTTTGGACTGCGGTTGTTTCTTACAATCAACTTCATCTGCTATTTGATTTCAAGGATGAATGCCTCAAAATTGCTGTGTCTTGATTGAAGAAAACACTCTTTCTAGACTTATGTACACACCACACATTTCCTAAAAATGACAGATAAATGCAATGAAACATTCACCCAATTCCTCATAGATAAATATATATACATATATTTGGTATAAGTGAGGAAGTTAAACATAGGTGTTTGGTCCTCATCTGGACTCAATCCCTTTGAGCAGTAACCATTTTCATACACTATTAGTTAAAACAATTGGATAAATCAGTACTAAAACATAAATATCCTTTTTTATAAATAAAATGTACTCAAATCATTATTCTTTTTTTTTCGTATAAAAGAAATTATTCTTTCCTCCATCTGTTTTTTTTTACCTTAATTTATTTTTCTTTCTTTATTTTATTTTTCAGTCTTCCCTTCTTTCTTCCTTATTTATCTCTCACAAAGAAAAAGGGGGGAAATTGTTGCATTTTAAATTAAATTTAAACCATGACATAAAACTCATTCTTTTTCTCTGTCAAATTCTATGGGTTTGTTTTGAGTAGAACGTCAAGGAACTTGCCAGGTCTCTGAGCTTTATTTTCCTAAAAGGGAAACCTTCCAGTCATAGATTGTGGAATTGATAAGAATTTGTCATCCTTTTTGAAGACAACATCAAATGGCAGCTTTAGATTGTTAAAAGAGAAAATTACAGGCCCTACAAATGGCATCGCAAGATGCCAAAACTAGATTTGATAACTTGATCTAATTGCTGTTTCATGCTCTCCAGTTCGGAATTTTCTGGTTAGCACTAAAGAGGTGATTCTCAGGAGGGCTTGCTCTCTCCAGCAACACCCTAACCTCACAAAAGGAAAAGCTCATCTGCATGATAAAAAACTTGCTGTTGCCTCCCCTCTACAGATGTCTGGGTCTAAAAGTAATCCTGCTTTTCTTTGGCAAATAGCAGCCTTGCCCCACCCTCCTTACTATAAAAACTTCCCCCCTTGTCCAGGCCCTGGAAGCCCCCTTCTGGTTGCTAGGTGCATGCCAGATGTACAAATCACTCAATAAAGCCAATTAGATATTCTAGTTTACTTGGTTTGATTTTGTTGTTTAACAGACACATCTGTAGCTTCATAGTTTAAAACTTAAAATATATATATTTCCTGTGAAATGATTACCAGACAGCCTCCTGCTGTTCCAGGACAGTCAATGAGGGCTCTGTTGCTTGCCTTCTAGAGGCATAACTCCAAAGACTAGAGTTTGATGAAAAGGAAAGAGGGTGCCTATTTAAAGGTTTTTATAGTTTTGGAGTGGCGGTGGGTTTCTGCCTCAGAGCCCTGCTCCCTTTAAAATACCCAAAGACCAACCTTTGGGTATTTCAACCTCCCTGCTGTTAGGGAGAAACTCCTAGAAACTTGGGCCTTCTCTACAATGCAGTGAAGAATTACAGATCAGGGAGTCTGTTATCTTGCAGGCAAGCAGGGTTTATTGGTGATTGGTTCTCATGGAAGGGAATGGGCCTTGCAGAGGTGGGGGAGAAGGGTAACAAAGGGAGGCAAGGGCAGGGATGGCCTGAGGACAGGTAGCCAGAGGCCAGTCAGCCAGAGAGAGCCCTGTATTCTGAGGACTTACATAGTTGGCCGAATGGGGGAGGGTGAGGAAGTTACATATTGATTGGCAGGTAAAGGTGGTGTGAGCTTTCCAGGATTTAGGCATGGATACCCAAAGGTGTTAATGGGCCTTTCAGGTCTTGGAATGGAAATATAGTTTCAAAGACTTTCTTTCCCAGATAATAGAAAAGATACTTAGAATTTCAAGGACTGCTGAGTCAGTGGGTGGGACAGGTATCCCTCCTCCTCCCAGCCTTGGTTTGCTACCTCCCCTACTTAACGCCGCACCCTCTTCCAGCTCAAGAATGAGCCTTAAGTTCCTTTTCCATCCCCTAAAAGTACCATCCTTTACGAAATGCAGATAACGGGCAGCAGGATTATCCAGGCAGCTTTGTCACAGCTCAGCTAGCACTGCGGCTTTCTGTGTAAGAGGCTTTCAGGGGCCTGGAGGACAGTCACGGTCTCTGGGGAGCCTTCTGTCTCCCAACTCGGGCTCCCTGAGGCCGACCAAGCTACCCAGGAGAGGGGACAGAGCCAACTGACCTTGTGCCTCCCAGCATTTTCAAGTCCTCTCCCAGAGCCCGCCTGCGCTGGAAGCCACTGGGAGTGTGCAGCTTTCCCAGCAGTGAGGGCTGGCCAGTATTTGCCTTGGTTGCCTTTGTCCCTCTTCTACCCACTCTGTTTAGCAGGGGGCGCAGTCTGCGGTGGTCGCCTGCTCAGTGCAAGCTGTCTTCTGCAGAGTCTCAGGCTGCCGCCTCCCTGGGCAGTCTCCCTCCTCCTGTGACCCCTCCATTCACCCCGAGGCAAGCAGGTTCACTTCAGCTCCACCTTGGGGTTTTCTCACTGCCCCCAGCCTTCTCCAGCAACTTGGTCTGACCAGTCTGTTACAAAGTGTTTTCTACTTTCAGATCTTGCAAGTAGTGTCTTCATTTCCAATGCTTAGCTTGAAGCATTTGAAACATTGTATAGCATGTTTCTGTCCTCATTTTCCCACTCCCCAGGTTTTTCTTAGCTGATTTTGACCACATTTCAGCTATAATCAGAAGTGTCTGAACAGACAGCTAATGAAATGCTTCCAATTTACCCATATCAAAGAACTTTTAGAACCAAGAGCTTAGAAACGTCCAAAATCCCCGGAGTTTTACATGCTAAAAATTAATATTTTCCCTAGCACACTGAAACATGTGCATCTGCTAGTCTGAATATTTTAATGAGCTAATGTCTACCATATGCCAGTTGCAATCTGCACTCATCCTGCTCTGGTGTCTATAATATTAACTGCTTAGCAGGCATTACCTTCAGCAGCCACAATCATAAACATGCAGTTTGTTATTTACCTCCCATTTGTCACTATTGTCACTTAATGGAGAGTAACTTCCTCTCTCTCCTCAGCTCTGGCAACTGAGAAAGCTTATTAAAATGGTTGGAACATTTTAATTTTTCTACAGTTCCTGGTTTTCTCAACTAATAATATTCCTAGAATACCTACCACAATACTTGACACTTCTTGTTAGTTTTTCTCAAATCCATTCTTTTATCTCAGCCTCCACTACAGCAACCTTATTTCTGACGACCATCAGCTGTAACCTTGACCATTGCTACAGCCTCTGCCTCCACTTCTGCTTCTTTCAGTCCATCCCCTGGCATTGTTATCAGGCTCTTCTTTACAATGCAGCAACTTCATTGTTACTTGCCCAGGCTTACTGACCCACCTCTTTCAGTGTTCCCAGGATAAGTCAGAATTCTTTAACAGAGCTCTGGTGACCCTTTTCATGTCCTTCAACTTCACCTCTCATTATTCTCCGCTTCCTCTCCTCAGACTCTTAAGTATACAAAAGCCGAAGTAATCCCCCTCTCAAAGCATTCTTCTCTCTAATCTCTAAATATTTGTATATGTTGCTGCCTTTGCCAAAAATTCTTTCCCTAACTTCCCTCTTTTACCAAGAAATAACAAAATCATCAGTTGATGCCTTTTCTGTGTGTATCCAAAGTATCCCACATTCACTGTAGCTTATTGCAATTATTGTCTGCTTATGCTTCTTTCTTCTTTAATTGAAGGTAAATTGTTTATAGGTCAGATTAAGCATTATTCACCTTTTTTTTCCAGTTCTTAGTACAGTTCTTACTTGTAGGAGGTATTCAGTAAGTATGTCTATAGGATGCTATTTAGAGTTAAACATAACTCTGAAGTTGTATATCCCAGAAAACCATCTGAATAACTACTAAAGATTTCCTTCAAATGAATTTCTTTACATTTTATAAGGGAATTCAATCACAAAAGTGTTCTTTATAATCTTATAAAGCCCTCCACCCAGGTCTGATTTAAATAACCACATTTTATGGGAAAATATAATGTTTAATAAATGAATAAGCATTATGTGCTAATATAAAAATGGACATTTGAGGAACTACTTGAATTGTAATATTGAGTTTATACAATTTTCTAGGGAACCTGCTCAATACTGGAGCTACCAACATAAATAAAACATGGTCTTCATTCATTAATGAATCCAGGCCATCATGAAGACCTTTATTCACAAAACAGTCTTGATAAGTAAACTAGTAGTACTAGTAGGAATAATATTATAGCTAACATTTAATGAGGCCTCACTATGGGTCAAACCCACCTCTAAGTATCTTAGTTTAGTGTATTGATGTATTTAATATTCACAACAACCCTATAATGTGGGTTCTATTACTTTTCCCATTTTAATAACAGTTGCTACATTGGAGTGGTTTGAGGAAAAATTACATGATATAAAATGTCTATTCAGTGCTTTGAGTACCAGAGTCTGTCTGGAAAAAGTCCAACCGTTATTAATATAACAAGAATGCTTTGGACAACATTAAGGTAACCTGAAAGCCTGGAAGAGTGGACTGGAATGCACATGTATGAACAATGATGACTTTACTGACTACCGTACTAGTCAATGGAGGCAGTAGGTACTGTTGGGTGAGCATGTGCACTGTTTAGCTGTCACATTCAAAATGACTGAGCGAGAAGAGCAGCAAATTGCATCAAATTTTGGATTAAGCTTACACTTAAAGCAAAATTGTACAGAAACTACTCAGATGATTCAGAAGACCACAGCTATGGGCAACTGGTAATTAGCAGCTTCATCATGACAATGCGATCTCTCATGCATGTCATCTCGTGCAGATTTTTGGTGAGACATCTAATCACCCAGGTGACCCACCCCCTACAGCCCAGATTTGGTGCCCTATGACTTCTGACTTTTCCCAAAAATAAAAACACCTTTGAAGGGGAAGAGATTTTAGACTCTTGATGAAATTCAGGAAAATACAATGGGGCAGCTGGTGATGATTGGGGAAACTGTGAGGTCCCAAGGTGCTTGCTTTGAAGGGGATGGAGGCATCGTTGTCCTTTGCTCAATGTTGATTATATGTTATATTTTCTTCAATAAGTGCTTCTATTTTGCATAGTATCTGGCTGTATACTTTCTGGACAGACCTAAAGTTTGCTATGAAGAGAAGCAGACCAATACAGAAAGGGATGTGGAAATGAGGTAAACAGATGCGTAATATAATAGATGAGCTAGTGACAAAATGTTTACCTGAAAGTGGGATGAATAAAACTGAAGTGTTGAAGGCAATGATATTTTTGATGAATGATAATGGTCAAGTAATTGAGTAGTGACTGATGCAAACAAAGAAAGATATAAACAATTATTCACAGCAGACTGGAAAACACTCTTATACAAGGTCCATTACTATATAGTGTGAGTCAGGTGGAGATGTTACTGAATTTCAATCTCTATATGTCATTGTCATAATGCTATACTTGACATATAAACAGATGGCTATTCTGTTCAAAGTATATTTTTAAGCCACATTTTATCTAAATGAGTGGCTCTGTACATAATAGAATTTTGACGTTATGCCTTGAAAGTAAAATATTGATACAGGTTTATCAATTCACAACACACGTTCATATACATACATAATTTAGCTTAAGCACACTGACACCTCTAAACAATATCTCTATTTTAGAATGAGTTTTCTTAACATTTTATTGCATTTTATTAAGTAATTTCTCAACATTATGAAGTAAGGCACACACATACAAATACACATACACACTCACAACCATTTGGAGAAGACTATGCAATTTTAGATATAGAAACTCCATAAATTAACCAGCACACTTTAGGGTGAAAAAGATCTGGAGTTTCAGTGTTTTAAATGTCACTTACTTAGCTTTTGGTAAATTTGAATCAACTCCAGTTGTTCACATACCAGTATGTATGGTAATCCTTTTCCAATCGGGAGTTTTCTTTTATGAAATTAAAAGTATATTTGTATTTATTTTTATGTATACTTTCCTCAACAGTAGAAGTTGTAAATAGAGTAAATATGGGGAAGTCTGAATTACTGAGTGAATGAGTCATTATTGTTGTGCAGACAGACCCATGAAATGGGATGTACCTCTGCGTCACTTTCATTTTCACCTTTCTTCTTCTGCCCATGGCTAGCAATCAGTCCCATTCACTCTCTCTCATGAAAATACATTGTTGTTGCCCTTTGGCTCTCTCCTCAAAACTCAGGGACC
This sequence comes from Noctilio leporinus, assembly GCA_004026585.1. Classification (NCBI taxonomy): domain Eukaryota; kingdom Metazoa; phylum Chordata; class Mammalia; order Chiroptera; family Noctilionidae; genus Noctilio; species Noctilio leporinus. The sequence continues at coordinate 625,058 of PVIW01000013.1, forward strand.
TAGGAGACATTTAGGAGACAAAGATCAATCTGGCTTTTAGAATGTTAGAAGATTGCTTTAACCCCTGATGCACATTGGTATTGCAGCAGAAGGTAATGGACCTCTCAATCCTAAGGTTTTCAAGTTGGCTTTTTTGACAACATATGAGCCTAGTTACCCTACCCATTCCCGTCATAGCTTCTCTTACGTAGTAATCCATCTCAACCCACTGAGTTTCCAAGTGAATCCACAACTGTGTAATCTATAAATTACCTCATAGAAAATTAGCTGTGTCATACTTTTGTAGACACGCTGTTGCCCATCTTCCTGCAAGGGTAACCCAACATTACCATTTGGCAGCCAACTCTGCCTTCTTCATGCAACTAGGTATATTGCTCAAATAGCACTGATTTTTGGGTAAGTTCATTGAAACAAAAATTCACAAATGAAAATTTTAGGAAGCTAAATCAGGTTCCCCTGGGACAAATTTATGTGACTCAAATCATACCTAGTTACATATACCCCCTGGAAAAAACAATGTCAAGTTTACACAACAATTATAAAATTGAAATACAGTTTGCAAACCTTCTATATAATAGCTCAAAAAATAGGCTACATTTAAAAAATAAGTTTAAAAGATTCAATAATGTATTTTTGTCCTTAGAATACATTTCAGAGCAGCTCCATTGTCCATTTCAAATATTTCCTTAAGCCCCATAAATATAACTCAAAAAATGAATAAATAAAAAGAACTAAACAAATCTTTTTTCGTTGCTGAAACAATAATGGTCTGTGAAAGAGAAAGCTAAAAAAGCAATGAGCTCACTGTTTCACAAAAACAATTTGATTTTCTTTTATACGTAATCATGTGATGCTTATGTAGTCCAAACAATATTAAGCATGAAGTAAATAAACACTTAAGCTGCTGCTCTCAAGGGGCAGAAACTATAATAATGTTGCATATGATGTTAGGATGTCAACAAATAACTCTTTATGATAGAAGCGTACACGATAGAGAGAAGGAGAGCTGTGGTATCACTCAGCCATTTCTACGAAGTTGAAATGCAAGCAAAATGAATATGTCAAGCAATTTAAAGGAAATGAGCCCTTCCCTAGAAAAGAACACATTTATTATATGTGCACTAATATTTTGCTTTAGCAACATCTAAAGACTCTCTTGGTTGCTCTATGATCAGCAGGAAACTTAGAAAATAAACTTAGAGATAAGGCGTATATTAAAGATACAAGTTCCAACCCTGGTTGGTGGCACAGTGGATAAGGTGCCAGCCTGCGAACCCAAAGGCCGCTGGTTCGATTCTCAGAGCACATACCCAGGTTGCAAGCCAGGTCTCCAGCCAGGACTGTGGCTAGAGGCAGGTGGAAGGCAACCATACATTGATGTCTCTCTCCCTCTCTGCTTCTCCCTTCTCTTCTCTCTCAAAATAATAAAATCTTTCAGAAGTAAAAAAAAAAAAAAAACTAAATTAAAAAAAAATACAAGTTCCAGAATAAATTAAGACTGCTCCCCTGCTGAACAGGGTGGTATATTATCACAGTCAGTCAGTGAGCTCAAGATGGAGACTTACATTAAAATTATTCATGTGTCTTTCATATGAATCCATCTGTTTCATAAGTCAGCATATGTAAAGTGTATGTAGTTGTTTAATGTTTTTAAGTTAATCCTCTGCAGAATCTTTGTGGTGTTTGTGATGACCCTAAATAAAGAATCCTTTGGAATACTTAATTTCATAATTATCTGGACAACCCTTGATGTCTAGTGCCCAGATAAAGCACAACTATGGAAAACGAGCAGATCCTTGGTATGCTGGCTTATTATTAAAGTTGCACATGCCCATGAAAGAAATTTAGAAAGTACTGTATATAGAAACACAATTAAGAAAGTAAATGTACCCTGGCTGGTAGCACAGAGGATAAGGTGCCGGCCTGTGAACCCAAAGGTCACAGGTTTGATTCCCCAGCCAGGGTACATAACCAGATTGCAAACCAGGTCTCTAGTCAGGTCTGTGACTGGAGACAGGTGAAAGGCAACCATACATTGATGTCTCTCTCCCTCTCTGCCTCTCTCCCTTCCTCTCTTTCTAAAAATAATGAAATAAAATTAAAAAAAAAAAAGAAAGAAAGTAAATGTAATCACTGTTCTCTCCATCCATAGATGTTGGTGTTAAGTCCTTCCCATCCTTTTTCTATGAACAAATATATTTCTGTTAACTTACAGAATTAATAGGGTATACTTATGGCTGAATGTATGAATATTATATATTGTTATTAATTTCTTAGTAATGCACATATATGTCATTTGAATCTTTTAAAATAACATATTCATAAATGATGATTCCTCCTGCCCCAAGAGTGTGAGCAAGTAAATAGGTGATGAAAACACAGAAATTGGTAAAGACAAAAAGTGTGATAAGGGAATTGGGGGTGCTGGATGGAGGGGGGGAAGGAGGAAAAATTGGTACAACTGTTAACAGCAAAATCAATAAAATATATTTTTAAGAAGTATGATACTTTTTTAATCAGCTCTCTTTAACTTTTATTTTTGTTTTAATTTATATATTTTGCATTTTTCAAATACAGTTGACACTCTGTATTATTTTATGTTATTTCAAGTGTATAGCATAATGGCTAGATATTTAGATAATTTGTGAAGTGTGCTCCCAGGAAAACTAGTAACTACCTGGTACCAAACATAGCTATTACCTTTTTATTGACTATATTTCTTATGCTGTGAAAGTATACCTTTGTAATACACTCACATATATTTTATATATCTACATACATATACATATATATATATATATATATATATATATATATATATATACATACCTACACACATATACACACACATACATACTGCACACACTTAGGAGAAAGAAAAATCTGACCAGATTGCTTGCAATGAAAAGAACAATTGCTTTAGAAAGTTATTTCAGAGTAATCTAAGTATAAATTATACAACCAAGATTTTAGATCAATACTATCAGTGATATAACAAAACTATCTATAAAGATCTCAATGATATAAATAAGAAAATTAGCAAGGGGTAGAAAATAGGAGGATAAAGTAATAAATTGAAAAATACCATTATATATATATATATATATATATATATATATATATATATATATATTCTTCACTAGAAAGCAGATGCATAGAGTTCCAAGACTTCTAGGTGAGAACTGGTGACTTGAAATTGATGGAAGTACCATGATCTGCACTTTGTCTTTATCTGGCTTTGGAATTAAGATAATGTTGAACTCATAAAATGAGATTGGGAGACTTTCCTCTTGAATTTTTTAAAAAACAGTTTGAAAAGGATAAGTGCTATTTCTTTAATTTTTTGGTAAAACTTACCTATGAAGCCATCTGATTAAGGATTTCTGTCTGCTGGAAGATTTTTTATTACTGCTGCTTCAATTTCAGTAGTTGTAACCACTCTGTTCAGATTTTTTGATCTTTCCTGATTCAGTTTTGGAAGGTTTGTACGTTTCTAAGAATTTATCCATTGCATCCATAATATACAATTAGTTGGCATATAGTTGTTTGTATTATTTTCTTATAACCTTTTGTATTTCTGCGGTGTCAATTGTTATTTCTCTTCCATTTCTGATTGCTTATTTGGAGTCTCCTTTTTTCCTGGATGACTAGTTAAAGGTTTATCAATCTTTATATTTTCAAATAACAAGCTCTTGGTTTCATTGGTCTTTCATATTATTATGCTTTTTTTCTAAATTTATTTTTTATTTTAAAAAATTTATTTATTATTTTTAGAGAGAGAGGAAGGGAGAAAGGCAAAGAGGAGAGAGACATCAGTGTATGGTTGCCTTTCATCTGCCTCCAGCTACGGACCTAGCTGGAGACCTGGCTTGCAACCTGGTTATGTGCCCTGGCTGGGAATTGAACCAAGCAACCTTTGGGTTTGCAGGCCGGCACCTTATCGACTGTGCCACCAGCCAGGGCCTTATTATACTTTTTATCTACTATATTTTGTTTATTTCTACTCTGATACCTTTTTTTTCCTTCTACAAACTTTGGACTCTACTGGTACTGGTTGTTCTTTTGCTAATTCCTTCAGTGTAGAGTGTTCATTTGAGATTTTTCTTGTTTCTTGAGGTGGGCCCAGTATGACTCTGAATTTTGATCTTAGGCCTGCTTTTTATTGTCACAGAGATTATGGCTTGTATTTTAATTTTCTTTGTTCTTAAGATACCTTTGATTTTCTGCTTGATTTCATTGTTCACCAATGAATTGTTTAGTAACATGTTATTTAGTTTCAATGTGTTTGTGTGTTTTTCCTTTTTTTCTTCTAATTGATTTCTAGCTTCATGCCATTGTTGTCAAAGAAGATGCTTGATATGATTTTAATCTTAAATTTATTAAGATTTGTATTGTGTTCTAACATGTAATCTATCCTGGGAAATATTCCATATATACTTGAAAAGAATGTATATTCTGCTGCTTTGGGATGAAACATTCTGAAAATATCAGTTAAATTCATCTGGTCTAGTGGCCATTGTTTATTTCCTTGTTGATTTTCTGTTTGGAAGATCTACCTACTGATGTTGAAGGAGTATTAAAATCCCTACTACGAATGGATTACTGTCAGTCTCTCCTTTTGTGTCCATCAAGATTTGGTTTTTATATTTAGGTGCTACTATGTTGGGTGCATAAATTTTAAGATTTTATTTTCTTTTTGGCTTGATCCCTTTTTCATTATGTAATACCTTTCTATATCTCTTATTATAGCCTTTGTTTTAAAGTTCTTGTCTGATGTAATTATTGCTACCCCAGCTTTTTTATTTTCATATCCATTTACTTGAAATATTTTTTTCTTCTCTTAACTTTCAGTCTGTATGGGCCTTTCATTTGGAGGGGGGTCTCTGGAAACAACATATATATGGGTCTTGTTTTCTTATCTATTCAGCTATCCTGTGTCTTTTTTGGAGCATTTAATATCCATTTGCATTTCAGATGATCATTGATAGGTATGTATTTGTTGTCATTGTACTTTTTATAATTATGTTTCTCTTTTAATTTTTTCTTCTTCTTAAGAAGACCCATTAACATTTCTTCTAATGCCAGTTTGGTTGTAATGAACCCCTTTAGCTTTTTCTTTTTGGAGAAGCTCCGTATTTCTCCTTTCATTTTACATGATAGCTTTGCTAGGTAAATTAGTCTTGTTTGTAGGTGCTTGTGTTTTATCACTTTTAATATTATGTGCTGATCTCTTCTTGCCTGAAATGTTTTGGTTGAGAAGTCAGCTGACAGTCTTATAGGAGCTCCCTTGTAAGTAACTGTCTTTCTCTTTGCTGTTTTTACAATTCTCTGTTTATCTTTAACCTTTGCTGCTTTAATTATGTGTCTTGGTATGGGCCTGCTTCAACTCATCTTTGAGACTCTTTGCTTCCTGGGCTTGTATGTCTCTTTCCTTTATCAGAATAGGAAAAATTTTTAGTCATTATTTCTTCAAATATTTTCTGAACACTTTGCTTTCTCTCTTTTACCCCTGTGATGCAGATGATGTTACACTGATGTTGTTTCAGAGATACCTTACACAATCCTCATCATTAAATTCTTTGTCTTCTTGCTGCTTTGGAGGTTTTATGCTACCTTGTCTCCCAAATCACTGATTCAGCCCTCTGCTTCATCTAATCTACTCTTGATTCTTTCTAGTGTCCTTTGTATTTCTGGTATTGTATTCTTCATTTGCAACTGGTTCTTTTTGGTGGTTTTTGTGTCCTTTTCTTGCTTACTATCCCTTTGTTTAAGTTCTCACTAATTCAACTCATTTTTCTCCTAAGTTCCCTGAGCATCTTTATAAGTCTTGTTTTGAACTCTGTATATAGTAGCTTGCTTCCCTTCATTTCATTTTTCTGTTATTTTTCTGAGGTGTCTTCTGTTCTTCATTTGGGACATATTTATCTCCCTGTTTGGCTATCTCTATATTTGTTTTTGCATATTCAGTGTATTAGTTAAGTCTCCCACTTTTGCTATGGTGGCCTTATGGAGTAGGTGTCCTGTGAAGCTCAGGGGTAAAACTCTCAACATCTGAGCAAGGTGCACCAGGAATGTCCCTTGTGTGGGCTGTAGGAGCTCTCCTGTTGAAATTGGGCCTTAATTACTGTTGGCCCAGCCATGGGTAGGGCTGACCCTCTGGTTGGCTGACTGTGAGGTTCGACCCTGAGAACAGTGTACAAGCTGCTGTGCAGGGGCTAATTCAACAAAGTGAACTTGACCCCAGCAGGATCTTGCGCCTGCCGAGTTGTCCCTTTGTGCATGCTGCTTGTGGAGCTAATTTGGTCATGCTCTGATGTGGTCTGAAGCCTATCACTTGATGGGGAGGTTCTGAGACTCTGAGACCTTCTTGGGAAGGACTATGGTGCAAGTCAAAATCAGATACTGCCTATGGCCAGCCCTGCTGTACTCTCAACAAACTGGGAATAGAGGTAACATACTTCAACATAGTAAAGGCCACATATAATAAACCACAACCAATATCATATTCAGTGTGGAAAAACTAAAACTGTCACCCTTAAGATCAGGGACAAGAAAGGAATGTCTGTTTTCACCATTATTATTCAACATAGTACTGAAATTTGTAGCCACAGCAATCAGAAACAAAAAAGACATAAATGGCATCAAAGATGGAAAGGAATAAGTAAAATTGTTTTTATTTGCAGAGGACATTATATTATATAGAGAGAACTCTATATAAATGAATTCTGTACAGTAGCAGGATACAAAATTAGTATTCAGAAGTCAGTTGCATTTTTATACATTAATGATAAACTATCAGATTGGAAACTGAAAAATTAATCCCATTTACCATTGCATAAAAACAAGTACCTAAGAATGAATTTAAACCAGGGGATAAAAGACTTTTACTCAGAAAATTATAAGACCCTGATGAAATTGAAAAAACATACAAATAAATGAAAACATATATATGTTCATGGATAGAAAGAGGTATCATCATTAAAATGTCCATAATACCCAACACAATCTATATAGTCAATGCAATTCCTATCAAAATACCAATGGAATATTTTATAGAAGTAGAACAAATCAAAAATTTATATGGAACTACAGAAGACCCTCATTATTGAGAAAGAAGAATGGAGGTATCATGCTTCCTGAATGAACTGTACTGTAAAACCATAGTAATCAAACCATGGTACTGGTATGAAACAGACATATAGCTCAGTAGAGCAGATTAGAGAGCCCAGAAATACACCCACACCTATGTGGTCAATTAATATCTGACAAAGGAGGCATATACATATAATGGGATGAAGACAATTACTCAATAAATGGTACTGAGAAGCTTGGACACATAATGCAAAAAAAGTAACCAGACCACCTTCTTACACCATCTACAAGAAAGCAACTCAAAATGTATTAATGATTTTATTGTAAGTCTTGAAACTAAAGTTCTAAGAAAAAAACATAGGCAGTAAAACCTCTAACATTTCTCTTAGCAATATTTTTTGTGTGATATATTCCCTTGGTCAAAGAAACAAAGAAAAATAAATAGGACCTACCAAACTAAACCATTTTGCAGAAGAAAGGAAACCACCAACAGAATGAAAAGACAACAGTGATACATTCTATAAAGAGTAATATCCAAAATATAAAAAACTCATACAACTCAATACTAAAAACATAAACAATTTAAAAATGAGTAGAGTATCTGAATAGACACTTCTTGAAAGACACATGCAGATGAACAATAGACTTTTTTTTTTTTTTTTAAGATTTTATTTATTATTGCCAGAGAGAGAGGAAGGAAGAGAGGCAGAAAGAGAGAGACATCAATGTATGGTTGCCTTTCACCTGCCTCCAGGTATGGACCTGGCTGGAGACCTGGCTTTCAACCTGGTTATGTGCCCTGGCTGGAGAATCAAACCAGTAACCTTTGGGTTCGCAGGCCAGTGCCTTATTGACTGAGCCACCAGCCAGGGCTGGACAATGGACATTTGAAATGATACTTAACACCATTGATCATCAGAGAAATACAAACTAAAACCACAATGAGATCACCTCACACCTGTCAGAATGGCTATCATCAATAAATGAAGAAATGAGTGCTGTCAAGGATGTGAAGCAAAGGGAACCCTCAAGCACTGTTGGTGAAAATACAGACACTACAGGAAACAGTACAGAGGCTCCACAAAACACTAAAAATGGAATTGCCTTATGATGTAGTAATTCCATTTCTGAGTATTTATCCAAAGAAATTTAAAACACTAACTTAAAAGAATTAACATATACCCATATGTTAATTGCAGCATTGTTTACAATAGACAAGACATGGATGGAAGCAACCCAATTGCCCATTATTAGAGAAGTGATTAAAAAAAGAAGTGGTTGTACATATATACAATTGAATATTATTCAGCCATGAAAAAGAATGAAATCTTACCATTTGCAACAGCATAAGAGACCTGGAGAATATTATGCTGGGAGAAATAAGTTAGTCAGGCAAAGGCAAATACCATATGATTTCACTTACATGTGGAATCTAAAACACAAAATAAATAAACAGAATTGAAACAGACCCACAGATGCAGAGAACAGTATGATGGTTGCCAGAAAAGCAAGGGGTTAGGCCCTGGCTGGTAGCACAGTGGATAAAGGCGCCGGCCTGCGAATCCAAAGGTCGCAGGTTCGATTCCCCAGCCAGGGCACATAACCAGGTTGCAAACCAGGTCTCCAGTCAGGTCTGTGGCTGGAGGCAGGTGAAACGCAACCATACATTGATGTCTTTCTCCCTCTCTGCCTCTCTCCCTTCCCCTCTTTCTAAAGATAATGAAATAAAATCTTAAAAAAAAAAAAAGCATGGGGTTGGGGGACTGGGTGAAAAAGTGACAGAATTAAGAAGTACAAATTGGTTGTTATAAAAGTCATGAGGATATAATACAGCATAGGAAATATAGTTAATAATATTGTGATACCTATATGTGGTGCCAGGTGGGGACTAGAACCATTAGGGACCACTTTGTAAAGTATATGATTGTCTAACCACTATGCTGCAAACCTAAAACCAATGCAAAGTATTGAAAGTAAACTGTGATTGTTTTATATATATATAAAACTCCCAAAATGTGAAAGTATGGAAGAGGAAATGTAAAGTTTGAGTTTTGCTGCTACATGAAAGAATACTAAATATTTGTGAGGTTAATCAAGAATATGTATGATTTTTAATCATATATTCATTTGAAAGAGTGGATTAGCTTATTAATTATATATTCATTTGAATATATAGCTTTAAAGCAGTTGAACTCAAGCTAATTATTTTTGGAGTCAGTGCCTCAGTGGACTTCAAGAAAAAAACTAATTCTGTGGAATCTTAAACATTTTTTCTTTTGTAAGGAAGGGAAATAAATCTCTAGCTTTTTAAGTTAACATTTTTAAGAGTGAATGTCTTTGCTTAGTTGAAGACATAATTAAAATGTTTATCAATTGGAATATGATTTGAAAGAAAAAGTGCATCAGAGTTTTGCTAAATCTGTACAACATTGTTATCACTAATTATCATCCTCTGTTTATCTTATGTTTGAGATCTTATTTTCCTTAAGCAAAATTTTACTCCTTTAATTCATGGATCAACATACAGTCAAAGCATTCAAAAGCTAACAATATAGAATTTCCTCAAAGAACTAAAAGTGGAACTGGCTTTTGATCCAGCGATCCCACTGATGGGACTATACCCAAAGAATCCTGAAACGCCAATTCAAAAGAACCTGTGCGCCCCTATATTCATAGCAGCATTATTTGCAATAGCCAAATGCTGGAAACAGCCTAAGTGACCATCAGTAAATGAGTGGATAAAAAAACTGTGAAACATTTACACAGTGGAATATTACATAGCAGAAAGAAAGCAGAACTCCTACCTTTCATGATGGCGTGGATGGAACTGGAGAGGATTATGCCAAGTGAATAAGCTAGGTAGCGAAAGACAAATAGTATATGATCTCACATATAAGTGGTACCTAATGAACAAAAACAAATGAGCAAAACAGAACCAGAGACATGGAAATAAGGAACAAACTGACAGTGACCAGAAGGGGAAGGGGGGAAGGGTCTAGTCAAGTATAAGTGACCTACGGACATGAAAAACAGGGTGGGGGTTGTCTGTGGCAATGGAGAGGGGCAGGATAGTGGAGAGCATCGAGGGAAAAATTGGGACAACTGTAATAGAACAACAATAAAAAATAAGAGAACTACAAACTAAAGCTATCTGCTTAACTATATAGCAGATTCATTTGGTAAATCCTCGATCTATGTTGAAACAATAGTTTTTACTTTTAACAAGATTTAAATGATTTATGAATCAATTAATCAATCTACTCTTAATTAAACCTATCAGAAACTACAGAGTGAGGACACATTTAATGTTTAAGCTTTCTCTTTAGTGGCAATAGATTAAAACATTGAAACATCTACATAACTTTGGGGTTGTGCTTTAATCAATTCAAATCCCCTATCTACTAGACACTTGCTCTCAGGAGTCATTAGAGAAATACTTTGGAGCATGGCTGGCATCCTTGAGTGATGGTGTGGCAAAAAGAAAGTTATGGGAATAAATATGAAGCTGACTTCAAAACACTTGAGCTGAGCAATTCCTTATTCCAGGCTTCAAACTTCCCTGATGAAGCAATGGAAATCAATCATTTCCTCAACACAAAGTCTGACCTTCAGAAAAGGGTTGAATGATTTGCTGTGACTTTATAAAGAGGTGCAAAGAGACCTTCATTAATAGTCCACTCAGCTTATAAGTCATTTCTTTTTACTAAAGTGATCTTGAAAGAACCTTCAAAGTAACAGAGATCAGATTCTGATTAAAATAGCATCTGTTAGCCATCCTTGACTCAGTCTTGCCAAAGTATCCACAAAAATACACCGTTGAAGACACAGAAGGAGATGAAATCTCATCAAAATACTGAAAAATAATACTGGTAAGTCTTTCATTAGATTCTTGAAGGAAATTCTACTACATATATGACCTATAGAGTTGAATAAAGAATCATAACTCATAGGAAATTAATGATTTAATGACTAAAGAAAGCAAAACCATCCATCAGAAAGAGTAGAGTAACCCACTCCTCTATCCTGACTTAAGTCCTTGCTCAAAGGCTCAGGGCAGCTTTTTCTCCGTATATACACACAGAAATATCAACTGAAGCCCGTATTACAACATATATTTCAGGGTTCCATCCAGGAAGTTTTAAGCAAAAAAAATAGGTACCATGCTTAGAAATAAGAATTTTTAATAAGTATCCTGGATGATTCTTTAGCACACTAAAGTTTGATATCCTCTCTATCATGAGAATTGTGTTTTTAAAAATTAAACTTTTTCTTACAATAAAGTAGTATACAGGTAATATAAACTCTTAACCACAAGGAATATGACAGAAATAAATTTCTGTGGAATTTTTCCCATTTTGCCATGACCATTTAGCCCTCAGATTGTTTATATAACTATTTCATGAAGACATTCTCTACTAATGTTGATATGGAGATTCCATAAGGAATCTCTATTTTCAATACTTTGAAGTAAATCCCCATCAATTTGTCATTCCAGTCCTCCAAATAAATAAACTTCACATTAGGTTACAGAGAATAAATAAAAATGAAAAGATCAGAAATTAAATGCTTTGGCAGAAGATAATTTTTCAGAGTTCCAACTTAAGACCAGGAGCAGCAACTTCCTATTATGCAACCTTAGAAGTGAGTTTATTGCTGGCCCTGCTAAGATTAGCAAAATTAGAAGACCTAACTGTCCCTTAACTTTGTAAAACAGGTGTGTCCCTCTTGTTAGTCATGGGAAAAAAATAATATCAAGGCTTCTATATAATCAAAAGGTTTTAAAAATAATGATCTGTGTAGTACATAATGTGGAGATTCATCAAGAGAGTTAAAAACCTGGAATCTTCATCTCCAGACCATATCTCTGCACTTACAACTACAGAGTTGCTGTTGCTGTCTCATTGAAAGCACACAGCTGAAATTCATCACATGTAAAATTCTTGGTATGACAAAATATTAGCTAAATTGAAGATCTTGTTTGAATAGCTCTCCTGCTTCTTATCCAAGCAGTCCCAGTAAAAGCATATCAAACCTCTCATAAAATAAGGGCATCTGTGGGACTCTGGATAAAAGTGTTTACTGAGAGAATCCTGAGGGAGGAATCACCCTTTTAAGGACAATTATGATAAACTATTGCATATTAATGAGGACATGTCAGTTAGTCAGTCCTGTGGAGCAGCCAGAATGCCATTATAAAGGTTAGCTAGAAGGAACACCAGTTCGTGGACCGGAAATGTAGTCAGGATAATTCAGTTCCAGGCTGTGCTATTCTAGGTGAGAGCTACATCTCCCCACTCCTGTCACTCCCCCAGTTGGCCCTGAAACAAGGTGGATCAGGAGGAGATCTAGAAGCAATAAAAAGATAAACAAATGCAACCCCTCCCCCCAAAACACACATACACAACAAAAGCCAAACTCGGTATATTTAGGAACATCATTGGAGAAGTAGATCAGTTTCATTTTACTTATTTCTACATGACTATGTTCAACAAGCATCTCCAAAAGTACCTTTGGCTCAATCCAACTAATCATTTGGGAATCAGAAGTGGAAATTTTAAAACTGGTTCATGTTCATAGATAAGAAGATTTGTATTCATGAGAGACAGGTAATTTAGATGAATTATATGTTTTCTCAGACTGGTTCAAGCATTGTCTGAATTTAAAACAGGCTCAATATTAGTGCCTCTTAAATGTGAGTTGGGTTCTCTTGACTATAGAAAGACCTCATAAATCTATGTGCATGTGAGATTAGTAACTGTGAGTGAAAAATAAGTACCTGAATGACTAAAAAGGATGTGTAATGGGTAATAGGCAGGAACGACAGAAAATACTTGTAAGAAATTAGGACAGTTAATGTGTTAAAAACATCACAACCTTTATCATACCCCTTCAACTACAGTTGCAACCTACAATGCATTAAAAAATGGGATTACCTGGAGAGCTGTATTATAATTTAAAAGCATGATTTATCACAGTACATGCTTTGAATGATGTTAAGTATATTTTGATAAACTTTGAGCTCCAGAATCTGAGTGAAATAAATTACTATGGATATAAAGATGTATGTTCACACGATAAATATTTGCTTAAAGGTTAATTTATCTAATTGATGAGATGAACTTCCCTGGAAGAGGTACAAAATTTTAGAAAATGGAAAGAGCACAAGCAAAGCCATAGATGAGGAAATAACGGAGCACAGAAAAGCAACTCCGAATACGGGAGAAGTGTGAGGTAAGGTTGCAAATACATATTCAGGCTCTTCTGTAATGTGACTTAATTCAGCCAGACAAGATAACCAAATGTTGGGGCCACTGGAGGCTTGCACATAACCTTTGCAGATCACAGCCCATGTCTCAAAAATGCTGGTGGCGTACCGGTTGAAAAGTGTTACCCTACGTTAAAAACACAATGGCCTTCACCATGGTTCCTACTCTGATAACTTGTCTTTACGTCTCCATTGCTAATCAGTGAAGTTTTGACGTAGAAGATGCCAATACAGGTTATTTCATCAGGAATCTTGGATAGAAGCTGAGTAGGAAGCTGCTGACACCTTAGAGGGTTTACACAAATTATTCCTGACACAGTGTAATGAATACTTGACTCTGACTGCTCAGGTGCATTCACCTAGATTTTCAGTGAGTTAGTCTGCTGCTATGTTCATTCACATATTACACTCACATATTCAAATCTTGCCAACTCACTTTCAGAGGTCACTACTCCTTTCATACACAGGGTGGGACAGCAGTAGGTTTACAGTTGTGAGTATGTAAAACAAATCTTGTATTATTATTTATTAGTGATTATATTATTTCCCATCAACCGTAAACCTGCTTTAATCCCATCCTGGATATTTGGGTGGGAATGGCTTGCTACCCTTGATGACCTGAAAACACATCTATAGTTCTGGAAATTTAATTTTCTCCCAAACCTTCATTAGAAACCTTTTATAGTATTAGCTATTTTACATCATCTAGCACCATATCATGAGAGTATTAGCAGGTCTGTACTTCACATGTCAAATAATACCTGATATTCTACATGGAATTTGGCTTAAAATGTGTGCATACTCCAGGGAAGAGTCTCAACCATTATTTTGTGTTCTTAAAGCTAGTATATCAGTTGTAGGTACTAAGTCCCTCAAAGTTCTGTGAGTATCATATAGAAACCTCTGTTTATGCTAACATATGGTTATTGCTCCTGCTAGCTTCAGTTTTCTTCCATAACTCACACTTACTAGCAACCACATTCACTTGTCACTTAAGCGTTTGATTTGTAGTTAAGTATTCTTCATATGTAATTGTTACAATATAAGACCCCGACCTTTAGAACCAGGTGAATTGGACCAGAGGTAGAAGTTATTCATTCCTAGATTAAGTAAGCATAGTTTTCAAAAGCATGACAAATAGAACTTCACGGAGAATTTTTGGTAAATGAAGGCAAGGGAATTTTAAATCTTTATTTAAATAAAGGTCTCATGATTTTGGCGCCCTTATTAAATTAGATGCCTATAATACATACTTGCATACTTAGCATTATCAATTTACTTTCTATTTGTCATGCTATGAAATGTGTCATATTGAAAATTGGCAAAATTCTAATTGACATGGACCCATGTCAATGTGGATTAGTTTTGCTTCAGTGATTCCATTGTGAAAAATGCATGTTATCGTTTTATTTTAACATAGGTTGTAGCTAAACTAATCCAGCAAAAAATGGCAACTTGGCCTTTGGAATGAGCCAACTATTTACAAATTGAGGCTAGGAGACAGTGTGGAAAGAGGTAAAGATAACTAGATTCAGTTTCATAATTCAGAACCTATTGCTGGATTTATATGAATTGGCATGGCCTTGAATGAGACATGTCAGAGCCTCAATTTCCTCATCTTTAAAATAAGGGTTGGATTGCACTATCTTTAAAGTGCTTTATAGACTTAAAATATCCTGACTTTCAATCATTACTAAGACTGCATTTTTAAATTCAACAGGGAAATCATGATATGCATTCTATTTCTTGAATGTGGTGTATGTCTACTGGAAGCTGCACATTTGCTCAAAGATCTGTCATTTTGATCATATCTTTATGCAAATTTTATGTGCATGTAGTGATTATTTTAATATGAATCGATACTCTGGGGGTAGGATTCAAATGGTTTATCAAATACTTTCTTTTTAATTTGACTGTTTGAATGTAATATTCCTAAAGTTATTGCTCATCAAACGGCAGCCACTCAAATGACACATTTCTAACACCTGATCCAGATAAACATCTGCCAAGGAACTTCTATTCAGAAGCAGGTTTGATGGTTTTATTATTGCTTTTTTGTCTGTTTTGCCAATTTCTGTTGGCATGGTGATAGGAATACTTTTGTTTTAGGGTGACAATGACACAAATCTGCTTAAGTAAATTATCGTTCCAATATCACATTGACATTTGGTTGGAATAACAAGTTCATATGTCAGCATGAACTGACCCAAATAATTTCACTGAAGTCCATGAAAAATGTAAGGTATATTGTTAATGTATGCTTGCTACTGAAATGGTGGAGTGGTGCTGGGTTGACATCCATTGCCTTACGTCTGCTCACACCTTTTCAGCCATTGATCCTATGAGCATTCCCCAGTATACTGCCAAATGCAAATTTCCATGTCAGAGTGTGTTTACCTGGGAACCTGACCTAAGACAGAGGAAAGATTATGGGAGAAAATGAACATTTGTGATAATAATTAACGGATGAGTTAACCAACTGAAGAAAGTGGGGGGAAAGTCTATATAAAGAGAATAGAATGTGCACATTCCCAGACAAGAAAGGAAAGTGTGTTTAACCAAGTGTAAAGTGAGCAGCAGAGAGAGACGAGGCTGGACATTGTAGCAGAGTAAAATCAGGTAAGCCAGCTGTAACTTGAAACCCACTATTATGCAGGATTTGGTACATCTTTGCATTTCTCATATAAAATATAGATACAAAGCTACATACTATGGAATGCGTATCTTACTAAATATGTTACAGAGTTCAAGAAAAAATGGAAAACTGTTTTTTGAATAGTGATGTCTCACTGAGGGACACACCAAAAAGGAAAGGAGTCCACCTTATTTCTCCAACCCACAAATAAAAAGATAACTGCTTCTAGAAAAGCTAAATTGAAAGAAAACCTGAGACTATGAAATACATATTTCAAAAGTTTAAGGAATAAAAAAAGGAATTGGTTATAAGGGAAATGAACAGGCAGATTGAACAAATATATCTAAATTTGAAGGCTTTATAGTTCTTGAGATTAAAAATTCAGGGACAAGTTTAAGTAGATTAGATATGGCAATTTGTGAACTGGAAAAGGTCTGAGGACAATACACAGGTAAAGAGCAAAGCAGAAATGTCCTAGAAGTGAGGTCTGTAAGTTCTGAGCTGGAACTTACTGAGGTACTAACTTCTGTACAACAGAATTCTCATTTTCGGGTGTAAATACCTGGTAGCTGATACTAGAGTTCAGAAATTCCAAGGCAGGAGATATAACCCCACCAACTGCCCTACTGTGGGGCAGAGCACGTCCCTCCAGCAGATGTACTAAACAACTGAAACATAACAATGAAGAAGCTTGAATCTTTTTTAGGTTTTAGTCATGGAAGGATTTACTAGCAGCCTATTAAGTGCAATAGTAGCTCAAGTTACAGAAATGCAGTAAATGTCCTGTACCTAACTAAAATCTGATATTTGAATAATGGTTGCTACTAACTGTGAAACAAATCAGCCTTAATATATCAGTCTTCATCAAAAGGAGAGACTGTGTGGTGCAGAGGAGGGAAGTGAACTAAAATAGTCGTCATGTTATACAAAAGAACATCATTATATAATGCTAAATCAAGAAACATAGAAATAAAAAGGGGTAAGAAAAATAATATCATTAATTGCATTTACCATTTATCCTCAAATTTTCCTAATATCTTTTTGGGGAAGAATAAGTTATTACCACATGGGGACATTATCACTATAAGCAAACTTATTATACATTTATGTAAAATACAGATATATATTAAATTATGTGTGCTTTATACTCAGGATGTTATACGTTCCAGTTGTTTTACTGTTATTGTTTGCTTTGATTTAAAAAGTGCTTTTGCTCTTATTAAAGAGAATAAACCAACTAGAAGAAAAAAAAGAAAATTACAAAGTTTCTGTTTCTCAGAGAAAGGCACCAGTTCACATCTTAAAAGATATATTAGGAAGCAACTAGAATGACTATATAAACTTTGCTATGAAATAGACATTTTTGTGAAAATATTAAGAATGACAAGAAAGGAAAATCACCCAGGGCTTATCCACTAATAAATTATTGATATTTCATTTCTCCTTGAGATTACATTGAGATAATTATTTTGTACTTATAAGAGGAAATATTTTGGGGTCATTACTAATGAACTCATTCGATGTCATTTAAAGCGAAATGAATGTGTAGCATCTCAATGTACATGTAGCTCAACTCTAACGGGATCTGCACTCACCTTAATTCACTCCATGTACATCTGTCAATTTGCAAATGTGTGTAAAACCTTACAGAAATAGTCATATGAGAAATAGTCTAAAAAACATTTATATCCTGTTTGCCATTCCCTTTCCTTATTCAGTTACCAATTTTACTAGTTTTTAAATTTTTTTAAAAGAATATATATTTTTAAGATTTTATTTCATTATTTTTAGAAAGGGGAAGGGAGAGAGGCAGAGAGGAAGAGAGACATCAATGTATGTTTGCGTTTCACCTGCCTCCAGCCACAGACTTGCCTAGAGACCTGGTTTGCAACCTGGTTATGTGCCCTGGCTGGGGAATCGAACCTGCGACCTTTGGGTTCGCAGGCTGGCTCCTTATCCACTAGTTTTTAAATTTAAAAATAGATATGTTCTGACTTTTTCAATATTTTAAAGTCACTAAAACTGAGATACACAAATACCATCTGTTAACTTCTAATCTGTAGCTATTCCGTAAGAGGGATCTGCATGTAGTTTTGTACTTTGGTTCAGGCTGTTTGGGCAGATTGCAAACTCTTTCAGGTCCTGGATTTTGCAATTTCATCACCATCTAATACTTACAAACTTCAGCATGATATTAAAACATAAGGTATGTCATATAAAGAATTATTGTGTATTCTCAATTGCGATAGATGTTTTTAAAAATCTATCTAAACTCCAGCATTTTTATTTACTACACTTCCCGCTGTACCCATTCACCTTCATTACTTGTTTGCGAAACTTTTAAGTATAAAATGATAAAGCATTTTGTTATATTATCTTTAAAGAGATAATGACCTCTAATTATTTTTTATTAAAATACTGTGTTTATTTCACATGTATATTTTTTGTCTCCCACCATTTCTATTTGTCTGACCACACTTCTATAATTTTCCGTAACATTCCATACATACTGAAAACCCAGCAAAGGGTGGAGTTCCATCTTGGAAAACGAAACAGGCATTTTGGACAGCACATTCTTGACAATGGAACCTGGACAACGTTTAACAGACGTGGTAGGGAAAGTTCGCACTCTGCATTATAAAAAGGATAGCCAGATATCAACTGTTACAGAAATGAAATGAGATGGAAAATTTGAACAAACTTTAAACTGTTTTCTTGAAGAGACTTCCTCCACTGCCAGAGGTCTTGAATAGCCTCCTGGGAGCCGTTCTTCACATACTGGATGAATTTGGCTTCCACTTTAAGAAGTGAACCGCCTTTTTCTATACTTGCTTGCATTTTTGCTTTTATGTCTTCTACAGAACTAGGTCCTTTTGGTGTTTTAGGAGTTTTTTTCCCATTTTTTGAAGTATTCTTGACCTTCTTATCTTGGTATTGAAGATTTTGAGTCTTTTCCATTCTGTTTTGATTTTTTGTGCATTTTTGGTCGGAGTAGCTCATATACATTTCTTTACTAGAGCCTTTTCTTCAGTTTCCTCATCCTCAAAATCATCATCTTCATCATCATTGTCATCCTCATCGTTATCCTCATCATCTTCAGCTACAGCAAGTTTAATTTTGTCTTTGGAGCCTTGCTACTGCTTCCAGGAGCAGAAGGCTTTCCAGGCATACTTAGAAGTTTCACATCCTCCTCCTCTTCATCTTCTGACTCTGCATCTTCCTGCACAGCTACTAAGTGCTGTTCACTAATATGCACACACCCTGAGCCACACTGCAACTGTAACACCACAGGTGGTATTATTTTAACACCACCAAGGGGGTTGGCGGTACAGATTTTACAAAGTTGCCAGTGTGACTTTAATAG
This sequence comes from Noctilio leporinus, assembly GCA_004026585.1. NCBI lineage: Eukaryota > Metazoa > Chordata > Mammalia > Chiroptera > Noctilionidae > Noctilio > Noctilio leporinus. Next base: position 644,414 of record PVIW01000013.1, read on the forward strand.
GACTGCCTTCATAATTCATTGCCTCTGCTTCAGCAACGTGCAGTTCATCCTTTGCACCAGCCCCTAAACTGATCATTCGTACAGATACTTGGTGCTCATTTTCATTATCCACCTTAGAGTGATAATCTTTGTCAGCTTTGAGTTCACAACTGAGTTCTGGGGCCTCAGAGGGTACATGTCCATGTCGGTGGAATCTTGCATGGGGTGGTAGCACACACTTAGGTGGGAGGGAAGGCAGACGGAGATAAACAACTTTTGCTCCACAGAACAGACTCGCAAGACAGAATCGCACCAGGGCGCTAATTATCTTTAAAATATAGAAGACTAGCAGTGGTATTGACTCCATTTGATAAGTGACAGCATGGGCTTTGGTTTTTATTATAGGTGGAATGAATAAAATATTATTTTTAATAAAGAGCATTCTAAATATAGTGGAATAGTTTTAGATTTTAGAATCATCTGGAATAGACCTGTGGATGGTTTATCCTCTTAAATATCTCCAATATTATCCTCAAATTGCTTTCACCATAAAACTTGCATTATCTCATCTCTTACATTTATGAGTAGGTGTTGGAAGTTTTGCATATCCACTTAGTAATATCTTTGATTTTTTTTCAACAGCTAAAATTTTAATGTTCATTAGAAAAAATGCACTTTACCCAGTCACCTCAATATTTCTGATATTAAATTAAGATTGAAGATTAAATTCAAGTAGGCAGTACCAGGGAAAACCCACTTCACACAGACCATGTGGGCTGCTGCCTGGGAATAGTATTACTGAGTCTTTTAGTTGTGGTACGGTGCCATGATTGTCATCTCCCTGTCCCTCCCTCCACAGGGCCTACACTTACTACCTCCGCCCACCGGAAGTTATCTGCAGGCTTCAACTACATCCTGTTTGCCTTCAAGGGAAATCCTAGCTCTACCCACCCGGACCAGACCCAGGTTTCGTTCTTGCTTCCAAGAGGACTAGAAATCCAACGTAGAAACCAGTCGACATTAATGATTGGATCTCCGTACTGACGGGTAAGTTGTCTAACATCTCTGTACCTCGTTTCCCTTGTGTGTGAATGGAGGCAACAATGCCTTCCCCATAGGTAGGATCATGTTTAAAAAATTAAAATGTTAATTAACACACACAAAGCAGTGCCTGGCACATAGTAAGCTCGAAATAAATATTGAATGTAATTCTTACAATTTCATCATAAGTAGCAGCAACAACTGCCATTTATTCCTGAAGGCAAGAAATTATTCATTGCATTTGTGTTGCAAGTAACTTTGTGCAGTGACCTGGTTAACACTATTTCATATCATCATTCATGGCCAGTTCTGCATCTTGCAAGAGGAGAAGTTAAATTGGTTAATAATTTATGCTACTTTTTGAAGAAGGCTCTATGGGAAAAAAATGGGCTAAACTTGTTTTCTGTGGAAAGAGTCTTTCTTGGAGAGATGAAGATCAGTATATTCATCTAGAAATCTAAAACAGACATAAGTAGAACTAATTTGTACAATAGTCTGCCAAATAAGTTTTTGTTTCCTGCCTTGAGATCGAGTGCCTATGTGGCACTGTCTTGTAATGATTTCACTGAAAAATGAACCATATTTACATCTTTGATGAATGTCATTCAACTGTTGTGTTAGGAAGCCACAGTTACAGAATGGACAAGGATAAGACACAAAGAATTTTCTAGAACATTGGGTATAGAAAACATAGTCTAAAATTGCATTTTTCTAATATTCTAACTTTTTTCCATCCTTAGATAAATTGACATTACTGTGTAAATTATTTTGCTACAGTTTTGGATATAACTTCCTATTGACTTGTCTAGAATTATCTTATTTACTGTCATAACAGACAGTGATCTGTTGTTTAATATTGAAGGTTATTTTCAGGCTTTTTCCTTCCATATTCACATTATCATTATAAACCATTAGTTTTCCATATTTCTTCATGCTCTGGGAGAGCAATTATAATATTGAAAATACTGTTGGTTGGCCAAAAAGTCTGTTATGTTTTTTCTTCCATCTTCAATATTAAAATGGCTACACAAAAATGTATTAATTTTGATGTTTTTTTAAATGGATGCTGATATGACACCTGTCACAATACAGTCTTACAAAATTGTTTTGGATGAAGTTAAAGACAACTGAGCACGACTAGAAACATCATATGGAAAAAACTAAATGAACTTTTTGGGCACCACAATACATTAAACTTAAAATTTTTAATTAATCTGTTATCTATGCCACTTCTTCAGGATTTGAGTACTTGGTATAGTTTTCTGTGTCTATCATCTACATTTCTTTGAGTCAATTTATCATAGTGTTTTAAATACAGTCCACAATTTTAGATACCTACTGTATTAGGGTTCTCTAGAGATACAGTACTAATAGGGTATGGTGTGTGTATCTGTATGTAAAGATTTATTTAAAGAAACTGACTCATATAGTTGTGAGGGCTGGCAAGTTCAAAATCTGTAGAGTAGGTCAGCAGGCTAGAAATTCAGGCAGGATTTTTATGTTACAATGTTGAGCCATAATTCCTTCTCCAGGAAACCTCATATTTTGCTTTTAACACCTCCCACTGTTTGAATAAGGCCCACCCACATCATCAAAGGTAATTTCCTTTCCTTAAAGTTAACTGATCCTAGATATTAAACACATCTAAAGATACCTTCAGAGCAACATCACAATATCTAGATTACTGTTTGACCAAACAACCGGGTGCCGTAAACTAGCCACTGTTACCACTTAAAATCCAACCATCACACTTCACCCTGCATTTTAAAAGTTAAATTGATACAATTCTTCTTGAGGATGATATCTGTTAGCTTAGCCATGGTTATGCTGTGGTATTAAGTGATCTGGAATCTTGAAGACTGACAAAACACATGTGTATTCCTCACACCCAACCCATCTTTCTTGAGTTAGCTGCAGCTGTGCTTGTAATTACCTTTCGTTGGACCCAGGCTCTGAAGCAGCCTCTAGTTGGAACACTGCCAATTTTGTGGCAGAAGGAAAAAAGAGGTGATGGACCCTTTGCTGGCTCTTGCAGTTTCTGTTTATGTCACTTATATTCACAATGCATTAGCCACAACAGGTTGCTTAGCCACGCCTGCTGTGGGGTTTCAGCAGAGGGTACACAGTCCCACAGCCAGGAGGAGTGACAGGGCACATGGTCAGACTCAACACCAGCAAGACAGTGATGCATAAGCCACTTATAGAAAGGGGACACAGATGCTAGTATCAGCCACAGTAAGGGTAATGTTCAGCGGGTTATCAAAATGTGTTTTCACATGTTTAGATAGTTTGACCTTTCTATAAAACTATCCTCTGTGACTATTCACTATTCAAACAAGAACTTGCAGGAAGTATGTTAACTTCAGTGTTTTTATAATAGGCCAATAGTTTTTAATGTTTTTTTTTTAAGGTGTGAATGTGGTTACTTTTAAATTGAGTCTTCTATTTAATAGTTCATATACTCTGATTAATTCTATAATTAGTAGGCTTCGTATATAGTGTTATGGATGATAAACTATTCAAAAAAAATATCACATAATTATAGGTGTTACATTTCTTCCAGCTCTGCTTCCATCTCACTTTTAGTAAGGATGATAGAAAGGAGCATGAGGATGTAAAAATAAAGTAAAATCTGCATTACTACTGAAAGCTAGGGAAAATTCCCACTCAAACTCTGGAAAAGTTACTATATGTAATATTAACATTTTAGGAAATAACATGTAGGAAGTTTGCTACTCACCTTCCAAGTAAACAGTGTAGTCTCTTTGGAGATAAGTAACGGGGACCCTGCACCACAGTCATGGTGGTGTAAGAATTGTAGATAAGGATAAAGTATTGGAAATGTAAAGAGTATTTTACTTGAAGCCCTTTTTGTTTTGTAGAATATAGAATCTGAGTGTGATTGATTAATATGAACAGTGGGCCCATGTCCTCAAACACACAGCTTGTAATGATAGGTATATCCATGTTATCCTTAAAAGATAAGAATCTGTACTAATAGCATGAGAAAAGAAGATAGAAATGATTTTAGAAATTACTTACTGTTCTAGGAAGACTACAATGTAGGGGACAGATGACATATTTACAGAGTAGACAACTTCTTCCTTAAGCAGCAAAAAGCAATATTGAAAACAAAGAAAAAAAATGTAAACTTTATAACAGGCCACATATAGAATATAGGTGTCATATATTTCCTACTAAAGAATGCTTACAAATTAATAAAGAAAAGGTAAAGAAATATTATTTTTGCACACACATCTCAGGAAACACCTTAAGATAGCAATTCTCCCTACCATGGCCCTAAATGAAATGAGATCATATTACAGAGTTAGCTAAGAGTTCAATCTTGCTTGAATCTGCTGGTACAATTATGTTTATACTGAGTTTCTGGTCTCATAGAAATAAATCTATTTCCACTCTTACCAGAATAGGTAGTTCATTTCCGGTATCTATTGATATCAGTGAAAGAGTTACTTTGGACCCCATTCAGTGTAGCCTTGCTCTCTACTCCAAGATGGGAGCCCACCTCCATCCTCAGCCTGTATGTGGTTCTTGGTTTAAGACCCTGACCTACATGTGTTTCAGGACCTCGGTCCCAACGGCGTGCTCTGTGTTCCTAGCAATCCCCCACCCCTCATGCTATGCATCTTTAGTTTCCATTTACTGCATTAGGTCCTCTGTCTTATTTACATGATGCTTTCCCTTTCTTGATTTCAAAAATGACTCTGTGTTTGTGAATTTTAATACAAAATAATTATGAGTTTGATGCAAGATGGAAATATTTTAAAATGTTCTCAGTCCTCTTTACCCAAAAGTATCCAGTACTCTTTAGGTACTTTGACCAAATGTTATGTTTCTCTCAAGTTTTATTCTCTTTAATAAATGAGACAAAAATGTCTTCTGTATAATGAACTCTATATTGTTTATTTCTCCATTGTTGACTGAGAGCTGTTGGCTCACATGCCAACCAGTGCTGAACCCAACTCTTTACCCATACGATTATTTTTAAAATGGCCCAACCAAGCTTATTTTTCCTTTGGAGTTCTCTGACCCAAGGACTCACTGCCACACTGCAGGGTGACATCACCTAGACATACAAGCCCCTTTGATAGATCTGTCCCTAGGAGGTTCTCTGAGGAGATCTCTCCCCTCTGAGAAGGGACTCTACCCTGTGCTGTAGTCTCTGGACAGACTCTACTCTGTGGGACTTACTCTCTCCTGCAGAGCTATTATCCAAGAGTCTTCCAATCAGGCTTACTCTGTGATACTGCCTCTTGTGGTCTTAACTTTTTCCTTGATAAACCCCAAATCATTCAAACCCTACAACTGTATATCAGGACTTTAAATGTTTTCAATCTGATGCTTTTACTTCCAGGTCCAAGATTTTGTTTTCATTATTAATTCCAGGATTTTTTTGTTGACTCTGTTTGTAAGGCCCTTTCTTATTTTTTCCCAGATGTTCATTTTGTGTATTTTAAGCACACTCACATGGTTTCATTCAAAACCAAAATAAAATGAGAGTAAATACCCATTGAAAATGTTATGAAGAAAAAACACAAGAAAGGCAATCTAGTTTTATTAATAACAAAATATGACTTAAATAGCAATCTCTTAAGGTAGTTGCTTGCAAATCAAATCAGTAAAACAAAACTTATCCTGGTGCAATAACTCCACATAGAAACACAAAATTAAATTTCTTCTTTTCTGTATCCATGCAAAACACAAATTGTAAGAAGTTACCTGGATAGAAATTTGTTTAAATGTTCGAACAAATATATATCTTTTTTAAAAAGACTTTAGGCAATGCCAGGTTTCTTTTCCTCCAAATAGCTATTTAATTTTGGGGAATACAGAGCTTATTCATTGCTTCCTTATAATAAACAGAAACTGTCAAAGAGCAACTTTTATATATTTTTGATCCCAAGATATCACACTAAACACAAGGTGTTTTGTAAATGCTATCGTTTATATTGCAGGTTTTACAAATATTTGTTGCCAAGAAACCAAATTATCTTTGAAAATTTTATTAAACTGAGATTTCTTCTCAATAAGGGAGTGATTAGAATTATTTCTCAGAGTTATTATGGAATTCAGATTTTATACAGTATTATCCTTTTATCTTTAGTGTCCTTTTATGGCAAACACAAAACAAAATTGAGCATATATATATGAAACATTAAATAGCATGCAATCTGATAATAGAACTTCTGATTACATTGAAATAATTTGCATAAACTGTAAGCTTACTATTTGGAAAGCATATCTTAGGTTCTTGATAATTCAGTTTTAAAGTTTGCATCATGGGATGTTAATTCAAATACTTTTAGCAGGCAAGCAGGTAATATAAATGCATAAGACATTAGAGATAAATGACAGTTGAGTGGGGTGGTTACCAGGGTCAAAGATAGAGAGCATGCCTGACTTAAAGACATTAAAATTCTTTATTTATTATTTAATAGTGTCTTAATATTCAAACCATCAATTATGGCTGGCATCAGTTTGCCCCACGATTTCCAAAATAAATTGGTTCAATTGACTCTTCCAATTTTCCAATATGCAGTTTATCTCTATTATCTAATAACAGATGAGAAACTTTAGGTTTAGACACATTGATAAACTTTCTAAGACTTGCTCTGAAATTATACACATACACCATGTTGCAGACAATACAGACATGGATCTGGGAAATGCTAGTTGTCACTGCTCTGTCAGCTGTTGGACCACACCTGTACCCTGCCTGGAGTCAACTACCATTGTTGAACCACTGTCATTTTCTTCAGGTTGGAAGGGAAGCCAACTTAGTCAGAGAAAGCAAAAAATGTAGGATGAAGAGAAACTTGCTCTCAAAATTCCTGTTACTAAAGCACAGAGTAAGGAAACACTTCTCTGGCAGATATAATCCTAAATGTGTGGGAAAAAGTAGAGAGACTAATATGGCTACATTGTGAGTAGAGTTGGGATTCAGAGGTCAAGTTCAATGAAACAGGTGGGTGGGGAGGGGGACAGAGGGGAGCAAAAAGGGGATGGATGTAATACAACAACAATAAAATTAAAAAAAAAAAAAAAGTTCAATGGAACAACTCTGATCTAAGCTCAGAGGAGATCTGTTGACTCCTGTTCAGGTAAATAATCTTGCCATGGAAAAGGAGGTCACTACAAAGCTAATCTTACACTGACTCAGAAAGAACTAATGAAATGGGAGCCTGGGTGCATAGAATCCAGCATCTCAGTCAGAAGCAATTCAAAGAGCCACATGGCTCTGCTCCACAAAATCAGTTCCATTACATTAGTTTTTATTTTTATATTTTTCCTCTTAGGGGGTAGCGTGTAAAATGTGTAGGTTTTAATGAGAAGTTTTAATGAGAAAGGATTTATTAAAGTGTGCAGCCCTCTTAAGTCAGTGTGCATATTGCGACAGCATTCTTGTTTTGTTTTGTTTTTTAAATATAATTAAGGCATAAGAGGGGAAAACCTATAACACAAACTCATTTATTCAAAAGTAAATTATAAAAATAATTTTAATTATTCTTATGTCCACCGAAAATTCCAAAACATAAGATTCAACAGCAATATCTTATAAAATCAAAACAAGATCATTCTAATCCCACTGTGTTTTTCATAGGCAATATGTTGATTTAGCTAATAAGCTTATAAACCCCCACAGAGCACAATTAACATAAACATTAAGAGTTGATGCAATTGCCACAAAACTTTCTGAGTAGACATATTCTAAAAGAAAAATGAAGATATCTCCAGATATGTCTTTGCAGTTACTGTTGTTAATTAATCAGCTTTGTATTTTTATCTATCATAAATATAGTCAAGAAAAAGTAAAATTAATAAATACAACAAATTCAAATGTTTGGCCAGCAAGTTTTATGCGTATAATGAATCAAGAGAACTTCATATTCCATTTAATTTTTTACTAAAGGATGTAGTTTGATGGCTAATAAATAAAAGATATATTTTGATATTTGCAATAAAAGAATAATGTTCAAGAATAGAAATTTAATGAATTAACATTTAATATAAACTCCATGTAAATAATAAATTCATAAATATTCATAGATCATATAAAATACTTTTTCATAAATTAGTGTGATCATTGAGGAAAAAGTAGGTATTTCTATATGAAATTATTTTACTAACACATAATTATTTTCAATAGCCAATTCTAAAAATGCTATTAACAATATACTACTAAATATTCATTTTGAGAAATAAGCATGATAAATATTTAGTAAAAATCTTAATTTGATTCTCATTATTTTCAGTCTAAGGTAAAATATATATATATATCTCTAAGCAATTTTAATTATATGAAGGCAATTTAATAAAAACAACAATCTTCCAGAAATGCATTTCCCCTATTAGTTCTAAATTTCATGTAACTCAATGAAATATATGTCCCACAAAAATTCAGCAAGAATTTTCAAATATTATGTACCTATTTATCATTTCTTAAGTCCAGAAAATTGCAGGATTAAAGTCATTCCTATAAAGATTTACTTTTTAAGAAAATTAAAACTTAATATTTACAATGTGGTATTTTCCAAATTGTGCTCCAGAAAACTTAGGTGCCAGTCAATACAGTATAACCACATACACTCACACAAAAAGGGTGAGTTGTAAGAAACATATATACAAATCCATGTAATCCATGTGAATATTTAGGCTTTTGTTATTTATAATGTTAACCATTTCTCTGTGTATTTGTATTTTTTCTTTTACATGCATTTATGTTTACATTCTCCTTTCAGCTTTTCATATCATTAATTCTGTCTTGTGGGTCTGGAATGAACTAGCTCCCAGTTATCTTTTATGGCCAAGGACAAGTTCATAGATAAATTTATGCATGAAATCTTTTTTGCAATTTTTTGTTGTTGTTTGTTATTTTATGCTTTTGACTAGTTAATTTTTCTCTCTCCTAATCTTAGACTAGCATTGAATTTTAAATTGAGAGACTTTTAAAATGTGTGTGCTTCCTATCATTTTTATTTACATAAAGATTTGAATAATAATTATGAAACAAAAATCAGAGTACAAAAGTATATTAAATAAAAAACCACAGCTCTACTCTTATCCCACATCACAAGTGTAAATGTTCTTTGTGTTATGTGTATCCTTCCAAAATTTCCCTTCATTATGTTTTGGGCGTAAATGTTTGCATATTGCGTGGGTGTATAATAAAGAGCACCATGGCATGCATATTTGCATATATAGCTTTTACACTCAACATTATGCATTGGACAGCCCTTCATGTTTACTACATACTAATCTATGTCATTGTTTTTTAATGGTACCATTGTGCCTTTATGCAATTCTGGACCTGGGGTTGCATTCTATGGAAGGTTTTCCACAGTACAGAAATCCACACTTCCCAGAGGGAACCCCGGCCTCTGAAAGATCTCTCTGTCATTTCAGCTGCCACCTGTGGGAGCCCAGCCTGCCCTCTCATGTCTCCTCCACACTGTGTACCAGTCACATTGTGGTGAAGTGATTTCTCTGTCTGTCCACGGTTATAAGGCTTCTTTCCAGCCATTGTTCAGTTGGTTATTCCAGATGATTTCTCTCCAACCTAGTTATAATTCCATATTGGTCCTGGGAGGGCATAGTGTACTTTCCACTTATTCCACTGCCTTCTTGCATCTCTGCCAGTCTGTTGTGACTATTTTGATTGGGGAGGTGGGAGGGATGAGTAAACTTCCCCTAGTGAATGAGGGTTCTGTTGTTTCTGGGTTGTCCATTTGCATTAAAATTAAATGACAACATTGTTGAGGAATTTGATGAGGAAAAACTGAATTTAGTGGGTCTGCATGTATTGTCTCCCATTTCAGCTGCCTTTGCTGGTGCTGGACTTTACAGCAATGTAAAGGGGTTCCATCTGAGAAATATGGGGTCTAAACCCCAAGCTGGGCTCCTTGTGAGCTGTTTCCCATCTTATCCATCGTCCAACCATATCCCGATATCCCTTCAGACTATAGAGGAGGGGCTCTCTAATCAGAATAATCTCACATCACTATTAAAACTCTGGGTCCAAGAAAGGAACCACCACACATTTTGCTTCATAGCCATGCCTCATCTCATAGTAACATGAGAAATGTTCCTATGGCCTTCATTTCTCCAAATTAATGTATATTTTAGGGTTTTGCTGAAAAATCTTCCCATAATTTATAACACTTTACTACTCTGTAGAAAAGGGAGTTGTGCATTTTCTCCTGGTGTCTTACTGTGATTTGACTCCGGCTAAATTATCTGGTGCATGTGGTTGGCACCATTCCGCAATTCAGCTTTGGCGAAGGTGGTTTTTTCCATTCTCTTTCTTTTGAGCTTTTTCGATCAGTTTCTTCTATGTCCCCTATCACACCATGATCTTTCTCAGAATTCCCTGCTGCATGCCTTTTTTTTTTTTTTTTTTTTTTTTTAATATCATTTAAATATTTAAATAACCTGCCAGAAGAACTCCAGGAAAGCAAACAGATCTAGAGGACAGAGACTGGCAGGCTGCCTTGGCAGCAGCATGTGGGATTCGCAGCCGGCTGGGGCTAGGAGTGCTCTGGTAGACACATCAGTGCAAAATTCACACAGCTGAGAGCCCAGGCCTTCCATCAGCCAGGTCGGCAGCATTTGGTCTGACTCCCCGTGTTACTTTAGTGTCCTCATAACCATAAGCTAGAATACACTGTTTGACCTGAAATAGTTGTACCTATTACATCACCACACAGAAAAACTGGACAGGCAAGAGTTACCTCTGCTTAAGAAAAGAAGAATTTGGGGGAAGTGCAGTCAACCTTGGGTGACGTCATTGAAAGCTACAGGGGCAATCCAAAGCAATAAACCGAGTTCCCAGTCAGTTGCTGTCTCATTATAATCACCTTGCAGGCAGCCCCTCCTGGGGTAAGATAAGCCTAACACCAGAGTTTCACCAGTGTCCTCTTGCACTGCATGGAGACAACCTACCTCCACACTTGAAAATAATGAACATGTAAAGAAGAGAGTAGTTACAAGTTTTGGAGTAGAGCAAGTAGCTGATAGGACTTTAAAAATACTTTTCTTGAAAGAGAAAAGCATATTCAGTCCTTTTATTCACCTTTCTGGTATCTTTCTGACCCTGGAAAGAGTGATAAAGGCTCCAAAGTAAAACTTTCAAACTAAAGGTTAGTTTATACTTTTATAGTGAAAAAAATAAGCTTTTGCTAAGTCAGATTTTATACAACCTTTTTCTTTTTGTAAAATTTCTATGCATATATACAGGCCATTGAATGCTTATCATGAAATTAGGTACTGCAATAGACTTTACCATCTAGAGAAATAGAGAACAAAATGATCTTGGTTTTCCTGAGTAAACTGTCAAATTAAATTCTAACTGTTGGAATGTTTTAGTATATTCAGTTAAATCTAGGGTGTAATTTTCTTAATTTATTCATTAACCCTAAAGAAAATATCTATTGAATATCTACTCTACACAAAGAATTCTTTTAGGTGTTTGGGGTAGAGAGTTGAATAGGAGATTGTCATAGTGGCTGGAAGGAAGTGCCATAAGCTAATAATTATAAGAGAATGGAGTAGGCTTGAGGAGATGACAATGGGCTGGGTATAGAAGGATGACTTATACTTCATGAGCAGAAGGTAATTTCTAGTATTATAGCTAGAAAGAATAAAATGAGGAAAGGAATGGATATATATAAAAGGCAATGATAAGCTCAGAGAACAGTGAAATCTTCAATATTACTGGAGTATGGAGTTCATGAGAAGTGCTATAAAATTAAAATGAAAAGGGGTCTCATGCCTTATAGTGAAGGACTTTGTGCATCATATGAAAAGAGTTAATTTTGTCTAGCAAGAGGAAAATGGCAAAAAAAAAAAAAAAAAATATTTTTAAGCTAAATACTAGTATGTGCAGATTTTCATTTTAGAGTAATGTGGAAATGGAAGAGAGAGCAAGATTAAATTTAGGGAGAAAATCTAATTTGAATCTCTAAACATTGTTATGAAGGAAGTCATATTTATTCAAGTGCTTTTGTTTAGTTTTCCAAATTTGGGAAAACCCATGTTTCTATTCAATTAAATAGTTTTCAACATGAGTTAATAATTCTCTATCTAGAGAAAAATCTGAAACGTACATGTCAATGTAAGTGTTTCACAATGTTTCGCCATTTTAGCTTAATATTTCTGATTGTTGGTTCTTAGTATTAAAACATTTTACAATTTCCTTTTAGGATTAAATATTTTGTTAATTGTCTTGGGGAAAACTCACTTGTTTTGTGGAATCAGTTCAGTTTTTTGCTTTTGAAGTGATTGATTGAAACTTGAAAGCCTACCAGTGGTTCCAAAGATAAAGATCATCATTTCATCAGATGGGCTTCCTGAAAACTAAGCCCTACAAAATAGTGCACTTGCAGTCTTGCTACCCTTCTCCGTTAAATAATGTTTCACTAAAACCTATTTGATTTTTATGTTTTCCCAAAAAAAGCTTTACAAATTGTAAGAAGCAATACAGAATTATTATAATATGACAAATAGGTTACACAAAGCAAATGATAAGAGTCTGATCTGTTTTATACATCTTGAAGTCTACTTTCTTTGATGATGGCAACAGTTGATGTCTATCCAGGGTTTGATGTATTTTCCAATTTTCTCAGAAATAATAGCTAAAGTATCAAAGTTGAAAACAATCAGCAGGAACTACCTCCTTTAAAAAAAATAAAGGCCCTGGCTGGTGGCTCAGTGGATAAGGCACCGGTTTGCGAACCCAAAGGTTGCTGGTTTGATTCCCCAGCCAGGGCACATAACCAGGTTGCGAGCCAGGTCTCCAGCCAGGTCCATAGCTGGAGGCAACCATACGTTGATTGATGTCTGTCTCCCTCTCTTCCTCTCTCCTTTACCCTCTCTCTGAAAATAATAAATAAAATATTTTTTAAAAAATAAAAGGAAAGGGAAGAAAAAGCAAGAAAAGTAAAAGCTATAAGGTGGATCTGCGTTTAATAATCTGGTCTTTCCCCTCATGTAAACAGATAGCAGGTGCTTAAAGGAAAGTGTTTTTGTGAACAAGTTGCTTTTGGTGGAGTGTGCTATAGCACTTCCCCTTCTCTGTCCCGTGAGAGGGCACAGGGCCACCTCCCTCTCTTCTAGCCAAGCACAGAGGGCCTTAGAGATACTGAGAATTCCTATAAGAAGGGAGGTTGGTGTAAATTGCGTCCCCTGTCCCCAATCTGATGAACTGAGGAAACATTTAGGTTCTCACTGTTACACCAAATGGAGCTCAGTGAAAGCCTTAGGTGAACAAAACATGAATCTCCTGGCCTCTGAAAGCATCAGTCCTTGAACATCAAGGAGTGATCTCTGTCCCTTCCTGGCAATTCCTCAGGTCAAGCCTGGCTGCCATGGTTACATAATGGCAGGACAGGGAAGAGGGCAATAGTAAGGCAGAAACAGCTTGACTCCCAATAGTTGAAAGTTTATGTGGGCCAACTGGCCTCTGAGAAATGTAGCCTGGCTTGAGCTATGGGACATGGATAAGCAGGTGGGAATTGACTGTGGGAGAGAAGGGGGAACAGGAGAGAGCACTGGTAGGGAAAAAAAAAAAAAAAAGAAGTAATTGTAATACAACAATAACAAATTAATTAAAAAAAGAAAAAGAAAATTAAATGGGGACCAGGTTTGAAAATAGATAAAACCATTTAAGCCACTTAAACAATATTAAAGCAGCTTATTTCATGACCATAAAGTGAAAATTACCTTAGGTTATTTCTTCTAAATGCCTTTGATGATCATAAAAGAAACTACAGTCATCTTCCTAAAATGGTATAAGATGGCTTTAACCAACCCCCTGCTCGTCTGAAACCAGCCTTATAATAACCAATCATCATAAAGGTTAAACAACTTCCTTTTCTTCACTTTGTGGACCACCCTGTACCTCAGGCCCCTGAGCTTCACGGGGGTTTAGGATTTGAAGGCTCTGTGAATGGTTCTTTTGTGCACAATATGTTCTTACTCAGTCCTGTTGACTCATCTAATTTCAATTTTGACAAAAGCAGCACCCAGGAGGGAGTCTAGTTGATACAGGGACACCAGAAATAGGAAACCATCGATGGTCGATCAAGAACATCTCTGCTGACGCAGAGATTGTAGGGGGATCACAAAGGATGAAGCAGTAATTGCATCGTCCACATCAGAGAACTGTGCTGAGCTAGGGCAGCCTCAGAACTTCTGACAAAGCTGCACATCTGCTCAGTGCAAGATTGTTGTCAAGTCTCCATAATACAATGTGGATGAAAAGCAGATGTATTATAGTAGATGATGTTAACAAACTTTGATGCCCTTCTGTACGTGGACACCTCCAAGTTATGTGCTGCCCACCAGCTGCCCATCCCTTAGCCTTTACCCTCAGCCTACACTGCTGAATTTACTACTTTCACTTACTTGCCTCATTAGTTTTCCATTTGGTGAATCATATGGGTTAAATGCCTCCTCCTTCAAACCAATCGTGACTGCTATAAGTTTTCCAGAGATTTATTAAAAACCCTTCACTGGTTTCCAGGCTGACATAAATATCCTCATATTTCTTTGAATTTTTTTCATATTTTAGAAGGTGGAGCAAGTGGAAACCACAGGCTAAAATTACCATCTTTGTAGTAGAAGTCATTGAAGGCAGGTTGTGCTCATTTTTAAGTTTGTTTTTCATAAATGCTTAATTGAATACGCCCAAGAGTAATTATCTTCCTTCTGTGAGTTTTCTCCCATTTTGAAGAGGGACCTGAACTGACGCTATAAGATACTCCTTTGCTATGACTGTTGTTGCCTGTCCCGTGACCCTGTAAATTCCAGAGGGCCAGCCGGCTTCTACCTGATTCCTCAGCAGTTTACTTGCTTGGTGCTGTCACTCTGCTCTTTTGTTTGCGCTCCATTGGAGCCATGGTACTAATACCTGGGAACACCTTCAAATTACACTCACGTAGGGTCTCACTCTAGCTGTTCCTTCCGGCAGGTATGTGCTTGCCCCACTTCTGTGTCTGCCTACCTTCCCCTCTTCTAAGTCTGCTTCATTTTCAGCCTCTCAATGAAATCCACCCTGGCCTCGCCGTTAATGCCACGGGAATTGCGTTCTCATTCCCAGCACTCATGACCCCGTTTATCTTGATTTTATTTTTTCTTTTGCCAAAGGACTTAATCACTCTCCAGTATTTTTATGTTTACCATTATTTTTGAATCCTCCAATTAAAGTGTAAGCTACATAAAGGCATGTATCTTTGTATCTTTTATTTATTGATATATTGCAAGCATTTAGAGATCTACCTAGCCCAGGGGTGTCAAAACTCATTTTCACTGGGGGCCACATCAGCCTCACAGTTGCCTTCAAAGGGCCAAATGTCATTTTAGGACTGTATAAATGTAACTCCTTAACAGTTAAGCGAGCTGGGTAGAAATAAGGTGCCCGGCCGGACAAAACAAGGCGGAGGGCCTTGTGTTTGTCACCTGTGACCTAGCCTCCAGCGAGCACCCAATAAATTAGAGTGAAATAAATACACAAAGTTTCTCACATGTTCATGGCAGATTTCCCACTTTCTCATATTGTTTGTTGTCCTTGGAATATTTTACAGTGGGCAGATACTCCCAATAGGACTCTGGAATGAGCAATCGTATATTAATAGATGAGTTTTCATTGCTTAGTAACCAAAATGATGTTACATTGCCATCTTACCAAAATACCTTGTAATTTTATCATTTCTAAGTAGACCTAAATGATCTGCATGTCTGATAAGTACCTTCCCTTCCCACTGGAAAGGTGCAGGTTAGGCAAATTTATTATCAAAATGGGGTGTATTCTTGTTAATGTGGATACAGAGCAAGAGATTTAAGTTGGAGGACTTTAATTGCCAGTGGCATCAAATAACTTTAGCTGGATGCAGCAAACCTTCTTCAAGGCTGGAGACACAAATAAAATATGCAGGTTCATTAAGGAAACCTCTGCCAAACAGAAGAGTACAACTATACTATGATTTTCTGCTTGTTCGACCCAGCATTTCTGAATTTCTTTCAGACTCTTCACCCTGTTGTCACAGAGCATGTTCGATGTCATTGGTTTAAGATGTCATTGCAGTCATGCATTCTAGGGTGTGCAGACAGCAGATCTTGATTAAATTGTTAGTATTTTCTAAAGTCGGTGATCACACAGGTACAGGCAGCCTCATGGATTATGTCATTTCTACAGCAGGGTGATCTTATGCGTTGCACTTGTATTTTCCTCAATTTCATTTTTAAAGGGTAATTTTGACTTTCACTTGGGAAAGGCATCATACCATTACATTCATATCCTTATGACATTTACCTACCTTGTAGGGCTGGTTTGAGGGTCATATCACAAGAATGTTAAGAAAGTGCTCTAAAAATTGTCATCTAAACATAACATAGCATTTTACTTTTTAGTTATTGATAGCATACAACTTGTATGAGTGGGATTCTGTACCCACCATACAAGTTGGCAGATATTTTAAAAGTTTTAATTCATTTGGTCACACCAAACTTCATATCTATTTGAATACCTTAAGTAAACAAAATGGAATAAAAATGTGTATTGCTTTGAGCAAATCATTCAATTTAAAGCATAAAATATATAGGTGCTCCTCAACTTACAATGGGGTTATGTCCTAATAAACCTATTGTGAGTTGAAAATATCGTAAGTCAAAAGTACATTTACTGCATCTATCCTACTGAACACGATAGCTTAGCCTAGCCTACCTTAAGCATGCTCAGAACACTTACCTGAACCAACTGCTGGGCAAAATCATCTCCCCACTGCTGTCCAGCATCATGAGAGAGTATCATACCACATATCTGTAGCTCAGGAAAACTTCAGAATTTGAAGTATGGTCTCTAATGAAAGTGTATAGCTTTCGCACCATGGTCAAGTCAAAAAAATCTTAAGTGGAATTATTATAAATCAGGGACTCTCTATATCTTATGTTAAACAAGATTTTTATCTTATGACAAACTATGTATCTGATAGTAACCTAGAATTTTTCTGTAGAGAAAAATAAACATTAACAGCTCTTAAACTTTCCCCTTTTTTAACCCAAGAGCTATCCAAATTGTTTTCAATTTCCTGTTACTAACAAGTTCAAATATATATATATATATATATATATTCCTATATATTTTTTACAGCATTTACTGCTTCCCATTGTGCTTATTGTAGCATTCAGATCTCTAACTAACCTAAACATGAGAATTAGGCATGGGGTAAAAGAATAACTAGTTACATGTGTAAATGTATGGATCAACTTCTCATGGATAATAGAGGCTTAAAGTCACAAAAACTGCAATTACCAAATGAAGTATTTTATTCTTGGTTAGGGAAATGAAACCCCCAAGGCTTTCTGAAGTAAAGGCATTGAAAAAATTTCCAAATAGTTAAAAAGTACCTTGAGAAAATAAGAATCATAAAATTGAGTAGTAAGATCTTTATCTAGGTTAGGAGAAATGACAAAAGTATGGTATTTCTCCAAAACTGCAAATATGTAAAAATGATCAAAATATTTAACAAATTACTCTTGCAGTAAGAACTGTGGACCTCAGTAACATAATCTGAGATACAAAAAGTGCCATGAGCAGTATTACCTGTACCTTAGTGAATAAGATGACATCAAAGATGCCTCTGAGGTTTAGCTGCTGTGCAGTGCTGCTGCATTAGGTCAGAAAGCTTGAACTTAGTGCTTTCAGATATTCTCAAGGGTGAAGACATCAGTAAAAATGTAGGAAGGTATTTTCATGATGTTCCCCATCAAACCTCATGAGAAATATGATGCACAAATATAAATGCTTCCTGCTAATCAAGTAAAGTTGTGGATACATCTTTTCCTGTTATCATAATGTATTCTAGCTTTCTTCTTTTGTGAGATTATGTGCCTGTGGGCACATCTGTATGCAAAGTGTCAGAAGAGTCCGACCCAAGTTCTGAGAGGAAGGCCACTATTTGTAGCCCCAATGGAGTGGTAGGAGGGAAAGCATGCCCAAGGAAAAAACCAATTTAACTACCTTTTGTTGCCTTTCAGATAAATGAAAGACCTAGGTTGCTGAGACTGAATGTTTTGTAAGTGTCTTTTTAAACATGTAAATAACATTCTGTGCTTGAACAGGACATACCCAGAAGGTACAATTGCCTTTATGGAATGCTTTAGACATTTATGAACAAATCATATGATTGTGTGTGATGGGGAGGGGGAGTTATGTAAACTCAAATACCCTAGAAAAATGCATCTTTTGAGCTAATCACTGAACCATTTTTATTGATCTATTTGGCTGTATTTGCCTCTATATAATTCTAGCATTAAATTGAAAGTGAGGAAGTAAGGTTATTTGTGGATATAAAGTAATATTAGGATTGCTTCTCGGCCTTTTGGCTAAGATCAAGTGAAGTAATATTAGGTCAAGGGATTAGAAATAAGAAATGCCCGGTCCTGATAGAACATAAGGCAAAAAGTCTGGAGAAGTGGACTTAATCGCACTTATACAGTAATTAGTTTGAAAAATAGATCACTGAAATGAACTTTGCCAATCCCCACATATGCTAAAATAAAGTATGGAAGACTCTAAAGTATGAAACTCTAAATACAAGATTAATTTTTTAAATTCCACAACCTTTTATATTTTAATAGATACACTTTTCTCTTAATTTTTTTCCTATAGCCTATAAAGGTACATTGATATTGAATTCATTATTTTATATCATGATATTTTATATCATGAATTGTTTAGAAAGAAGACTGGCAACCCCCAAAAAGTAAAATTAAAATGTGTTTCTCTTGAAGGGTAGGGTGGTGACAGAATGAAGTTTTTAGGAAAATGAATTGCATTTTGCTTACCCAGGCTTGGCTTATGGCATGTAAGTTGCTCAGCACCTTCTGCGTAAACGTGAGAAGTGACAGGAGAAAGGAGGGGATCGAACAAAGAAGAGCTGGCAGGGACAGAGTGGGGCAGTGGCTCTCGGCAGCTTTCTAAGAAGCTGGGGAGTGAAATTAAAGCTGTTGAAAAACAAGCCCATTTGCCAGTGGCCTCCCAGTTCTGCTGCCAAAAGATACTGCAATGAGACATGTCAGGCATATTTCTTGCGACAGAACACAGGGTCAGGTATTCATTATAGAAACCTTATGTCTTTGTTATCCAGAAAACACTAGTGTACCAAAGCAGCACACTTCCATTTCCAACTTGTGCTTGTCTGCTCAGCTTCAATAGTCCTGCTAGGATAATTGATTTTCACCGGTACCCCTGAGTTCTATTATGCTGCTACAGATAGCCCATACTTCCACTTTTCTTTTTCTGCCATCAATTTTTTAAAAGCATTTATATCATCTACTTCCATCATTCCTTTGTCAATTCAGCTAGTTTTAAACATAACATTCAGGACAGAAAATCTCTTTTCTGCTTATGACAGAAAGCACTGAATTATTTTGTATTGATTGAAGGTGTTTTCTGTTCTTCCATGGAGCCATCACAATTGAAGCTACATTCTGTTTAGCAAAAATAGTAACTTTTTCTAAGGAGACATCACCTGCCCAATAGAAGAAATGCATGGAAGGGTAGAATTGGAAACACTTGTGTTTGTGTGGCCCAGGTGTGTCTTTCAGGAGTTGCTACTTTTTACTCTGTCTCCATAGCCTTATCATTAAAAATGGCAATATTAATCCAAATGATTTCAAGATTGTAAGAACCTAAAATGAGGACAGATGAAAAGGTTTTGTAAATAAATGGAAATGGTGTTTTGAAATATAATTTATTTAATTATATCTAGTTCATCTTTAAGATAATCCTTATCAATTCACTGATACTGGATAGTATTACATGTCAAATACATCATTCTTAACTTTCAAGGCTGATCTAATTGCAGCCAACTAAAATCCTTATCCATAATTTCAAATTATGTGAGGAAGGTGTTTTCTGCATCTCACCACTGGTGGAGAAAGGCCTTGTATCCAGGTCTTACAAAGCCAAGATTTTTTTTTTTTTTTCCACATATAGCATGATGCTTGCCCAGAGGTGCTATTTACTAGGTGTTTTGCATAGTTGTGGAACAAAAGCACAACCATGTTGTGGGCAAAGACCTGTCAATCTCCAGGTCCAAAAGCAGGCCAAAAAAAAGGAGAATCTCTAACATTGTGTAATAATAAGGATAGAAAATGCCCCATGTCTGGTGGGAAACTACGAAGTCTCATTATTTTAAGCAGAGGAAAGAGGCAAAATTCTCTTGTGAGCTTACAGAAAACTAGGAAGACACAGGAGTGGCCCTACCTCTGTAACTGAGCCAAGCTGACTACAGTCCACTGACTCCTGAAGTGAGCCATTCAAACCAGGCTTTGGCTTAGTGGCCTTAAAAATCATTGGATGGAATCGTTTCACTTCCACTAAATGATACAGAAAATTTTAAATAGAGTTGGTCCCATCCCCAACAAGAAAAAACTCAATTTTACACAAAATAATAATTATTCTTCTACTTCTGAGATAGATGATGTCTCAAGACAACCAAGTGGCCTGAAATCTTGGAAGGGACCAATTTTCCCAAAA
This sequence comes from Noctilio leporinus, assembly GCA_004026585.1. Lineage (NCBI taxonomy): Eukaryota > Metazoa > Chordata > Mammalia > Chiroptera > Noctilionidae > Noctilio > Noctilio leporinus. Next base: position 664,992 of record PVIW01000013.1, read on the forward strand.
AGACAGAGAGCAGTGGCTTCTGCTTTTTCAAACCAAGGAAGAGATGTCAAGTGTCATGCATTCAGATAATATTTCAGCTAAAATATTTAACAAATTAGCTCAAGTTAGATGCTTGACAGAGACAGTGAGAAATTGAAGTCAGTGCTGTCTTGAGGGTATTTAAAAGTGTAAAAAACAGTTCAGCTTCTAACTAGATTGAATCACTCTGCATACAAAAAGACCTATCAAAAGAAGTGTGCCCATATTCACACATAAATACTATGCACTTCAGAATCTTCGGTTCTGCACTTAATAACATGAGTTCAATAAAAACCACAAGGAAAGAAGCAAGAAAAATCACTCACTGTCGAAAGACAAAGTAATTAATAGGACCAGACTCAAAAAATGACCCAGTTTCAGAAACTGGGGAGTTTCAGAGAGGAGATTTAAATTAGCTCTGATTAATATGATAAAAGTTTGTGTGGAAAAGGTGAATGTCATTGTCATTACATGCACATATGGGGAGTTTCGGCAGAGATAGGGAACATATTGGAAAGAAACAAATGGATATCCTAAAGATAAAAAGCATAGTAATAGAGGTGGAAAATGCGTTTGAAGGACTTCTAATTGGACTAGACATAAGAGGAAGACATAGTGACTATAAAGAGAAAGTGTAGAAATAGCCAACATTAAAACACAAAAGAGAGTTAAAAACAACACAGTAGAGAATCCAAGAATGAAACAACAACATCAGATAGTTTAAACATTTACTTGGAATCCCAAAAAGAGAAGAGAACAAGAACAAGGAGGTAGACATTTGAATTATGAATAAAAGAAATGAAACTACAGATCCCCCGAGCTCAGAGATTCACCAAACAATATAAACATTGCCCCCAAAAACACATCTAGGCACAGTGTATTCTTTATCTATTGAAACCAAAAGTAAAGAGAAAATCTTGAAGCCAGCCAAAACAAAAAGGGACATAGCCTGCAGAAGGACAAGAATGAGAATTTTTGTGCCAGAAACTATGTAAGCCAGATGACCGTGCATTGACACATTTAAAAGTCTGAAAAAAATAATAACTTGCTGAGAATCCTATACAGAGCAAAAATATATCATTCAAAATTGAAAGTTAAATGAGGACATTTTTAGACACACAAAAAAAAAGCAAAAAAAATAGATTTATTGGTAACAGACTTCAAGTACAAAGTATGTCAAAAGAAATTTTTTAACAGAAAATATATATTACACAGAAACTAAGATGTAAAACAGTTATCTCCAGGGTGGGGAGGGGGAGAGACGGGAGCAAAAAGGGGATGGATGTAATACTGCAACAATAAAATTTAAAAAAACAGTTATCTCCAGAAATAGTAAAACATACATTATGTTTCTCTTTTACTGAAATAGTATACAGCAAAAATAATACTAGCATAGTTTGGTTTTATAGCATACGTTAAAGTAAAATGTGAATAATAAGAGAAAACTAGAAGGGAGGGAGGAATTAGAAGTGTATTGTGCAAGCTTTTTATACTATTTATTAAGTAGTTTAACATTATTGGAAGGCAGATGGTGATTCATTCAAGATGAATGTTGTAAACCCTAGTCTTTAAAAAGGCCACACAATTCAGAATAAAAAAATTAATTTCATCCCATTGTTTACAGCCCCACCTTTTAACCCTACTTCTTGTTATGCATAAGTTTCTTCAGGTGTCGCTCCTTCCATCAGTTCTACTCAGGAAGAAGTAGGCAGCAATGCAGATCATTAAGGGAATGCAGACAGACTGGGTGTGAATCATAGCACATAACTACATGGGTGACCTTGAGCAGGTTAACCTTTCTGGGCCTCAGTTTCCTTCTTATCTGTAAATGGGTAATTTCAATACACTTCGGTTTATGATAGAAATAAAGGTATTGGTAGAGCCTAGCTCACAATCAGCGCTTGTAAGTTTCTCAGTCAGTGCTTTGTAAACTACTCTCCAGCCAGACTAGCAAGTTGTCCCCCAGTTTTCTGGCCCCTGCTCACACTTCTGTCCCGAAGGCAGGGTGCTGTCATGAGGAGAACTTACTAGAAATGCAGGTTTTTCATTCTTTTTTTCAGGGCTGGTATTTGTTCACCTAATTCATGTTCAACACCAATGTACTGGTCAGAGCCTGTGTTGTACAGATTTGTTAAAATTTTGAATGTCATCCTTTGGTTAAACCTCCCTTTGGGCTCTGAAGCTGTAGTTTTTATTCCTTTTTTTCTTTTTAAAAATGTCTAAGCTCAATGGCCACTTTTCTCTCTGGTTTTTGTCATTTTGTCTTTCAAAAATTTGCCAACGTATTTTGTCTGCAGGTCTCTCTCCCATTCTCATTATCCGTTATGAGTCAACAGAATTTTAATTCATGGGCTTTCAGTTTCGTAGTGATTTAGTAGTGATTTTTCAATTTAGTAGTAGTGATGAAATATTAAATCAGAAATCAGGATGTCATGCTTTCTTCCTTTTCAGAAGCTTCTCAATATTTAGTAGGAGCAACGGGATTTGTTTAAATGCATATGGTATGGGTGTGCTCACAGGTATGTAGTTGGAGGTTTTATGTCCACTCCAAGGTCTCAGGACTTAAGGGGATGGGAACCATATCAGGGGTGAGGTGGCTATAGCAATGAGTTCACTGGGCTCCAACACTCTTTTCCTCTCGTCAAATAGAAATGCTTCTCTTTTATTGGGTTTATATATTGCTTTTCCACTTAAGATTATATTTGAAGAAAAAGCTGTTTGATGAAATCACTAGCTTCAACCTTCGTGGTTACCAGGAGAACAAAAATAATATAAAAATATGATTGTGAGTAAAGATAGTAATGGTACATTTCCTGAGGATATAGGACATATAGATAGGGTTTAGTCATGTGGTAAATACATTGATGGTCCCCAGTAGTGCAAACTACTTGCTTCATGTAATTGGACGCTTGAATGGATACCAGTTCAAACCTATTTATCCCTTATAGTAGATATTTCAGGTTAAATAAATAAAAATATGGTGTGAGCAACTGGAAAAGAGCCGGAATGTAAGGGAGGAGAAGGTTGGGTGTTTTCTACCCTTCAAAAGAGAAAGGGGAACCAGAAAGCTAGTTGAAATCATCCTGTTCCAATTAAGAAACCTAGAATAATGACAATAAGAACTGGTAACAAGTCCTTAAACTATTGTCGTCTTGACATATTTCTTCTTCTTTTTTTTTTCGGAAGATTTTATTCATTATTTTTAGAGAGAGGGGGAGGGAGGAATGAAGAAATGGAGAGAAACATCTATGTATGGTTGTCTTTCACCTGCCTTCAGCTGGGGAGCTGGTTGGAGACCTGGCTTGCAACCTGGGTATGTGCCCTGACTGGGAATCAAACCAGCAACACTTGGGTTAGCAGGCCAGTGCTTGATCCACTGAGCCACACTAGCTAAGGTCAACATATTTCTATTTTTAACACGTTACACCCAGCCAGTTTGGAGAAGGTTGCATGATGCAGTGGGTGGTGATACAAATTAAAGAAGAGAAGGAGGTAGACTTAGGCGCTGGGGTTTGTAGCAGGAAAGAATAGGAGAGTACTTCCTGCTGGTCTTGGTGTGCTCTGAGAAATGCATCAAGGTCAGAGACACTCGGAGTTGCACAATCCTTCAGTAGAAACATACTTTCCAAGGATGAGGTACTGCTTTCTCCACAATGTCAGCAGAAATAAAACAGCTGCTAGGGCACGTGATCAGTAGATATTATTAGAATACTTAAAAAGACAAATTTTTATTCCACTCTGGTGGAAATAAATCTGGTGAAAATATTGAGTCAGCATTGACTAGCAATGTGCACAGGTCAGCAAGCACTCCCTCGATCTCAGTGGATTCATCTGAAAGAGGATAGTGCACAGTATCTGAAACGAGCTTAGCATGTAACTTTCCTTTTACTCAGTTTCCCAAAAGAAAGGAGAAGTAAACAATGGCTTAGACCCTTGGTCCTGATGTGATCCAAATTTTAAAAGTGCTTTCTCATGGTTCACCATGTGGCTGCTTCTATCATTCTTTTATTTTTATTTTTTTTAATTGTTGACACTATTACAGATGTCCCCCTTTTCTCCTTCTTTGTCCCTTCCACCTAGCCCCCATTCTCCCCCTGCCGGCCTTCACCACATTATTGTCTGTGTCCATTGGCCATGCATGTATCTCTCTTTTAGTAAGGGAGAAGTAAAGACATATCACAGGTAGTGTCACTCACCGGTTGCTGATGTACTCTCCCATCTTTTCATTGTTAGCAAAAAAAAAAAACAAAGAAAATATGAAAATTTGCATGGTAGAAGAGGTAAGAATACAATAAAAATTTCTTTTATTGAAGCGTTTTTGAAACTGGCGTTCACAACCCAGCGGTGGATTATAAAATCAAGTCAGTGGCATGCAACCAGAATTTTTGTTTTAATAATATAGAATTAAATTGAGTCAAACCAAATAGCATCTAGAATGGACTAGAATAATAATGCATCTTAAATGTACAGAGTTGTATTATTAAAATATTTGTTTCCTTGTATTTTATGAGTGTGTGTGTTGCTTCAAAATGTAAAATGGGCTGTGAATCATAAAATTGTTTGAAAAAAAACTCTTTAGAGTAATTACTCCTAAATAAAGTGCAGCTGAGCTGGATTAGCAACAATTATAGACTAATTCATGTGTAGGTCTCTGAAAGAACAACATGATCAGAGAGGAAAGAGATTGACAAATACTTGTTTTTTTCCTTGAATGAGTAGAAAGTTTTCCACTGTATCTATAATATTGTAATATCTATAGAAGCAAGCCTAATTGTTTCCAACATCTCTCTTTTTGAAGTTCAAAAATAATAATATAATCAGATTTGTGGTTTTCCAGAAGCTTTCTGGGAAATCACAAAGATATTTTTGCATGTAATAAACACCCTAAGAATCTTTATTTTTTTCTAAATTTATAGAGTTTTATTTTGGGAGTGAAAAATCAAAAGCAGTTTCACAGATTCGTTCACCTGGCTGATTTACAATTGTAGGTGACTGAGAAACCACTTGGTTACCTATTAAATCCAACTGACATAAAACATTTAAAAATAAACATAAAAGGTAACACTATTGTAAAGGGTCAACTCTTCCGTAAATGAAGAACCTTCTTTCTTTCTTTTTTTTTTTTTGTCCTTCCTTAACTGTCAAGGTATTAATAACAATGACATAAAGCACAGAAAATTATTCTAATAGGAAACAGAATCTCTTATAACTAAGCAGATTACACAGAAGGTAAAGAACAACTATCCATAGTATAGGTTATGGTTGTAATTAGCATACCAAGGAAGCCAGCTCATCAAAAGTTAAGCAAATATTGCTAAAATTTTAATATGTTCCATGGTTTCCTTGCATACCCAGGTATTCTGAATCAAGGCAAATAAAACTCACTTACAAACAACCCTTCACTTTGTTCTTTTGTTGGAACCCAAGGCATTTCATTTTAGAACAGTGATTCCCCTTCAGTCGGTCTGCAAGATCAAAATTATTTTCATTATAATACTGGGATGGTATTTGCCTTTTGTTCTTTTTTCTTTTTAACTCTTCTGTAGTGTATAGCAGAGGTTCCTAGAGACAACATAACAGGTGACATCTCAGAAGACTGAATACAGAAGCAGGTATAAGAACCCAGCTGTCTTCTGTCAAGTAAGACATTTAAGAGATTTGTTAATATGTCACTCCAATCACTTTTTTTTTCTTCAGAAGAGTCATTTCTTAATGAAAATGTTACACTTTGTATATCTCCTCACACATGCTTTTTATACCTTCAAGTGGAAAAAAAATGAACATATTCAAGTAGCATGATTCAAAAAGTAGGCTTCCTGCAACATATAAAAATGAGAAGCACAGTGGATAAGGTGCCGGCCTGCGAACGCGAAGGTCGCTGGTTCGATTCCCAGCCAGGGCAACATAATCAGGTTGCAAGCCAGGTCTCCAGCCAGGTCTGTAGCTGGAGGCAGGTGAAAGGCAACCGTACATTGCTATCTCTATCTCTGTCTCTGCCTCTCTCCCTTCTCCTCTCTCTGAAAAATAAATAAAATCTTAAAAAAAAAAATGAGAAGCAAAGGTATGTAACATACAAACTAGTAATCAAGGCTTACTATTCTGTTTTACTTAGAGAGTCTCTGGTTATCCAATCTTATTTGTTGTTTTAGGAAGATGAGTCAAAAAGAAAGTTTTCCCCTGGGAAATCCAATTAGCAAGTTAAAGAAAATGTGATTTAACAAATAAGAAAAAGCTCTAAGAACAGATGAGAATTTTTGTTTTCATGATGCTATTTGACACACTTTTCCAAAAAGATTGCAAAGTTATACAAAGTGGTAGAAAAATACAAATACTATAGTTTGCCCAAAAGAGAGAACTAAAAATGAAAAGTTCAGTAAGGAAAAAATTAAGAACTATTCAAAATTTTCTTTCAAAATAGACTCTGGTACTCACATATGCACACGTACATCAAGAGTGACAGATACAGAGCAAGGATAAGTAAGTAAAGCAAAGTATAAGTTTATAGAAATATAAGTAATATTTTTGTTATTCAGCCTTGTAATCTGGAGAAGGTAGCCTATGCTTACAGAAGCAGTGGATGATTCAGACTAAATTCCAAAGCAACCTTTCTTCAAAGGCCATTGCACGCAGAATCTATGTCATGCTGTACCTCTCAAGGGTTTAAAATTATTGGAAAGTAACAGATAAAATGTATCTGTAAAAAATGAATTCCATGAAAGCCAATGACCAACTTTTCATTTGTAGTATATTTAATCATAGTAAAGCTTTGAACAACTTAAAATAGGGATAAACCGTATTTTACCAGAACATCCTTCTCCTACTTGTTGAAGACACAATTGAAGAAGATTCAAGAAGGTATAATTTAGAGAGATAGAGTGGAATTGGAAATAGAAATGGAGTACAGGAGAGAGAGAAGGAAAGTATGAGAAAAAAGATAAAGATGCAGGTTCTGATTGAAGAAGTGCAGCTACAAGGGATTCTAGAGAGATTAGATTTTCCCTTGAGAAGACAGATTCCTAATGTGGAAAATAATCAAACGTTAAGGAAGGTGTTCAATTAGTTGGGGAACCTTAGGTGATAGATAGTCACTGCGGGTTTTCATTCATCATCTTCACCATTGTGGGTTCATATGATTCCTGTTCTTTTGTTGTTGTTAATTGCAGGGGAGTCTCAGGAAGGAGAAATATTACTATTTAATTCCAGTCAACCTTCTACTTTGCTCCTATTGAAATTATATATGTACACATATATACATTATATAGTCATATGTATGTATATATGCATCATATATGTATGTGTACATATGCATGCGTATATTTTATATTATATATATATGCGTGTGTGTGTGTGTGTGTGTATATATATATATATATATATATATATATATATATATATAGTCTGTCCCGAAAGTATTGAGCCAGTATCAATATAATTAAAACAGTTTGTGCGGCTGATACTTTTGGGACAGACCATATACACATGTGTGTGTGTATACATATATAGAGAGAGAGGGGTGGGGAAAGAGGGAGAGGGGGAGAGAGTGAGTTTTAACAGGACAGTAATTTCAGTAAGAATTATTTTATTGAAGCCAGTTACCAGAGGAGATTGAAGCAAACTAGTGAAAACTCTTCCTCTGCTGTGTTCTATAACAGTTTAAGACTTTCAATTAAGTAATTTTAAATGTCAAGGAACATTTTAGTTTAAGCAACAAATAGCTACTAAAGACCACCAGAATAAGCCCCTTGGGTGGATGGCAAAAATGAACGGAAAGAACACAGGACACATCTTTGTGTAGGGCTCCCGACTAAGCAATGAAGGGCTGTCTGTGAGGTTTACCATAACACTGACCTCAGTCCTGAAACCCTTTTATTTGCCTGGGCCTTTATTCATCCTACAAAGTACAAATCTTTACCTTACATAGTATTAAAGTCTGCTTTATAATATCATCTGCTTCGTTTTCTTCCTAAATGGTTTTTTGACTATTTTAATAAAACAGGGCTTGTTTTATTTTCAAAATCTGTGTCATATACATAGTCCTCCTGTATCCCTAATTCCAGTTATCTCTTAAAGCAAATACAATCTTTTTTATTCTCTTGAAATTCTAATTCATATGTAACACCACTTACATTTATTTATTGGTCACCTGAAGTGTAAAACACTCTTTTAAGCTTTGGAGATACAATAGGGAACAAAAGTGAACAAAGATCCTGCCCTGCCCATCTGAAGCTCACGATGTCATTATAAATTATAAAGCTAACCAAATCATCCCACAAATAAATGTTACATTATAACTCTTATACTCTCTATGAGTAAGAGGCACATCATGTTATGTCGGGAAAGGCTGATTTTAGGTTAGAGGTTTAGGGAAGTCATCAAAAAATTTTTGCTTGATGAACCAGAAGTTGGATATGTAGATGAATGAAAATAAGAAACAAATGCATTCCCTTAAACTAGAAAACAAAGAAAGGTTTTAAATATATATCATTAAATTCTAATATTATGTAACATGACTTTTTTGTTTATATGATTGAAGTAGGTGAGTTCATTAAGCATGATAACCTGGTTGGTCTTATGTAGCTATTATCATTTAAAAGGAAGACCTTGCCTTTTAATTATGTTTTGTTCCTTCCAGATGGGATTTATATTGCTTCTTTATTTTATGAAAATCTAATATATATTATCAACTTTTAATAGTAATTCCATCCCTTTACTGTGAATTTCTGAATGCAGCTAATTGATTCACAGCCTTAATTTGTCAAGGTGAATGAACAGCACAAGAGATTACAAACATCTGGATAGAAAGTCCAAGACCTTTGAATTAAAGTGTTTAGTTTTCACTTGATGTAAATCTTTACAAATAAAAACACTTAAGCTATTTGCATAAGTGACATGTCTCAGAACAAATTGATGGCATATATATGATACAACATTTGTATGCATACAAATTCCTAGTATTTACTGGAATTAGGTACAACAGATGTCACATTAACATTTGGCAAGAAAAAGCCCAAATGAATAATTGGAGAAAATAAATTGGCTACAGGTTTTTAATAGAATGGGTGTATGAGGTCTATCCCAAAAGTATTGAGCCAGTGTCAGAATTTAGACCAGTTTGTGGTCAATACTTTCCAGACAGACCTCGTATATTAAGTGACATTGTATGTGGTAGAAACATCTGGAGTGAATGGGCCAAAGTAAAAGTCAGTGATTCTTTAAGGTGGGATTTCTCTCCTCCTTTGTAAATCTTAGCAATATGTTCTTCACAAAAAAGGTATTAATCAACATTTTTAGAGATTTGTAGAAGATGTTAGAAAAAATAATAGAACTATCCAAACGGAGAAATAAGTTCATTAAACATCTGAGTAAACAAAAGACCCCTAATACACACAAATGCTTCTTTCTCTTAGTCATTAGAAAATTCACAATTTATTGAGAGTATCCACAGTGTTTTCTATATGGCTAAAATAAGTTCATGTCAATATTTGGATCACAGAAAAGGATTAATTAGAGCCATGGTAAAAATACAGTAGTCAAAAGACTGTAGAATGTGGAATAGAGAAAATAAAGATTTATATCTATAACTATTCAGTTGAGCACACTTGGACAAACCCCTTAACTTTTCTGATACGTAGTTTAAAATGGCTATCTTACAGGTTGTATTTTAAAATAGTCAAATTATATATGTGATGATTATTTAAAGCAACTGTAGTAAAATTTGGATCAATAACAATTAGAAATAAATGGAATTGATAAGAGAAACTAGAGATAAACTGACAATAGAATATTACAGTGAGTTTTTTCTATTCTGTCTGGTCTTTTGGTTTTTTTTTTAAGATTTTATTTATTATTTTTAGAAAAAGAGGAAGGGAGAGAGGCAGAGAAAGAGAGAGAGAGAGAGAGAGAAAGATCAGTGTATGGTTGCCTTTCACCTGCCTCCAGCTACAGACCTGGCTGGAGACCTGGGTTGCAACCTGGTTATGTGCCCTGGCTGGGAGTCGAACCAGTGACCTTTGGGTTCGCAGGCCAGTGCCTTATCCACTGTGCCACCAGCCAGGGCCTTCTGTCTGGTCTTGAAGAATAAGTATGTCAAAGGTGTAATAAACCTAATATCAACTACCTTTTTCAACTCCTTGAAGGAGCTACTGTGTGTGTGAATAACACTTTCCTCTTTAGCTTGAGTTTGTTTGCCAGAAATGAAACCCAAGAGAAAAGGAAATCAGTGCACTTGGCCAAATACAGCTCCCTCTGGTGAGGCGGTAGGAGTGAAACTAAGAGGGTCTTTTTTTGTTTTTGTTTTTTTACCAATTCATTGAATTTGCTGGAGTGAGACATCAGTTAATAAAATTATATAGGTTGCAGGTGTACTTTGCTTTAGGAAATGTGAACTAAAATCCAGAAGTTATTGTTAGCAGAGGAAACAGTAACTTTTTTTGTTGTTGTTATGTAAACAAAAAAAAAAATTTTAATAAAATCAGGGACAGACCCTTTCCTCCCCCCACACATTCATCCACATCCTCCCTTTCTTCCCTCTAACCCAGAGGTTCTCACTGGGACCATCCTACCTGGACCCTACAGTAGGGATATAGCATCCCCAGGCAGGCCCAGTGCTCTGTTGACAGCAGCAGCATGCCAGCCTAGCTAGGCTCAGCCCTCCTAGAGTGGGTCCCTGTCCCACTAGGGACCACCAGTCCCTCCAAGGCACCCACACTCATTGTGACTTCCCCATCCCCACCCCCAGCCTGGCAGCACCACCAGCCGGACACCTGGAGCTGCTCCCTGACATCAAGGGCAGCCACTGGAGCATCCCCCAAGGGAGGTGTGGACTGGTTGGGGGAAGAGCACCAAATGCCTACCTCCATCCAGCAGGAGGCCAAGATCTAGCTCAGCATCCTCTCAAAAGTGAACTTCACTCCACATAGGGACCTCATTACATCTCCACTCCCAACATGGATTGTTAGAGACCCACTACCACCCTGGCAATGAGGAGGGACCAGCCCTGCTGGGGACATAAAGCATATGGTAGCGCCTGTGGAGATGGTGACATACCCGAGTAGCAAAAACTGTAAATTCCATACTCCTAGTTTTGTTAGGTAACAAGAACATTACATAATGAGAATAAAAGAGATAGAAAACAAAGAATTACTTTTTTAAAAAGAAGCAAAACATGTAGCCTACATGAGAGAAAAAAAAATCTCTTACATTGCTGGTGCGAATGTAAAATAATAAAACCATTTTGAAAAACTGGCAGTTTCTCTTTCAGCTGAATATATTTGTCTTTCCTACAACTCAGCAATTTTACTGTGGTGTATTCACAAGAGAAAGGAATATATCTGGCCAACAGAAACATATAAAACTTTTAAAGCAGTTTCATGGGGGCCCATCAAGAAGGGAATGGGTAAGTTGTGATATATACCTATACATAAATAAAGTGTTCTACTAATATAGACAAAAACATAAATAAATATATTACATTTTTTTAAAAGATTTTATTTATTATTTTTAGAGAGCAGGGAAGCGAGAGAGACATTAATGTATGGTTGCCTTTTTCACCTGCCATCAGCTACCGACCTGGCTGGAGACCTGGCTTGCAACCTCATTGTGTGCCCTGGCTGGGGAATCGAACCTGTAACCTTCAAGTTCACAGGCTGGCACCTTACCCACTGAGCCACCAGCCAGGGCTCTTATGTTCATTTTTTAAAAAGCTAGGCACATAAGTGCATCTTTAGTTTGATTCCATTTCTATGAAGTTTAAGAACAGGCATAATTATATAATGGTAAAAGTCAGAATTATTATCTCATGGAAGATAGAATGTCAGGGCCAGGCACAAGAATATGTAATGAAGTGCTAGAAATATTCAGTATATTCTATAATAACACAGGTATAAATATTTATAAAAATCTTAACAATCAAGATTAGTATACTTTATATAACAATTGAAAAGAGCATTATGTTTCCTATAATAGCAAATAGGTAACTCAGTCAATACCTCCCTTTGATAATAACTGAAAAAACTGGGAAAAATATGAAAAGAACTCCCATTTGACAGTATGTATGGGAGAGCTAACAAGCTTATAAAGAATTCAGGAGCCAAGAGGTAAGAGAAAAAGGAAACCGAGATGTGACCTCAGTAATTAGGACTGTTCTTTTCCTAGATCTATATACTGATTCAAGTATAGGCAAATATATGCTGCATAAATTCTTATGGAAACAGCTGAAAGCATGTGACACTAAACAGAGTTTTGACAAGCTAAGTTGACAAAAATTGGAGTTCAGGATTTAGGTATCAAAGTGCTACATTTTAGATATAGACTACACTCATGGTACCATGAAATTGGAGGCACCCAGACAAAGAGAAAAAGAGTAAAAGAATCAAGATTCAGATATGTAATTACCAATTACTTTCTAAAATGGACTACATTAAGTTACAATTTCAGGGAGCACTTTAAAGTAAGAGAAAATGTTAAAAGTAGCTATAACGATGATAAAACCCAAAACTCATTGGAATAACATCTTCAAAGTATTGTGAGGAAAATAACTGTGAACCTAGAACATATCCCCTTAAAACAAAGGCAAGATAAGACATGGTCAGGCAAAGATAAATTGAGATTATTTGTCATAACTAGACTTGCACTCAAGAAAAGATAAAAGATACATTCTAAAGCCAGAGGAACAATGATCACTGATGGTTTAGAGATGCAAAAAAGAATGCAAAGCAACAATAAATAAACATGAATATATAGGTAACTAGAAATAAATATTCAATATGAAAGTGATAAAAATATTGTGTTTATATGTGCTTATAACTAGACTGTATGACAATGTGACAAAACATGACAATAACATGTAAGTCAGGAGAGTGACAAATAGAGTTAAAATGTTCCAAGGACCTTGCCTTCTTCAAGAGAAGTGAAGTTTTAAACTTTGATGGGTCAGAGTTGCATGTTGTAATCTATAGTTACCTCAAAAATAAATAATTAAAAAGTCTATCAAAGGCTTAAGTAAATAAGATAGGGCAAATATTGAAAGAAATACATAAAACCCATATATCAAGCAAAAGATCATAATTAAATTAAAAAATATTTTTAAACATGCAATGGTAAAAATATTGCAAATAAATTCTCTGGAATACAGTTAAATTAGTGCTTCAATGGAGAATGTACAGCCTTCAACTCACAAAGAACAAAGTCTAAAAATAAATATTTTAAGTATCAAAGAAAGGAAAGGAAACATAAAATTAAGGTAAAAGAATGGAAATCATAAAGATAAGAGTAGACAACATTAAAATAAAACAAAAGTGGGTCAATGCTTTTATACCCTTAACCATGGAAGTAATATAAAGTTCTCCTATATGTGACAATGATCTTATATCCAGGGTCAATAGGACTGAGCAAACATTGTCCTCATGCTTCTAAGAGAGCCCCTTTGGTTTAAGATGTTAGAAGTTCATTAAAAGACTGATGTGAGGGAAAGGAAAATAAAATAACTGATCCAAGCAACAAAATAAAAAAGGGGGTTGTAGGGGAGAAAAGCACATAGTACAATGAGTATCAGTAAGAGTAAACATGAATCTTAGCTTATACAAGGCCTGTCCAAAAAATGTACAACCATTTCTTCTACAACAAGAATAGTTTAATGTAACCTGGTAGCCAAGGAGAGTGGACTGGAATGCACATGTATGAGCAATGACGACTTCACTTGATTAGTCAGTGGGGGCAGTAGATGCCATCGAGTGAGTGAATGTACTGTGTGGCCATTGCATTCAAAATGACAGTGACTAGAGCAACAAATCTGCATCAAATTTTGTTTTAAGCTTGAACTTTCCTCCGAGCAAACTGTTTTACAGATTCAGAAGGCCAAAGCTATGGTCAACTGGTGATTGGCAGCTTCATCTCAACAATGCATCTGCTCATTCATCACGTTTTGTGCAATGATTTTGGAAAAACATCAAATCACCCAGCTGCCTCAGCCCCACTACAGCCCAGGTTTGGCACCATATGACTTCTGGCTTTTCCCAAAACTGAAATCACTTTTGAAAGGGAAGAGATTTCAGACTATCAATGAGATTCAGGAAAATACCACTGGGGCAGCTGATAGCGATTGGGAGAACTGTGTGAGGTCCCAAGATGCCTACTTTGAAGGGGACTTAGGCGTCATAATCCTGTGTACAGTGTTTCTTATATCTTGTGTCTTCTTCAATAAATGTTTCTATTTTTTATATTATATGGCTGGATACTTTCTGGATATACCTTATATATGTATTTTTTAAATACACATTGTTTCTGTTGATGTTATTAAGAATAGTTATAAGGACTTGAAGCATGTAGCATAAATGTACTCTAATGTTAACTATATTCTAGAGTTGCAATGACTATATTAATTTTAAAATAGAGTCACTTGCAAGCATAAATAATAAGCATGCCCTGAAGTCTTAAAACTCTAATTAGCCCTGGCCAGTGGAGCTCAGTTGGTTGGAGCATCATCCTACGCATTAAAAGGTCTGGGGTTCAATTTCCAGTCAAGGCACATACCTAGGTTGTAGTTTCAATCCTTGGTTAGGGTGTGTATGGGAGGCAACCAGTCAATGTCTCTCTTTTGCATTGATGTTTCTCTCTCTCTCTGTTTCCCTTTCTCTCTAATATCAATAAACATTTAAATAAATAAATACCTCATCAGAATTCCTTGAGAGAAAGATTTGGAGGATAAACTAGAGAATATTAAGCCTTTAGGCTTAATATTTATATCACTAGAGAAAGAGATAATGGAAAATGTTAGAGCTAACTAATTTCTCTGATAGATCATGGAGGATGTACTCTGTTTTGTTATATTCAGGCTTAAAAATTAAATCTCAGATCATGTTTTTTAGTTTCGTCTTTTCTATACTTCCATGATGAATATCTGGCATTTCACTTTATTTTGTCTTATTAATAGTAATAAGACAGTGAGGAAAAACTGAATTTTTAATTGGTCAGCATTGTCATTGGTAACATTGAGGCAGATCATTTTCCATGTCTAATGATGCTGGCTTACTTACTTTTGCAAAGCATGATTTTCAGTGTTTATATGAAGAAAACTTCTTGGAAGAATAACTTTGTCAGAATTAATTATTGTGTACTCTATAGCATTTGGTCATACTTCTCTCAGGGCACTTTCTGGTCTAACTTTATTATAGTTTCTCATGAACATGAATATGTCACCCATTAGATTATAAAATACTACCACACTGCAGTAAGTAAATGAAATAAATATGTTTGAAATGAGTGGAAAATAAGCTTAATAAGAAATATGCAGTATTTTGCAAATACCTATGAGGAAAATGCAGTAATATATAGAAATTATTTGCCCTGCCATCCTAACATATGCACATATTTAGTTGGAGTATAAAAGGATTTAGTACATTATGGAATTAGGAGACAATTACCAATCCTCAAAGACATGTTAAAAACTCAATGTACAACTGAAATATTAAATATCAAACCATAAATCTTATTTTCCCTAAGCGGATATGAGCCAGACCACCAAGGGGAGATAACAGAAACATTAAACCATAAGAATTTTCAATAACAAGAGCATATGAAACAAAGTCATGGGTAATTGCTTTAGACTGGGAGCTCTGCAGTCTTTCTAAACTGATTACCCACAAATGAGGGCCCAGGGGAGAAAACTTTGGAGTCATGGGATAGATAATTACTAGGAGGACCTAGAACCCATGGCTAAATCAGTCACCAAGATTTGAACCAATGATCATAATTCAGCAGAGAATGAATAAATCTAGTTTTCCCTGGGAAATGGGGCTAGGAGACTGGAAGGGGACAGGACACAGTGATATACATGGATGAATACAACCTTGATTGTCTTCTCCAGTCTCTAAATCATAAGGAATTTCCAAAAACACTTCAGTACTCCCTGAAAAAAAAAAGTACGTGTGTGTGCGTGTGCACATATATATATATATATATATATATATATATATATATATATATATAAAATTAGGTATCATGTGATTGAGAAAAATCCCAATATATGAGCTGAGGGTTCTAGTCTTTTTCCCACAATTGCATATAGATAGAAAATCGAGGACATTTTGCTGTAAGATCACATGGAATCTTTGCACTTGTGGGAATGATATGGCTAGCCTGCAAACTTGGGTTGATATTACCCAATACTTTTTAAAAGGATAAATTAGTAACAATAACCTCATTAATTAGACCAATTAAGGAGTGATTCTTCAAGTTAGAAATTTTATCCTCTCTCAGTGGATAAAATTGGAAAACTGTTGTTTACACAATTAATATTAGCTGGATGACTCTTGCAGTGCTTTTATTGCCTGAAATTATTGGCAGTTGTAGTTAATGACTAAGATCCCTCTCCTCCACCACTTCATCCTTCATGAATATGGAAGTATAGTTGTCCCATGAGAATAAAATAAACTATCAAAATAATCAATAGAGTACAGCTATGCCATCTTAGAACTTGGTAGCAAATTTAGGTTTGTGATCAGGATGGAAGGGAGTTAGCATTGACAGCATAAATAAGGGAGGGTTATGGAGACAAACTTTGATGTTGTCCATCCAGTTTTTCCTCGAAATTCCTGTGCTAATATCCTGAGCAACTTTCAAATCTATTACAATGATGAGATGGACACATTGGGTATCAAGTGTGATGTCATTAAACCAAACATCTCAAAGGGATACATAACTATTTAACCTGAAAAATATGTTGTATTTGGTCATTGAAGTTTTAAAAATTGAACTTAGGTTTACAAAATGGGTTTTCCCTCCATAGCTAGGTTTTGGGCTTCCCTTGAAAACTAAGACACTAGGACAGCACTTTGCAATGAAATGACACCCTTCTTCAGAGTGTCTGCAGAGTAGCTGACCTCTTGAGATGATGCGTACACTTCCAGTTTGCAAGCCCCAAGGCCAGCTTGACTTATTTATGTTATCTGCTTGGCAGTTAAACGTTGAATTTCCAATCCCTTGGACCAATCTCAACTCCCAGAGGTGTTTTTTTTTTAATAGTTCCTATGAACAAGAACAAATTATCAGCATTATTTCTATTTAAGTTTTAATTTAATTCAGGTGCGTAATGGATAATCATTATCAGTAATCTTTTTGAGGGGCAATAAGTAATTTATGAGAAATCCAACTAACACATAATTGTGTGTTCCAATATAGTGTCTCTTAAATGAAAAATTTAATCTTTGTGATGATGATAGTTTAAGGATATTGAAAGTATAAAATAGTTGATGAACAATAATCCTAAATTATTACTCTTCTAATAATAACTTCTTTCTTTGTACTACACAGTCTTTCATGGCAATACATGTGTTTAACAAGTAAGCAAGTGATATTTAAAATAAAGATTTTTTCACTCTTTACAATCATAATAGGTTTTTCATTGACAATCATATTAAAAGCTAATTTTGATCCAAGAGGGGAAAGTGTTCAAATAAAAGTATTGTTCTAATAATGAGTAAAGAGGGACAAAGGACAGATATATTTTCTTTTTGTGGAAAGTGGGATTGGGGAGGGAGGGACATGAGGTTTGTGAGACAGTTCATAATGGACATTCGTCTTACTAGGAAGTAGTTCAATTTATTGGAAAAGTATATGATGAAATGATATGATATTCTAAATAGAGACACCAAATCATTGGCACCACTCTCCCTTCTGTTCATATATTCTCACAATATTTCTGCTCCTGAGGTATGTTGTATACTCAGAAGTTCTAGTCTGTGGTCCTCACAATGTACTTCATTACTTAAAGGAGGGGCCATTCTCCAATTCCTGCCACTGTTCTTTGTTAACTGGACAGAAGTAAGACTCTGGGTTGAGTTTAATGGCAACTATATTCAGGTATCAGCCAATCTACTAACTGAGACACAGCAAACTGAAACATAGCCATTTTACCATTCAGCAAACATATATCATCTTCTCTCAAATCTTCCTCCACCTTCATTTCCTAAACACTTGGGAAGTTGCATTATACTTCCTATTCTGACATTTTCATGGTTAGTAACATCTAATACTACTATTTTCTCAGACTTCTCAGAACTAACAAAATGTTCCAAATGTCTGCATACTCCCAAATTTAAACATCTACATATTAAAGTAATACATAAAATACATTTTACATTCCAGGAAAATAGAGCCATACACTTGTGAAATGTTAGGAAAAGTGATCCAAGGAAATGTAGAAATGCAGTTAATGGAACCTGTCATCACCCTCAAAGAACCGAGACATTGCTCAAATGCTGAGGTCAAAGTCCGCACACAAGTTACGTTCAGTAGTTCTAAAGACTTGCACTTACTTTTACCTTGAGCCACCATCCCCAAAATGATCAAATTAAACACGGGATTGTGTCCCAAATATCGCAGTTTGCCTCAGAACCAGAACTGCTAGAAATGTAATAGAACAAAATTATAAGAACATAAATATATGAGCATTTCTACTACAGGAAACTCACATTCATCACAACTCAAATACACAACCTCTATTCAATTTCTACCTGAAATATTTCTGGTAAATTATTATTGAATGTATTTTATTTGAGGAAATATTTTCATTTAAATTCTATAAATGGTTAACTGGCTTATTTATTTATTTATTTAGGTTTGTGTGTTTCTATTTTTAATGGTACTGCATAGCATTTACCTATGATAATTTGAGGACGACTCCACAGCTGATACATTCCACTCTTGAAAACTTATTCATACTTTTTTAACAGAATGGGCCATTCATGCAGCCTGTTGTGCACAATATTCCACGGACTTTTGCTTGCTCAAGAGAGCAGCCATTTTCTAGACACCACCCTGCTTCTTTGCCTTATGTGACCCCCGCCCCACGCTGCTGTGGGAAGACACCTGTCACAAGTCCCTGCTCTGTAATTCAACAAAACCCAAATGGAAGGGAAGTGAGGGGACCTAGAGCAAAACTGCCTCCAAAATTTATAATACTGCTAAAATTGTCCAAACTGAGTCTCTCTTTCTAGACTGTGAAATAGAAATACAAATATAGACAGAATCAGAGAATGGTTGGAGAGAGAAAAGGTGAAAAAGATTTCAAAGAAGCAATGCAGAGGACCGTTAGGGCCCAGGGGTAAAGAAAGAATAGTTTTCACTTTTTTGTACATGTTCCTTCATCTATAAAAAGATCATGTGATCACAGTGTGCCTACTTGATGGATCTTTTTTTTTTTTAATTTTATTGTTGTATTACATCCATCCCTTTTTTGCTCCCCTCTGTGCCCCCACCCACCCACCCATTCCCCCCAAAGTCAATCCCACCTGTTGTCCATGTCCATGGTTCCTTTATACTAGGTTCTTGTCTAAGCTGCTCCCCTTCTTTGCCTCTACCTCTCCCTCCCCCCTACCCCGTTCCCCTGACCACTGAAGGCCTATTCCTTGTATTCATATACTTGGTTCTGTTTTGCCTGTTGTTAGTTTTGTTCATTATTGTCCCATAATGGGTGAGATCATATGATATTTATCCTTCACTGACTGGCTTACTTCACTAAGCATAATACTCTCCAGTTCTGATGCATCTTTTTTGATAATTGATGAGATAATACTTGTAAAGCTCTTAGCAGAACCCTGCATATTGTAAGTGCTCATAAAAGTCCAATGCTGCTCACAACACATTTTAGTATAATAATTGTTTTAGCTCCTTGCCTCTACCACTAGTCTCTGAGCTTTTGAGCTGGGACTCTTTTATTAATCTTGGTATCCTTAGTCACTAGCACAGCATCAAACACATTGCAGGTGCTACAGTTAATGTTCATTCTATAAGTGAAATGAAGATCTTTTTCTCCCTTCACCCACCTTCCTCACTTTTGTCTTTATACCACCCCTATTCACCTCATCATATTTGAGGACCCTAGGAAAATCAGTGTACTTGCAAAGCAAACTGAGATTTAGCTGACTATTTCTTCATTTATTTCCTCACCCAAGGATATGCTTATTGCTTAGAGTCAGGAGGAGGAAGGGGAAGAGAAAGGAAGAGAAACATCGATGTGACAGAGAAACATAGATCAGTCGCCTCCTCTACGTGCCTGCACCAGGTACCATACTAACAACCCAGGCTTGTGCCCTGTCCAGGAATTGAACCCATAGCCCTTTGATTTATGGGACGATGCTCCATCCAACTGAGCCACACTGGCAAGGGCTTAGTTCACTCTCATATGGTATAAGAGTCAACCTGACTTTGCCTTATTTTTCTATATCAAAATTATTTATGTTTCAAGTAGCCCCAGTCTGATCTCACAATTAGTATAGTTGAGACACTCTGAGTATGAAGGACAGATGGGGTGTGTAGGTGGTATTAATGAGATGAGAAAGTATAATCACCACTTAACAGAGCCTGAGTAATGATTTATTTACCAAAACACAAAACTTTAGAGCTTAAAAGATTTTTGGAGTTTATATGGTTCATTAATTTGTTTTTTTAGATGAGGAAACTGAGATCCAGATAGGGGAAATAATTTATAAGCTATCAAAGGGTGTGGGACTTAATGATTCCTGGTGGCTATAGTGGTCCTTCCCCTATACCACACTATGTAGTAATATATCATACATGTTCCTAATATAAAGTAATGTGAGCTATTTAGACTATTAGAATAGTAGGACAAAGTATAAACTCATGGCCTTAGATTTTAGCTTTATTAGAGGTAAGCAGCTGCCTAGTATATCTTTTGGGAGAAAATAATCCCAGAAGTAATGATGCTCTCTTCATCATTGTCTATAAAGATACTAAATTATTTATTAATGGATATCACAGATGTCAACCAGAACAGAAAACTAATAGCTTATAGTGCTTTAATTTATTTGATTTACACATATTGTCAGAGGCAACCTTTATGGGAGAACATACAATAATTAAACACTTGTCAAAATGGTTAAATGTTACTATAAAATAAACTAGCAATCCAAATCTCTTGGGATAGGTTTGATATGTCACCAGTTCTCCTGGGAAGGGAGACTTTGAAGCACCATGTTTACAAAATGTAGCCAATGTGGCAAGTTAACAGAATCAATATATCTCACTTAGGAAGCTAAGATTAATGGCCTAGGCAAAAATCCAAGCTAGTTAGGGGAAATAATAAGTAGCTGAATTTTAGGAAGAATATGAAAAAGAATGAAATATTTTAGTGTAGGGTCAAAATCATTTAAATAGATGACTCTAAAAAAATAAATAAAAATAAAAAACTTTTTCTTCATCTCCTCTAATTTTCCTCTCTCTCATCCCTTTTTCCTTTTTCATTTTTTTTCATAAGAATTCCAAGAATTACCTAACCATTTGTGGTGCTTGATGTGTTGTCTGGTGTCTCTTCACTTTCTGTGTCTCGTGATCAACCCCTACTAGAGAATCAGTAAATTTACAAAAGAAAAATGTTTCTTTGTAGCATTTTTATTATTTTATCATTTATAGTATATTTTAGCCCACTTGAGAGCTTTGCTAACGGAGACTCCATAGTTAATTGTCCTTAGTCCTAGGGCTGTTTATGAATTTTCAGATACTGATTCTTAGATGGAACTTCTCAGAGATAAAGTCTGGAGCCTCCTTGTGGTCAGTGCCTGTCTCTAACAATAATGCTGCTGTATTTCACACCACAATTGATAGTTTCTTTTTAAATGTCTGAGGTTTAATCATTTATTTCATTCTCTTCACTCTGATTTTTGTTACATAACTCAGTAAAAAAATAAATTAACAGATGAGTTAAAGGGATTATGCTTCTAACCATGATGGAGTTAACTGGAAGTTGTTACTACCCTTCCAAAAACAACTGTAAAATTGGAAAAAAATATATGCGGCAATGATTCCTAAACACTGGACACAACTATGGTAGGACAGCAATCCTTGGGAGAAGGGAAACATATGAAGTAAACCTCAGGTTTATCTTCTTTTTCTGTATGGGGTAACTTTCCAAATTATGTTCCAGGGAGTAGAGTCAAACTGAAACCTTCTATCTCATTGGAGACATAGAAATTGAAATAGCTGTAATTTGCAGGGCACGAAGCCAGAAATAAGAGGTTTGCAAGGATTTGCAAGGAGTGCATGAGTCAGAATGGGTGGTTTCCAAACATCCATGGCCATGGCTGGGCTGCCTAGGTGCAGAGCAGGGTTCCAGGAGGCCTATCACAGAACTCGCTGTGGTGCTGTGAGGGAAACGGAGACACCGGAGATGGTGGGTTCTGAGGCACATTGAAATTGCAGCCCCGTCATAGTAAAGTAACCTCACTGAGGACGTCAGGCTTTCAGGTGCAACAGAAGAAAGTGCTTTAGAAATGAGGCGCAAGCTCATTTTCTTGAATAAGCTAAATACACAATGCAATAACTGAATGCTATTGATGGATATATGTAGATAGGAAACTAAAGGCAACAGGGTTCCCTAGGCCAAGCTGGTGCAGTCTTTTGTAACATGTTTAAATAATGCTGAACAGAAAATAGCGCACATATTAAGGAAGAATATATCAACTAAAAGACCAAGAAGAATGATTCACTGCACCTGACATCTCTGTCTAAACTGTTGTCTGTTTCTGACTGTGTGTGCAATGCCAGCCAGGTGTGTAACAAGGGACACATCAGTGCTGACACCACTGACAGCCTGCCTCAAGGCTTTCTTTGCTATTCAGGACTGACTATCAGTGTATTCTAGTCTTCACCACACAAGGTGGAGGTGAAAAGGTGGATTTTGGACCCTCTATCTATTCACACAGTAGCTGATGGTCTGAGCTATTAGTCTCAAACATTCTCATTCATTGTTAATCATGCTCAATTTCAAGAAAGAAATTGCCTTCCTGCAGAGGCAGAATAGGATATTTAGAATGAAAACATCGTGAGCAGCATTCCACAATGCAATTACAATATTCATTTATAGTAATAAATCCTATGCAAAGCCAGGCACTATAATATATTCCAGATATTAGAGATATGGCTGTCATAATTAGAGAATTAAGAAGTAAAGGGTATGTTGAGTTACCCGAGTAAAAATGTTTCTTGTACAAATAACAATACCTGTTCAAACTTCTTTGCTGCTAAAAATCCTTAAGCCATAGCTCACCAGTCTTTGTATGAATATGCCTTTTGTTTTGGTGATTATTTTTTCTGTATGGCTTACAGTTTACTTCACTTACAAGATTAGGAACTCAAATGACCAGAATTTCTAAAGCTTATATTGCAGAGGAAGCCAAGAAGTATGTCATTAAACTTAAAAACAGAACACTAGAGAAGTCAGATCAAGAAACAGGCCTAGACTTGGGTCCTCATACTGTCTCTCTAAAGAGCTGCAATAAACACAGTTTGTGCAAACCTTATGGGCGTCCCAGGCTTACTACACAAGTTACCTATTCTTGTGCACATAGTATAGTGTAGGCCCTGGGACTGCACCAAGTTTACTGAGCCCTGATAATGTCCCATTTTGTCTGGAAAGCAGTGATTTGGAGATTGGGTGGCCTTGCTAGTGGCAGTTCTCTTTGGTTTGAAGCTAGTTAGCATTCTGGTGATAGTTCTGCTTGCTCTGGATGAAGAGCTCAGCCTTAGAACCAAATAAATAATTATTGAAAGAATGGAGGAATGGTTGACTGTTGAAGTTTTAGCACCCTCAGTGCTCTCAGCCTGCTGCATGATTATCATTGGGGGCTATCCAAGCTCCCATTGGAGCCTGACCCATTGCCCTTGAAGAAAAAAGTTCATTCTACATAGCTTGGAGATTAAAAAAACATTTTATCTGTATCATCTTCCAATCCTGCCATTAAAACACTTGTTTTTGTTTTTTGTTTTTTAAAGATTTTATGTATTATTTTTAGAGAGAGGGGAAGGGAGAGAGGCAGAGAGCAAGAGAAACATCAGCATATGGTTGCCTTTCACCAGCTTCCAGCTGGGGACCTGGCAGGAGACCTCGCTTGCAACCTGGTCATGTGCCCTGGCTGGGAATTGAACCAGCAACCTTTGGGTTCACAGGCCGGAGCGCCTTATCCACTGAGCCACCACCCAGGGCTGAAACACTTGTTTGTAATGTACCTACTCCCCTATAAAATTGCTATTGCCAAAGCTTGTAACTAGACAGACTGTGAAGGCCATGAAAAGGAAAGAGAAGCTCTCACAGACCAGAGGACATGGACAAAACATGCAATGCGGTACCATGAATTGGATCCTGCAATGTAAAGTGGATGTTAATGGACTATCTGGTAAAATCCAAATCAAATCTGAAGTTTAGTTAATACCAGTTTGGTCATTTCAACCGGGGGAAAAAAAGGCTCAGACATTTCAGTCTATATACTTCAATAGATTATTTTCTAGTCACAATTGTGCCTGAACAGACAAGGAAAACAGTCTGATGTTCTCCTCCTCTCGTGTCCTTGCTTTTCTCCACTGCTATCACCAGTTCTTTCATAGTGGTCTCCATGACGCCTTTATCAAGATGAGAAAGAATGAGAATTAAGGACAGGACTCTACAAAATGGACAAGTTCAGACTCTGAGTGAAAAATGAAGGAAGGAAACATTAAAGCTAGCAAATGCAGTGAAAATTTGTTTCTTCACCATTAGCTCCTTCCTTGGAGCATCTACTCAAGAATAGATAGGTATTTATATACAGATAAAATTAGGCATGAGAAAGCTGGAAAATGGCCAAAACGTACTTTTAAGAAACAGGTCACATCCATAACTCTTTCTGTAGGAATCCTATAGGTAAAAAAAATAACATAATATACTTAAAAAAAAAAAAACAAACAAACAGATCAATAAAAAGCCCAAACAAGAAAGCCAATGAGGAGTTTATATTTTAGGGAATTTAATGTATTTATAAGAGAATTAGTGAAGTACATCAGATTCATGTTATGTGTAAAAAGCAATCTCTGGTGCTCCCAATCTGCTATTAAAGATAAACCTAATGAAATTTTCACTTGAGGCTTAGCTGTATTATGCTTGAAACATACTTTCCTCAACTATTAATAGTCCATCCATGGAATAGTAGATTTAAATGCTTCAATCTACTGATAACTTTTGTATAATCTTTTTCTTCTATTATTTTTATGTTTTTGAAAGCATAATTACAGCCAGCTTAACATAATCAGACTACATGCAAAACTTTGCTAATATGTTTGCTTACTTCAAATAATTTAAACTTGGTAGTGACTATAAATGTAATCCAGCCATAAACATTTTGTCTGAGTAGAATTTGTACTACCAATAAAGTAGTCACATGCACATACACAGTCCATATGCTTCCACATTTACACATAAATAGTTTCTTAAAAGGAATTTTTTTCTTCCAGAAACTCAGGATTTTACTCGAAAATTCAGTCATGGTTGATAAGATGGTTAACAAATTGTTTTCTTTCTCCTTTGAAAACAAACAATCAAGCTGCCTGAGAACAGAGAGGTGAGTTGATGGATGTAAGAAACTGAGAAAAAAAAGAAGAAAAATAATAAAACAATCTCTGACATCTGACAACTGTTAGCAGGCCTGACAGCCAGCAGCCAGGTTGTAGTGATTCATCCTGAACAGAATGTCACCATCAGATGAGACCATTTTATGACTGTGGTGGAAGAACACGAAAACAAGGCTGCTGTGCCACCATGTTCTCCTCTCAAAATTAATATGAGTAACCAATGCTTCTTTATCAGTGATAGCCCTACTTCATTCTTCTACCTCCTAAATGAAAATTATTAATATACAGGGTGCATGCAATAACTTTGCATCTCCATATTTTACATGCTTATTAATTTTGAAAAACTATATTTCTAAAGTTATGTTCATTGTTTCAGATATAAAGTATTAAATTCTGAGACCAACCATCATGTTGAAGGAATATGATGTTAGAGCAACCATAATTTCTGGGCTGCATGCAGTGTAAACTACTAAGGAAATTGAGAACTTCAATAGCATCCCCTTATGTACAGTTTACAACATGCAGAGGGTGTATGATGCTGATCCTGATGTCACCACACCAAGGAAAACACATAAAGTACACAAGGATCACACAAGTCCAGATATTGTACACAATCCAGGAGATCATCAATGAAGGTTCAAGATATTGACCTTGACGTTTTGAGAGAAGTAGTTGTACCATGGATGACGCAAGTCGCAAATGGATGCCATTTTATCTTCCAACAAGATGGTGAACCAGCATATAACGTCAGAAAGGTGCAAGAATTTCTCATTGCCAATGTTCCTGAATTCTGGTCAAAGAAAATCTGGCCACCTAGTTCATCAGATGCAAATCCTTTAGACTATTATGTATGCAGCGCTTGTGAGAGAGAAGTTAATAATCAACCTCATTCCAATAAAGAGGCTGTTAAAGCTAAGATTGAAAACATGATGTCCATGGATAAAGAAAAGTTAATGAAAGCATGCTCAAGATTCTGAAGTCGAATCAAGTCTATTATTGCAGCAAATGGAGACTTTTTTGAACAATTCAAAAAATCATGACTACGTTTCCCTATAAGAATAAATTTATTTCAAAATACAACACTTTCGTGATACATTGTTTATTTAACTAAAATTTCGCCACTTTATCATGTGCACCCTGTACATTGCGACCAGATAGCCTCCATCTTCTGATGATCCAATCAAAAACAAATACAACCAAGCCCTGGCTGGTGGCATAGTGGATAAGGTGCCGGCCTGCGAACCCAAAGGTTGCTGGTTCGATTCCCAGCCAGGGCACATAATCAGGTTGCAAGCCAGGTCTCCAGCCAGCTCTATAGCTGGAGGCAGGTGAAAGACAACCATACATTGATGTTTCTCTCCCTCTCTGCCTCTCTTCCTTCCCCTCTCTCTAAAAATAATAAATCTTAAAAAAAAAAAAAAACAAATACAGCCAGATCATCAAGGGTAAATGCAAACACTGTACAAGACCTTCCTAACACTATCTTGACAAGAGTGTTTTCCCCATAGGGGGCAGTTTTCCTTACACTGCAGCAAGTTAAGCAACTTTAATATGTTTCATCACAAGTATGCTCTTGGTCTTTGGGCATCAGGCTATTATAAAAGAAACATAAAAACTGTGAGAAAAATTGTTGGTAGACAGAATGTCTTGTTGTTTGGTGGGGTAGGGGTGGGGTGGGAGATGATATGAATGTGTGTGTTGGCCATGGTGGGAAGAAATGCAGAAAAAAGTTATGCACCATGGGTAAAGGATAGGATATATGAGAAACTGAAGAATTTTAGTTTTGCTCTATTTTTCTTTCCCATGGTATCCTGATCTTCATATTGCCCTATTTCTAATATTTCCCCTTCGTTCCATCTTCACTGCGAATAATAATTTTTTTAAAAAGAATAGTATCAGCAGTGTTGCTATTGTTTGGGTCTTTTAATAGATCCCTCCCTTCTCCTTCTGATTCTGAACCAATTGAGAAATAGGCACAAGAGGAGACACGTGGATATCAAAACAGGAGTTTTATTACTGATACCTGATAACTGTTTAGATTTTATGACTAACACAGATGACCAGGTTGGCTTAGAGGTCTTGAAACACCTTTCTAAGGAAATGTTTTGTTTTTAGTGCAGACATAACTGCTGAGGATTTCTTTATTATACTGATGCAAAACAAAAAATGAAGAAGAGAGGCCAGATTCTCATGCTTACAAATTATCTCTCCTCAGTTGGAAAATATGGGCCATTGGTATCCAATAATTGAAGCGTTTATTCTGAAAGTTCTTCAATGAAGGTCCCAACGTATGGAAAATATATATAGTAATTATAATATATTCCCCAGCACTCCCTAGTGAATTTTTCTAAGCTAACCCCTTGAGCTTACTCATGAAACTCACGATCATGCATGACTATGGCTATCTTTCTGGCAAGAGGATAAGGGTCGCTTCATGTCCACCTTCACATAGCCACTCCCCCAGTATTAACAACTGATCCTTTGAGGATATTCTTTATACCTCTGATCATGAGTATAGATTTTTGCCCCTGGAACACTCTGTAAAGGGTGAGAACGGTGTATTTAATTAAGTTCAGAGTCACGCTGTATTTTAAGTTGACCATTAACCCCTACTCTGTGTCTAGCCACACAGTGTCGTAAAAGTTATCAGGGGCTCTGCAGTGATATATAGTGACTACATGAATACAGTCTCATTATAAAATATAATAGTATCAAGATGTCTCAAGATTAAATATAAATGCTCATTTTTTAAAGTTTTTGAAAAGTTTTAAATTCAAATACAGTGAGTGTGCTTAAGTGCACAGACTCTGAACCTATTTACCTGACTTCAAACCTCAATTCTTACTGGGTTTGTGATCATGGGGAACTTAACTAACTTCTTTTGCTTCAGTTTCCTCATCTGACACATGGAAATAATGATAATATTACAGAATGGTTGTGAAAATGCAATGAATTAATACTTATAAAGTCTTATAAGAAATGTCTGGCAGATAAGAAGTGCTTTATAAAAATCATTATTATTGTGCTTGTGCTTTAAAGCCCAAAAATTGCATTAAGGTTAAAAAATTACTCCTCTAACCCACAGTTGTTTTATTCTGCTCAGTGTCAACTAATATGACTCTCTATCTTTAGATGCTTAAGGAGATTTATTTAGTGTCCTCATCCTAAATATTTTTATTGGGAAGGCTATTGCTTCTGACAGGGTTTTAGTACCTCTGAAGTTAACTCATTCCAGCCCAAAGTCTCTCATGTACCTGACTTTGTTGTCAGCTTTATTGAGCTATAATTTACAAAAAATAAAACACCAATTTTAAGTGTAGGATTTGATGCCAATCTTCTTTCTATTGCTATAGTTTTGCCTATTCTAGAATTTCATATATATTGAATCATACATTTATAAAGTCTCTCTGGGTTCTTTCACTTAGCATAATACTCTTGTGACTCATCCATTTTCTTGCATGTCTCAATATATCTTCATTTCTTTTTATTATTAAAGAGTATTTCATTTTAGAGATGTACCAATCATTTTAACTTATTTAAAAAAGGAAAATGATTGCTATTTCTCAGGCAGTTGGGATACAAGGACAAAGTTACTAAAAACTTCTTTGTAGCTGTTCTGACAGCTGAGGAGATCAATATCTTGTCATACCTATTACCCTTTTGTGAAGATAAATATTTTATCTATAACATCTACATTTCTGCCTGCATTAAAATGCACCCTGATCCGATACTGTATGCCCATCTTGTACTACTTATTCAAAAGGATTCTGCATTGATTCCTCACAGAACCAACTATAGGTGCTGCAGACTTCCTTGTTTCTACAGGCGCCATTTCCTTTGTCAGTCAATCAAAGTCCTTCCTGCTTACCTGTTTGAGCTCAACTCAGATGTTACTTTCCCTGTCATGTCTTCCCTGATCACTCCAATTCATTCTTGGTGTCCCCAAAGCACTATGTGTATAACTTCACTGTGTCATTCATTTAGTGGTCATTTATGACCATTCATTCAGGCATGTCTCCATTTAGAAAAAAAGATAGTGTTGTTCAACTCTGTTTCCTCAACTGTAAGTTCAGCGCTCAACACCAAAGTAGTCAATAAATGCTTGTTTAATGAAAGAAAGAAAATGAGTAAGTGAATGCATGAAAATGCCATTCCATGGATATACATCCATCATCGTTAATGCAAGTACGTGAACACAATTCATTGCTCCAGCTGCCTGGAAATCTTTGCATCCCATTGGTTTGGGGTAGGACAGATAGATATCTGTTAATGCTCTGATAAATCTTGCTAAATTTAAGGAAACAACTGCTCTCCACTGAAAAGTACATTTAATTATTCACAGTGAACAGAGATTCCTGTGACATGACTAACAACAAGCTCCTGGCCCTTCAGACTGGAAGAAAGCGTTCATAATTAAAATGTGACCTGTGCTGTCTCCTGCTGCCAGACTTCCTTGAGTAGTCACTGGAGATGAAATTATAATTATGACATTTGAAGAAATAAAGTTCTCCAGGGAAAGCAGCCTCCAAAGACAGATTGTATGTCGACAGCTGTGTGGAAATTACTTATTTTAACCTTTGCTGTAAAAATTGTGAAAGTGATCCAGCTCCTACTCGGTGGCAGACATTTTGGGAGATGAATCTGTAGGTGTATTTAAGAGATTAGCCTAGAGCCAAGACAGCATCATTTTGCAACAGAAGTTCCATTAAAGTTTCTTACATTTCAGTGAACTTCTGTTCAGGATGTCCTTTTAAAATCTGATGAGCTGACATTTGAATGTTTCTGTAGCAGATGGCTATCAGCTAAAAGAAGTACACAATAGTTTATTCGCACTAGCTGTAAGAAACCAAATTTGAAGGATATGATGGATGTTTAAAAATTAAAAACTCATGTGCCCTAACCAGTGTGGTCTGGCATCGTTCTGCAAAGTGAAAGGTCTCCAGTTGTATTCCTGGTCAGGGCACTTGCCTGGGCTGTCCCGGTAGGGGAACCTACGAGAGGCAACCAATCCATGTTTCTCACTCAGATTGCTGTTTCCCTCCTTCTCTTTCTCCCTCTCTCCCACTCTCTCTACAAATAAATAAAATCTTTTAAAAATTGGAACTCATATTTAAACAATGAAAATTCAAATTGACTTGGACTTAAGTTTCCAGCTGTAATTTTTTTTTTTTTTTTGCCTTAAAACATGCCAACAGAAGCAAGATTCTTCAAGAGACCTATACTGTAGCCATTTAGAACATACTTAAAAATCATTACATTTAATCAGATAGTATTTACTAAATGTCTAATAATGAGACAATGAACTCAGTTTAATCAAATGCATTGATTTATCTTCTATAAATCTCTATTAAAAGATCTCTTTCTTAGTTGATAGTGGATCTGTGCTGAATATTCTACATTCTGAATGAGATATAGAAGAATTGGTCAGTGTACCCACCTACAGGGATTTCACAACCCTGGTAGAAAGATAATGTACACAAAGAATTACATATAGATAAACAGAAAGAAACATTAAAAAAGGAAAAATACACCTTGTCAAATCTCAGTGTTTAAGATGATAACTCAGGATGGAGATTTTAAGTTCTTTACCCAAATTTATATATATATATATATATATACATACATATATATATATATATGTGTATATATATATATATATACATATACACACACACACACACACACACACACCCCTAATTAGTTCCATTACTAGATCTAAAGTTTAAGATGTACTTCTGCCAGTTCTTCTCATAGTGCTATAATGATTTATATATTCTGTTGGGCCTGCTTTTCTGAACCTGACTGATATAGAATCCAAGTTTGTAGAAGATCACAGCCTATGCTCCTTCTAAAAATGCTTCTTTTTCTATTTTATTGTTTTGCCACATTACTAAAGCCTAGACTTGTATATACTAAACCCCTCGAAAGTCTTCCTTTCAGAATGGCCTTCTCACCAAATTAGCTAGAGCCAAGATGCCTCATAAACCTGTGTCTTATTCAGCTGTAGCATCATCAACCACTCATAAATAACTCAAGACAAGTAAAGTGCTAGCTGGTGCAGAGCTTGATGAATAATAGCTTTATGGGCCCCTCCTCACAGCTGTCATTGTTCAGACATCTTGACTGAGTACAACTCTTGCACCATAATAAGGGGAGCTGCCTATGAGGCACTGCATGCTTCTAAGTGCCTCTGGTCACATGCTTCTAGGACAACACTGCAGTAAAAAAAATTAAAATGAAATAAACTACAACAAAAAGCTTCAGCAACCTGTTACTCTAAACTCTGATCTCCTACAACCTAATTCAGATCTTCTGTAAAAGATTTACAGGTCAACAGTCATCTTTTCAAATGGCATGCACATATATCCCTGTAAAACTAGATAGTGTTTATCCTCTAAAATCTAATCACACAAAATGGTTGTTGAGCAGTGTTTTAATTCATTCCAGTTAAACAATTAAAAATGTAAGAAGGAAAGTAGAACATTAAACGACAGCCTCCTGCCAATGCAAAAGGGGTTCTGTCAATCTTGTCTTTTCTCTGCGTCTATATCAGGTCTTTGTAGCTCAGACTCCTGGTGTTCCTACTTGCCTGTTGCAGGTTCTGTGCTAATCCTGACATATGCAAGTAGACCGTGCCCCCACCATTCGCTTCCTGGTCTGGTCTTTTGTGGCGTAGATCTAACACACAATGAGAGTCAGAGTCCAACGTGCCAGCAAGGGTGCGGGCTTACTGCTTCAGTCTTTGCAATATCTTCACTAATAACAAAGTTCAGGATGAATGTCCACACGGGCAGCCTAGATTCTAGATCAGAGCTCCTTTCTTTTATTATTGCTTGAGTTATAAGGCCAAACTTCTTCCATATTCCTTCCAATTTCCAGCTAAGTACAGCTTAGTACTCTAGTACCCTCTGTAGAATTATATGCTCTGTCTTTCCCAGGCATGTAACTTTCCAAGACCCCGTTCAATGCAATAGCCAGCCTCCAAATTAGGTCATGATGAGAATAGGCACATGGACATAAAATTCTTATTATCTTAAGTATTGATTCTACCTTTTCCCCATGCTGCAGTGCTTTTTCCCACCACACTAAAGGTGTGGGGCTTGTGCCTGAGACATTTATGATGCTTTAGACATCCATACTCAGCAGACCAGTTCCTCTAGTTACTCTCCCTGTGTTGCTGTGCACTCATGCTTTGATTTGACTCAATCTGTGGCTTCACTCTACGTCTGTAATAAATAGCCAAACTACTTTTAAGAGACAAATGCAGAATCTGAGTATGTAAGAAATCAGCAATTTGAGGTGACTATAACCTATACCATGATTTCAAACTATATTCCCTTTACGCATCTATGCACAGTACTAGGATCCACATCTGATAGAGAAGTCAGTTACATAGCCCATAAATAATACAGAGTCCATATTTTCCAGGCCATAGCGACCTATAAAGCATAAATACGGGCATCTTACCAAAATGTTTCCCTCATTTCATCACCATTTATTTGCTCTATAGAAATCTAACCCACACTCAGATACTTCCCCTGTGGTTCGAGGAGCCCTCTGTAACCTCATTTACTACAACAGCATACACTGTTTTCCTCCTTCCCTGCTGTAGCTCACTGTGGTGCTATTGCCATGTCAATAATGATTCAAAAGCATGAGCCCTGTTATTGACGTCTGCAGGTACCCACTGATACCAAAGCCAACAAAAGTTTTAGATGTTTGTCCTGAGGTAGCCCATGACTGAGGTTAAGAGCATTTGTGTCGATGTTGAAATGTCACGGCCTACTATGTGCTTGCTCTAGTAGTTCTTTCTTTTGTCCATAACCCTTTCTTCCTCCTTTGGAAACATTGTCTCTCCTCTGCAGAGAAATGCTTCTGCCTTAGAATTAAATACGGTGGAATTACACTCGTGTTCTGAAAGGTTGCATATTCTTACAAGCATCCCCATTTTCCCATCTGCCCCTCCACCAGCTACATATGACTAGCTCAGTCCTGGGTACCTAACTCAGATGAACAACCCTCTGCTCAGATTTTATAACTTGACACTAGACTAAACAAGGGTCAGCTTTTCCCAAGGAATCGGTAATCAGGCCCTGAAGATTTTAACAGCATATTGTCTGCCCTGGGGAAGAAGGGCAATTTGCCTCAGGGGAGAAGAATGTTATAATAGAGAAGGAAGAGGGGAGCAGAGATCTAGAGATTATCTCTGGCCTCGTTAACTCTCTCAGTAAGTCTAGCCTCATTTATGCCTTTCCTGCAACTACGTACTTAATCCTTCACTGAGATGCGTTGATTAACTTTCCTGATAATTCCAATTGGGTTTCTGTCCCTTTGATTAGGAAAGAGTGAGAGAGGGTGAAAAAGACAGAAAGAGAGAGAGGAGCATGATATACAAATGGTTCCATGTTTTTGCTGATGTCAGAAGACATCACTACCTCTCAGTATCAACTCTGAGCACCTTGTTATCGAGTGTAGAACACATTAATATCTGAACTACGGATTTTATTCCCTGAATATTTGTCATTATTGTTATCCATATTATTAAACACAGGGCTCTCATTTCCCAGCTACTTTTCCCCCCTAAGTGTTCTCACTCAGGTATTTCAGTTCTCTTCACCCTAAGGTTCATTTATGAATCTATGAAATCTATTTAACATATTCAAAATCATACCTTCAGTTATCTACCATCCAAAATTGGTCAACTACTCAAACTAAACTTTTGTGTCTTCATTCTCTCCAATCTTGGAATAAGTTATCTCCCAGCAGGCTTTTCAGCCTCTAATAAAATTCTTAAAATCTCTGTTTTCTCAAAAAAAAAAAAAAAAGCTGGATTAGCTGGTCAACAATATAGGACTAGATGGAAATAGAATAGAATGAGGTAGGGCTTCGTAGAAGAGGTGGTAGTACAGATGGGTCATGAGGAATTAATTTGATTTTCTGTACAGATAAAATTTGTGATTCACTAGTTGAAAAATATTAAGACTATCTACATACCTTCAGTATATCCCAGAATCATTTCCTAGTATAAAGAGATATATTTTAAACCTGGCCAGCTAGATAAAATTCAATACAACTTCCTACATTGTTTCATTCACTATTTTGAGGTTTGTCCTAGTTTTACAATAAATAAGTTTTACCAGGAAAAAATAATAGCAAAATAAAAAGTCTCAATTGTCTGATTTCTGCTAAACCCTTAGGTTTTATCAGAATTATAGCTTTCTTGTAACGTTCTCCTCGGATTCTGTTTCACTGCATCTTCATTTCATTTGCTAGAGCAAAGAATAGAATATAGATCACCCATGTCTCCAGATATGGATGGACAAGTGAAAATAATGTCATTGTGTCTTTTTATGAATGAAACATCTATATAAAACCGGCAAATGCCCTGAAAAGAAATGTGTAAATTGGGTCAGATTACAAAGTGCATTGCAACAGATGCATCCAATGCCCTTTCGGGAAAAAGAACCAAGAAATGGGAATAAAAGGAATTTATTTTACCAGCTGACTACAGATAATTAGTCATCTCTACAAAGCCTTTGTCTTCGTAGTTGATGCCATTCCATATTCCAACTGCTTATTTTGCCTTTCCCTAAGGGAAGGTTTAAAAACCGGTCAGTGAAACAAAACAGGTATTGAGGTATGTGCCACTTCCATGGTGTAAAACGGTGGCGGAATTCCCTTGTTTACAGGATCAATCTCCTGCCTCAGAATGGCATATTAAGCCCGTCCAAGCTGAGCCCTGTCTTCCTTTTCCATCTTTTTTTCTGCTTTCAGTTCCCCAACGCACCTCCCCCTTTTATACTTCCATGATTTTGCACTCTGTGTCTTATCCCAGATTGCCTTCCTTCCTAAGAAATTCTCTGTTCTTCAGTCCCCACCACGTGTTTCTCCCTCTGCTCCGCCTTTCTCATATTTCTGCCCAACAGGTTGGGTGTAGCAACCATCCTGTCAGTGCTCTCGCTGCATGTTGATCACTCATCTGTTGCTGAATTTATTAAACTGCCTGTGAACATCTCTCAGTCATTAACCTTTCCGCTCTTTCTAAACAGAAACAATGTCCTCAGTTTAATTAAGTCTAAACATTTCTAACCTCTGCGTTAACACGTGGAATACCCTCAAATCCTCCAGTTTGTTGGAATCAACTTGCTCTTGTTACTTTAAATAAAATTGGTTCGAACTGCACCATACATGAAAAAGGCAAGTCAGCATCTCTCTGGAAGGTTTTTTATGGTGAAGGAGGAGCTTGTCTGTCTTTATGTGTTTGAAAACAGATTTTACCAAAAATAAATGAACTAAATTGATTTAAGAAATTTTGTAATTTCTAATATAGCTAGATTTTTGAGAAAATACATAGCTTTATATTCTGTGTACTTCATTTAGAGTTTTCATTATCACTACCATCATACTAAATGGCTTTTTAGTAACAGACATCTTTTAATCATCTAGGACTAATCAGGTGGGCCTTTGTCCTTGCTGTGTTGTTCATCCACACAATACAGCATGAAGCATCCTTGTCTCTCCTTCATCTGAAATGGTACAGGACATGGGAGTCCATATGCCCAAAAGCTAATGAAGTTTAAACCTCAGATTGTCTCAATTGTAAGGGGCCTTGGGGGACCCTTGTGTTGGGTTCCTGTGGTCACATATTTTTCATAAAGTTTGCAAATCAGGATATTCTAAATACCTGCTTATATCTACAGATAAGAATTCCAAACCAAGTTTTATTTCTTTTCATTCCAATGCCCCTACCTCTGGAATAATCAGTTTTAGAGTTTGGCTAAAAGAAACTTGAATCACAGATATATGTAGTTTGGGTTTGTTGACATGGATATGAAATTCAGAGGCACCTCTGTTTATAGTTAAGCAGTTACTAGCTGTCTGGCGTACAAATGGATTCCAGAAATATTCCTACTGTGCACTGCACCAGCTTCCCTTGGCTGATTCAGAAAGATCCAGGGCCAGAATGGTACTGCAATATGAATATCACCTATGATGCCCAGCACCAGAAGTATTTGGGAGTGGAGAAGGAAAAATGGATTGAAATGTGTGGAACATCTGTGTCGCTGGGAGGTAAATTGGTGTGCATGTGAGGCAATTCTGCAAAGGTGATGAATAATCTGCCTTTGGCAAGCAGAGTGGTTATGATGCACTCATTTCTAAGCTTGGTACAGGCATGCACCCAGTAGACAGTATGGGTAGCTCCAAACTGATTGATCTCCTCATTCCAATTACAGAGACTGGCCAGTAAATATTTGTTATAGAAATAACCTTTTGATTGGAATGAGCCTTTCTCAGTCTTAAAAGTAAATGATCACAGAAGAGACAGTTGAGGGCCTCCTAGTATATGAATAAATGCCAAGTTTTGGCTATGAGTTTTGTTGTCTGACTTAGAGAGAAGCTGAGAAACAGGGAAATACATTTGAATTATAACAAGGACTATCAGAAGAAAATGCCCTGAGTTACAGACTCGGTAACATGTAAAGGACCATCTTTGGGGGACGGGGGCCTTCCAGCAGCTCTCAGATCACATGTTGCATATTAGAGAGGCAAATACCTCCTCATATTTAGGATTATCTCTAGAAAAGGTATGATTTTTCCAAAACCTTCAAGTGAGTCATAACATGGGGTCTATGAATGCGGTGTCAAATAAGATAAATATATGTGTAACAAATCTCATTTTGCTTACTGCTATGCTTTAGGTCTTGATTATGGACAGTAGTATTTTGTGTGGTGCATGCCCTTCTAGTAAAAAAATAAATAAATGAGTTCAACCATTAAACTATAAATTTTAAATTAATAGAAAAATGAATTATTCATCCATATTTATAGCCTGTATATAAGCATCTGGCCTTTGCCATCATAGCTGTTTTTCTTATGTGAATTAATAATGGATGGGATAAAAGCCTAGTTGATTTCAGATTCTAGAACCCTTTAGCTTGGTCATTTTTTAACCCTAACTTAAAAAAAAAAAAATCTTAATAAACCTGGTGCATCCTTCACCACTTCTGATACCCTCAGGCTGTAAGACCTTAGACGTTTCCTCCTTAATACTATTAGGCTACAACATCATTAACTTCTGTAAGAGAGATAATAATTAACTTCAGTGCCTTGTCTTCATCCTGAGTAGAAATAAAATGGTCACTGAACATAAGATTTACAGGAACATACATTTATAGGGATACAAATGCCCTAAAAGTTACTGGTAAAATGAAAATGAACAACTTTAAAATTATTTTCAGTACTTTATAATTGGGAGCTTTATACAAGGAAACAGTTCATCATCCATTAACACCTCATCCTCAGGAATTCAAATCAGTTATTTTTAAACAATAAAACAGTTGTGGAATTCTTCATCTGGTTAATTGCATCTGCTTCCTTACCTACTGCATGAACAAGTTGTAATGGTAAGAATTTATGCTTTGAATCCAGCTAGACCCTTTTAAATCTTGGCTCTTTCACTAATTAGGCATATGGTTATGGTCAAGTAATGTCATCTCTAATACAATATTTATCAACTGAGAAATGTGGATTGCCATGGATGACTTGGAATGAATTATGCAGATTATATATAATAGAGCAAATAATTATGAGTATCATCACAGTCTCAGCTCAGCTCCCTCTTTTTACAGTCGTCTACTCTGTCTGCTCTTTCCTTTCTACCTCTGCCAAGCAAGGATGGATATGCTACCTCCTCTTAGCCTCCCTCTGAAAGTGTCCTTCCTTTGTGACATGAATGTGTATTGAAGGAATGTCATAAAAATAGTCTTACAGTTATCACAGCATATGCTGATCAGTTGTTATTGAATACACTTTCCATCCTATAAGCTCTATGAGGATCTGAAAGAGGAACTCATTTATGGTTTCTCTTCCAAAAAGAGATTCATCCTAAACATCTGGATGGGTTTTTGTCTTATGGACACTCTGAGTTATAGTATTAATAGTGGCTCATTATTTTAGAGCCAAATTAATGTTTATCTTTAGCAAATATGTGTTAATTTATGGTATATATCCTGGGTACTCATTTCATCTATAGATCTACTTTATTTCCAAACCTTTAGTCTCATCTGTTGCTTGAATATTTTTATCTTGCTTTATTTACTTAATCTTAGCCATTATAAATCCTTTTCATAAGAAAGTAGAATATAAAAGTAAATTAATAAATGTGATCCTGCCTACTTCACAGTTGCTGCAAAGATTAAGAAGCAAGCCCTGGCTGATGGCTCAGTGGATTGGCACCAACCTGTGAACCCAAAGGTCACTGATTTGATTCCCAGTCAGGACACATAATCAGGTTGCAAGCCAGGTCTCCAGCCAGATTTATAGAGGCAAGTGAAAGGCAACCATTGATGTTTCTCTCCCTTTCTTCCTCCCTCCCTGCCCTTCTCTCTAAAAATAATTAATAAAAATCTTTTAAAAAAAAGATTAAGAAACAGTGGCCCTATGTTTTATCACTTGTCAAAAGTTAACAAATGCTCAGTAATATATATATTTTAACTGTGTGTGTTTTTATATGCATCTTGACTCCTTTAACTTTACACAAGTGCCTTTGCTTATTTGCTTCACCAAGTTTTGTCTGATATAGACACTATGGCTTAAAAACAATTTTTTTTTATTGATTCCAGAGAGAGGGGTATGGGGGATAAAGGGAAGGAGAGAAACACCTATTGGTTGCCTCTCATGTGCACCCCAATTGGGGACCAAACCCACAACCTGGGCAGGAGTCCTGACTGAAAATCGAACCTACAGCCTTTCAGTTTGCAGGATGGCTCCCAACCAAGTAAGCCACACTGGCCAGAACTAGACATATGGGGAGGAGATGATTATTCAAAGTACAAACAACTGTAGCATCTTTCTTTGCACTATATATTTACTGTACCCATGGGCTTCCCGAAGCTGTACATTGTGCACAAGCCAGATAACAAGAAGTTCAGCAATATCATGAACATGGATATGTGGATCACCTGGGGTATAAATCCCTGTATAGAGACTGATCCCTTAAATCATTAAAATCATTAAAATCAATAACTCACTCTACCTGCTATGAATCCTAGTATAACAAGAAATTTCTGAATGTAATTGTTTTATTTCTATAATAATAATTAGGGAGAGTAAAAAGCATAACTTTCCAACCAAATACCTAATTTTCATATCATGTAATAATCACTGCTCTTACAAATATATAAAAATTGGGCACATGTGTGTAACTGGGGTTCTCAAAACAGTGTGTTCAGTGCTTCCATGAAAATAACACTAGAGAGGTCCTACAGTAATTTGGGAAGAAAAATATAACAACAATGGGACTTTTTAATCCATAACTTAGTAAATAGGCACTTAATGAACATTTTATTCTAATATTTTGAGTAAATATTACAATTTGCTCTAATATATAACTAAATTAACATGTATTGTCCAAATGTATAACCCAAAACTTAGTAAAGAAAATTTATTCTACATCAGATTTAACATGTTATGGCTTTCTACATTTATCTTCAAAATACAAGTTTCTAATTTACAGTGCCATACAATATATTTGTTTATATGATTTTGTGCATGGAATTAAATGATTGATTTAGTTTTGAGTTAATAATTTATCTTTAATTTTAGACTTGGTAGTGGTCAAGTATATGTTAATAAAATATGACTTGGGATACAGCAGGTATCTCCTGATGATTTATGTTAATAAGTTTTCTTAGTCCGTAAGAATTAATCATGCAAAGAGTTGATTTCTCTGTGACATATGTTTATCAATTTAACATATTTATTTGTCCCTATGCAAATATTTAATGGTTATGTGGGTAACCTAAGAAATATAAAATAGTTGAACTGTCGTATATATATACCACAAAAAGGCCAATTTAACCTACCAATTTCATAGCAACATCTCTACAGAAATTTAATATTTCTTAGCTTAGAAAAAATCTAAAGTTATAAATTGCTATTCCCTTAAGGCAGCCAACAATTTAATCTTGGAAAGTAAAATGAAATCCCAATTTATTTTATTGTGAAATCCATACATTTTTTATAAAGTTTCAGACCAAACCAATTTTTATGAGTATTTATTTGGGGAATGCATTTAGAAATTGCCCAAATTGGTGAACATATATAACTTTGACCAACTGAATTCTATCAACTCAGTATTATCAAGCATGGTCAAAATGAACTGTAGATTCATCTAATCTCCAAAACCACTGTGAAAGGCAGTGTTATCCATGAAAACGTCAAGAAATGGTGTGTGCAAGATGGTGAGGTACTCTATTCTCTTCTGGTATTGTAAGTAATAGGATTTGCTATTTTAGTGCAGAAGAAAACCTTTGGGCCTTTTGGTATTTGACTGAACTTTAAATTCTAAATCTATTCTAGCATTGCTGAGCCAGTCTGTTCAAACTGCCTTCTCAAAGCAATGTCTACATTGGAACAGTGAAAAAAAAAAAAAAACATGATTAAGAAAATGTGAGTCTGCTACTGCCCTCATTTGTCATACTTAGGAATGTTTAATTCAAACTTCTGAATTTGTAGTTAACTTGATTAAAGGCAGAGAGTGTGTTAACCTTATAATATTTATCAAAAGGTCTGCCAAACAGATCAATTATTTCAACACAGTTTAAATTAGACATAAAAGCAATTTTCTAACAAAACCATATACTTTTGCAAGTAAGGTGCTAATTGCCATTTAGTAGTCAACTTGTTTCAAATACTTATTTTGTCTTTGTAAGAATTATAGTGGAATATAGTTGAGTTTAGAATTCCTACCAGGAAATATAGCAATACTGACATTCCTATGTAAGCATTATAATTGAAACCAAGTTTTAATGAAATGATTAAATCAGTTTAAAGCATTCTCATGATAACTAGCAAATCATTATTAAAGGTGATAGCATCCAGGAAAAAAATTTAGTTAAATTGATGTATTCATATGCTGCTAGTGTCAGTATAGATTAATACTTCTGCAAGGAATATTATAATATGTAGCAAAAAACATTTTTATGACTTTTTAAAAAGATTTTATTAATTATTTTTAGAGAGAAGGGAAGTGGGGAGGAAGATGGGGGAAAAAAATATCAATGTATGGTTTCCTTTCATCTGCCTCCAGCTGGGGACTAGACTGGAAACCTGGCTTGCAAACCTGGAATCGAACCAGTAACACTTGGATTCACAGGCTGGTGCTCAATCCACTGAGCCACATGAGCCAGAGCTTTTAGTGATTTTTGAAATAGTAATTTCACATTGGGACAGTTATCCCAAGGGAATAATTCAACTGAAGGAAGAAGGCGTGTGTTCAAGGAAAACTCAGTGCTACATTACCTATAATAGAATAAATGCTCAACAACAGGGAAAAGCTTACTAAGTTATAGTATAGTAACATAATGGGATATTACACAGTTATGAAAAATAGTAAGTATGAAGACAAAGAGGAAACAACTATTTGTAATATAATATCAGTGGCAAAAAAGGGACCATATATTGTCATTTATACTTGATAATCAAATGTGTAAAATGAGCTATTTGCAAATAACAAAAGGAAAGTAATAAGCAGAAGTGGGAAACACCTGCAGTATTAGGCTAGAAAGAGTCATGGGTAATTGCTTTTCGTTTTGTTCCATTGCATTTTGTTAGCAGTAACATTGATGAGAATAACAAAAATAAAAACAGCAATAACACATCCAAGGTGAAAGCCATTCCATAGTCACACTGTTGAATACTTTGCAAGTTTTTTTATATTAGACTATTTTAGAGTAGTTTTAGAGTCACAGCAAAATTGAGCAGAAAGTACAGAGAGCTGTCAGATACTCTCTGTTCCCATACATGTAGCCTCTCATCAACACCCCCCACCAGTGTGGTGCATCTAAGTTATACCTAAGAACTTATTATTACCCAAAGTCTGTAGTTTACATTAGGGTTTATTGTTAGGGTTGTATATTCTATGAGTTTTGACAAATGTGTAATGACATTGCTGGATTTTATTTGCTAATATTTTGTTGAGGTTTTTGTATCTATGTTCATGAGGGATACCGGTCTGTAGTTTCCTTTTTTGTGTCTTTGCCTGTTTTTAGTATAAGGATAATGCTGGCCTTCTAGAATAAGTTTGGAAGTGTTCCCTTTGCATCTATCTTCTGAAAGAGATTGTAGGGAATTGGTGTAATTATGATTTTTTGGAATTCACTATGAACCTGTCTGCACCCAGTGCTTTCAATTTTATCAAGTTTTAAATTATTTTTTCAATTTCTTTCATAGATATATAGGCCTATTCAGAGTGTCTGTTTGTTCTTATGTTGGTTTGGGTAGATTGTATCTTTAAAGGATTTGGTCTATTTCATCTGGGTTATTAAATATGTGTGTATAGAGTTGATGACAGCTTGTCCTTTTTAAAGGTGGAGTGTTCATTTTCTTATTGTTATGTTGAGTTCAGGAGTTCTTTGTATAATTTGGATAAAACTGTTCTACTTGTAAATATTTTGAGCCTGCTGAAAGCATATGCCTTTGCTAAAATCACACTCTGTAGATTGAGCTCTGAAAACATATTCACTAAGATTATTTGATCAAGTAGATGCCTGAAGAAAGGAGCAATCAGAAGACATGGGTTATGTTACCAGTTCTAACCTAATGTAGTTAATGAGTTGTCATGAGTCATTTAATATCTGAATCAATGGCATGCATATGTAAGTCTAATAATTGCTGATGATGAGCACTCTAGTTTAAAAAATGTTTCATTTCATTTCATTATTTAGTAAACTATGTGTGAGCACTGCTGTCCAAGTCTTTCCCAGTTTGCCACATGATACAATGAGATGTTGACAATGGTTGTAGACCTACCAAGGGTGAAATCAGACAGATTTTAGATACCCTGTATGGGGGCTTGAAACTGCTGATAGCTGTAGCCACCAATCTCTGAAATCTCAAAATAATAATTTTATGTGGTTGAAAGTCTGTGGTAGTTCACATCATCATTCTACTATCAAACTTTCAGGTATGATTTCTTAAGAAATCACTAACACAATATTACAATACTGTCCAGAGGTTGTTCAGTAATGAATAGTGAGTGATAAATAATGAATTATCACATATTCATAAT
The DNA here is from genome assembly GCA_004026585.1 of Noctilio leporinus. Lineage (NCBI taxonomy): Eukaryota > Metazoa > Chordata > Mammalia > Chiroptera > Noctilionidae > Noctilio > Noctilio leporinus. Next base: position 708,469 of record PVIW01000013.1, read on the forward strand.
TGTAGGTTACTATATATGAGAACCAATCTGAAGGCAAGTTAATTACTAATATCTTATTTTACAGAGCCTAAGAAGGACTGAAGATAGCAGACTAGACAGAACCTAATATATCACCTTTATTATTTATAAAAGCTTTTTTATTTATAAATATAAAAGTGAGTAAAATAAGTAGTTTGAATGAAACAGTACCTTTTAGCATTCACATTAAAACACTATTTAAAATTTATTTAAGTTGGTTCACTGAGACCTGTTGGCTCTGTTAACTATTTTTTTTAACAAGTAAGATAGTGTTAACTACTACAGTGTGTTCACTGTGTAGATTGCCATAAAATATGTACAAAAAAGAAAGAAAAGGTAGATTCATAATGGACATCAAGAAAGTGGAGATCTGTACACAATAAGGTAAAGAAAAAATAACTTTCAACTTAAAATTCTGTACCAAATGAAAATACTATTCAAGCAACCAAGTTAAATAGTATTAGGAAAACAATGCATGCTAATTTTCCACAAATTTATCTCACCAAATTAAGAACTCTCAACTTACTACAAAGGGAGAACTTCAGGAAGAGGGAAAATGAATCTATGGGAAATAAGGAAGGTGTAGAGAGAAATGAAGAGCCATGTAAATGAAAATGTATTGTACATATATTGGCACATTTAAATGAGCATTAATTATATAAGGCAATAATATTTTATGTTTAAAATATTTAATAACAAATTAGGAGCAAGATCAGTGAATTAAAGTGTTTTTAGTTCTTTGTATTATATAAGTAGTTAGTGACAGCAATAAATAACATTACATTTTGATATGTTGAGGAGGTAGGTTAGTGTATAATCCCTAAAAATAAAAGAAAAAAGAAAAACCGTGGCTTTCCTAAAATAGGAAAAAACAGGAATGGTAAAAGATAACCAGGATCTAAGGAGCCAGTAAAGGAGAGACGCAGGAACGGAATGGGCAGGAGAAACAGAAAACTATACATTTGGATAGTAGATTTAAAACTAAATATATCAGTACCTAAATTAGAATTAAATGGAATAAATTCCTCACTTAAAAGATAACACCTGCCATACAGAATTAAATAACAGTCAACCATATTACCTTTACAAGAGACACTTTTTTAATGCAAGGAAAAAAGGCTAAAAGCAAAAGGATATTAAAAGGGAAGCATTCAAATAACTGAAAGCAGTTATAGCTACATTAACACCCATCAAAACATATTTTAAAGTAAAAAATACTAAGAGATCATAAAGGATCCCTAACAATCACAAATGTTTCATTTACCAATGTTGAGTCACAACCTTGTCAGGAACTTCAGGGTTTAGTCTGAAACTGGTCCCCATGTGGGAGCCAGGGAGGAACCAGATACCCAAGAAAGGGCCAAACCACTCCAGGTTGGTAGGTGGCAGGTTTAATAAGCAAGAGAACTTACACTTAATGAGGCTAGTCTAGGATGACCATTAAATTAGTAGGTTTTCACCCCCAACTGCCAAATCTTAAAAGTTATATAGTCCTGGCTGATGGGGCTCAGTGGATTGAGCATTGGCCTGCAAACCGAAGGATCACTGGTTGGATCCCCAGTCAGGGGACTTGCAGACCAAGTCCCCAGTTGGGGGCACGTGAGAGGCAACCATACATTGATGTTTTTCTCCCTCCCTTTGTTTCTCAATAAGTAAATAAATAAAGATGATATAGAGGCCCTATTTGGGTTCTATTCACATACCCAAGGAGTCTTAACTGGGATCAGTTACATATACCATCCAGATTGTCTCAACACCACATTTTTACCTCAAGGCTGTATCCTCACTGCAGCTTTTGGGAATTGGAAAGACAAGCAGAAAGCATGTTCCAAAGCACAGGAGAAAGGAAGGGAAGCCATGTAGTTGTGCCTCAAACCAAAGGTCATGTCTTTTTGATGACCTTCCCCAACAACCAGAAATATACAATTCTAATTCATCCTCAAAATAAAGGGGGAAAATGCCAGAAATATAACTAGAAATTGACAAATCCCAACAATATTGAGAGGTTATGATACATGCATTTTAAGAACCAGCAGTAAAATAACAAAACAAAAATCACTAAAAATAGTAAGATTTGATCAACACAATTGACAAAAATAACCTTTTAATATATATAATATTTAATAACGGGGAATTTTTTTTTTCAATTACACATGTAACACAAAAGTTGAGCATGTTTCAGAAATAAAACAAGTTTTTATGCTAGTACCATGCTGTTTTGATTACTATAGCTTTGTAGTATATTTGAAATCATGTAGTCCAAGGCCTCAAGCTTTGTGTTCTTTTGCTTAAACTAGCTTTGTTTTGGTTTTTGGTTTTTGGTTTGTTTTTTTTTAATCTTTGTGGTTCCATTTATTTTAGGATTATATTTTCTATTTCTACAAAACATGCCGCTGGAAATTTGATACAAATTATATTGAATTTGTAGATTGTTTTGAGTAGTATAAACATTAATTATTAAATAACTGATACTAGTAAGATAATACCATGAACAACTTCATTCCAGTAAGTTTATTTTATTTCATTTGATTTTTTTAAAGATTTTACTCATTATTTTCAGAGAGAAGGGCAGGGAGGAAGAAGGAAAGGGAGAGAATCAATGATTCTATCTATGATTACCTTTCACCTGCCTCCAGCTACGGAGCTGGCTGGAGACCTGGCTTGCAACCTAGTTATGTGCCCTGACTGGGGAATCGAACCAGTGACCTTTAGGTTCCCAGGCCAGTACCAATCCACTGAGCCACACCAGCCAGGGTGACGATTCCAATAAGTTTAAAACTTGATGGTGATATACTATTTTCTTGTAATCCTTTATATTTCTGTGATTGCAGTTGTTACTCCTGCTCTTCCATTTCTGATTTTATTTCTTTGGGTCCTCTCTCTTTTCTTCTTGATGAGTCTGATTTAAAGTTTATTAAAATTTTGTTTATCTTTTCAAAGAACTAGCTGTTGGTTTCCTTGAATTTTTGTATTTCTTAGACTGTGTTACATTTAATTCCACTCTGATCTTTATTATTTCCTTCCTCCTACTTATTTTGGGCTTAATTTGTTCTTTCTCTAATATCTTTAGGTAGGTATAAGGTTAAATTATTTATTTGAGATAATTCTTGTTTATTGAGGTAGGCCTGTGTTGCTATGAATTTCCCTCTGAGGATTGCTTTTCTCTTTGTCCCATAGATTTGGGTGTTGTGTTTTCATTTTCATTTGTCTCAAAGTATCTTTTGATCTCTTTAACAGCTTTGTTAAACAATTAGTTGTTTAATAACAGGCTATTTAGCCTTAATGTGTTTGTGTGTTCTTCAGTTTTTTCTTCTAATTGACTTCTGCTTTCATACCATTGTGGTCAGACAAGATGCTTGATATGTTTGCAGTCTTCTTAAATGTATTGAGTCATGTTTTGTGTCTAACTTGTGATCTGCCCTGGAGGATGTTCCATATATACTTGAAAAGAGTACATCCTCTACTGCTTTTGGTTGAAATGCCCTGAAAAACATCAATTCAATACATCTGGTCTAGTGTGTCATTTAAGGCCGGTATTTTCTTGTTGATTCTCTGTCTGAAGGAAATATCCACCCATGTTAATGGGGTATTAAAACACCCAACTATGACTGTATTACTGTTTCTCTTTCCCTTTATGCTCATCAAGATTTGCATTATATATATATAATATATATATATATTATATGTATATTTGCATACTATATATATATAGTATGTTGGGTGCATAAGTGTTTACAATGTTTATATTTTCTTCTTGGACTCATCTTTTTATCATTATGTAATGCTGTTCATTGTCTTTCATTGTAGTATTTATTTTGAAGTCTATTTTATCTGAAATAAGTATTGCTAACCCAGCCTCTTTTTAAATTTTTTATTCTCATTAAGTATCTTTTTTCATCCTTTTACTTTTAGTCTGTGTGTGTCTTTCATTCTGAGGTAGATCTGTGTAGACAGCATATATAAGGGTCTTGTATTTTTATCCATTCAGCTACCCTAAGTGTTTTGATTAGAGCATTTTAAATAATCTCTATATTTATAAACCTTAAAATTTGGAAATTATCTTCCTGGGATGATAATAAATCAGGATTTTCTATGGAAAGTGTGTATAAATTGGAATGATTTCAAGGAATTTTATTTTTGACAACATAAACACAGTTACCGGTATCATTAGAATGGTGTGGTATATGCAGAAATTGAGGTTCTTTTTATTTATTAAAAAAGATTTTATGTTGTTGCTTTTCAGTTACATATGTGATGCCTGAGGAGATAATCTCCAGAGTAATTAAGAGTGTGGACTTTGCAATTAGAAAGACTTGCATTTAAATCTGACTTTGTTCTCATTACTAGAATGACTTTGGACTAGTTAACATCAGTTTCTGACTTTGGAAAATAATGCTGAAAAGAAGGGGAGTTAGTACAACAGACAGACACTAACAAAGACATTTTTTAAATTAGTCCATGCAATAACAGCTAATTCTAATGGTATATTTACAATGTTTTACAATGCCTAAGAAATTTTAATAAGCAATTTTCATCTATTACCTCACTAAATTCTGCATAATGCTTTCTCAGAAAGCTTCATTTCTATTATTTCTATTTTACAGGGAAGCAAAAATACCTTTTAGATAATACATTGTTGTATTTAAAAACTAATTAAAATAATTTCATTCCCCAGATTTAATCACTGGTAGCACCTCAAAATGATTTCTTCAAAACTTTTGCTTTATCAATAAATATAATCATGTATGCATTTTCATGTAAATTAAGATTCCTCTAAATATTATTTTCAAATTACTTAATTTTTAATGTTGACTATTCCAATTTCTGAACATCTTATTCTCAGACATGATGTTGCAATGATCATCTCTCTAAGCATAAAGCATTATTTTTTTTTACTATATTTCCAATGATGTTATCAGGACAGTTCATTAAGAATTACATTTTCCACTTTTTAAGATTCTTGATCCAAATGGGCAAACTGTTGTACCAAAAATTTGTACCAACATGCAATACTTAATATATACATGAGAATATACATATAGATGAATATAGATATAGATACACATTTTTAAATCAGATCAACATATTTCTAATATTTCCTTTTTGAAATGAGATTTAAAGACACAAGCTAATCTGATGTATATGAATGAGAATTTCAGAAATCATTGCTAACATCACCATACAGAAAATAAGCTTTCCACTCTCTGCTGGGATAAAACCCACTGAAGCAAAAAAAAGTCCTCCACTCATAGATTAGGGAAATCAATTGCCCCAAAAGAACAAACAAAAAGCATCAAAGCTAATGAAAGGGACAGGTGCTAGCTAAGAAGAAGAGTGTGTTAAATTTAAGACTTAGGCTTCAAGAAACAGATAACTAGAAAATATGATTCCTTTTTTAGGGCTGTCTGGATGAAACAACTTATATATGATTGAATTTCTCTTCTGTAAAGTTAGAAACAAAGCTTTACTTCAACTGACAGCGAAAAAAGAGAAAGTCTCCTGAGAAGAAGGGCATTGTTAATGGGGAATCACTCTCAAAACCCAGCAAATTCGGGGGGTATAATCCTAGCAGTAGACTTGCTGGATCAAAAGGCATTTTCATTTTTAGTTTTTTGAGGAAATTACATAAACACCAATTCAAAAGAATCTATGCACCTGTATGTTCACAGCAGCACTATTTACAATAGCCAAGTCCTGGAGACAGGCTAAGTGCCCATCAGTGGATGAATGGATCAAAAAACTGTGGTACATTTTCACAATGGAATACTACGCTGCAGAAAGAAGGAACTCCTACCTTTTGTGAGGGCATGGATGGAACTCCTCAAAGTTATTCATGAGAGTTTCAATCAACTTCTTCCAAACTCCCGTTAATGTTGATATTTTGACATTTCATTCTTCCCATGAATCATGAATGTTCTTAATGGCATCTAAAATGATGAATACTTTCCCGAAGATTTTCAATTTACTTTTCCTATATTCATCAGAAAAAATCACTATTCACAGCAGTTCTAGTCAGAAAATAATCACTATTCACAGCAGTTCTAGTCTTACAAAATGTATTTCTTAAATATTAAGTCCTGGAAGTTTAAATGACTCCTTGATCCATGGGCTAAGGAATGAACATTGTGTTAGCAGGCAATGAATATGACATTAATCTCATTGTACATATCCATCAGAGCTCTTGGGTGACCAGATGTATTGCCAATGAGCAGTACTCTTTTGAAAGGACTTTTTTCTGCTGAGCAGTAGGTCTCTACAGGGAGCTTAAAATATTCATTAAGCCATGGTGTAAACAGATGTGCTGTCATCCAGGCTTTGTTGTTCCATTTATAGAACACAAATAGAGTAGATTTAGCATAATTCTTAAAGTCTCCTGGATTTTCAGGATGTTAAATAATTATTTGTTTCAATTTAAAGTCACCTAGCTTCATTAGTTCCTAAAAAGAGGTATCCTGTCCTTTGAAGCTCAGTAGCCAAGTATTGAGTCCTTCTCTTTCACTATGGATGTCCTAGATGACACCTTCTTCCATTATAAAGCTGTTTCATCTCCATTGAAAACTGTTGTTTAGCTGCCTACATTAATTATTACCCCTTCCAGGTAACTTGCTGAAGCCTCTGCGTCAGCACCTGCTGCTTCACCATGCACTTTCATGTTGTGGAGATGGATCCTTTCCTTAAATCTCTTGAATAAATCTTCACCCCTCTCAGCATTTTTAGAATTGAAGATAGTTAGGTCCTTGTTCTAGATTAAGCTTTGGCTTAAAGTCAATACTGAGAGTGGTTTGATCTTCCTTCCAAACAACTCAAACTTTCTCTATACCAGCAATAAGGATGTTTCATTTTCTTATCATTCATGTGTTCATTGCTATTAATTCAAGAACTTTTCCTTGCATTCGCAACTTGGCTGTTTGCTGCAAAAGGCATTGCTTTCAGCCTCTCTTAGCTTTTGACGTGCTTTTCTCCCTAAGCTTAATCATTCTAGCTTTTAAGACATGTAACTCTTCCTTTCACTTCAACAATGAGTCTAGTCTCCATTTTTAGGGTTAATTGGTCTAATTTTGATATGACTGGACCATAGAGAATAGTCAGGGCCACGGCGGGGAGAGAGATTGGGGATGGCCAGCCAGCTGGACAGTCAGAATGGACACTATTGTTTGGTTATTTGTTCTCTTTTATAATAGGAACCTGAAAGATTTTTTATCACAGATCACCATAGCAAATATAATTATAATAAAAACATTGGAAATATTGTGAGAATTCCCAAAACGTGATACAGGCAAGAAGAGCTCAATGCCATTAGAAAAATGATGCTTTGAGGGGAATGGGTGGGTTGGGAAAGGGAGAGAAAGGAGGAGGAAATGGGATTAATGTAATACAATAACAATACAATTTAATTTTAAAAAAAGAAAAGAAAAAGAAAAATGATGCTGTTAGATCCACTCAATGCAAAGTGGCCACAAACCTGCCATTAGTAAAAAACACTTGTCTACAAGGTGAAGTGCAGTAAGATGTGGGTTATGCCTCTGTTGAATCTAAGAGATGGCCTTTTTTAAACTGCCAATTAACAAAACTGACTTTGTTTATTTTATAACAGCTGATATTACTAACAGTAAATATACAAACATTCTCTCTATTACCGGTGACATTATAAATTAAACCACCTTTCTGAAAAGAAATTTGATGCTGTTAAAACTGTAAAGGATCTGATTCTTTGCAAGCTAAAACTTTGTGTCCAAAATTTTCGTAAAGGTTGGAGAAATATGACTCTTCTAAGCCCTGGCTGGTGGCTCAGTGGATAGAATCCTGCCTGTGAACCCAAAGGTCACTAGTTCGATTCCCAGTCAGGGCACATAACCATTTTACAATCCAGGTCTCTAGCCAGGTCCATAGCTGGAGGCAGGTGAAATGCAACCGTACATTGACTCAACATGGAGATAGCAATTAATTTACAGGTATCAATAATTGCAGGGCACAGGAACATCAGGGTAACATTTGAGACCACCAATACAATTGCCTGAGTCCTTTCTACTCACACCTGTTTCTAAGAATAATGTCTAGTCAGGTCACATACAAAGAAGAGAACTGATTCAGTCATTTCATACTCAAGTCACTCAATTTCACACTCAGTTACATAGCATATATGACATTGCAGGACCTATTCCCTATAAATACAGGTTTATTTACCATAAACAATTCTATAACTTGGTTATACCCTGCTAAAAGCATTTTATGATAAAGACTCCTCTGCTAGTAAATACATGGGTGGATGCTAGCAGGCATATATGTCATCATACTTATGCAAGGGAGGTGACTAGGTGCTCTTTGTACCATCAACTTATTTAACTTCTTGTTTGACACTCAGTTCCCTTACCCATAAAATAAGAAAAATAAGAGCACATACATCATAGGTTTATGAGGATTAAATATTGTCAATGCACATAAAGTAGTTGGACTAATGCCTCTTATGTAACAAAAACCTATGTTGCATAACACTTATGATGAAACAATAAAGTCTTATTTAGGGAAATGTTTAAAAACTTTGACATGTCTGTATGATAAAATCTAATACACTTTTCTTTTGTTTTTGAGAAATATTTAATGCAATAAAAAAATGCTCATAATACGGTGAAGTAAAACCAGCTTAACTCAAAACTGTATTTCTATAACTTTTGCAAAATATGCACACTTATATACAAAATACTAAAAATACTCTCAAATATTAATATTCATTGAAACTGAGTCAATTACTTCTTTATACATTTTTAATATATCTACATTTCCTATAAGAATTTATCTTTTAAAAATGATTGGACCTATAATGCTTTAATCACAGGAATAATTTTAACAGAACATGTTAATTAACTTTCTGCAGATTCCATGTGTAGTACTATGTGAACTTGATAAATCCAGATTGATTCAACTTCTGTTCAAAATTCTTTTGTACTAGTTCTTTCAAAAAACAGGAAGAACCTTAATTAAGTGGAAAAATGTTTGTGTTCAACTTATAACAGTGCTTCCACTTTTTAAAGTTCTGTTTGTCCTTCAAAACCAGTGCCTTTTCACCCCTCTTTATAATTCCTTCAGCCTATCCGATGGTAATAAATGTTTCCTTCAGGCCAGAGAGACTTCATTTACTCACTATGTAGTGAGCTTTGTGGGTGGTCTTTTCCTCTAGCAGCAGTTTTGTGTGCTGCGATAGGTAGAAAATAGATAGAACTTGGAAGCTAGCACTACGTGAAAAACCTGAGAATCTACATGCACTGTTGTGTTACTAGCATGAAAACCAGCTTGATTACAAAACAAGTGAAATTCATAAACTATGTCAATTGATTATTTGACTCACTGACTTTTCCTAACAAAAGTCGGTCAATTATTGACTTAATTGGAACTGAAGGACACCTTGGAGTCATCTGTTTAATACAGAATTCAGGGCAACCTGCCTATCTTCCATGCAATTAAGTTAAGCTGATCTGGCCAGGCAGTGTTTTCTTTCTCTTTCCTTGTAGGATGCATTTCCTTTGAGGACCTGGGTGTGAGCATTAGGAAGCCGATCTTCCTGTATAGAGGTCTGTTCTTTCATTTCTGATGGTGAATATGTGAGTAATAAACCTCTCTGCCTCTTCCATCTTCCTTATTTTACAGTTATGGAAACTATGATCCAGAGTTAGCTAGGTGATCACTTGAAACAAAATCATTAACTACAGAATTGGATCAAAGACCACAGTTTTGACACCCAAGTTTTTATTTTTAGTAAACTAAACTCTTCTAAAAGCACTATCTGTCCAAAAAGTTATTTGAATCCATCACAATAGATATGCACAGGGCTCTTTTTTCTGGGGAAGTTATCTGGAATGAGATAGGCAGGTGTAAATATCAGAAACAAATAGATTGGTTTTGATGTTAATGGGAAATCGAACGTGAACACTCATCTGTGAAGTGAGAAAATGTGGTCTATGGGACCAGGAACGGAAGATACTGCAACAGTGACAGCTCAAATGGACTGGAGTTGAATCGATGGCACAAGATATGCTGAGTCTACAAGAAGCAACGTAAAGTCAGGACAAGGTAAATGAAGAGGTTGACTTGACCAGCTTGCCTTCAGATTGTCATTGTGTTTGTAGATGCAGGGTAACCAGTAACACATAAACTATGAGACTGGGAGAGGCAGAATGCCCATGCACCCTTAACAAGGGGAAAAATAAGAAGTAACTTGTTGACCAAACACATTTTTTTTTCATTTAAGGATTTTTTTTTTGCATGTATTCTGTTGATAAGTGAGAAATACATGAACAACACACATGTAATTTTTCTGTGCTTCCATCAGTAACGCTGATCACTGGGACTTTTTCAGATTTTGGTAGGCTATTCACTTAGCTTGAATAGCAGCAAAATGTATGAAATGGTATTGCCTAAGGGCTTTCTATGCAGGAAAATATTGAAAACCTAGCCAGCTGCCAGATGGAAAATGTGCATGCAGAGCTCAGAAAACTCTGCCGACAAACATTCCTGAACAATAGCAACTGGGGACTGCCTTGGCCCTTATCTATTTGCATTCATTCATAAAATTTTAATGTTGGAACATTAAACAGAGCACAGAAGAGATATTGCTGTGGCCTACTAAGTATTAGTGCTGGATTAACACCTATAGTTGGGGTTATGAATAACACAACATCCCAAGCATCTATGATTTAAGAGAATATGACTGCTGCAGTCCGTTCATCTAGGAGGATGGCACTTACCGATAAAAATACAAATTATTTCATATGACCTCTGTGTGATTTACATGGAATCATATGACAGCATGATGCTGTCATGCTCTGCAATAATATATACTATCATTGGCCAGGTTTATTGAAGTGGTCTTAGAAATTATCTTTCCTCAGGATGTCAATATATTAGAATATAGCACCCTGTTTCAGCTTAATTTGCCTAATTATCTTGGGTTACTTTATGTTATCAAGGGTTATATCTAAGTCAGTTTATGCAGGTGCTTTGTGTGATTTGGGAGATGTAAAAAAAAAAAGTCTCCAAAATAAGATATGTATAAGAGGAACACAGAACTTGTATTCAAACAAAGGAAGGGTGTTTACTTCTTCATACCTCTTTATTTTTTCACCTATGAAAACTAGTAATACCTAGTTCACATAGTTGTTGGGATAATTTATGAAACACCATAAATAAATGCTCTGATGATAGTTTGGCTTATAACAAGGTAACAATCGTAACAAAGATTATTGCTACCAGGTTCCTCTTATGACCTAGAATTACAAACTAGGGGGAGGGAGTAATTGTCTCTCCACAAGGATGCCCTAAGAAAACCCTTTACCACTCTCCACCCTCTACTGCCATCCACCTACACCTCAATATTATGATTTCTTGAACCCTATTCCAGGAATGATCTATGCACACCTACAGGCTAAACATCAACCAGTATGGAAACCAGCCAAACATGTGTTAATGGTTTGCTTCCTAGCAACTGTTTGGAAATAGTTCACAGCTGCCATCCATGCCTGATGGATGGAGGTGTTCAAAACCCCAGGTGCCTGAGAGAGCATCAGGCTGAAACTTCTTGACCTTAACTAATGCTATGCAGTGGCTCTGCTGGCCTGATTACAGATTAAACTCCGTGATAGACTCCAGCTTGTGGTCATTACTCATGCTCCTTACTGATGTCCCTCTGTTGCTCTGAGATTCAAAACATCACACAAAATGTCTGCCGCAATTAAAACAGATTTTTTAAAACAGTTGTTCTACCTAGCCTTGATTTTAGTTTGGCCAGTGTTCCTAGGCTTGTGACATTGAAATTATTTACTTTCACTCCTTCTTGCCTTGCCTGCACCCTGTCTTGGTTGCACTCTCAAATCCACGTAAACTGGTTCCAGTTCACACCCATCGGTTTATTGAATTTCCATTCTTGGAAGAGTTACTACTATTAATAGTGCAGCCCAGGCCTGCAATTTTAGACAGTCTTGGTTGCTTTATAAAGGCTCAGTTAGCATAAAATTCATGAAATGGGGCAGGTAATGCATGGCTCCTACTTTTCTTATAAAATTGTTAAACTGGTTTTCTACTGAAACTAGTTTCTTCACTTATATGCTCCATATTCAACAAATAAAAAATTTTAAATGGAAAGAACCAGTTTTCTCCATGATAATTCACTCTTAGTTGTTTAACAGGGAGTAGTGTAATCTATAATAAAGTGACTTAGGAAGAATGAGAGAACATATCTGAGCCTATGGGGCATGAATGTTTATCCTGTGTCCAGAAAAAGAAAAAACTCAGAAGTGGAATATTAGGTTACATTATAGAACATTATAGAAAAGTATAAACTGTTCTTCAGGGAAAAATTATTTTCAAAGCAATATATATATTCATGCCATTTAGACTTCCTAGCAAAACATTTTTGGCTATGCACTCCTCACCTGCATAAGTTTATTTGATAGAAGCATCCAAGTGATGTATGATTAGGCAGATTATAATTTAGAGTTTAAGATATTTTAAAAGGTTATTTTAAACAACTGGCAATAATTTCTAAGATATATTTATTATAAGGAAATGTATAGAACTAAAAAAGAGGTAAATAACTCAATTTTCTAAAAAGATAATGGGTAGATTCCAGTAGTATACACCTAAATAGATCAATAATAATAATGATAATAAAATTATAAATAAAAAATAAAAACCACATAAGTGGGCTAGAAAAATTGTAAAGAACGAGCCTCAATTAATTGTAGAATAGATTAATAAATACTTATCAGACCTGATTATTGGTTAGATTTTAGGAGTCCCAACCTGGTCAAGCCCCAAGCGTGACTCAGCAGAGTTGGAGGACCCATCTTTGAAAAAACATAATAATAATAATAACAAAAATGAAATAAAATAAAATAAAAAGGAGCATTCTTTGTCTATAGAATAAGGAGTAAAGTGGTCAGTCATATCCTGTGTATTTCATCCCCTACATCCCATTCTCATTGTCTTTCTTCTTCTTGTCCATGTCTGTAGCTAAAATCATGCTGACTGGGAACCACAGGGACTGGTAGTGTCAAGAGATACTAAGTGAATTTCAATATACAAGGCAGTTCCATACAACCAATTGTGATATCTGAAGTACTGATAGAGCCTCTATTAAAAAGCAATGAATGGACCCTGGCTGGTGTGGCTCAATGGGCTGGTGCCAGCCTATGAACCCAAAGGTCACTGGTTCGATTCCCCAGCCAGGGCACATAATCAGGTTGCAAGCCAGGTCTCCAGCCAGGTCCATAGCTGGAGGCAGGTGAAAGGCAACCATACGCTAATGTGTCTCTCCCTTTCTTCCTCTCTCCCTGCCCTTCTCTCTGAAAATAATAAATAAAAATCTTAAAAAAAAAAAAAAAAAGCAATGAAGGGCTGGATTACAGTAATTTGAGGTACACACCCACTTATTCAAAAACCAGGTTATAAATATACAGATTAGCAACTTTGCCATTTATGGTAGTCATTGCCATGTCCAAAGTTCTGTCCTTTTATTTTCAACATTCCAGGGGGTAGGGGGGCAAGAATGAAGAACTGGGAAGAATGAAATATGTCAGAAAGGATAACTACTGTTACAGGTAATACATTTAAGATTCAAATTTTCCAAAAAAAAAAAAAGAAAAAAAGGGAAATTTAACTGGGGTAAATTTAGAATTTAGCATGTACCCACCAAAATAAAACTAAGAGGACTTCCAAAAGATCATGTGTAGCAGTAATCTAAGCAACAAAGATTTAGATTTTAGCAGCTCACAAATCTTATAGGAACACTAGAGTACCAATTTCAAAGCACATAATGAGAATTGTATTGGATTATGTATATTACAGTATTTTATGAGAGACATTAGCAAAACAAGATGAAGCCAGAACAACAACAAAAAGGTGATAAAGGCTATAGAGACCAGAGCATATCCATACCATATGAGAAATCACTGAAGTAATCAAGGGCTTTTAGCTTGTAGATACAGAGAAATAGAAGCTAAGGAGAATATTTTAAGAACTTTCATCTTAACAAAGGTTTGATATTACTCTGGAGTCTTGATACACAATATGCAGACCACCGACCAGCAGTTCTGGCACCACTTGGGAGCTCATTAGAAAAGCAGAATCTCAGGTTTCATCACAAACTCATTAAATCTGAATCTGCATTTTAACAAGATCCCCTGGTGATTCTTATAGGCCCATCTGTGTCTGAGAAGTCGTCAGAAGGGTTTCCCAAACTTGCCGGATGTATGTTATAAAATACAGACCCTCAGATCCAAACTTGGACTTTCTGGTTCAGAATTTCCCAGCGTCAAAGGCCAGGTAATCTCTATAGGTCGATCAAGTGCAACAGGTGATATCATCAGGCAAATTTGAAAGACTTGGTTCCAACGCACATAACTAGATTTAGAAAGACTGACTCAAAGCAGCTAGATTTTGACTGGTCTCTCAAACTTTGTCCCATTGGAAAAAAAGCTACTGTGGAGGAATTGAGATGAGACCCCGTCAAAGGGCCATGATAAGTAAAGACTGATCGACCATCTGTCAGAAATGACAAAGAAGGGAAATTTGTTCTCCATGGGAGGTGGAAGTAGATGACTCAGTGTTTCCTTCCAAATATAAAATGTGGACTCCTCTAAACCCAGCTGTGATTTCCCAACCAGTTTATAGACATACACTTAGTAATAAAAGCCAGAGGCAAACCCAAGAATAAAAAGTACTGACCCCTATTGCTGTGGTCCATCCCCACTGCTGCCATTCATGAGCGTTTGCTGGTAATTCATGTGCGATCCCATGACACCAGGAACTGAAAATAGATCCACGGGTCTAGGAAGTAATTAAGGGTTTTTCTACTGAGCTCAGCTTGAATTAACTTCAAGGAGCCTTGCAGCTGCCTAGATTTTTCACACCAAGTCATGGTGAACAATTTGATGCTGTAATTTATTCACAGTTAATTCTTATTAAATGAAGCCCAGTGGCAGTTTTACTGTAATAAGGAAAGAAAGTACTGCTTGTTTTATTTATTGCCAGAAAAAGGTTCACTGAGGTGAAAATTTGAGACTCACCTATGATCTGTTAATATACAGGTAGTTATGATGTGGAATTCTCAAATTAAGCAGAGTCAAAAGTTCTGAAATTGAACTGCTATGAAAGTCCACACTTACTTCTTTTATTACCCTGGTTATTTGTAGATTAGATTCAATTAGAGCTTTGCTCTTCTGTTTTCAATTCTAGTACCAAGTTACACCACTTAGGACTTTGCAGCAGATAATGTAACAAAATCAGACAGCTGTCATTTCATTCAGCCAGGCTCTCTGTCTTGTTTGTGTTAAAGTTGCTATGGAGGAAAAAACAGTTGCTCTGAGTATGGAGGGAGAATGGAGCAAAGGGGAGAGGAGGACCTGTCAGATGTGAAAATTGGCTTTCCCAGTCCAAGGCTCTGACCTAGATTGCAAACCCATTACTCTCTGCCAGTGTGCATCATGAGTGAGTGTGAGTTTTGTGTTAGGAGGGTTGCTGCGACTGCATAGAATTAGAGAGAGAGAGGTTCTGAGATGTGCAAAGTATCACTGGCAACTTTTTTTTTTTTTTTTTCCAAGAAATAGCCTGCTTATTTTTTTCTATTGTTTCTCTTACCTGGAGAGATATAGCAAATAAAATATGGCTATGAGCAATGCTTGAGATTTTGCTGCCTCTTGTTTTCTTCCAGGATTTTTATGGTTTCGGGTGTGACATTTAAGTCTTTAATCCATTTTTAACTTATTCTTGTGTGTGGTGTTGAAGGTGGTCTAGTTTTACTTATCTGCACATATCTGTCCAATTTTCCCAACATGATTTATTGAATAAATTATCTTAAGCCCATTGTATATACTTGCTTCCTCTATCAAATATTAAATGACTATAAGGTGTAAAAAAGTTTTTGTACAGCAAAGGATAACATCAGCAAAATAAAAGGACAACCCACACAATGGGAGAATGTGTTCCTCGATACATTTGATAAGGGATTAATATCTGAAATTTATATAAAGAACTTGCAAGCCCTGGCTGGTGGTTCAGTGGGTAGGCACCAGCCTGTGAACCCAAAAGTTCGATTCCCAGTCAGGGCACCTAACCAGGTTGCAAGCCAGATCTCCACCCAGATCCTTAGCTGGAGGCAGGTAAAGGCAAACCATACATTGATGTTTTTCTCCCTTTCTTCCTCCCTTCCTGCGTCTCTTTGAAATAATAAATGAAATCTTTTTTTAAAAATTGTCTCTCAGTATAAATAATTATGAAAATCACCAGAATTCTTTGGAAAGAAATGGGGGTGGTGGATGGGGAAGAAAGAGAGAGAAAAATTAATCTTCAGGTCCCCGCCTTCATCAATACATACTTTGTAGGTTTGGAGTGGGACCAGGAAAGCTGACTTTTTACCAGACTCCCTGGAATTCTTATGATAACTTCTTACGGTCTGGGAAAACTGTTTTCTCCACTTCAGCACACAAAATTTTCCCTCTTTTGAGTTGCCATGATATTTTGCCTATATTGCTAGCTTCTTAGTGCATTATCTCCTTTTATTTGCATAAAGATGGCCTCTTCTATTAGATTGTGAGAGCCTTCTTTCCAGAGATGATGTCATTTTTTCCTTTATATACCTTATATATTAGCAACACATCTGAAATATGGATGGAAAGTAGAATGGAAATAAGGGTATATAACTGGGAAGGAGTACAATGTGGGGTATTCTGGGTACTGGTACTATTATTCTTCTATTTTGGGGGCCATATTAGTGATTACACAAATGAATTCACTCTGTGATAATTCATTGGCTTTTGATTTGTTTATGTATGTTTTACCTAAAAAAAAAAAAAATGAAAGGGAAAAAGATAGATAGAATAAAATTGTTTGCCCTAGCTGGTGGCTCAGTGGATAAAGCGCCAGCCTGTGAACCCAATGGTTACAGGTTTGATTCCCCAGCCAGGGCACGTAATGAGGTTGCAAGCCAGGTCTCAAGCCAGGTCTCCAGCCAGGTCTGTAGCTGGAAGCAGGTGAAAAAGGCAACCATACATTGATGTCTCTCTCCCTGTCTGCCTCTCTCCCTTCCCCACTCTCTAAAAATAATAAATAAAATCTTTTTTAAAAACCTAAAGAATCTTTAAAAACCAAAAAACTAATATTTTTAAAGAACTGTTCACCATACTGGGGATGTACCCATAATCCAAACTGAGAAAGGAAACCCTTGTCTTTCTTCTCTTCTACATGGTCACTGTATCCTGAGTCATCTCCTTTAGAGAAGTTGAGGTCTACCTTTCTTGTCATAGTTGCCTAAGGATTGCCTCTTTTATTGGATAGAATTGTGGAATTTATTACATAATTTTTGACAGTCTGATGTGTATTTAAAATAGGAAGAGTAAGATCACTGTTCAGTGATATGAGAGAAACAAAACTTCTGATTTCTAATATTTTATGCCTCCACAACCATTTAGTAGTGTGAAACATGTTGTTCTGTGTTTTGAGACCCAGGTTCTCATAAAATGAAATAGGTTTTTCATTTATAAAATATGCTATAGGCTATACTCTACTGCTATATACTAGACTCAGGGTTCAACATTGAACAAACTAGGCAAACTCCCTCCCTAAAAATTCCTACAGGTTATTGGGGGAAAGAATGATACAATATGGGGTAAGAATTATTGTAAAAGCCCCCATGTGTATAGGGGAGAATAATAGTTCCCATGCAGTCAACCTCACGTTAGAGTCCCACTCTGAAGCTCTAATGAGATAGACTGTTTGTTCCCACCCAGCCAATCATGCCTTTGCCGCCTATAACACTTTATAGGATGGAAAACAGATTGTAAAAGCAAATGCCTTGGGTAAGATACGTTGTTCTTCTTATAATGTTGACTCTTGATGGATTCTTGGCTGGTGGTTGCCTCTTAGGGTGGACATTCATTAATTCAACTTGTGTTTCACTGAATCCCAACTATGTGCAAAGTACTATATCACAGACTAAAAATAAAGCAGAATTTTTTTAAATGTCACCTCTGCCTTTGGCAGATCACAGGAAGGACAGACTACCAAGAAATGAAACTCATGTGGCAAGGGAAGTAGAGATTACACTTTCACATTCACATCTGTGAAACTTGGTAAGTTGGAGAAGTCTTCCAACCCTGGAAGATAGAGGGATTCACCAAGAAAGAGAGAAGGTTTGAAGTTCTGGAACAGTGATTTGACCAAAGGGAACATCATAGGCAAAGATCCAAAGGAAAAGAATATGACAGGTTCAGGAACTGAGAAGAGTTGGAATGTGTGTGAGGAAATAAATAGGAACTGCTGAGACTGGAGAGGGGACACGAACCACTTTGTGATGGACCCTTCTAAGCTCTGCCAGCTGGGGTTCAAGTGCTTGACTTTTGCTGTGAAGGTCAGCAGAGATATCAGAACCTCTTTAAAGTGTTTCAAGCAGAAGAGTGGCATTATAAGAGATATTATTAAGAAAAAGTGCTTTTAATTGCAGTTTGCACAATTCAGTTCGAGGAGGACCAGATTGGGGGTTAGAAGGTGCACCTGGCCACTCAGCCGGATGTACTCACCGCTTGGTGCACATTGCGGCATAAGTGAAGGCACCAGATGGCATGGAGCATTTTAAAAGAAGTGCATATTTCACTCAGGATTTGGGATAAGTAAGTTTTGCATCATTTGTTCCTAAGAAGTTCCACCACATACCTGTGAATACAAAGCCAGCAGAACCTTGCTCTTCAGAGGATACCAAGCACATGTGTTGATGGTGAAAGCTCATTCTAGGTAGAAATTTTTAGCTGGAAAGCAAAGATGATAGCACTTCTCAGCATAATAACTGCCTCAGTGCTAAGTAGCAGTCATCAATATAAAAACATAGGCTATACTTACAGGTTTATTTAAAGTTTGGGCTTTATTATTGGGGAGATGCAAATTAGACTAAGTTTCAGTGTCTGTTGTGTGAAAAAAGAAACTGCATGAAACTTTTCCAGCGACACTTAAAAGCCAATCATGCAAATTTTGAAGGAAAATTTTCAGAAGTTTTGGAGCTAAAAAGAGAAATGTTTTGACTAGGAGCAAAACAATAAAAAGAACAATCAAACAAACAGATGAAAAATTGTCTGATGTTATCTTCAAGTTCAGTTTCAGAACCATCCTGGAAAGAAATCCCACATTTCAAAGTGCCTTTAGAAAATAGTGCTGTGGATATGGCCGACTCTGATGCAAAAGGGGAAAACCAAACAGTTGCCTTAGAGATCTAATCAACCAAGACATTTTAATATATTCTAGACATAAGAATGATTTGTTAAGAGAATGAAGTAAACCTACTTGAAAGCATATACCATAATGACTTGGCTATATTTTTAGTTGGAAGACTAAGTAATTTGAAAAACACTCACTAGTAGTTATTACTCTAAAGACATTTCCCACAATTTGAGTTTTTTAGTAAAAATGAGTTTTAACTTAAATGTAGAAACTTCCTGAGTAAATACAGGGTAGGACAAAAGTATTCATTATTAGAAAATAATACAATAGTTAATTCAAAGTAATACAAAAGTAAACTGTTTTATGTACTCACAACTGTAAACCTACTTTTGCCCTGCCCTATACAAGGAATATGAAGGAGGATACACACACACACACACACACACACACACACACATACACAATGGAATTAGCTTCTGGAAGGCAGGCCCCTTGTAGTACATGCCTCCCCCATTCGGTGAGTGTTCTAGGTGAACACTCATCTGTATATTGTACCAGCTGGCATTGTTATGAGAGGCTGCATTCGGCTTCCGTGAAAATTTTTTGAAAACTCATTGTTTGCTCATTTCATGATGGGCAATTTAAGAGAGCACCTGCCCACACCACACTGAGTGTTCAACTGGCATGACCCCCATGCCCCACCTTCCTTATGCACTCAATCTCGCCCTGAGTGACTTTTATGTTTCCTTCCCTGAATGAAAGAAAGTCCTCAAAAAGAAATATTTTGCTGATAAGGAAGAGATGAAATAAAATACAGCAAAAGTATAAAAGCCATAAAAATTGACAAGTTCAAAAGCTGTTTTGAGCAGTGGCGAAAAATATCTTGATAGGTGTATTGCGTCAAATGGGGAGTGCTTTGAAGGTGACTGAAGTTTAAGCATGTGATAATAAATACACAATTCTTTTATAAATAAGTTTCCGGTTTTTAGGTCCCCTCCTCATATATAATGTATTTTGGTCACCTCAAGGGGCAAATAGATATTTCTCATATATTATGATACCACAGATTGTTTTGTTTTGTTTTTGGATTAATTTTGTGTTTTTGTTGTTTTGGGGTTGTTTTATTTTTGGTTGTATTTTACTTGAATGAATTGATGTAGTTAAGAATCTTAAGGTAAGAGAGTGACGGAACTCAGCATTGACAGCACTTGGAGAACTTCCACATGTGGAGTTGAATAAGCTCCTATATTGAAACACTAGAGACATGGTATTTCTATCCGTTTCTTTTACTTTCAGTACAAGCCTATTTTCTTTTTATAGCTAGTATGCCAAGAGACTCTTGAGCAATTGAACCTTGCAGGCCCTGCCGACTTTTTGGCCATTTGTCACTTCTCACTCTTTTCTTGAATATAAAGCCGCACTACAAAATTGTAACTAGAACATGGTACCCCAGGGTTTGGGCAATTGTATTGCAAGAAATGATTAATGTAATGAACAATAAGGAAAAGAAACACAATTGTGAGATACTTTACAATTCTCTCTAAATATTTTTGAGTGCCTTCTGCTCTGTAGTAATTCTGTGAGATCAGTGGGAGCTGGTACCTGGAATGAGAAAAACTAAGTTGCAAATTAGCTTTTTTGTAGACCAACATTCTTTAAAAATTCTCCATGTCCTAGAGCAAAAAGAAGTCTTTACTGTTTATATGTAACATCTGATTACAATATATTGGATATAGTTTTTGACAAATTTATTTGACTAATGTCTATTTTGAATCTTATCCACTATTTTTTTAAGATTTTATTTATTAATTTTCAGAGAGAGGGGAAGAGAGAGAGAAACATCAATGTATGGTTGCCTTTCACCTGCCTCCAGCTATGGATCTGGCTGGAGACCTGGCTTGCAACCTGGTTATATTGCCCAGCCTGGGAATCGAACCAGCGACCTCTGGGTTTGCAGGCAGGTGGCTTATCCACTACTTTTTTTAATGACCCATTTAATTGATTTAGTACTTAGGAAAGGTAAAAGCTTTGAGCCAAAAATTATTTCCTGGTTTGAACCCAAAATTCTCAAAAGGAAAAGTTGACATGAGAAGGTTTTGGTTATTGTTGTTGTTTTTTTTTTAATTATCTATGAGTAAGGATGCCAACGACTACAATAACATTCTAGAAGTGACTGTTTTTTAAATTTTATTATTGTTGTATTACATCCATCCCCTTTTTGCTCCCCTCTCTGCCCCTCCCCACCTACCCTTTCCCCCCAAAGTCAATCCCACCTGTTGTCCATGTCCATGGTTCCTTTATACTAGGTTCTTGTCTAAGCTGCTCCCCTTTCTTGCCTCTACCTCCCCCCTCCCCACAACCCCTTTCCTCCTGACCACTGAAGGCCTATTCATTGTATTCATATATTTAGTTCTGTTTTGCTTGTTGTTAGTTTTGCTCATTATTGTCCCGTAATGGGTAAGATCATATGATATTTGTCCTTCACCGACCGGCTTATTTCACTTAGCATAATACTCTCCAGTTCCATCCATGTTGTTGAAAAGGGTACAAGTTAGAAGTGACATATTTTTAGTAAAATGGTCTTTTTGTGCCAGTAGATTATAATTTTACTTGAAATTTTATTTATTTATTTATCTTCTAACACAGGTTTCACCCAAGGGTAGCTATGCCAATAAATTTTGATGACTAAATAAGTGAAACAGGAGAAATTAATAAAGCAAATGTCTAAAGTATTGATGAGTGAATGACATATATGAGAAAGTTCTTTGCCCTATAATAGCAAGGATCCCATTTTGTCCTAGTGGTTAACAATTTTGTCTTCCATGAAATTATCCAGGAAAAATAAAATGTGATTGTTATGACTAAATGACTCAAATAATGGAAACCTCACATACATTCCTGAGAGGATGAAAGAGGTATCAGAGAAATATAGTAAACAAAGCCCGAAGTTATGACTCGAGAAAAATAACTTACGTCACTAGTAGAATGCCTGAAACAAATGGTCAACTTTGTGCTGACCTCTAATTTTTTTACTCTATATTTCAATATATATAGTAACTCATTCAATCAAATAAATTTTTGTCAAGTAGATTATGGAGTTCTTAAAGAATTTTCAAATGCAGTCAAAGTACGAGGGCCTGCTATCAAAAATAAACATTTATGAGTAAGAAATCCTGCTCCCAAACTGCCCTGAGCTTCCACAGCTTATATCATTTCCTGTCAAAAGTTTCTTCTTCCTTGTCAGCATCTCCTCCACTAGAACATAAGCTCTTTGTGTCCAGAAACTGTGGCTGATCCGCTCTTGCTTCATAGTCACCAGCACAATGCCTGTCTCCTAAGAGGGTAAGTCAGAAAACATCCTTGAAATAAATAAATGAAAGAATAAATGAGCAAAAGCATGCCTCCATAGACTATTTGTAGAATATAATTTCAAGTTTATGTACTAGCAGATAAAGCAGGACTGTCAGAATTAAGCAGAAATGAAAAGTATCTTTTCCTACACCACCAGAATTTAAGAAAATCACTGTGACTCAAATGGGCCTGAGCCTTACTGTCTCTTCCCCCTGCTGTTTGGATTTCAGCGTGCTGAAGGGACATTGAACACTTGTAGGATGTGTTACAAGGAGGCCACACCTGTGCAACAGGAAAACCTCAAGATGAAGAGTGAAAGTTCAGGCTACCTTATGTGAAATTATTAAGATACAAGTAGCTTTATGACCAAATGCACAATGCTTTTTAATGAGAAAAAAAGTCCAGACCAAGCTTTACAAGGTCGGTCTTGAAAGTATTGGCCTCACAAACGGTTTTAATTATCCTGACATTGGCTCCATATTTCCAGGACCGACCTCGTACATTATAATTTTATAGCACTTTTCAGTTAATAAATCATCTATAAAAATTGAAATTTGCAAGCATATATTTGATGTAGAGATCCTACAAGTAAGAGCCATACATATATACACATATACTGTATGTAATGAATATATGTGTGTATATAGATGTGTGTATGTGTATATATATATAATTTGAACATCATAAAACCTTTTGAGGCAGTTAAATTAAAACCTGTTGAGGCAGTTAAGTTAGAAATACTATTTACAGGTCAGTAAAATGAGTATTAAAGAAATTACTTGCTCACCATTCAGGACAAAGATTCAACCATGGATCCTATCATTTTAGTCCTAGTTTGTGTGGCTACCCCTGTCCAGAGAGCTTCTCCACGCTATGTGGGAAGGAAACAGCATTTAGTTCTGACTTGCACTCAGACCTCTTTCCTGTGTGCTTGCTGGACCTGCCTGTGTCTCTGGCTTCCCCATCCTCTGGACTCTTAGGGCCCAGCTCTGTCATTGTTAGCATGTCCATTTATCTGCCTTTCCTACCCTCCCCAAACCTTAACAACAGCCCTGCATTGGTTATATTCATCCTCTTATTCCAACTCAGAAAGGCACCCAGCCATCCTCCTTAGATGATTACACCCCAGACTGTCATCCCAGCGGCCCCGGGTAGTGTATTCAGGATCCGTCTGGGGTCTGGGTCGCGTGCTGCTCCAGGATGGAACCCTGGTGCTGAACTTAGCTGTCTGCTTTCTCAGCTTCAGCACCCAAGAGGAAAGCAAGCACCCCAGGGGCACATTTGTGCACAGACCTGAGTCTCAGAAGAGGATATGACCATACTTGGCCTGCCCGGGCAGACAGGCTTGCCTGCCAAACCACTAAAACACACTGACCCACAGTGCTGTCAGGGAGGTAGTACCACTGTGGAGCACAAGTGGAGGAGCTGTACCTACCTCAGTGAGTGCCTTCAGTGGTCCTGCCTGCCTCCCGACCCTCGACCTCAGCGCAAAGGCTTCTTCCTAGCCTGTCCTAGGGACCAGGCACACCCCTCGAAAGCCAGACTGTGGGAGACTCAGGCTGCAGAGCACTTCAAGTTATGAAACCTCTTTTAGCCCTGGCTGGTAGCACAGTGGATAAGGTGCCGGCCTGCGAACCCAAAGGTTCAATTCCCCAGCTAGGGCATATAACAAGGTTGCAAACCAGGTCTCCAGTCAGGTCTGTGGCTGGAGGCAGGTGAAAAGCAACCATACATTGATGTCTCTCTCCCTCTCTGCCTCTCTCCCTTCCCCTCTCTCTAAAAAATAATGAAATAAAGTCTTTAAAAAAAAAAAAGTAAAAATAAAAAGGAACCTCTTCTATACACTGTCACCCATCAACAGCAAGATATCGGGCGTCAATGCCAAGAAGGAGAAGGTGATCTCCAAGCTGCCCAACAGTGTCCTGGGCAAGATCTGGAAGCTGGCTGACTGCAACTGTGACAGCATGCTGGACGAGGAGGAGTTCACGCTGGCCAAGCACCTCATCAAGATCAAGCTGGACAGATACGAGCTGCTCAACAGCCTGGCCCCCCATCTTGTGCCCCCCTCCCACAGGAGGTCCTTTCAGAAGGCTGGCTGAGGGGCAGGCCACCCACAGGGCAGGTAGTGTGGGATGCTAAGCTTGGGACTGGAGCCTGAGGCCCTTGCTGTCACTGACTCACCGAGTGACCCTGGGCAAGGCATTGCCCTCTCTGTGCCTCAGTTTCTTCATCTGTAGAATGGACACTAGGATGAGGTCCTTTCACCTCTAAAATTCCTTGAGTTTTTATTAAAATATTGGGGGAGGGCAAATAAGGAGATTGTAGGGTAGAGAAAGAAGAGAAACTGGCCAAAGAGTACTCAGAAGCCTGGAGAGACACAAGTGCAAAGGGGGCCTGCTGGGTCCCAGGAGCTCGAGGTGCCACTGCGGCAGGGGTCCACTACGCCTCCTTGGGCCACTCGTCCTCATGAGCCTGTTTGTCTCTCAGGGCAACCTGAGGTGGCAAAGAGGATGTTATTTATTTTGTTTCCTGCTATGTTTAGAGTGAAAAATATAATAGAGCAGAGAAGGTTTCTGTTCTCACCAACTCTACCAAAGAAAAGTGATGGCTGCCAAGGTCTGAAAGGGCCATGAAGGTCCCGTGTGTGTCCCTGGCCCCCTGCCCCCTGTCCCCCGTCTCCCACGGACCTGTGCAGAGTGACAGCCTGGCTGCAGAGATCAGTGCCCCAGCGCCACGGCCCTCAGGGCTTCCCCAGCAAAGTTGTATTTGGTTAGGAAGTTGTAATTAATTAGGAATTCATTAACAATTTTATTAGCCCTGACCAAATTTCTAGTGTTCATTTCAAGTCATGTTGAAGTCTAAAGATTAGTTTATCTCACTGGTCTGTCCTATAATTTGCAGCCACATCTATTTATTGTACTTAAACTACAGTAAGGAAAATAGGTAGTTCTCCCCAGGTATCACTTAGACTTGTTACATGTCCCTAAGGCTCCCTGGTCAACAGCAGGGTTTAAATTCAGCAAAGGCCTGTCTTTGTGAACACAGTGACCCAGGCTCACAGAGGGGAGTGAGAACCCAGTGGCCCTGAGCTGTCACACCTGTCAGCCTACTAATGTTAGACACTTTTTTTTTAAAGGCATTTTTATTACATCTAGTTTTTCTTTTCTTATAGAATAAATGCCTTTATACAAAAATAGGATGGAATCTTTCATATAAAACTTTCTTTAAAAAAAAAAAAGAAACCTCTTTTAAATTGGCTCACTCCATCCTTAAAGAGCCAATGGGAATTTTCAATAAAACTGTTAGAATTCTCAAGATTTCCCAGATGAGGAAACTGAGGCAGCATTTGGCCAGTTTTCAATCCTAGTTACGTTAGTCCCAGTGGACCCGGAATGGGACCACACAGGGAGCAACCAGAGAGTGACGAACTCTGGGATGATGGGCATACGGGAGAAATTTGGGTTTTGCCTCCCGCACCTCCTTTCTGAGGAAACACTGTCAAACGTTTGGTGACAGGAGATTTGCAGGAAACGGAGTACGTTCAGTGCCTCTCAGTCACCCAAACGCCTGGAACCCCCAACACGCACGGCGTTCAGGGCCGTCATGCTCAGCTCCGCTCACCTGCCACACAGTCCCCGCTGTCCCTCCACCTCCCCTGGGCTGGGGTGAGGTGTCAGCAGTCCCCAGCAAGTCCCTGTCCTCTCCACTTTCAGCTCTGTCCCCATACGTGCATTTCTGTCTGGAACATCCTCCCTCTGTCTTCTTTTTCCTTTTATCATCTTCTGCAAATCAGCTTAGCCATTAGTATATTTGGAAAACCTTTCTGAATTCCCCTCATTATGGGTCAGTAACCCCATGTTTCCTTTTCTTTTTATACAATGTACTGGTCCTTCCTTGTAATGACATCACTCACTAAAAGCAGAAATCATTTACAGCATTCAATATGTGTCTGGGACATAGCATGTACTCCAAACATGTTCATTAATTTACCATCCAATTTTTGTTGTTAAAAGAGAACTTAACTCCAGGTTTATCTACACTTACAAGAACTGGAAGAGTAGTATATAGGAAGAGAAATAGAGGAATAAATAGCATGTTAAGTTGAAGTAAATTTGGAGTGGCCACTATACTCTTTGTCCCTGTCCTGATGCACTGTCCACGCCAATCCACTCTGCTCTGGGTTCCAGGGGGCTGAACTTCAGGGATTACGTGTACCAGGTTCCCTTACCTTCTAGCTTCCTATTGGGTTCTGCGAGTGGATACACCAGGTGGAGATTAAGAGGCCGGAGTAATTGGTAAATTAAGATATTTGTTTCTTGGGTTCCTACTTTCTAAGCTGAATCCCAGCCATGGAACTGCCGCAGTGCTCACCTCCTATTTGATAACCCTCTCCCGTTGATGCACTCTCACCCCGTTCTGGGGGAGATGCTAAGGCTTTACTATCACTTGGGAGTTCCCCTTACACTTCCCCACACACATATGTGAAATATTTGCAGTGTCCTGGGGAGTATCACCTTCCTACAAGGACCCTAATCCACACAGTTTTACATTTTGTGGGATTTGGACTTAACTCTGTAGGAAATGAGAATCAAAAGCTTTTAGAATATAAATATACCCATACAGATAAAATATTAGCAGAAGAAAACAACATATTACACTACAGGTTCCTTAGGAGCAGAGCTTTTGCCTTATTCAGTGTTATAACTAGTGCCTTCAAAAATGTATGACAGCCCTGGCCGGTGGCCCAGTATGTAGGTGCTGGCTTGCAAACCCAAAGGTCGCTGGTTTGATTCCCAGCCAGGGCACATAACCAGGTTGCAAGCCAGCCAGGTCTCCAGCCAGGTCTGTAGCTGGAGGCAGGTGAAAGGCAACCATACATTAATGTCTCTCTTTCTTCTTCCCTCCCTCCCTACCCTTCTCTCTCAAAGTATAATGAATAAAATCTTTTTTAAAAAGTGTATGATATAATGGTCCTCAACCCATACTTATTAAGCAAAACAAATAGCCTTGAAAAAGTGAAATCCATGTAACCTAAAGCTTGAATTTTACTCCAGTGAAGACAAAGAGAATGTTCGTAAGAGGCCATAGTTACAGGAAAAAAAGATTAATGAAACAGGTGGATTCCAGAGAACTCCTATAAGCTATGTGTGGGCAATCTAAACGTGTAATTCTGAGAGAGCAGGATCAGAAAAGGGCCTCTTCCAATGTAGGTATTGTGCCAGGTCTTACCCAGCCATATTATTGTGATCACAGGTAATTCATTCGCAGTGATTAACCACCTGGACAGTACGTGAGTGAGATATTCTTGCTTTCAATCCATTGGGACCCATCTGAAATCAAAGGCGGCCTCAGCAGCAAGACACTGCTTGTGTTATCCGGCAGACATCACACTCTGACAGCAAGAGGTGGTTGATTCTGATAAACTTTCCAAGTATAGAGCAGGAGGGTATTTTTAGAATCAGGAAGACAATAAGACAAGTACAAGGTGCCCAATGGAACTGAGGAAGTGAGGGGGAGAAATTAAACAAAGAGAAACACTACTGGATTTCCCAAGCAAGTTCTTCTACTTCCCCCTTGTGGCCAAACTTTTCCAGAACTATGATTTTTTTTCCCCCTCAAAGTAACATTTATTATTATTTGAGTCAAATTGTAAAAATAAAACTTGTTCATTGCCAAAAAAAAAAAAAAAAAACACCAAAAAAAACATGAAAAGTGCTTTAGGGTAGATAGGTAGAATGCCTGTGGGGCTGTGTAAATTCTGCAACTGAGGTTTATAAATGAATTAATGTTTCCACAAGGCTGAACAAGGAACAAACAGATCCACGACCAGGATCTTGACTAGTACAGGACAGTGACCTCCATCTGCATAGAAACTCATCTAATTCTCGTTGTAATCCTGTATAATCAGTATTATTATCCCCAATTAGAAACCTAAGAGTAGATATGGAAGCTATTATATATTGAATGTCTCCTGTGTTCTAACATGTGCAGGCATTCTGCATGAACTCATTTAATCCTCAAAATATCCATTTGAGATTAAGTCAGAATACCAAATTATGAACTTCCTAAAGAAATGTAGCCTATTCATGACAAAGATGGCACTTTAACCTGATCTTAAAACTATACATTCTCCCTTATTTCTACTATTCCATGTTGTCTTATCATTTTCTTTCTAAATTCTCCTTTTTAAAAAAATTTTATTGTTGTTGTATTACATCCATCCCCTTTTGGCTCCCCTCTGTCCTCCTCCCCACCCACCCATTCCCCCCAAAGTCAATCCCATCTGTTGTAAATTCTTTTTAACATTCTGCCAGGTATTTCTTAAAGTTGGTCTTGCACACCTACAGTAGAGTTACCTGTGACCTCTAGGAGATTTTCCCACCTTCATGCTGTTCCACATATCCTCTTCCAACCAAATGGAATAGAGACTCTTCTCTTGACTTTATGCATTAATACATATTCATATTAATAATTAGCAGCATAATCAGAGTTAGAACATGCACTTTGTTCTTTTCAACCCACTGTGCTCCTAGAAGAGGAGACACACGGAGATAATAATGCAGCATTATTTACTCTAAAATTATAGTAGGCACTTTTGGGTTCAGAAGCAATAAATAGTGGAGCTTATCAAGTTTTATGAGTTGAAAGTGGAATAATAGAGAGGTGCAGAACTTGTGCACCTCTATTATTTGGAGGCATGTTTTTTTTAAAAAAAAACTGCAAAATCACATAGAGCTACTCAAAATACTATTAATAGAGGGAATAAAGGAGTGTATTGCCTGCTAGTTTATCTGTTTTATCCACACCAGAGAATCTTAGTTCTCCTTTTCTAGGACCGCTGGGTGTATTTAATTCTGCTCAATTATCTCATAATAGTTAAATGATAACTATAAAACATTAATTAGCATATTAAAATATGTTATGCAGGGTATTGGAGAAGTTGTTATAGGCAAGGTGGATGGTAATGGAACAGAAGACATGAAAGAAGTGGTTATCAAATTCCAAATGTTTAATATGTTATTTCTTCCCTGCAATAGATAACACAGTAATAAGTAAGCCCAACTGCTGCCTGAGTTTAATTCCTGGTTTTATGACTCACAATATTATGACCCTTATGCTATCTAAGCCTCTTATCATTTGTAATGATAATGACAAAAACCTATTATGAGGCTCAAAAGAGTAATGCCCTTAAAAGCTTAGTAGAAGGAAGCACCCATTGATGTTTGCTGCTTATAGAAGAGCCTGAGAATTACGCCACCCAAAATTTACCTTCAGGAGAGCATCTACCAACAACTAGCTGACAGTGGTTATACTGTGGCCAGGAACACTGTAGGTAGCATTGTTCCTTTGGTGATTGTTCTGCTAATGAGACTCTTTTTCATTTATATCTTTTATTTATATAATACATCCATGCTTTCAAATGCAATTGTATATATTTTCTCCCTTGGTTTGACAACCGATGCTTAAGTTTCATGGCTACTGTGCTGTTGTTTCTGGGGCCAGTCCTGCCTCTGCACTAAGCTTTGACGAAGCCCTCTCAGGAAGTCCCATGGGAGAGGACCCACATTTACCAGAGGCATGAGGTTGGAATTTGGGGAAATCATTGAAAGTACACATGGCAAATCTCTGCCGTTTGCCTCTAAGCACCTAGACAAAATGGTTGCTGGACGAGGTGGCATCTGCCAAAAGGTTGCAAATTATTTGATGCTATTATTATAGTTATATTATTACATAAGTTAAAATTAGTTATTATGTACAGCATCTGTTGGATTATAAACATGAAGCAACTATGGGATAGACATAGAAAACAATTCTTTAGTTGGTGGGAGTAGAGGTAGACTGACATATTGATGTGTTTCTTTCCACTATTTTTCTATGAATATGTTCTTCTTTGTTTTATAAAGAAAGGTAAAACCACATATCAAATCAGTCAATAAGTTAAGTACATATATCTTGTTTCCAAGTCCTCTCAGATAATGGAGGTGATTACTTGAAGTTGTAATAAAATGCAGTGGTCTGACAATAGTATTGAGGACCCTCCTAACTGCAACCACATCAGCACTCTGAGGACCAGAACATAGTTATGTTAGTCCCGTTCTTTGTGTCCCTGTATAATTTTTGCCATGTATTCTAAACCATAACAAATCTGCCCTCCCGCAACTACACTGTGAGTGCTCTGAGGACAGGACTTGCGGGCAGTCTATCTTGGAGAGAGAATTCAATGTTAAGAAGAGAGAACTCTGGAGTAAAATAAGATGATCCATGTTCAAAGAAAGTAGTGCATAGCAAATGCTTAATAAACTTCATTGCACCTCCAGACCCTAACCCAAAATGTAACATGGAGAATATACCAAAAAAATTATTGAACCAGATACCTTCCAGCATGAGCAATGGTTATGAAGTTGAGTCTAAAAGATCTGATCCAAGTCTGTCACTGACTGGTTGTGGGATTTTGTACGAGTCAATCTCTCTGGGTTTTGGCTTTCATATCTTTAATATGTGAGCACTTATGTCACCAAACTGTAACAAGGATCATACAAAGATATGCTGGAACATTGTGAGTAGATTTGGACTCCCAGAAATATAAATTAAAGCCTGAATATTTTTGAAGATTTTTTCAGATACATTTTGCCTTTCTCCTTTCCAGACTGGCTGTGTACCAGAATCTCTATTTTACTCTCACCAAAAAGAGGATTGTCATTTTAAAATGATAGGCCAGTTCAATGTTTTCTTTAGTAATTATGACTTTTTTATTGTCGTTTTGTGGTTGTTACTATAGAGATTCAGTTTTTCAGTTATTTGCATGTGTAGTGGCAATTTGTAGTGTATACAGTTTTGTGCACTTTCTCTTTAGTTCCTTTGTCCATTTGTATAGGACCTTTCAACATTTTCTTGTCAATGTGTCTCATTATATAGGGTGAGCATGATAAATTGGCAAAATTTTAGTAACTAAACATACCACTCAAGTGTTATATTTTGAAATAAATTTATTCTTATATATAAATACATAAACATAGTCATTATTTTTCTAATTGTTCCAAAAAGTCTCCATTTGCTGCAATAATAGACTTGATTCAACTTTGGAATCTTGAGCATGCTTTCATGAACTTTTCTTTATCCATGGGCAGCATCATGTTTTCAATCTTAGCTTTAACAGCCTGTTTTTTGGAATGAGGTTGTTTATTAACTTCTCTCTCACAAACGCTCCATACATAATAATCCAAAGGATTTGCATCTGGTGAACTAGGTGGCCAGATTTCCTTTGACCAGAATTCAGGAACATTGACACTGAGACATTCTTGCACCTTTTTTGGTATTATGTGCTGGTGCACCATCTTGTTGGAAAATAAAATGACGTCATTTTGCAACTTACTTCATCCACAGTACAACCATTTCTCTCAAAACATCAAGGTAAACATCGGCAGTCACTTTCAAGCCTTGTAGAAACAAATACAGGGTCATGATACCACCTTAATTGCTGACAACACCTAACACCATCACTGTAGCAGGAAATTTCCTTTTCATGGCAATTGGGGCTTCTTTAAGATTCTCACAGAGCCACCTGTTGTTTCTTCTGTTGACTCTCTGGTCCTACTGAGAATTGTTTCATTGGAGAAGAAAATCAAAGGATTTTTTCTTTGGGATTTTCAGTTTTGTTAGCAGTGTTCTTGCTTTTTCAAAGCTCCTTTCCTTTGTCTGCTGTGGTATAAACCGGCCTCTTCTCAGAGCATACAATGTGTACCCGATATCTTCAGCAATAATCTTGCAAACTGTTGCTTCTGACATCTGCAGTTCTCTTGCTATGGAGCATATTGACTTTCCTGGATCTTCATTGTTGATCTCCTGGATTCTGTATACAATATCTGGATGTGTGTGATCCTTGAGTACCTTATGCATTTTCCTTGTTGGTGTAGTGATATCAGGATCAACATCATACACCTTCTTCACATTGTAAAATGTACATAAGAGGATGTTAGTGAAGTCTGCAATTTCCTTAGCAGTTCACCCTGCATGCAGCCCAGAAATGATGGTTGCTCTAGCATTGTATTCCTTTGACATGACTGTTGCTCTTAGAATTTAATACTTTATATCTGAAATAATGATGTTAAATCGTAACCTCAGAAATGTAGTTTTTCAAAATTAATAAGAAGCATGTGAAATAAGGAGATGCAACATTATTGTCAATTTATCACACATATCCTGTATATTAAGTGTATTAACATAATGTTAGATTTTCTAATTATTTCTTTGTTGAAAATACAAAAATGAGGATGGTAACAAAGTGGAAACAGAAGAAAACACTAAACCATAAATCTCTTAACAAATAATAGCTTCTTTATAACATTTTAAAATAATCTCTAAATTCCCAAGTATAAACCAATTTAGAAAATTCATTTCTACCAGTCCTTATGTCCTATAGACATAGCCTTATATTACAAACATTATCTTTTATTCTTTTAAGATTTCATTACTTTTAAAAAGAGGGGAAAGGAGAGAGGCAGAGAGGGAGAGAAACATCAATGTATGGTTGCTTTTCACCTGCTTCCAGCTACAGATCTGACTGGAGACCTGGTACAAACATTATCTTGTTAGAAAAATGTAAGCCTCCTGAAGCACCCAAGAGAAACTGTATGAAGATGAGGCCAAAAATTCAAAGTTGTCTCATTTTTTTTAAAAAACAGGCTGCTTTTGTAGTTAGAAGCTTGAGTGAATTCTCACTGATTAAAGTTTAGAACCTCTTTAAAAATTTAATGAGCCAAAACAGTTATGCTAATATTAAACACTCTCTCAGTAAATCCTAAAGAGGTTTAGTATTGAACCAGAATAGCCGTTTTTCCCCTAAATTTAGACAACCATTTATTCTAATACATATTAAAAGGTTTTGAAACATTTGGCAAAATAGGATTAGTTTTATTTTTCCTCTGGGTTCCAAAAATAAAAGCAAAGAAAAAAATATCTCACCCTACAAAGAGAGCATTTGGCCTTTATTATTTTCTGAAACATAGCAATTGAGTGTTTGGGGTGGGGGGTACAAAATAAACCACACACTACTCCTAGAAGGTTTCTTTCTGTTAATGGATTTTTTGTTTTTGTTTTTGTTTTTGTAGCCTTTAACTCAAAGCCACTAGTGAGAGTTATACATGATTTCCTTCCTGTTGCTTGTTCTGTGTTTATTATCCCAGGGAGTCCTCTCAGGCTTGGAAGAAGGATAGTCCTTGTATTCCCAGAACTAGCACAGGGCTGCGTGCTTTATAAGTGTTGAGTAACATTTTTTAAACTACGTCATGGTAAAGACACATACACGATCCAAGGTGTGAATTTATCCTCTTCCGACTGATTGTGGGCAGAAAAGAACAATTTAAAATGTTTACCTAATATATTCCAAATTGAGATTCCTTGGACTAGTATTGCAGGGGGGGTTTATAGGTCCCCATACACTCAGGGGGATGGGAGTTAAATATTTGGGGGAACATTGCCTAATCTCGGAGATGTTTAATGCACCAGCATACCTCTGAATCCTCTGAAGATATGTCGCAGCATGAGGAAAGGTACTATATCATACATACCTCTTTCAGCTTCTGATACGAGGTACATGGTTTGCTTGGTTTATTTTACAAGTTGCAAGATGATGTTGCCTTATAAAAAAGGAATAAACAGAGAGCAACAAGATGAAAGTAAAGTGTATGATAAGAAGCTCAATGAACTCATTGAATTAATAAAAATTAGTAGTACAAAGAACTCCAAATTCAATAACAAAAATTTCAATTCACAACGGGTACAATAAGTAGTAAAACTGACTTGTAGAAAATATAGTCAGAGCCCTGGCTGGTGGTTCAGTAGATGGGCACCAGCCTGCAAACCCAAAGATCACTGGTTCGATTCCCAGCCAGGGCACATAACCAGGTTGCAAGCCAGGTCTCCAACCAGGTCTGTGGCTGGAGGCAGGTGAAAGGCAACCATACATTGATGTTTCTCTCCACTCTGCCTCTTTCCCTTCCCCCCTCTCTAAAAATAATAAATAAAATCTTTAAAAAAAGAAAAAGAAAATATAGTCAGTAATATGGCAAAAATATCTTTAGAAACTTTAAGAATACAGGTAAGAAGACACTGATAAATATAAGACAATATGAAAAACATTCTGAGCAGAATTATAGGTTCAATCTGTCAATTAAAGATACTACTCTTAAAGATGCAGTAAGATTATACTAGCAAAAGCAAAACCAAGATATAATTTAAATCTCTCTGGTGGGAAACAGTGAATAAAAAACTGGAAGCTACACATTAAATTACCAAGTTATGTGAAAAGAATCACACCCAGATTTATACTGAGATCTGTCATTTTTTAACCATTTGTTTTGGAAATGTAGCAATATATACAAAAATAAAGAGAACAATATAATGAACCTTCATGTATCTATCACCCAGCTTCAGCTTATGTTAGTTTTTCTTTCGCTATATTGCCTCTTTTCCTTTTGGAGGAAATTACATGCTTTGTATCCTTTCGCCTGTAAATACTCAGTACACAACTTTAATAAATAAGAACATATTTTTCATAACCATCATAGTATTAGCATATGTAATAACGTTCATAGTAAACTTAATTTCCCTTTGACTAGATCATAAAAATACAGAAATATTAGACAACCAACCATCTGATTACAGTTAAAATATATCTTACATTTGAAAATGAAAAAGAAAAACAAAGCAGAAAATACCTTGTATACACATTCTTAAGGTCCATGTTAGAATATTAGAAAAGACTATGAAAGGCAGGGTCCCTGAAGCCCAGCCTTCTTTAGCTTCACGGTAAACTCACCTCTAGCAGGGACCT
Organism: Noctilio leporinus; assembly: GCA_004026585.1. Taxonomy (NCBI): domain Eukaryota; kingdom Metazoa; phylum Chordata; class Mammalia; order Chiroptera; family Noctilionidae; genus Noctilio; species Noctilio leporinus. Next base: position 743,864 of record PVIW01000013.1, read on the forward strand.
TCATGGCGCTGTATAGCATCCCATTAAGAGGAGACAAGATTCCGTGGTCCATACGATTGCCCGACATGCCAAAAAGACTGGACTCTAGACGGAAAACAGAAAATGTTTGTCTTGTTGCGCCGTCTTCTGCAGTATCTAGGATAGTACTGGATAGCAAATGAATGAACAACAGCAGAAGAATCCCACTCACCCCCTGACTGAACAAAGATTTCCATGCCTCAAATAACTCAGAACTACCGGATCACAAGCAGTCGTGTTGGGAACAAGGGGCTTCTCAGCAGCAGCCAGCATGAGCCAAGACCTGCCCCGAAAAGCAGGGCCTGCTTCAACTCTTGTCACAGCTAGGACCCGCAACCGTGGTAAAATACCGGAAAGGCTGAATCCAAAAAATGAGGCAGACTAAATTTGTGACTGACAAGGCAAGATGAAGGATTAAATTCTAGCGATTTTGATTGAAAGGAAGTAGTATTTTTCTTGCAAAATTAGGGATTCATACTAAGAATTGTAACGGCTACATTTATATTGAGTGCTTCAATAATGTTAGGCATTGCCCCAAACATAATTTGATTTCATGTTATAATCATTTTCTGTGTCTGTAATACACAGGGCTAGAGGCTCTGGTTTGATCTCAGACAGACCTAATTTCAAATTTCGGCTCTTCGACTTATTTATGCATGACCTAAAGGAAGATTCATAACAACTATAATTATTAGTTCCTAATCTGCAGAATATGAGTATTGCTATTGGCTTATTGCTCTGAAGATTAAGATAACACATAGTAAACTTCAATACACATTAGCTAAGGCTACATATGTATGTGTGTACATATTTATGTCTATGTCTATATGTATACATATGTATATGTACACATATATACAGTACATACATATAGCGAGTTCTCTCTCCAAATCTATTAAAAATAACTCCATCTTCACAGTTGCCATCTTAAGACATCTAAACACTGCCAATATTTGATACGGCTCATTCACTGAATTTTTTTTTAGAGTCTATTATTTTATAATTTTTACAAATATAACCACGGAGACACATTTGTAAAGTCACACCTCTTTCTCACTCCATCCAAAAATGTTGAGTGCTTTATCTTGCGGATTTCTCTTTCTTTCTAATCACTTCCTTTCAGAGATAAGGTAAAATCATTGTGAACGGACTTTCTGGAACCCAAGACTGGAGAATGGAGCTGCCTGCCACACGCCTGCCCTGTGTGCTGGCCACGTGTCATTTTCCCCAGGCACGATTGCCTCAGTGGCTCCGGCTCACCTTACTCTTCTCAAATCCAATTTCCAAAAGGATTAAACTGAAACATTCTCTCCTGAACATTTTTTTTCATCACATAAGTACCTTGGCATTTCTTACTAGATTAGGTACAAGTTTTAATGTATCTTCATAAAAAAGATGTGTTCGACTTAACTATACCCCATAGCCCATTTAGCAATCTTCATAGTTTATCTGGTGAATAGTTGGCTGAAAGCAGCAAAGCTATTTGTTAAGAAAAGAATCGGATCCAGGTCCACTAATGTATTGAACAGCACGTAGCTGGTTCCTGTGAACCACGTTTTAAGTATTCATGAGAGTTCTCAAGAATTCAAAGTACCTTACAATGTTCGTGTTTTCTACACTAGCTTATGGCCCCTTAGAAGCCTCTTCCAATACACAAGAGTCCACTTGGGGTCCCATCAGGCAATTCAGAATTAAAGGTCCCACCCCAAACATAAAAGATCAGTATTTAGATAAATGGAGCCCATGACCTAGTCATATTTTGTACATATAAAGTATTAAGTTTAAGCCACAGGGAGTTTTTCAGTATCATCATTCTGTGTCCTTTCACTCACTTTTGGCATGTATCTGGGATCTACCTGATATTTTTCTTGTTTATTTTCTGCTTCCCCCTCCACCGGAAACTAAGCTCCATGAAAAAAAGCAGGAAATCTGCTTTGTAACTATTTTTGACTTCATACCTATAACAGTACTTTATACTTACATGGTGCTTAACAAACATTAAATGAGTGAACAAGTGAAGGTTCTCTAACTTTTCCTATATCCCTGTAACTGATGTTAGCTGTTCTAATAAATCATTAATAGAGATCATAACTACTTTGGTAACAACAGATAGTCAAAATAAGTTGTTTTGCTAAAAATAAACCTGTGGTTAAAAAATTACATTGAAGTATATTAAGATTTTTAAGAGTTTATTTGAGCACTTATCAACTCTGATCAGGCAATGCCAAACCAGCATCTCTGTTTATGATTTCATTTAATTCAAGAATGCCTTGTGCAGCCGAGTTATTTCAGACTAGAATTTGAACAAGTTTCTGCCTGGCTATGGGACTAAAAAGCAAAGTCTAAAATGTTGTTTACAATCACATTAAACTTTCTTTCAGTTAATATGATACAATCACATATAGAAAAGTACCAAGGCAGCATGAGGTTATCACTTTGCAGCAAAATGTGAAATGTTACATCTGAAGAAATACCAGGTTTCTGGTGGGGCAGAGAGCAGGAGTAGGCACTTTGAAGACAGTAGCTACTTGACCTTTTCACTTACCTTGGTGTATTCTGTGACTTGACCTACATGCTGGAATACACCTGAGTAAATACCATAAATTCTACTTGGTGAAGGAGAAAGCCTAGTCATAAGTAATGATTATGTCATACTAAAAGAGGAGTCAAGCATGATGTTTCTTGGATGACTGGCAACTGGAATTAATCATTTAATTGAAGAATTCAGAGAAACTTGTGGACGGAACTTGTGCTAATATTGTCCTGAAGGTTTCGAGTCACTTTCTATAATGGAAATAAAAGCAAGCTGTTATTTATCATATTTTTTTAACTTATCATATTCCAAGATGTCAGAAACAGTAAGATAGATTTTTGGTATAAAATGCTGTGATATTTTCAGCCTTGCAATTTGCAACCACACATACTTCAAGTGCCCATGCATGAGTGATTTTCAAGTGGGTGAAAAAATGATTAAATATGTTAGACTTGCCTCTGTAATGTTCCTAAATTCCCAACAGCCCTGCTTCAGCCCATCCAAATATCTGAATTCAGCTTTCCACAGAACTCCCATAGGAGTTTTGAAAACACTCCGTATTTACATAGTACATACATAAAGTGGGAGAAAGTAAGTATATGTTTAAAAGTTATATACAAAATATACATTATCTATTATTTATTAACTTTTATACATTACATACTACGTGTATGTGTAATATATACAAAATGCTAAATACCAAATTCTGTTTCTAGCCTACATTATTACTGAAAGAGCCTCCTAACTGGTTTCTAGTCACATTCCTCTCAAATTTATTAAGTACAAGGCTGCCAAGATTTGTTTCAAAAATGCAAATATGACCATGCCACAGTATCTACTCAAAACTCTTCAACAGTTCCTGTTTGACTCCAGGATAAAGTCTTAAGTTTCCAACGTGGCTTAAACGCATCATCATGCATTGATGCTTTGTGCCTGCTGCAACACTCATTACTCCATACCTTCCACTGTGTGCTCCAACAACTCCCAACTTCTACCAGTGAGAAACATGAGGATAATAAACATAAAATAAATAGCTCTGCTCGTAGTGCTGAGCAGCAGAACCAGGACAAGACCCTGGGTCTTGTGGATGCAAAACTCTGGTATTTTCAGCCTGGTAGTTTGCAACAAAGCATACTTCCAATGCCCAGGAATGAATGATTCACAAATGGGGTGACAATAACACTAAACGTGTTAGAAATAAGTCTACAATGTGTTCAAAATTCACATGCCACCAGTCTTGAGCCCACCCAGATGCCTTCCAGCTGTCTAAGGAAATGTTATGCCTCTATTTTGAAAACTCCTTATATGCATAGTACATGTGTATTTATGGAAGAAAAAGAATGTCAGTGAAAACAAATAGCCTCTTGAAATTCTTTCTTTATGAATGCTTTTAAGGCAAGAATCCCATGTGTAGCTTAGTCATTTCAGTCTAGCTTTCAAACAAGTTCCTGCCTGGCTGCAGGACTGAAAGTTTTGGTATAAAATGTGGTTTTCATGAGGGACTACAGTTAACTCAGGAACTCTGAGAAAAGGGTAATCTCAGTATCTCTGGGGAATCTCATCCCAAGGAAAGAGAAAGCTCAAACAGTGTTGTTCTAAAAGACAGTTTGCCACTTTTGCTGACCTTAGGATTCAACCTCAGAAGAGAAGAAAAATCAGACTTTGGGGTTTATTTCATGTTAGTTATCCTAGCCCACTAGGGCAGGAATAAAGCCAGAAACTCAGAGCAGAAGCTCTATGCATAAATAAAAAATATATTTGCAGTGAGAAGCCTCCTTTACCAGCTGTGTTTCAGGGACATGAATGTAGTGAATGAGAGTAGGGTAATAAGGCTCTTCCATGGTTGTTAAGAATCCCCAAGTCATCTTATAAAAAAGTTTAAAAATTCAAGTGCAAACAGAAAGTCAGCAAAATGTTAAATATCATTTTGATATATTTCTACCAAAAATGAGTAAAAGACCTTTTAACTGTTACTTAAAAGGGATCATTATATTTAATGAGAAATATGCTTATTAAATATCTAACCTGTGATATACCATTTAAATAGGTATAAGAATAATGAGCCCTGGCTGACAGCACAGTGAATAAGGCACTGGCCTGTGAACCCAAAAGGTGCTGGTTCGATTCCCCAGCCAAGGCACATAACCAGATTGCAAGCCAGGTCTCCAGCCAACTCTGTAGCTGGAGGCAGATGAAAGACAACCATATACTGATGTCTCTCTCCCTCTCTGCCTCTCTCCCTTCCCCTCTATCTGAAAAATAATAAATAAATTTTTTAAAAAATAAATAAAGTATAATATTTTAATTTAGGGCTATCTTACCATTTCTAGGCCTCCAAAGTTTTTAGCTATGAAGACGTGTGACGGGTCACACGGGTCACATAGTGTTAATTCTGTTCGGCTTTTTTTTTTTTTTCTCAATAGAACACCAGGTACCATTTTTTCCCAGTGCACTCCAGGATGGAAATAAAGATTAAAAGCTCACCAGCTTAGATATGGGGCTGTTTCCCCCTCACAGAAACTGTAAGATTAGTCCTAACAGGCAGCAGAAGGGAGGAAAAGTGGCATATTTCACAGGAGAAGAAGATTCATCAGAAGAATGAGGGGAAGCATAAGTTGGAGGATAGAGAAGAAACCTCTAGATCAAAGTTTCTTAAGCAGGGTTCCCCAGAAACATAGGATTCCACAAGATGTCACTAGGAGTTTCTTGATAGATTATAATGAAGAAGAAACTGGTTTATGGAACTTTGTGCTCTGTACAATGCTAGCACTTACAGTGGTGGCCAGTCACCACGTTACTTCGTTTGTGATCTCATCAGACATGTTTAACCCTGAATGGCAGTGTGCAGGGCTGTATTCACTTGGTGGAGTTCATTCTCAGTTTCTGACACAAGATAAGGTGCCCACCAGTGAACACTGGTGACTACCTTATTTCATGGAGCAGATACCAGCTTCTTCCTCCCAAAATCAACCTTTCTTGGAGCTCTATCGATTGGGTCCTTGAGGTACAGACACCAAGATGGAGTTAGAAGTCCCAGAGATTTATTGGAGAAAATGCCTATAAAAAAAACACAAGTAGGAAGGACAAGCCTGCAGACTGGAATTCAGATCACCTGTGCCAGGAGAAGGACAGGAAGGAAAATCAGATTAGAAAGATTTTAAGGTGACAGTGCAGTTTGGTCCAAATGTCAGGCAGCTGAACAGTTTGCTCTGGCACAAAGTATTCCACAAAGGCACCTCTCCTTGGACATAAATTACCAGACCCCTGTTAACCAGCCCCACACAGTCATTCAATAGGGGCCGCCTGGGAAGGACACGGCCTGGCTTCTAGCCCCGCAGTGCAGCGTCCTCACAGCTGACCTGCAAGTTCTTCCTTGGAAGGGAACCTGGGCAGCTCATGTCTGTGGCTGCCACGCCCTATCTTCTGTGCCGCGTGAAATCTTCTTTTCTGTATATATTTGAGTTAAAGATCTTCCAGGTTCCAGTTGACCTCTCTTTTCTCTGGTAAAGCTTAGCGGAGGAAGATTAATGGGACAAAGTAGAGCAGGTGATCTCCCTCCTTCAGCGTCCATTCTAAATGTCTGCCTCAACTTGCCTCCATGACACAGCTGGCAGTGACTCGCACCCGCATTCCCAGGGTAACTGTCCCGCATGGCTGCGTTTATCCACCCACAGTCACATTTAGGCAAGGGGCTACTAAAAATCACCCAAAGGGAGTATCTGGGTTCACAGGTGTTTTCCTTGCCCCTACTGCTTAGATAATTTTCATACTTCAGCTCTGGCTGGTGGCACAGTGGATAGGCACCAGCCTGCAAACCCAAAGGTCGCTGGTTTGATTCCCCAGCCAGGGCACATAACCAGGTCGCAAGCCAGGTCTCCAGCCAGGTCCGTAGCTGGAGGCAGGTGAAAGGCAACCATACGTTGGTGCTTTTCTTCCTTTCTTCCTCCCTCCTTGCCCTTCTCTCTGACAATAATGAATAAAATCTTTTTAAAAAATTTTTTCATACTTAGTACCCATTTCCATATGTCACTCAACCTCCTTATTTTTTCTTTGTCCTTTTCCTTTTAGACCCCTGACGAGCTGGCCAGGCCATTGGCCACAGCTCACAGACCTGTGTATATTCTCACCCGGGACCACATCTCCTTCCAGAGTGGATGACCAGGCACACACACCACTTGACTCTGTTCATTGGGAATATTCTTCACAAATGGATGTCAAGGCCTCCCAGGAATGTGGCTGTATTGTAGCCACTGCCCACTTAGGGCTGAGACCCATAAATCAAGCAGACCTATTTATAAGCCAAACTTGAGTTTTCACTCCTTCCTCTGTGTGGTCACAGGTGTACGCTGAGGGAGAGACAAGTTATGTTGGGTTACATGGGGGCCTGGGCTAACTGCACAGGTAACTTACTGGTGTCCTCTCTCCCTACTTAGGTTTGAACACAAATGCCCTCTTCATCTTACAGTGACTGCTGCCGGACCCGGATGACTTTGTTGACCTAGTAGGTTTAATGGAATCCAACTCATAACATAGAGTTCTAGATGCAAAGCCACTTGGCTCTATGCCTATAGGACAAATTACATACTGGGAATCCTTTTTCAAAAGCTATATAATTATCTGCTGAAGAAGGTTTGATCTTATTCAAGAGCCCCCAGAGCCTGTGTTGTGGTTCTCACATGAAGACTTGCCAAACTCCTACCATGGACACCTAGGTTTTTCTGGATCCACTGACCCAAGTGGAGCCCTGCTCGCACTGCAGCATTGACCTGCGGCAGCACATGCCTCTCCTGCTGCAGTGTCCTCCCCAACCCCACCCAAAGCTAGAATCCTTTCAAAACACATATATATTGACCAAAGGCATGAATCCTCGTGCAACATGAGGCCTCCAGAATTCAGGGGGTCTGCTGGGCATTGTGCTTCCTTTCTAGTGATATGAAATGCAAGAGGCAGAACTGTGTCTTTTACTTCTGGAGAAGTTAAGTTCTAGCACAAATCAGATCCTGATTTTTATAATTTTTTCCACGTGGCAGGAACTCGGAATTTTACTTCCTCACCCTCCTTCTATGGTATATAAGTCTTGCCAAGGCCTTCTGCATGCTAGCCACCTCTTGCTAACTTTGCCTGGACAACATGTTGGCATCAACATATGAATTAATATAATGTGTAGTAGTATGCCCAGACAGTTCAGATTGGCTCTGACTATATTATGATAGGAGAGTTGATATACCTGTGGAGCAACACTGCAAACTTTGTTGTTCTTTCTACATAAATGCAAACTATTTGTGATAGAATAATGCATTTTCTAAGTTATACCATGTGCCTGGAGCCTTTGTTACCTGCCACAGCAAAGATACTACCACATCTGTTACAACAGCCATGATCAAGGCTACTCCTTGAATGACCTTGGCAGTAGTATAAAGTCATTCCCCAGGATGTTAATATTTTCTGCAGGGACAAGACTTCTGAACTTAATAGAAATGTAATAATGAGTACCAGCCCAGCATCCTTATGATTTTTAAGGTTAGGACTAATACCTACCATTCCTCCTGGAATGCCATGCTATAGTTTGTTGGCAGAGGGGAAGAGTTTTGGAGGTTTTTACCCGACTACTCTAATTCCCCAGAACAATGATCTGTGGTGAAAACTAAAGCACCTACTGAATATATATTAGTTCCAGTGTATGTTCAAGGATCTGGGAGGTGGCCAATGAACTAACTACCAATTGGCCTGCCTGACTTTATTGACCTGGTAGGTCTGACAAAATTGGGTGCATAATGTAGAGTTCTGGGTGCACTGTCACCCCATCTCTCAGGACCAGTAACATCGGGTAGACTCATAGAGCCAATAATCCTGCTTTAAATCTACCTTTGGAAGGACTCGGTTTATTACCCAGTCCCTGTAGGCACCCAATTTGATAAGGTCCCTGATAATACTTGAGACTCCAGGTACCATTGTCAACACAGAGCCTGCATCCAATAACCTTCAAAATGTCTGGATATGAATTACTCTATCCTTGAGACACAGTCACCTGAATAAATGACCATAGGTGTCTTTGAGGAAAACATCACAGCCTATACCTGTGTGGTGTTCCATGCTTCTTCTCCCTGGGGTTCTGCCCACCTCTTCAGTCAGAGATGCTATGGCTAAAACCTGGCTCAAATTGAGAATCTTGGCAAAAGATTGTGACTTTCAATTAAAGCTGTCCACCCACAGCCTTTTGAATATGCATACTTACCTTCTTTTATTTGTAAAAATTAAGCCATACTCTCATTGACTGCTAATCTACATTACCTCTAGGAATAATACATTATATTAATTACCTCTAAGTATCCTCGGCTGCTTCTCTGAATTTGCTGCTCATTACAGAAACTGCAATCTCCTTGCTGCAGCTTTAGGACTTTATCATCTCCATTATTATTAATAAGCCAGCCTTGTGACCATCAACCAGAAATAATGGTGCCCATTTCTCCAGTGTATTCCTGAAAGCCTTGGTGAATGGGATATTGTTGAAGTTTCCCATTAAACCTCTGCTGAATCTTCTGGTCTCATGTGATATACCTGTTCCAGCATGTGCCCTTTTCTGAGCCTTTTCATTCCTTCCTACGCTGTTGGCCACTCATACCTCCCATTGACTTCTTGAGTGACAACAGCTCTCTTGACATAATAGACAATCAGAGGGTATTTTTCATTCTAAAAAAAAGCAAGTTTAATATGCCATAACTTAACTCTCCTGTTGCTATACTATTGTTATAAATATTACAAAACATAGATTGTGTAAGAAGTGAATGGCAGTAGGATTATGAAGATTTTATTTTTTCAATGTCTTATTTAGATATTTATTATACCTTATTAGTGTTTATATTTTATAAGTAAGGCTGGTGGTCCATTGTGGCAATTTTTTAAGACAGGATGGGAGAAGAAAAAGGAAAATTCTAGAATTGGGCCTACAAACAAATTCTGTATGGTTAGTGATGAAGGATTATAATTTTCTTGGTTGTTTCACAGCACTGTACAACACAGAAGACAAACAAATGTTCTTTCATAACCAGGGAAGCTATTTATCCATGGATATAAATGGGCTGATAATCCAAGTAGCCTTGATCCATGGCATGTGTTTTGTGGCAGGCAAGTTAAAGTACTATAGGGCCTCCAGAAGTCTTGGGGAAACATTTAACTACAAACAATATCCCTTTGACAAGGAAAGGTGCTGATTATTTTAAGCATCTATTGGAATTTCAAAACAGAGTAAAACTTTGTCAAGAAAAGGTCACATTTAGTAAAACTCTCAAAATCAGGTTACTAAGCAACAAAGCATATTGCCTAGAAGAAGTTATACACAGTTGGTGAGAAACTAAAAATGTCAGCATATAGTGAGTAAAATAACATTCAATAGGAGAAATTGAAAAGGTTCCACTCTCGAAAATATATGTCAATTCAGTGATGACATGTTTCATGATTTTGAATACATCTTGTATAATGAACTAAAAGATAAGAGCTTTTCTATCCAGGTTGATGGGTAAATGTATTTTACCAATAAATGTCATGTTGTAGAATTTGTAAGATTTATAAATGATAGAGACATTCAAGAAAGATTTTACTGCTACGATAAGTTGCCCAAAGCAGGGGTCAAAATATGTTTCAAATTCTGTTTCCTTACTTGGTAAAAAATAATGTTCTCATGTTTTGGAAATGTTACACTGGCTTCTATCCTGGTGATGCCCCATCAATGGTTGGCTCCATAAGAGGATTTATCTCTCTAATTGTTTAAAAAAATAAAAAAACCCTGGCTGGTGTGGCTCAGTGGATTGGTGCTGACCCAAACCCAAAGGTCACTGGTTCAATTCCCCAGTCAGGGCACATACCCAGGTTGCAAGTTGGGTCTCCAGCCAGATCCTTAACTGGAGGCAGGTGAAAGGCAACCATACATTGATGCTCCTCTCCCTTTCTTCCTCTCTCCCAGCCCTTCTCTCTGAAAATTATAAATAAAATCTTAAAAAAGAAAAAAAGAAAAGTCCTAACATTCACTGAAAACATTTTTTTTTTTTTTTTTTTTTAGAGAGAGAGAGGGGTGAAGATGAAATAAATTACATTCTAATGAAGATGCTATGGAGGTGAGTAGCTTTATTAAGCAATGACCCGTTTATTTGAAAATATGTTTAAAACTGTAAAAATCTTGGAAAAAAGCATATAAATCTCCTCTAAATGCAGAAATATGGTGGCTTAGCAGAGACTTCTCAATATGATGTTGGAACTAAAATATACATTGTAGGAGTACTAGTAATTTCAAAAAATAATAGATGTATTCTGATTGTGCTTTGAAGATTAATCCTACAGAAACTAGCTGACTTGAGAGATTTTTTCCTTCACTTGAACTAGTTGAACACAATTAAAATATTCTTGGATTTAAAAGAAAATGGCATTTTGGGGGACATTCATATCGCAAAAGAAAATCTTGTAATGTTTCCACTGTTGCTTGGGCTTGGGAGTATAGGAATTGAATCAAGTTCTATTGAAACAACATAGAAGAACTTGAGAAGAAAAAAAAATAATAAACAGTATTTTTTCTCCCTTTAACACACATGTGTGATTGGCTATGATTCTTGTTCTGAACCTCCTGCTCAGCCTGAGAAGTTGACTTTGAGAGAAGAAAAGAACTTTGTGAGCTATAGGCTGACCCAGCATTTAAGATATTTACTCACTTACCTTGGACCGTTCTAGGTTACCTGTGGATAAAGGTGTCCCGCCATTCACTGGAAAGCAATGGACATAGTGCTAAAGTTTTCAAATTTTGACATGTGTGAGCCAGCTTTTTCATTTAGCCACCATCAAGGAAAACAGAAAACACCTTACTTCTGTTAAAAATGATATTTATGTGTGCTTATCTCAAGTTTCATCCAGAACTGAGAATTTATGCAATAAAAATGGAACACAGATTTCACATGAAAAGGTAGATCATTCTTTATTTCTAGTTTCAAAAATAACACTTTAGTGTCATGTATATAACCCTATATATAACGGTGTGTATATAATTAATTCCTCTATGTATTACTCTTGGCTGCTTTATCTTTACCTCAGCAGAATTTAATAGCTGAAGCAGAAACCATATGCTATGAAAATCATGAAGTATTTACTATGTGTTCTTTCATAGTATGAGGTTATTATCCCTTATTTAAGAGAAGTTATTATGTTTACCTTATGAGTTTTTAAATAATTGCAAGGTAAAGAAAAAGTTAATCTAGACTTAGCAACCTGATTAGGTTTCCCCTCTCCCCCAAGAAGTTAGGCTCTAAAGTCATTTTTGTTTTAGACAGAGAAAAATGTGATTAGCACCTTAATATAAATTTGTGGAAAGACATGTAGGCCTACTTAGATACATTTTTTTTTAATTCAAGTAAGAAATTTAAGAAAAGGGAGACCTGAACTTTCCTCTGTCGACACTCCTGACTTGCATAGAATTTATTTTCTGCATGGGGAAGTGGAACTACAAAAATTAAGCTAATAATTTGTCCAAATGAAGAGATCCATAGAAAAATATTCTCTACTCAGAAAAGCATTGGCAATTATTGTAGGATTATTATATTTACTTACTAATAATCCTAAGGTACTCTGAGCTATTCCTATAATAAGTTTTATGCAGGCCTTCATGAGACCCCACAATTATTTCGATAGCTTTTTTGGAGTAAGAAGAATGAGAAAGGCTGCTCTACAGCTTGTGGAAGTAGAGTGGAAGGAAACCAAAGAGCAAGCGATCCATTAGTGGGATCCCCACCCCTTCACCCTGAAATCCTCACTAATGGATAGCCTGCCTCTCAACTGTCCTGGAAATATGTAAGCTTCTTTGTTTACAAGAGCAGATTGTGGACACAGGAGATGGACACATGACAAAATGGAATCTCACAATCCAACCATAATAAATTTGTCAGAAACTGTAGAGAATATCTGAGAGTAGCACCTTGTAAGAAGAATCCATCTATCCTGTTACAGAGGGGGGAAAAAGAAGGGGGAAGCATTTTCCAGATCAGAAAAGGGAATGGCAGGTTATGAAATATGAGGGAGCAGAGGCCAAATGCTGATTTGTATCTCTTACCTCCTGGAGTGCAAGTATGATATGAAACACAGAGGCAAAGAGAGATACCTGAGATGTAGAAAGCTAGAAGGAGGCGGCAGGGTTCCAACACTTCATTCTGCAATAGTTTCTTACTGAGTACTGGCCATAGAGTGCATCATTTATGGTTGAGAGCTGAACAGCATCATATTTTATCATTATTTTCTTGGCAGAAAAGCCAGATTCCACTCAGTAGCTGGCTTAACTCTTCATTATGACTGATAGCAGCCAGGTCATTGTCCGTTGAATACAAATTACAACTACATTTAAATATTCATTGGTGTCAAAACCACTCACTCACCAGGAAGGATTTGCTTGCTTTCAAGACTAAATGCATCTTGAAGCACATTTGCTTACTCTGTTCTGTTTGGGACTCTAAACAAATTTCTTTGGGGAAATAAAAGGAACAGAGAAGAAAGAGAGAGAGATGGTAAATTTGGAAACAGATTTTTATCAATGCCAAGGAGAAGGGAAGCATGTAATTTTTAAAGTACCAGCAGGGCCCTGAAACATGATTTGTCAAACACATTAAAAACATTTTTTTTCAAACTTTTAAAAAATTGTAGCAGATGGTTGAGCAATACATTTCTATTTCCAGCTAAAGGATGTTCGGGTGGCCAAAACAGTATTTTGTTATTCAAAGAACGTTGTGTTGAACTGTTAGAATTGCTTCCCCCAGCTACCTAGGTGGAATTATTATTATTGAAATTAAAACCCTTAGTGTAGTAGCATTTGAGACCTAAAAGAAGCAAGACTTCTATATTCTTCTCATTTTACTGGTTCCCTAAGAGATCTGTGGGCACCTGAAGATGTTTTGACTTGACTCATTGTGTTACTGGATGCCCTTCATCTTTTTCTCTGCCAGTGAGATTTAAATCAGCCTTTACGCACACCCATTAAGATATCACCCACACTCACCTGTTGATTTCACTGAGGATTTTTTCTCAAGACGCTGTACCCTACCAAATCAGTTACTACCATTTATATCCACAACATTCCCTAGTTCTCTTTCTTATTGATTGCATCTATGACATTGTTTTATTATTACTTGTTTAATTATATTATTATAGCCATCTCCCAACCTATGCTCTTTGAAGGCAGAGGCTGAGTCTCATTTTTATTTCCGACCCAATGCTTAAATATAGTCCTGGTTCATAGTTGGTGCTCAAAATTTTTTTTTCTTTGGTTCTGAGCAAAACTGAGACTCATTCTGGTTATTCAGTTTACTAATATTGATAGGAATTTTCAACCTGGGATAGACGGGGGTAATCAGAAAGAAAGAGAAAAAGCAGTCTCTTACTTTTGCTCTTTTTTTTACTTTTTCTTTTTGTGCTGGTGTCTGGAAAACTAAGCTGAAGAAACAAAAACAGTACATGCCTGTTCTGACCTAGCCTAATAACCGGATCTGACCTGATAGAAAGTACAGCAATAGAAAGAAGCTAAAGGGAGCAAGCATAAGAAGAAATCTTAGAAACCTTTATGAGAGATGTGCTAACTCAGAGGTTCTCTAAGCACAATTTCACAGAGGTAGGTTCAGAGCAATTGTCTACCTTACCACGCAGTCTGTGGGATAGAAGGGTTCCAAGTGATGACCCACAGGAGAATCTGTTCTGCCCAAATAATAGGGGAGCTTATAGCTCAACAAAATTTCATTCTTACAGAAAGTCTCAGTCATGGCACATGTGGAGGATCTTCACTCAAGATCTTTGGCACGGATACCAGAGCCAAAGAACATGAAAGAATTGATTCAGAGATGATCTGGATTTCCTTTAGGGGGTTCCCAGGGGAAAAAATTCTCTGAGAGTATTAACAGGCTGAGGTTCTGTCATCATGCAGATTCAAGTTCATCCAACCTCATATTTACCCAAAGCTGGGGAGGCCTGAGGTCATTCAGGTTAAATCAAAGATTTAATGAGTAAGTGAATAAGGCATTCATTAATGCATGATGGGATGGAAGTTGGAGTTTCTGCCCTCTTACCAAAATGCAAGCTTCATACTCAGTACAGCTCTGTTACGAAATTATGGACTCATGTCATTGAATGTATGTTTCCAATAGGACTTAACAATTTTAAAAACTTCATTCAGTAGCTGGCACATATTCTTGGTTTGATTCCTGAGCCCACCATCCTCACCAAAAATCAACTGCAAACCTTCTTTAATACTGTGTATCATTTTTTTCACCCATGGAGAAGTAGTAACAAGCTTTGAATGATATATCCACCACACAGTGTAAAAGAAAGCTAGGTAGATAATGTGGATTTTACTAAGGGACGAAAGAGGCTGCATCAAATAAAGCATCATGATCTATTTAGCCTTGCTACTTACTGACTGAGGAGGAAAACAAAATAGTATACAGGGTTTAAAAAATTAAGTGAAACAATATATTGTGTCTCTTCTGTTGTGTCACTGTGAGATGCTAAGTTGAAATATTGCCTAACATTTTGCCAGGAGGGAAAAAAAAATAACAGCAGATGGGCTAAGCAGAAGGTGCAGCCAAATCATTTTGTATTCTTTTCGACGTAGTTTTGTCAGTTCCATTACCAATATGACTGTGATAGATAATCCTACGTCAGGAAACATGTCTCAGATATACTTAATTATATTAGAGAAGTGTTACTTTGAGGGTTCCTTTTACAAGTAGGACATTACACTTAAAATATTTTCTGGATGGAATTAGGAATCCAGGAGAAGTGCAAGAAGGAAAGATGGAGAACTTTCTCTCAGGAAACTGCACTGTGGCACCACTGCCCTGAGTCTGATGTTAGCTGAACCCACCCAGGAAGATGTGTATTGGTGATCATGCACTAACTCTGATCCTGTTCAATTTGTCATCAGGAGCTAAGTGGTGTAACAGCAAAAGCAACAGATGTTGGGGATGACAAGCCAAATGATTGGAATCTCAGCCAATAATTTCTCCTCAAACGTAAATGGTTTGACTATATTACCTCCTGCATTCATTTCTTTCATAAGCAGTCTATGGATTTTCATTGTTGAATCGCAGTGCCATCTGTTTCCTGGATGCAGATAACCTTGGTTGCTGTCCCACATGATGAGTCCACCTGTCATAGTCCAACTAGCATTCTCCTGTCACCGTAAACCACTTCTTCCAACTGCAACTTTATCAGTCAGGAACAATTGGAAGTCTGATAACCTCCCCTAGGCCATTTTCATAGTTTAGCAGGCCCGGCTCACATCCAAAGCTTTGAATTTGCATTGTCCAGCATTTTTTTAAGTGGATGTATAGTCGTAGAGAAGTATGCCTCTAAAGAGCCTTCTATGAACTTTTATATCAAGACACACTCGTTTATTAATAGAGGAAGCTAGTTTTCTTTAAATAATAATACCTTGTACTGGATTACTATGTGCAAAATATATATTAACTAATTTGATTGTAATAATCCTGTGATTATTCATCATTTTCAGAAGAGGAAGTCAAGACCTTGAGAATTTAATGAATTTCTTTGTCAATTCTTACTGATAATTTTCTGGGTGTTGGACAAGAGAGGTACCAAGGATATATCTGTGAGTAAAATGGACCAAGATTCTGCCCTCAAGAGTCTTAAATCTCATAGAGGAGACAGGGCCTAAATGTGTTATATCATAAACTGTGACATATTCTATAAAGAAAATAAAAGGGTGGGATCAGAGATTACAACAGGGATGGTTTAATTTAGATTAGAAGGTCAGGGAAGCCTTCTCTGAAGAAGGGATATTGAAACTGAAATCGCAAGATGATCAGGAGTTACTTGGGCAGGAAGTAAAGAAAAAAATGGGCCAGGCATATCTTTAGGAAGTCTTTAGGTGGGAAAGGGGTTAAGCCTTTCCAAGAGTAGCTGGGAGACCAATGAGCTGGTTTAAAAGCAAACCCAGAGAAAAGTGACCTGAAACAAAACTAGGCAGGAAAATAGGGGACATATTATGGGATTATATTAAAGATCTACCTAACTTGCCCAATGTTATACAAATAGAAAATAGCCTCACTGAGACTAGCAGTTGTATCCTGATTTTTATTCTATTTCTATCCACTTCTTTATGGTGCTTTCTTCTTGAAAAAGAAAAAAATGAGGTGCTTATTATGAGATCATACATGTGTATAGGTGTGTTTAGGTGAATAGATGTTGCTATGAAAACAAATAACAAAGCAGCTCATTGCTCTTTTTGTATTAATTACCTGAAAAAGTGTTTGTTGTTGTTTGATTCTGTTAGGTTTGGTTTGGTTTGGTTTGGTTTGGTTTGATGAAGGACTTGGATAGGTCAGGTGATGATGCTTTGGTGAATAAGTGTGTTTCTTCAACCAAGTTAATCGTTATGGGTAGAATGGTTACTGTACATCAGTAGCTTTATGTCACTGTTATTATGAAGAAAAGTTGCCACTGTATTCGAACGGGGTGGTGTTTATAGTTAACAATATTGTATCACATACTTGAAGGTTGCTAGGAGAACAGATAGAGCTTAACTGTTCTCACTACCCACTGTGCACCAATGGCAATTGTGTGAGGTGGTGGAGGTGTTAAGGAACCTATTGTGATCATTGTCACTGGACTTCTTTCACCCTGGGACTGGTTCTGCTCCAGCAAATTCCAGGGCCTTTCACTCCTGTGGCTTCGGGTGACCTCCAGGTTCTTGGCTAGTCCAGGAAAAAATTCAAGGACAAAAGGACAAGTTGAAAGGAGAACAAAGCAAGTTTTATTCAGGGGGACTCTACCTGGAAGAGGAAAAGAAAAGGACAGGGTAAGGACACACTGTGCAAGAAGCAAAAAGTACACATCTGAGGTGGCCACCAGCCAACCCACCAGTGAGTTGCACATGTGCCCAGTTAATTCATGGAACTTCATGTGTTTCCAAGGGAGAGTTGGCTCCCAGCTTTGTGGCACCAAACTCTGACTCCACCTTCTAGTTGGAAGGGGGTCTTCTTCCTAGTATGATTTGTTCCGGAAGTGTCATGGCTTTTGCCCCTGCTGCACCTCCTCCTACTTGTGGTGTCAGTTTTTGTTACAGTGATTATAATGAGCTTTGGAGTCATTCTCTGGTCACTTTTTTCCCCATCTTGGATAGTCCAGATGTAACTGGTTTTTATCTACCTCCCTGACTACTACAGTGGTTTAGGCACCATCAGTTGGGAAGGACAGGATCTTGTGATTTATTAGCTGGGTGGTAGTTGATCAGAGTTCCAGCTGTTGGTTCAGCCAATTGTCTCAGTTTCCTCCTTCCACCTGCCAGGGAATTTTCCTAGTTTCTTCCTAACCTGCCTCAGTAATCATTTTGCAATGTAAGTGTATCAAATCATCCTGTTATACCCTTTAAACTTACACAGTATTACGTGTCAATTATATCTAAATAAAGGTGAGGGAAAATTATCCTGTCAACTGGTGTAAAATACTGAATCAATCATTTATATTCATATGCTTATAGCAAGAAAGTAATTTTAGGTCACTTCATATGAAATTTTGCAAAATAAAATTTGTTCAAATAGGCTCAATGCTATTGAAATTAGTTTAAATATTTTATTGTTTTTGTGCATTTTAAATTTAACTTATTTTACAACAAATTTAGTAACATATCATCGTAAACAACTTTACATACTGTGAATTTGATCGATCTAAAACACTGGCACCATCTACTAAAATGTAATCTTCATAAGCATATTTTATCTGTTTGATTTCACCACTCTATCCCCCAAACAATATCTACACGTATTAGCAATATACAGATGTTTTTTGATGAAGTAATGTGTCTCTGATCCAGGTAGTTAATTTCTTTGGGGACAAGTTTCCTCACCTGTAAGAAGAGAAGGCTGAGATGGGTTTTTAAGAGACCTTTCTCATTGATCCTGGCACTTACCTGCCAACCATGAGGGGAATCGGCCACCAGAGGTAATTGCCCTGCAAAGGACAGAGTGGAAAGATGAACAAAGCTAACCCTTTGATGAAATCATTGAGCCTTTTTATCAGTCAATCTCAAAGTCTGTCCTGCCTCTCTGCTTTCTGTAATGGCAAGTTTAAATAAATAAAAGTAAATCCTGGCTGGTGGTTCAGTGGATAGGCACCAGCCTGTGAACCCAAAGGTCCCTGGTTCGATTCCCAGCCAGGGCACATAATCAGGTTGCAAGCCAGGTCTCAGCCAAGTCCCCAGCTGGAGGCAGGTGAAAAGCAACCATACGTTGATGTTTCTCTGCCTTTCTTTCTCCCTCCCTGCCCTTCTCTCTAAAAATAATTAATAAAATCTTAATAATAATAAAGGCATTTCTGATTAAGCTGAATGAGGTAGATTTCTCTATTTGCAGTAGAAAACATTCATAAATGTATCTTTCCTATTTTAACACAGATTTGAAGCTGTGTTTTAATATATTCTGAAATTGCTAATATATCCTGAACTTGCTAATTCAAAGGCATATTTTTGAGCACTTAATGAGTGCAAAATTTTATGCTAGGCAAAGATGAATGGGGTCAGGTCTTCCCCCTAGAGGAACATACAAACATGAAAGAGAACAAATTAACTATATAGATATCAATAATCTAAGGTAGAGCACATATGTATTGTGAACGTATGTAAGATGTAATGCCTAATAATCCCATTTCCATGTGTTTTGTTGTTGTTTTATAATATTTAATAAATCCATATCTTAAATAAGCCTGCAGCTAATTTGGAGGGAAAATATGTTATTTGCATTTTGCATAAATATGTATATTTGGACACTGAAAGCTATGATACATAGTTCCTTTTTTTTTCATTTATGCATTATAATTCCCTCCATTAATACCAATTCTGTAGTGGGTTGAATAGTGTTCTCAAAAGTTCACATGCACCCATAACCTCAGAATGTAACCTTATTTTGAAATAGCATCTTTGCAGGTGTGATAAAAGTGAGAACTGAGATGAGGTCATACAGTATTAGGATAGGCCCTAAATCCATTGGGAGTACCTTTTAAGAGACAGAGAAGAACGCATAGAGTTGTCTACAAAAACGAAAATGCAGAGGAAGTCCTTGAGGGCAGAGATTAGAGTTATGTACCTATCAGCGAAGGAACAGCGGAATCTGGAAGAGGTAAGAAAGAATTCTCCCCTGCAGCTGTCAGAGGGATGCTGGCACGCTGATTTCGATTTCAGACTTCTGGTCTCCAAAACTGTGAGGGAATAAATTCCTTTTGTTTAGTACACCGAGTTTGTAGTAGTTTGCTAGGAGAGCCCTAGAAAAATTATACAACCACCATTCTGTTTTGTTACATGTTACAGTTTGGTTTTAGTTGAGCTTTGGGGTCTGAGAGGGCTCTATGTTCACTAAGTTTAGACAAAGTGCTTCTGAAATGCTTGACTTCTCACTGCTTAAATAGAAACTACCAGTGAGAAACATGACCTGTAGAGAGTGTAACAGTTGCCATAAGCAAGGGTGTTGGCTGAGGGGACCAGCAAATAACAGGATGGACTGAAGTGTGTACGAGCCTTTTCCATTTCAAAAATGTTTGAAAACAAGAATCCAATAAATGGTATGATCTGCTCATCGAATCAGATCAGAGCCAGACCATACTAGGCAGTTAAAAAATGTCAGTCCTTGAAAACCAGGGAAGTCAAGGATATGTAAGTTACATAAGAGCATGGAGAAATACAGATTGATAAAGTTGATTTACAAGTATAGTGTACCCTTAACCCTCTAAATGAGAATGCATCTTATTCAATACCTTATATCTTATTGCCAACTTCCCACACATAATTTAGAAACATTGGCTCCCTATAAGAAAATTTTAGCAAAATTTGAATACGTGGCAATTATTGTGTAAGCCACCTTTCATAACCATAAATTTTTTAAATGGTAACAGTTCTAAAAGCCTAGTCTTTTTATGTTAGGGGACTCTGAGTCCTATTTAAATTTTTAATTTTATTTAGCATGTAGTTACCCTGTTTAAATTTACAATGCAAGTCCTGGCCTACTTCTGTAGGCTGTGGTTCCAATGACAATAAAATATTCAGAAGCCTTGCACTTGCACACGATGTTGTTTGACTCTACTGATTTGGTGCCTCTGGGCTCCCACCGGTCCCCTTGGTACTGTCTGAGGTGAAGGAGTTTTCCCTGGCATCCCTCGGTCTGGGGAAGAGAGCCTGAGGCCCACAGAGTAGCTTAAGACAGCCACCACTGTGGCAAGGATCTCCATTGTTGGTGTCCCCTGGCTGCCAGCTGGAAATGGGAGTCTCAGCCCTGGAATGGAGAGGCTGTGTCAGACACTGCTGGGGCAAAAGCCCCTGGCCAGTGCCACCAGGCTGTGGGTGTCTTTGGGTAGGAATAGGGAGTTTTCAGGCCTGCGGGAGGAAGAGTGCTTGCCCTGGTCTTCAGCAGGGCTGCCCGTTTGGCTGCAGGGTGCCCGTCAGTCTGGGTGGGGAAGGAGCCTGGCTGGGCAGCCTTCTGGTGCTAGACTGAGGCTGGGAAACTCCCGAGTGGATTGCCTTCTTCAGTCGGGTGGGAATCGTAAGAGGCCCTGCTTCTGTTTATTCCTTCTGTCCAAGGTTTCTCACCAATTCTCCTTCCCACTTTCTAGAGTTCTCTTGCCGTTGCCTCTTGTGTCATTTCCAGGTTTACAGGTGTACTTAGTAAGAGGAGCAGGGAGAAATTGTCTGGTCATTTAGGCTTTTTTTTTTTTTTAACAAATAATTAAGAGGCATTTTATTATCAGAACTGACTGTGGTACAATTGAAACACAGAAGGAAAAGAATCACAAGAACCCACAAAAGGACAGATTCTGAGAAGTGCAGGGGACATTTTTTTTTTTTTTTTGACTTAAAGCTTCCACTTTCCTTAGGGGAAAAACCAGAAAAGGTCACAATTCTTAGTCTTTAATTTAAAAAACAAAAATTACCAAAAAAACCAACAGGTTGTAAGATGGAGAAATATGGGAGAATGATTGTTAACTATTATTTCTCATCTAAGAAGAAATGTTTAAAATCGAACACTCCCTGGGCCGTGGGTGGAAGAGGAGCCGAAGACTAAGCTCACCTGCTGTTAACACTAAGAGAGGGTGGCAGGGGACACACAGGACGTTTGCTGGTCCAATAATAGAGGAAAGCTATAAACCCCCTTCAAAACTAACAACAGTTTTGATACAGCTGTGACCTTGGGAGGCTGTAGCAGGAGTTCCCGCTGCCGTTGTAGGACACACAAAATAGAGCTGGATGCCTGGGACGTCAGGTGCTCCAAGCGCCTGAAGCAGCCCCACCAATTTCCCATGACCCTAGCGAAGGGCCACACCTCCTCTAAGCCCCTGAGGCAAAGAAGGGAAATTATTTGGGAATAGAGAACCATAAACCATCTGCCCTATGACAGACATTTCCCAGATGCAGAGTATTCAACCTAACTGCAGACATGGGCACCTCAGCAAACACTAGGTGAAGAAGGGATGATAATGGCTGGAGACCAGCTAGGACTCTGCATTTCAGCTGATGGGAATCTGTGGTCTGGATTAGCTTCTCCAGATACCCGGATGCCATACATCCACCTGTCCCTACACCCAGTACCCCCTGCATTGACATGAGATTACAGGACGAAGAGGAAGGTCTATTCAATGGAATAACACTGACACAACTAAACAAAAAAAAAAAAAAAAAAACTGATTTTTACTGACTTTTACCTAGAACTGCCCAAATTAAGTTTTTCTGCCATCAGATTAAATGATAGCTTAAAATACAGATTAAATTTCATTAGAGGCATGACACTAATCCTTCTCTTTTGATATCCAACGTCGGTGGACTTCCTAATTGTTACTGTGCAACAAAATGTAATCAGACTAAAAATAAATCAGTTGTAATAAAACAAACATATATAAAGATAGATCATTTAAATTTTATTTTCCATCAAAAAATCCATACACAGGAAACTCATGGGTCCAATTTGCCTTTATTTCATTAAAAGATCATTTAAATTTAGCCGTAAGTTTCATAAGATAAATTGGTGAAACTAAGTACTGATAAGAATTGAAGATGAATTTTGAAAATACAGCATCACTTGCATCATTTTGGATAAAAGTTAAAGATGAGTATACTGAGTTATTAACATAACTTCAGAGAGATTGGTTACTAAGAGCATCGTTCAAACAAAGCAAACAAAGATATATTTGAATACCTATTATCCTATGCAAATATCATAAATCTAACCTACATTAAATAACATAGAAATCCAGATTCTTTATCACATTATAAAATGTTAAATATTGGTATACATATTGTTTATTCAAAATGTTTGTAGCAATTTAATATCAGGAATTGTTTATAATTCAAAACATTTAAAACAAATATATTTTTATTTGTTATAGATAGTGTTCCCCAACTATAACACTATGTTACTCTATAGAAAGTAACTATCAGTCTGTGTACTGTATATCTTCTAGCAACACATATTCTGCATGATTTTTGCAATTTTTCAATGTGTGATGAGATAATATTCTTTAAAAAAATTCTTGCACAGAATAACACCTTTTTTTCTATTCCTCACTTTCCAAGGTGATATAATTGTGAATAGGACTTTAAGAAAGCTGCCCACAGTAGATTTTCTAAAATGAAAAATATGGAAACACCCTAAACATTTAAATATAGGTGAATAATCAAGTAAATCAGGATATATTATGAATTACTGCCAGCTATTGAAAGTCAGAATTTCAAGAAATATTTAACAGCAGGGAAAGAAACACTCAGGTTACACACACCTGGCAAGGTTAAACAGAGAACATGCTCTGTAAAACTATGAACTGATGCTTTTCAGTGTGAGAATATTACTTGCCTGGGTCCAGTGTATTTGTTCTCCATTCATACACACAAATTACCTCTTCGCTAATTGTCGGTCAAAATGAAATCATTCTTTGTGCTTCATCTATTCCCTGAATTTAGATTTTATTATGCTAGTGGCACTTTCGTGTTTCTAATCTTGCTGTGTCCTACTGGTATTTGTGTCACCAACCACAAGCATCAAGATGATCCCACGTTAGCTACTCAGCCCTTGTTTGTCAAATGCATAAAAACAAGGCAGAGCTCTGATTTTAGATGATGTGCTCCCAAATTTCTTGGCTAATTGAAGGGCTTACTCCTTAAGTGGAAAATCTCAAGATTGATAAATATAAAAAAGAAGAGCTAAAGGTAAAGGAAAAACTGACATTGATTTCAAAAGTTGCACACATATTTATTGAAAAACCATAAAATAGAAGCACTGAACATATGTTTGAAAGAGGATCTCTTTACTTCTCTGATTTTGTCAGGTCGATTGATCATTTAAAGAGCTGTCACACCAGCCATTTGTCTTAAAACCAGACTGCTCTTATCAGTAACTTGTTTGATCAGCATCACAGTTATAAGACTGCACCACTTAAATTGTGTTTCTTTTGTTAACTTTCTGGAGAGGAGGAAATTAGCTAAAATGAAGAAAAAATGGTGTCAGGATACAAAGCATTGACCAATCATTTAACTATAAATGCTATTTTTTTAATCTTTGATTTATCAGGAACTGGGCTTTCATTAGTTTTTCACCTCACATCTCTAATTGTAAATCCATATCCTGACTAATATGATAAATATAATGTGGGACTTAGTTCTGCTTCTCAATGTGTAGTGCTTTTAGAGATTTTAAACTGTGTGGTAATGGCTAGTTTAAATTTCTGCTTACAGTGGAAATCCATCATGCTTACAAAATCTTGGTTGGGTCTTTAAATATTTGTCACGAGTTTCACTGAGGAACTGTCTGAAGTTCTTCTAGTAAGCAGAACTGAGGTAGGTACTCTGTAGACTGGGGTTTATGGAACTGGGGAAGCAACACGGGTTAACAGCCCTTCCCCTCCCCACCCTCAAATCCACATCATGCAAATCAACATTCTGCTCAACTGAAACTAACCAATAGTGTGAACTCTGGCAGTCAGTGGAAATTTGAAGTAGAAGAACCAATAATCTGGGGCATTTAGATGTAGAATTTATTTCTGCTTCACTTTCTACCTTTCTACTTCTGTCTGCTAAGTAATATTTTAAAATTACCTCTGAAGAATGAGACAGCAACACCTATGTTTGAACACAATTCCTTGCCTCTGGACATATGTTCTATTGAGTATTTTGAGTTGTGAACTTACCAGCTCCAAATTGCATTGAATCAGATCCCTGCTGCCTACATGAAAGTAATAGAATCAGAGGCAGGGGCTTTGGCCAGTATCTAACCCAATAGTTCTCAGCAAAAGGAGTACCAACTTCTAGGAGCATTTTAGAAATGTGTGGGTACATTTTTTAAAGAATTTATTTATTTTTAGAGAGAGAAGAGAGGGAGAGAAATACCAATGTGAAATGGTATTTCACAACCAATGGGTTGCCATACATGCCTTGACCTAGGACCAAACCTGCAACCCATATATGTGCCCTGACTGGAATCTAACTGGCAACCTTCTGCTTAGCAGAACGATACCCAATCAACACCAGTCAGGGCTGTGGGAGCATTTTTAATCGTTGCAAATACTGGGACTATAACTGGTATTTGGAGTGGGAGACGGAGATGCCCCATAATGTGTAGTACAGCTGCCCCAAATGAAGACTTATCTCACATCCTATCTGACCTGCAAGTATCCCTCAAATGTCATTTGGCTCTCAGACCTACATCAGAATCATCTGGAGAGCTTATAATAATGTAAGAGTGCTAGTCCCCATCTCCAGTGTTCAATTCAGGGAGTGTATATTGGAGCCAGAGAATTTGCATTTTAGTAAGTTCCCAGGTGATGCTGATGCTGCTGGTCCATGGACCACACTTTGAGAACTATAACTCTAGGTGACAGATAGGCATGTAAACAAAAAATATGTTTATAGCTAGCCAGAAAACTAAATCCATTTTATGTGTAAAAAGCTATTTTTACACTGAATATACATTGAATATTCTGGTACTGCCACTACTATATAACGAACTTAAGCCAAAAGACTTGAACTATGTTGTGATCAAACTTGAACAAGTGTTGTATAAAATTTCAGAAAATATTACCAAAACTTAGTCATTACCAGAGCCAATGCTAGCACCGACACCACACACCTCCGTCCGCCTACATTTATAGCTTTTGCATGTACATATGTAACAGAGGAGGTCTGAAGCTTTTTTAAACAAACAGAACCAAATATTAAATTGATAGAAATATGAAAAGCAGAGACATCTCTGTATTTCATTAATGTAATACATTTTCATAAATTTACATGTACATATAAAACTATACCATTGCCATGCTGTTAGAGCATAGGTGTAAAAATTGCATATAGAATCATTCATTTTTACAGATGCCTTTGGTTTTCAGTCTTATTCTGATATTGTTCTCAGGGATCCACCCACAACCTCTCTACACCCTCTTCATTACTATTTTCTTTTCTAATCCACTCTATTCCCTATCACATATCAAAGAAAACAGTTCCTGAGGACCATTTAAGTATTAGAGACCCAAAGAAGGATTTCAAGATAGGGTATACTTTTTTCTATCACTACCCTTTCCCATGTCATAAAATAAAGAATTGTTTTGATACTGTATTTAAATAGAAGGCCTACTTCATTTGCAGTTATAATATACTCCCTCATTGTATCTACTTCACCATCTCTGATTTCTTTTGATGTGTTAATATGTTTTTAGTTAAGCTTACTTCTTTCTTTTTCCTACTATATACAAATAAGCCTGACCTTTTTATACGGGCTCTAACACTACTTTCTTATTTTAATGTAAACCCTTACATCTCTTCTTTTATTTCCTAAATCAGACTGGCTTCTGATCATCTCATATCTAGTGAATCCAAGCATTTGTTTCATTGTAAGAAAGTAGAATTTTCTGACCTCTTCAATATTTTCTTGTCAAGTCACACCTGAATGTTTGCCTATTTAAATTTATATGTATATTTGAGAAATTAGCTTCTTTTTCATCAGAGCATTATACCTACTTTGCTGGGAATTATATTTGCAGTAGGTTATATTATACATGCATTTCACTTCAGGACAATAAAGAAAAAGGTGTGAAAAAGGTGATGTTGGCCCTACTAAAACTGAAAACCACTGATCTAGTTCAATCTGTTCAGTTAATTTTTTTTTTGAGGAAATAGAGACTTACTGTGAAAAAATTAACATATTTATCTGAGAACCCACAGCTATTTAAAGAAACCAACTCCTCTGAGATCTAAGTTTACCAATTTCAAATTCAAATAATCATACAACTAGAATAAAAATAACATAGCTGTTTTTCTCCTTTTCCATTTCTCAATGTAAAAGACATGAAGCTGAGTACATAAATTAATGTAATTTCTGATCGTGGATTATAACAGCAACTGAATTTTGTTCATGGCTTCAGATAACATTTTTCTATAGAAAAAATCATTTATAATTTTTCAACAACTAAAGCTATAAATCTACAGCTCCTTGTTTGAGTAAAAGAAATTGTGGTACAGATGATCCCTTTTTCATTATGGCATAACTTTGCTCTGCATTGAGGTGCTAAGAATTTGGTTCAGACAGCATTTGGAAAGGGATACATTTCCAGGGAAAGGGACAGAGATGGAGGCAATCCGCTTCCACTGACAGAAGAGAGTGGGGCACTCAGAATCGCCAAGGACATAATCAATACTGAATCAGGGTAAACACAACAAAGTAACGGATTATTAGATAGCAACCTTCAAAAGTGCCATATTGAGAATCCAGGAAGAGCCCCAGTGCTTTGGAAGCTTGGCTCAGCATTTATTAAGCACGCCCATTGCACACATCATCGATGGCTGAGTGTTGGTCAAAAGTTCACTAACACAGAATGCAATAATTGAACGTCTTTGTGTGTGACCTAAAGAAATGAATCTTTTTCAGCAGCTTATGTACTTTCAACTTATTACCTTAGCCTTCTACAGAATCAATGCCATTGCATTGGTATTATTGTTGTTATTGTTGTTGTTTCATGATTACAGTTTTTTGCTTGTTGTTTTATGTTGCTCTGGGAAGACTCAGAGGATGTCAGTGGCTGAGGTGTGTGGCACTGGGGTGGCCCCCTGCCACTTTCCTATGAACCTGACTGGTATTTCCTGTCAAGGGAGATCTACTAGTCCTGCCCTCTGGGCTCAAACACCCTGCCTGCCTGACTCCTAGTGGCCCCACCTTGCCAAAGTAGGGGCAAAACGTGAGACAGACTGAGTTGTGTGGCTCTGGGATGAGGACCAAACCCCTCACCTTCCCTGAACCTGACTGGCACCTCTCCTTCACTTTAGATCTACTTGCTCTGTCCTCCTGACTCCAAGCACCCCTGCCCTGCTCTGTCCTGCCCTGCCCTGCTGAGCTCAGCTTCCTCCAGGGAGGATATAAGACAAATTGAGCTGTGTGGCTCTAGAACAGGGGCAATTTTCCCTCACACGCCCAACCAGAGTGGAGCCCTCCCTTTACACAGTCAAATCCTGGTCTGCTTGGGCCTAATAAACTCCTAGGCTGACCCTATGATTCCCTGAGACCCCACCCCAACACCAAGGCTTGAGAGCATCCAGTAGGAAGCTGCAAGGCTTATTATACCTGGGGACATATGCTGAGTGGCCTCAGACCCAGCACTGGCACCAAGTTTGAACCTGCATCAGTTTGGTGAACGCCACTCACCTCTACATGGTGACCCACAGACAATGTACCTCACATAACTCCAATACCACCAGAGGCTCTTTCAGTGACTGAGTCTAAGGGCAGCTAGCAGGCAGAGGTGGCGGAGATCATTCTCAGGGTACTTGGGACTTTTCCTGATCTGCCCTTGGGAACAGTGTTGGTAAAAGCCAGTCATGGGGCACAGTTTGGTCCTTCTCACATGCAACCAGGCCCAGCAGATGCATCCACAAACTATGGGTTGCTTGTAGCTCCAAACAGGTTGCCCAAGACCAGTCACAGTGAGTATCTGACATTGGATTGCACCAGAGTCCCACTCAACAGGCCCAGAATCCACATAACCAGTCACTGGCTTCAGACAGCACCAAAGCAGGATCCATTAAGATTCATAAGCTGTATATACAAAGGCAGATCTCTGTAGGCACCAACATCTGCTGACACAAATTCCACTTCACCTGGTCAACACCTGCACAGCACCTTGTAAGATACGGTCTCAGCAGGAACAAATAGTCAGCAGAAGAAATAACAGGTGGCTCTGTGAGAATCTTAATGAAGTTCCACTTCCCATTAAAATGAAATTTCCTGCTACAGTGATGGTGTTAGGTGTTGTCAGCAATAAAGGAGAAATCATGACCCTGCATTTTTTCCCACAAGGCTTAAAGGTGACTGCTAATGTTTACCTTGATGTTTTGAGAGAAATAGTTGTACCATGAATGAAGCAAGTCACAAATGGACATCATTTTATCTTCCAAAAAGATGGTGCACCAGCACACAATGCCAAAAATGTGCAGGAATTTCTCAGTGTCAGTGTTCCTGAATTCTGGTCAAAGGAAATCTGGCTACTTAGTTCACCAGATACAAATCCTTTAGACTATTACATATGTAGCATTTCTGAGAGAGAAGTTAATAAACAACCTCATTCCAAGAGAGGCTGATAAAGCTAAGATAAAAAACATTATGATGTCCATAGATAAAGAAAAGTTAATGAAAGCATGCTCAAGATTCCAAAGTCAAATTGAGTCTATTATTGCAACAAGTGAAGACTTTTTTGAACAATTAAAAAAATAATGACTATTTTTATGTATTTACATATAAGAATAATTTTTTTTTCAAAATATAACACTTTTGTGATACATTGTTTATTTTACTAAAATTTTGCCACTTTATCACATGCACCCTGTACAAGTAGAGGGTGTACTCAGCCAACAAAAAGCGTGTACCTCAAGTACCCAGCTTGGGTGATAGGGGAGGCTGTGCCACTGGACCCTACAGGACACCTACTACATTAGGCCGCACTACCAAGACAGAATCAAAGCAGCTCTATGTAATACATAGAAACAAACACAGGGAGGCTGCCAAAATGAGCAGACAAACATGGCCCAAATGAAAGAACAGATCAAAACTCCAGTAAAAGAGTTAATGAAATAGAGGTAAGTAATCTATCGGATGCAGAGTTCAAAACACTGGTTATAAGGATGCTCAAGGAACTTAATGAGGATCTCAATAGCGTAAAAAGGATCCAGTCAGAAAGAAAGATATGCTAATTGAAGTAAAGAATAATTTATAGGGAAACAACAGTAGAGTGAATGAAACCAAAGTTCAAATCAATGATATGGAATATAAGGAAGCAAAAAACAACCAATCAGAACAACAAGAAGAAAAAAGAATCCCCCCCCAAGTAAGGATAGTATAAGAAGCCTCTGGGACAATATCAAGAGGTCCAGGGGAAGGGGAGAGCAGAGTGGGGGAAATGGGACAACAATAAAATTAAATTAAAAAAAAAAAAAAGAGAGATCCAACAATTGCATCATAAGTATGCTAGGAGAAGAGAAAGAGCAAGAAGTTGGAAATCTATTTGAAAAAATAATGAAAGAGAGCTTCCCTAATTTGGTGAAGGAAATAGACATTCAAGTCCAGGAAGCACAGGGAGTCCCCAAAAAAATGGACCCAAAGAGGACCATGCCAAGACATAACATAATTAAAATGGCAAACATTAAAAACAAAGAGAGTATCTTAAAAGCCACAAGAGGAAGACATTTACCTACAAGGGAGCTCCCATAAGACTGTCAGATGATTTTCCAAAAGAAATATTTCATGGCAGAAGATATTAGCATGAAATATTCAAAGTAGTGAAAAACAAGGACCTACAACAGAAACTGCTTTAGCACACCCTCAACAAAAAGACTGCTTTACCCAGCAAGGCTATCATTTAAAATTGAAGGAGAAATCAAGAGCTTCTCAGATAAGAAAAAAGTTTTGTTACTGTCAAACCAGTATTACAAAAAATGTTAAAGGGCCTATTTTAAGGAAAAGAAAGATGAAGAAGAGAAGGGAGAAAAACAGATTGTAGTTAAAAGAAATGGCAATATATAAATGCCCATCAATAATCACTCAAAATGTAAATAATTTAAATGCTCCAATAAAGAGACATAGGGTACATGAATGGATAAAAATAATAAGACCCATACATATACAGGGTGTGTGTGATACATTGGCAATAATGTTGCATCTCCTTGCTTCACATGTTTCTTATTAATTTTGAAAAACTACATTTCTAACATTATGATTTAGCATCATTGTTTCAAATATAAAGTATTAAATTCTGAGAGCAACAGTCATGTCGAAGGAATACCATGTGAGAGCAACCATCATTTCTGGACTGCGTGCAGGGCCAACTACTAAGGAAATTGCAGACTTCATTCACATCTCTTTATGTACAGTTTACAATGTGAAGAAGGTGTATGATGCTGACCCTGATGTCACCACACCAACAAGGAGAACGCATAAGGTATGCAAGGATTGCACAAGTCCAGATACTGTGCACAGAATCCAGGAGATCAGCAATGAAGATCCAGCAAAGTCAATGCACTCCATAGCAAGAGAACTGCAGATGTCGGAAGAAATGGTTTGCAAGATTATTACTGAAGATACCAGATACGGATTGTATGTTCTTAGAAGAGGCCAGTTTATGATACAGCAGACAAAGGGAAGGTACTTTGAAAAACCAAGGACACTGTTAACAAAATTGAATAATCCCAAAGAAAAAACCCTCTGATTTTCTTCACCAATGAAAAGAATTCTCAGCAGGACCAGATAGTCAACAAAAGAAACAGCAGGTGGCTCTGTGAGAACCTAAATGAAGTCCCAATTGTCATGAAAATGAAATTCCCTGCTACAGTGTTGGTGTTAGATGTTATCAGCAATGAGGGAGATATCATGACCCCGCATTTGTTTCCGCAATGCTTGAAGGTGACTGCTGATGTTTACCTTGACATTTTGAGAGAAACAGTTGTACCGTGGATGAAGCAAGTCACAAATGGACGTCATTTTATCTTCCAACGAGATGGTGCACCAGCACGTAACACCAAAAAGGTGCATGAATTTCTCAATGTCAATGTTACTGAATTCTGGTCAAAGGAAATCTGGCCACCTAGTTCACCAGATGCAAATCCTTTTAGACTATGTATGGAGTGTTTGTGAGAGAGAAGTTAATAAACAACCTTATTCTAAGAAAGAGGCTGTTAAAGCTAAAATAGAAAACATTTTGATGGCCATGAATAAACAAAGGTAATTAAACCATGCTGAAGATTCCGAGGTTGAACCAAGTCTATTATTGCAGCAAATGGAGACTTTTTTTAAGAATTCTAAAAATGATGACAGGGCACCGGCCTGCAAACTCAAAGGTCACTGGTTTGATTCCCAGCCAGGGCACATAACCAGGTTGCAAGCCAGGTCTGCAGCCAGGTCTGTAGCTGGAGGCAGGTGAAAGGCAACCATGCTTTGATGTCTCTCTCTCTCCTTCTCTCTGTCTCTCTCCCTACCCCTCTCTCTGAAAATAATAAATAAAATCTTTAAAAATAAATTTAAAAAAATTTTTTTAAATAATGTTTATGTGTTTACATATAAGAATAAATTTATTTCAAAATACAACACTTCTGTGGTATGTTATTTTAGTAAAATTTTGCCACCTTATTGCACTCACCCTGTATATTCTTTCTGTAAGAGACACACCTCAGAACAAAATAGACACAGACTAAAATAAAGAGATGAAGAAAGATATTTAATACAAAGGAAATTTTTTAAAGTGCCAAGGTAGCAATACTTATACCAGACTCAAAGTCTTTAAAACAAATACTGTAAGAAGGGACAAACAAGAAAATTACATACTAATAAAAGGACTAATGCAACCAGAGGTATAACCCTATAAACATTTATGCACCCAACACAGGAACACCTATAGATGTAAAGCAAATCTTGATGGGCATAAAGGAAGAGATAGGAAAGGTAGTCAGAAAAGAAATAGATAAGAAACTGTTGCAGCATTCTAAATGAAAGAGGATGAGGGCTGCGTTTTGTAGATGGACTCACTATATTCTGGGAACAGAATGAATATGGGATAAGAGGGTAGAATGTCTAAAAATGATTCTCAGGATTTTGGCATAAACATCTGGGTGGATTGCATTATTTAATTTGATTGAATTATTGGTTCAGTTGTGGGAATATTGTAGGAAAACTGGAAATAAGTTTTATTTGGGGCATATTAATACTGACATGCCTATAAATACATGCCAAGTAATGTACTTGATAAGGAAACTGAGGTTTAGATATAAAGTAAGGATATATATTGTGAAGTTAAAAGTTTGTACCTTTTTTAAGCCATAGCAGTGAAAGCTCTCACCTCCAGATAGGGAATAGATGAAGAAGACAATTTAGAACAGGGCCCCTTTCTTCTCTGTCTTCTCCTTCTACTCCTTCTCCTCTAGGAGCAAGCCAAGGGGATAAAAATGTCGAGAAGGTTGTGCCTCATCACATCCTGGGACTGCAATTGAATGGGTGATAATTCTTCATCATCCAGCTGTCAGTTTTGCAACTTCTTTTAATTGATTCAGTGGAGGATTTGCTTGGCAACTTTATTGGGATCTTGTAACAACCTTCTCTTTGGGGGAGTTTCAGTTTCTGTTTTGTGTTTTTATGTTTGCTTCTTTGTGTTCTATTTCCTACTCATTTAAGCAGGAAAATATTAAGAACCCATAATTCTAATTTTTTTTTCATTATTGCCACCATCGTCTTGGAATAAAATGAACAAAATCCATGGAGTCAGAAGAGGCAGCAGGGGAAAGGAGTCACAATAATGCAAAGGAAATCCAAAGAAAATAGATGTATATAAGGTTTTCAGTATTTAGAGTATGTTCACCTATGCTTTTTGTACAGCAGATATTTGAAACAGAGGAATCTGACATTTCCCAATATCCAAGAGTTAGGATATTGAAGGATAAGCCTTCAATGAGCTTTCTGCACACTTAAACCTACATTACACAGTATTTCATAGTTAGGTACTTTACCTACCTTTCAGAACAGCATGCACTTTTTTGTTTATTGATATTAGAGAGAGAGGACAGGAGATAAAGAGAAACATTAGTTTGTTGTTCCACTTACGCAGTCATAGGTGGTTTCTTGTATGTGCCCTGACCAAATATCTAATCCTCAACTCTTGGTGTATGGGGATGACGATCTAACCAAGTGAGCTACTTAACCAGGACAGAACAGCATACACTTAAAAAAATTCTTTTATTTAACATGTACAGAAATTAAGGCAATTTTTCCCTGCAACACACACAATAAAGGGAAGAATTAGTATAAAGGTTTGTATAATAGCTAAATTTAAGGTTTGAGTGAATAGGTGGAAAATATACATAAAATTAGAATATATGCAGAGCTGGAGTCATTTTATAGAATGAAACCCTATTTCTGTACAATTAAAAAAAAATTTTACTGATAGCCAGAATCATTACAAACTAAAATTCATAACCATTTTAAAATAAGCTCTTAATCTTTTCTAATGATATCAGAAGAGTTTCATTCACATCTGCAAAATGTGGGGGAGTGAGTGGGTGGGGAAGGGGACAGAGGGGAGTAAAAAGGGGATGGATGTAATACAACAACAATAAAATTAAATTGAAAGAAATATTAAATGGAGCTTTGTACCAAATTAATTATTGAGGAAAAGAAAAATACAAACTTTAGAAAGTTGAGAGACAGCATAAAATCCTGTTCTATAAAGAGGTCTCTGTACAATTAGGGTTGGTGCTTCACCTGACTGTGTGGTTAGTCTTTTAACAGAGGTGCGAAAAAGGAATCTGGGTTAGTTGGAGGAAAATATCTAAGTGTTCAGTAGGGATAGATGTTAAGTACCCTGGCTTATAATTACATTCTGTTTATTGCATTTTGAAAACCTTAAAATGAGCATTTAATGCCGCCGAAATTATAAGGAGTGCATTTTCTGCCAGCCACTTTTTAGCAAAAACCTGTGAGATGTGACCGGAGACCAGAGGCTAAATCTTTATTACATTATGGAAACAAAAATGAATTTCTAAAAGTGAAAGGGCAACTCCCAGCTGTGAAGAGTTTTATGTTTGTTTTTAGCAGACTTTTCACTCCCAAGTCATGATTCATATTTAAGTTTCCCAATCCAGAGCATACCCTTGAGGCTGAAACTTTTTTCTTTTTTTCAGAACTTTGATTTGTTGAAACTTTTGAAGGTATAAATATAGAATTTTTGTGACCTTCGCTAGGGTGGGAAAACCTTGGTCAATTATGAAACACTGACTCCCCGGAGGGTAAAAACCTTCAGTAGAATACCATGACCAAGAAAAAATTTCATACAATGAAGTGTTTTTGTGTTTGTTTTCAGAAAAAAATGACTATAAAATAGTACATTTTTTGATTTTGAAAAATAAGTACAGGAAACATAAAATTTGTACCTTTTAACCCTCATTGCAATGGGATGACTCAACGTAGCCATGCATAAGTAAAACAAACATACATTTGTTACTATTATTGATACTTCAGATAAGGAGAGAAACAGGCAAAAGGACAAAGAGATGAGTTAAATCAGAGGGTAAAGGTGAAGAGTAAAGACTCCAACTGAGAGAAGCAAGGAAGAGAGAAGAGAAAGAACCACCTGCTGCCCTGGCTGGTGTGGCTCAGTGGACAGGCACCGGCCTGCGAATCCAAGGGTCACTGGTTTGATTCCCAGCCAGGGCACATAACCAGGTTGCAAGCCAGGTCTCCAGCCACGTCCCCAGCTGGAGGCAGGTGAAAGGCAACCATACACTGATTCCTCTCTCCCTTTCTTCCTCCCTGTCCTTCTCTCTAAAAATAATAAGTAAAATCTTAAAAAAAAAAAAAGAACAACCTGCTTAAAAACACACAAAAAAGAACATCTTTGTCATTAGGATTAGATTTTGATGAAAACAATAGAAAAAGCAAAAATAATGGTGATTTAAACAAATTAGATATTCCTTTTTCTCTCACAGAAAGGGCCAGGCAAGCAGGACAGCTTGAGCCTGGGGTACCCAGAGTTACCAGTGGTCCTGGCTCGTTCAGGCCCACTCTCAGTGGCGCCCCCTATGCCAAGGGGCTGCTCACGGTCCTCCACCAAGCCCATGTTTTTGTTTGTTTGGTTGGGGGTTTTTTTGTTGTTTTTAAGATTTTATTTATTATTTTCAGAGAGAAGGGCAGAGAGGTAGGAAGAAGAGGAGAGAAGCATCAATATGGTTGCCTTTCACCTGCCTTCAGCTACAGACCTGGCTGGATACCTGGTTTGCAACCTGGTTACGTGCCCTGACTGGGAATCGAACCGGCGATCTTTGGGTTCACAGGCTGGCGCTTTATCCACTGTGCCACCAACTAGGGCCTAAGCCCGTGTTTTAACTAAAGGATAAAGGAAAACATGCCTTCTTCCATCAGTCAAGTTTCCCCAAAGTCGTATGCTTTGCCTAGTAACATAACCAAACCTAGAGGAGTCCAACAAATGTAAACATTATTTCAAGTTTGAAGTTGAAGTGTGTGTTACTAAGTAAAAAGAAAAGAATGGCTATTTCTATGGACAATTAATGCTCATTTTCACCAAAGTTCATCATTTATTCATTTTCCTAGGATCACAAAAATAAGGCTTTATGAAGTTATAACAATTTCCCAATTCTAAACATTCAGATTTTTCTATTCTATATTTAATAATCAAATAATATTTTAAAGTCTATATGTATTTTCCCACAAAATTTTGAAAATTTTCTTCAGATGGAAAGGAATTGCTTGAGATTTTGAAGTTTACTTTGAGGCTCTGATAGTATTCAGTCAACTCATCTGCCCAGATCTTTGGTATTTTCTTCTCCCCACAATTCTAATTTACATTTGGGACCTATCAATGTGATTAGCTAGGGCATCCAATTTCATGTATTCTTTTAATAAAAATAAATTATTAAATGTAGTGTTAAGTGTAATTAAGTTATTATTTCTTTGTAAGACACAGAATGTACAAGAAGTAATTAAGGAGAAATGTCATTTGTAATCTAATATGTCCTTATTTAGAATTACGGAAATACAGCTATTCCTTCTACTGGGAATTACTCCAAAATAATTTGTGTTGAAGAAAAAAATACACTGAGAATTATACTTCTGTAGTACTTACTGTTATTGAAATGCATAATTGAATTCTGATTAATAGAATGCCATGTGACTTCCAAGGCTAAACTATGAAAGTTTTCTACCTGGCTTTCTCTTTCTACCCAGCTTTCTCTTTCTCCCAGGACATGAACCTTAAACACTCTGAGCTTCCAAGTAAGAGTCCAGCTAACCATGCCCCAGTGATGAAGACATTAATGAAGGGAAAGTACATAAAGAAAGAGCAAGATGCCCAAGAAATCCCAGGTGTGGGTATGACAGTAATATAGAGGTATGGAATACCCATTTCTTCTTCCAGAACAGATATTATCTAAGAAGGGACAGAATTGCCAAAGGTTATTGAAGTCATAATTTGCTACTTATTTCTAGTAACTCACATGATTAAAATATATTCAATAATGATCTGAGACCCATCTCCAGAAAACTTGAAGTGCGAAGTAAAAAAGATGGAAGACTTAAAAGACATAACAGTGTATTTATTTTGCTTCAAAAACTAATAAATAAAGTAGCAAAGTATTTCATCCATTGAGCAAAAGGTTTTTTGAGGCTTTGTGACTTTTACTTAAACAAACAACTATTCTCTTTAGGAAGAGAAGGAAACATAACATATACAGGAGGTATAAATCCAGTTGAAACAATGGTGTATAATTTCAAAGTCCTTTCATAGATATGATTTGATGTAAACTTCACAGCAGTTCTCCATTGGAGAAGAGGAAGGTTTTAGTTCCACTCAAGAGTTGAAGGAACTGACATTTAAAAAGGCTAAGAGTATCTCTGTTCAAGCACCACTTTCTCTGCAACCACTCGAGGTCAAGTCCCTCTTTTATGTGTTTATAGCACTGTGTTCTTCCCCTGTATAGGGTTATAACATTTACAGTTGCATTTATTTGTGTGATTGAATATTTATTAAATTTGTCTTCCCCACAGCTTTTATACTTCACTGGAGCATAAACTGTAATTATATTTGCTCACCATTGTTATCTTCAGCACTTCCCACAGTTGAGCTTATTATTAGTATTCAACAATATTGATTAAATAATAACCATAAAACAACAAATCGTTGAGGTTAATCTGAAATTCCAAATTTGTAGCTCTTCAAATGTTTTGAAAAAATTTTATCTTAGGTTTATTTATGGGTAAAAATCATGCCATCTCACAAGATATTTAAAATGCTCTTCTGCTGAGCTGTAATTTAATTTTTATACTCAATCATAAGAAAGGAAATAGGTAATCACAAATCATGAAAATGGAAATTTGTTTCTAAGAGTCTTTTTATATATTCATTTATTCAATTATTTATGAATTTTTTTCAACAAATACTTCTTAGCACTTCCTATGCATTTAAAACCACATTAGGTGCTTTAGGGAATAGAAAATGAAATATGTTTAGTCCCAGTTGCAGGATTCTTAAATCAATCCTAAGAGACTAGAAAATCTCATGTCAGTTTTTGAAATGGAAGATGATCAAATGATTATATCCCAAATGTATTGTGCAAGGAATTAATCCTGTTAAGCATTTATTGAAGACTGAAGTTGTTAGCTGTACTTTTATGGAAAAGGCCAAGGCGAAATAGGACAGATTACGAAGGACTGATTGTGGAAACCGCAAGTAGGGCTGAGGCAACGGAGTGCACAGCTATGCACTTGGGAGAGGGAATGAGGTGGCAGTGATGGAGAGGTAGGCAAAGGCCAGATCGTGGAAGCCCTTATGTTCTCTTAATTCTGAAATCTGTTGGAAGCAATGGCATGATTTTCCTTTTAAGTCACTCTGGAAATGATGTAGGTGATAGAGTGGGGTATGTTAGGATAGTGAGGGCTTATAGAAATCAAAGAGATAAGTTATGAGTATTTGAGATAATGAAAATATGAAGAATCAGAATATAGAAACTACAGTTTTTGGTTATTGAGTGAATACTGTTGGGGAAGGGAGTTGAATAAGATGTAGAGGTATAGTGTAAGTCCTAGGATTCTTATTTCAGATATTGGGAAGAAGATGGTACCATTTTCTAAAAAAAGGAAATAAAACTATAGAGCATGCAAATTTATGAGAGGGTAAAGCATTGAGCTTAAGCACATACGGATCAAGGTAGCAGTAAAAGATGCAGTAGTAGATATCCATGTGACCATTAAAATAAGAGAGAGAAAATGTAAATAGACTCCACCCAAAGGATTGGTACAGTGGAACAATAGAAGTGAAGATATAATTTGAAAGGCATCAGCACATGGTGGAAATTATTTAATGGCAATTTTAGATTATGTTACCAAAAAAAACAAAACCCAGAATGATGAGAACAGAATCCTGGAGAAACCAAGAGTTATGGCTTGAAGAGAATTAGAGGACACCAAGAAGGATTTGCCCAGAAATGAAATGAAGTCAGGACTAAAAATGAAATGTTGGATGTGACAATTAAGAAATTATTGGTAACTGCCATGAGAGCAGTTTCAGCTGGGTGACAGGCAGAAAGCAGTTTTCCGCAGGTCGAAGCGGAACTGGCAGGTGAGGAAGCCAGTTATTCAGTGAGAAGAGATTAATTTTCAAAATGTTTGGCTATGAAGAGAAGGTGAAGAAACATAGACTGAGCGGCAAAGGAAGGGTCTTTTATTTTGACATGGCAGAATGGAGAATCCATATTGCTGGGAGGTACAAATTGGTAGAAAGAAAATTACTGATTTAACATGATTCTTATAGAATCAGGAAAACATGAGATCCAAATTATAGAGAGATTTGTTTCAAATAAGATATTGTAAAATGAAGGAAAGTTGTTCAGCGTGACACTCCAAGTCATCAATTTGTAGAAAATGGCAAAGGAAATTCCTGCCTGACACTCTCAATGTCCTCAATAAAATTGAAGGTACAACAGAAAATATCTGGCAATAAGTGACAGAGAAAAGGAGAACTGCATCTGTGGAAAAGACGCACAAACTGTTTGGGGTGGGAGTAATGAGGTGGTAGAGAAGATGTGGATCTTTTATACTTGGATGTCGGCAGAATTGATATTAAAAGTATTTAACCGCTACAACATGGAATCCTGCCCATCAGAGTGGACAGCACACAATCAAGAATGTCAGGATTGGGTCTTGGAAGCTTGTTCTGGGCTAGATTTTCACACTCCCTGGAGTATGGGGGCGGGAGAGTCAGTAGTGTTCTTACAGGAATAGCTTGCTTAGCTAACCCAGTGAGTATGGGGGAGCTTTACAGTAGCAATTATTTTCCACGTCCTAGACAAGTATTTCATTACTCTGATAATTGGTATAGTAACACCTATACCTACTGACTCAATATCAGCCTTTGGTGTTGGCCAGAGATAACAAAGAGACTCAATCAGGCCTGCAGATTTTGCTTGTAATCTGTTTTCCATACCAGTGAGCAAAGAGGTTCTGAACAGAATGGTAGATAGAATTGGTCTAGAAAAATGTGTTTGTTGTGTAGTTCAGTGATTGATTTGAAATCTTTGCTGGAGATTCTAAGTAGACAGCTGATGAAAGAGTTGGTTTATGGCTCATTAAAGTTCATCTCTGAGTGAAGGGGCTGGAGTATTTAAGCTGAAGTCATAATAGTCGGCATTTATTATCTACCCCATTTCAGTCATCCATTCCCATGGGCAACTCAGAATTTTTTTAAATTTCTAGCATTCCATTCTGGGACAGTCACTTCTTACCTTTCACTACCCTTCCAAGGTTATTTGTCCACATTAGAATTCTCAGTACATTGACCCTACCATTCTTTTCATTGTTCACTCCCCAAACCATGTCCTCACTTTCTTCTTACCCAGCTGAGAGCCCATGTGGAGCATTAAAATAACCACCACATCTCCTTTCTCTTTCTCTCTCTCTATCTCTCTTGCTCTCTCTTTCTCTCTCTCCTTCTCTCCCTCCTCCTCTTAATTACAATTCCCTACCTGTTTTTCCCTCTGTGCTTGAGCAGCTAAATGTGTTGGGAGAAAAAGCACAATCATGCTAATTTGTCACACTTTAAATTTAAAAACACAAATTCATAGAAGATCCTTACCATTGCTGGACAAATCCACCACATTTCCCTAAATCGTTCGCTCTCCCATTCTGCCACATCACTAAGCATTCTACATTTCCCTCCCTTTCTGCTGACACTTTCAGAGCCTCTTTCTCTCTTCACTTTCAGCTGATGCCCTCTTTTCCCATTTCACTGACAACTCTGAGTGCTGTGACAAAGCCTGCATAGTCCAATGAGTCTTGAGGATGTCTTGAAAGGGTCCGTGTTGGAAACTAATACATCCTCTCTGAAGAAGCCTGGAAGTTTTCCCTCTAGCCTTGACACTCTCCTCAGTTTAGTATTAGATACACTACATAGCCTATGTTCAGGTCCACAATGTACAAAATAGATCTGTCTGTAGACATTATAATTACACTTTCCACAGCTAGATGCTCACATAGGAGATGAATACGGGACGGGACTCCAGCTGAGGAGTGAGCACCATCGACTTCCCCATCTCCTCTTAATCTAGGGTGCGAGCTCATCAAATGATCTGATAGGAAAAATGTTCACACTAAATTTTAATTCTGTAGCTTTTTAGTCTCATGTTTTGGAGAGTGGGAGCTGCTGAGTGTGAAATGTTAATTCACATTACATAACAGATGTATGCTGTGACCCTGCTAAAAAACTGTGATGCATGCTTTGCTTTTTGTTAAATTTGATAGTCTTTTATGATGCTAAGCTCCGTCAGTACCTGGCATATAGTAAATAATAAGTGTTAGCTATTAATAGAAGCAGTAATATCCTAGTGCTTATGTTACAGCTTCGTGGGGCGGACATAGGAATATGAAGATAAATGGTGGCGTATGATAAACCCTAAACAACTCTTATAGGTGCTCAGAGCAGAGAAGGATCACCATCAGATGCACCCTCAATGATTCAATGTGAAATGTTTTGCATAAAATGCATGCGATTGTGGCAAGAAGAAAGCAAGCATCTGTGAACAGTGTACAGGATACAAGACAAGATTGGAGATAATTTCCAAGTTATTTCCAGAAAGAAAGGCCACAAAATCAAAGTTTACATGCATATGTTTTATAATTTTTTTTTAATATTTGCCTTCATTATTTCATGTACTTCCTCATGGAATCCTTATCTCAGCTTACTAATGAATGAACTGTCCCTTGGAGAGTTGTTGCCTACCCTCCTTTGCTCAGTGGTTGAGCCCAAAGAAGAGAAGACACACTGGTTCTCTGACTCAGAATCCGATGATTTACCCATTGTGTTCTTCCTATTCCACCTGCAGTGATAATTCAAATAAAATGTGCTGACATAGTAAGTGCCAGGCTTAATATATTGCGTCAAGTACTTTGTTCTATGTACCGAATCCATTTAAAAAGGAGGATAAAATCTTAAAACTTGTACAGCCATTAATATTTTATTCCATTAACTAGACAGGCTGGTACTATCTTAATTCAGGTATTTGTAAGCAAAAAAGAAATGCTTGTTTTTTTTTTTGTTTTTGTTTTTGTTTTTTTCATAATGCTCTTCCTAACCCATCAAAAAGCAATTTCCTTTTGTGTGCCTTTAAACCGTGTTATAAAAAGAAATTAATTTTACCCTGAGGGATTTCACAATGAATCTCACAACTTTTGTTCTAGTTATTTCTCACCATCAGTAACAAATTGCTCTTGTGGAAGGATTTGTGCTGGTCAATTTTTCCAGGTTAGCCCATCAGATTTTAAATTAGGTCTTGCCTAATTAAAAACTAATAAATACCTTTGTTTTCTTCCCAAAGTTGTCTACTATAATTATTTTATCCCAGGAATACAGTTTACATGAGTGTATATTTATTAATTGGAAAATTGCCTTTTTAAATTAGTTTATAATGAGAATGATTATGTTTACTGTCACTTAGACAAGTCGTAAATAAAAAGTCAATTCAACTAAATGTATGTGATTAATAATTTAAAAATTAAATCATATAATGGTTTAACCACACTTGTTGCAGAGTTTTCTCTATGATTTCAGTAGAAAAATCTGCTGATGCATAACCTCAGCTTCCTAAAGGCCTTTGGAAGAGGAAAGACAAAAGAATAGAAAAATGCTATCACTTTTATTCTTTTTTGATTCATTAATCTAAGTTGGTCTCTGAACATAAAAATAAGGCATAATTCCTGACCACTTTTAAAATGTCACAATATCATTAAGTACAATTTATTCAACACTTTCTGCATGATGGGCAGAACTCCAAGTTTTTTCACAAGGTACATAAATATTTTCTCACTTAAATCTCATACCAACCCTGGGAGAAAATA
This sequence comes from Noctilio leporinus, assembly GCA_004026585.1. Classification (NCBI taxonomy): domain Eukaryota; kingdom Metazoa; phylum Chordata; class Mammalia; order Chiroptera; family Noctilionidae; genus Noctilio; species Noctilio leporinus. The sequence continues at coordinate 786,836 of PVIW01000013.1, forward strand.
CATTGCAAGGAATATAAGATTCACTTAAATAACTTATTAAAGTTATAGACATAAAAACTAGCTGGTGGATTCAGGATGTGGACTTAAGTCTCTCCCTGCGCCTCTCTCTCTCTCTCTCTCTCTCTCTCTCTCTCTCTCTCTAACATAAAAGCCCTACCAGAGGAGGAAACTTAAGACCATGGAAATGCAGAAGAGTCGCCACCTCACTTTTCTTGGCTGCTTCTACTCAAAAATGCTTCTACTCAAAAAATCCCTGCCCTTATTAGTCAAAGGGGACCCCATCCTTTCTAAGCTCATGACCTCTTCCAATGCACTCTGTCATGAATTAGGAATTAATAGGATGTCCCGGGGACAGGGTAGTGCCCACAGCATCCAGCTCCACAAATCGCCAGGCGCTGCTGAGGCCTCTGTATGGAACTCCCTGGTGTCATCACGCTCTGTCTAAGCCCAGAGCCATGACCACTCAAACTCCCTCTGCAATACTATGTTCAATTTTCGCTTCAAGCAGGCTTTTTTTTTTTTTTTTTTAAAGCTCTAATTCTGTGCCAGGAACTAAACCAGAGGATAGGGATATATAGAAAATTAAGACATGATGTCAACCGTGATTAGGCGGCCTCCGCCGGGAGAGGATTCAAGATCACCAGCGAGGAACCTCTTCCCAAAAAGGTACGACTGAGCGAGACAGACTTCAACGTTACAGCAGGAAATGAGTTTATTTTAAGATGGAAGCAGTATGAAGCCTACGTGCAAGCTTTGGAGGGCAAGTACACAGATCTGAACTCTAATGATGGAACTGGTGTAGGGAGTCGGAAGAAAAGCTGAAGCACCAACAGCGCGAGGGCGCGCTGGGAAAACGTCCGTGCGATGCGACTGGCAACCAGGAATCCAGTGCCTCGAGCAAGTCCAGCAGCCCAGTGTTGCCCAACTGAGATCAACAGTGGCGGACCCTGCAATCCACGTGTTTTTCCTAAAAGTGAAAGGTGAACTGGAACAGACTAAAGACAAACTAGAACAGGCCCAAGATGAACCGGGTGCCTGGAAGTTTATGCCTGATAGGTAAACAAATCATACTCCCCAGTCAAGACTTCCCTGACAGTCCCACTGCGAGAAAGCTGTAGCGGGACAGCCAAGTACTCCACACCAAGACTCAGACTTTTGGAGCCAAAAAGTCACATTCTTATTCTATCAGGCCTGTAATGGTTAATGTAAAACTTACCAGATGAACCTTGTGTTTCAGCTTTTTTCCCTTCTCCCTCCCCTTGCTTCAGAGGCCTGATGGCGCCAAACTATTTCCAAGAAGTGGCCACCTCTGAACGTTCCCCTTCTAGAACACGTAGACACCTGAGAAATGTTTCTGTTTGAAGAAAATAGAAGGAGAAACGGAAGTCTTAAGCCTGTGGCACACTGTGTATTCAGACAGTTGGGAGGAATGAAAACCTAGAGATTTAAAATCATGAATTGAACATGTAAATTGCAGTAAAATGTAAAACTGGAATATGCATCGCTCTTAGTCTTGAGCATAGTGACTTAGAGACACTGTGTATTAGTTTTGCCAATAAGACTGTGGACTTCATGATGTTGAACTTCTAGGTCAAAACTCAAATGAGGAGAATTTTGCCTTTAAAGGGTTTCTTTGCTAAGAAACAACATAATAGTTATAAGAGAATCAAATAGCTATCAGTACAAGTAGTTCCTATATTTAACCATTTAGTTTGGGGCTCTATATTACTGGAATGAGCCTTGAATCAATGTGGTTTTAATTAATGGTCTGTTCCTTTAATGGTTGCTAATACTGTAGATAATCTTACTGAGGACTGTACAAACATGAAGGCGTGGTATCAAACTGCAGGTTTAAACTGTTTGAAGCATTATGAACATTCATTTCACAACTAGATTGTATAAGGATATTGGCTGTGTTGAGACTCACTGTGATATTTTTTTAGCAGTGAAATTTATTAAATCATCATTCCATTCAACTGGCACATGTTAAAAGAGCATTGTCATTGGTGTTAATGGGGGAATGTTTTCCTTCATTGTATTCCAGCCTTTTGTATCACATTCTCAATATAAATTAATGTGCCTTGAAATAGTTAGGGGTTTTTTGTTTTAAGTTCAAGGAATACTATGATGATTTTGTTATACTCTTAGTATTATTATTTGGGGGTTGCTGTAGAGAGAAGATTAATTGTGGAAAAATTGCTGCTGTGCTTTTTGAAGGCAAGGAAAAGGTGTGCCTGTTTTCCAGCTGGCATCCTGAAGACCAGGAGACTTGACACTTGTTCTTTTTTGACGCCTGTCCCAGGATATTGAAGTAGAAATGAATGTGGGGCAGCTTCACAGGGTGCCTGCCAGAAGACTGGGGAAATAATGTATTGGAACTGTGGGCTGGCCTAAGTGAGACCTTTTGTCACTTGAAAAAAAATATTAAAATAAAAAGGTATAGTGATCATTTCTAGCAAATTCATTTGATCATTTAGATAAATGAGGAATTTTCTTCATGCTTCTATCCAGTCCTGGAGGTGAATTTTTTTCTTCAGATCATTCTATAAGTCACCAATTCGAATTTTCTCTTGGTGATAATGGAATCTAAGATGAGTGGAAGATAAATGCTCCAGATTGTCCCAACGTTTAAGTGCAATTTTAACAAAGGTGACTTAAGTTTTCTCTTAGTCATTCAAATCAAGTCCAAACAGGCAAAAAGTGAATGGCCAAGTGTCGCATGCTTATTCAGAGAATCAAGAGCTCAGAAGGCAGCTGTCCCAGGGACACATTGCGCAACTTGAAGCAGAGTCGGCTTTACAGAAGAAATATAGTGAGGAGCTTAAAAGCAGTTAGGATGAACTGAATGACTTCATCATTCAACTTGACGAAGAAGTCGAGGGCATGCAGAGTACCATTCTGGTCCTTCAGCAACAAGAGGCCTCAAGCCCCAGCCCCAAGGACCAGCAGGACTGCATCTTCCGAGCCTGCAGGACGGGCAGAGGCCCCAGCGAAAGACGCAGCCAGCTGGCCAACGCAGCAAGTAACAGAGGTTCCTCCCGGCAGAGGACGTCTGGGTCTGGCCTTCACAGGGAGGCAGACACCTCCAAAGATGGTTTTCCTTCTTCTCCAGGGAATAGCAGTAAGGCCTCCAGCAGATTGGAGGAGTGAACTGGCAGAAAGGTAGTAGTTACACAAACCAGCTCAGTGTAGACTACCACGGGCAGTGAAAACTCAACACACCACTCAAGTGACACAGACTCCAATGCTGACCCTCAAGAGAAGGCAGTGAGTGAGAAAGGTAACCGAACTGTGGGTTCCCACCACGTTCAGAATGGCCTGGACTCAAGTGTAAATGTACAGGGTTCAGTTTTGTAATATTTTTCCAGCAAATTTTTATGCAATATCATTTAATTTAGGAGAGGATACGATCGAGAAAATTAATGCATACTTTTGTCACAATTTGCCTTTTTGGTGGGTGTATTTTTTTTCCTTTGCTTCAATATCTCTGCCACTTTGGAAATTGTAACAGTTAATTACTTTGTTCCTAAAAGGACGTTTTGTGTAAGGTCAGGTTATTTTTATATGGGTTAATGTGAGGTTGTAAATGGAAATCTTCCCTTAAAGTAGAACATGATGACATCTGTACAAATCTGGGTCTTCTCACATCTGTACTGTGTCAGGCCTCCCCTCTGCTATTCCTACACTCACAGACCATTCGGATTTGTTAGAGTAGATGTGGGGTTATGACTGCCAAGTTGGCCCAGTACAGTAGTTCTTTCACTAAAAGGTGGACTTACTGTTGGAATCCTATAGTAGTTTCAGTGTTAGATACAGTTTTTTCCACCATACATCTGTGCATTTTCTCTTTAGGTGCCTGAATGTTTGAGAAATTTGTGTGTGTAGTTACTCAGTTTTTACAAACTGTTGTACCGTTAAATGCATATTGCTCTGTGACTCCAGTATATCGTACCTGTACTGACCAAACCTAAATAAAGATTTTTATTGTAAAATACAACAACAACAACAACAACAACAAAAACATGATGTCTACCTGCAGAAATCCTACGGAAAATACACTAAGTTCACTTTTTTTTAAAGTTTCTATTTATTATTTCCAAAGAGAGAGGAAGGGAGAGAGGCAGAGATGGAGATAAACATCCATGTATGGTTGCCTTTCACCTACCTTCAGGCATGGACCTGGCTGGAGACCTGGCTTGCAACTAGGTTATGTGCCCTGGCTGAGGAATCGAACAAGTGACCTTTGGGTTTGAAGGCCAATGCTTTATCCACTGTGCTACCAGCCAGGGCACTAAGTTCATTTTAATGAAGATGACTGACACAGTAGAAATTTACTTGGAGATAAATAGCAATATTTTTTCTTATTAGAAATGCCCAAGTTCTAAACATTCTCAGATGTACAAGAATGTCCTGCCTTGGTTGGCATGGGGAAGGGAGCAGTGGGTGGAAAGCAGATGACCTAAAACATTTAAACATTGAAAACAATTCCTAAAAATGTGTTTCAAAATTGAACATCTCTTAAAAATTACAGACAAGCCCTGGCTGGTGGCACAGTGGATAAGGCACCGGCCTGCGAACCCAAAGGTCATTGGTTCGATTCCCAGCCAGGGCATATAACCAAGTTGCAAGCCAGGTCTCCAGCCAGGTCTGTAGCTGGAGGCAGGTGAAAGGCAACCATACACTGATGTCTCTCTCCCTCTCTGCTTCTCTCCCCTTCCCTCTCTCTAAAAATAATAAAATCTTTTAAAAAAATTACAGACTAAGGAAGACAGATGAAATATACCCTCTAGTTTTATTTCTGTTTCAAACTGCAGTGCCAAATAATTTACGTACTTCTGTTAGATTCATTTCCTTATATGAAAAATGTTAATAATATACAGTTATCTCATATGCTAGAATCACATAACTGTGTTAAGTGCTTAGCACAGAAGGTAGCACATATTGAGGCAGAATGTACACATGTAAACATAGAATTAGTATTTTTAGTTCAGGACAAATGTAATTTAGCTTTAGAGATTCGGACTCATGTAGAATATAGGATATCAGGCTATTTTGACAAATATTTAAGAGAAATATATCCTATATTTATATGTGAGGAGGGAAACAGAACAAAATACTGGCTTGCATATCCCTGTGATTGAAATATCAGATAATAATCACTCTTGTTTACTTATCATAGAGTTACTATGAATACTTTAAGCTGGAAGACCTCACACATTCAATGTAAGACTCTGTGTATATGCCTAAAACGATCTAGCTCTTATATGCTGGTGTGTGTGGCTTATAGTGATTGTATAAATAAATGCTTGAGGCACTACTAGATTGTGGGTTTCTCATAGCAGGGACTGTAACTTCTGTTTTTGACTCTCTAGAGACTAACACACAGTAGGTACTCAGTAAGTGATGGGTAAGAGAGACTGATAACCTACCCATTTGGACATTACAAATCTCATTTTTATGATACATACATACAAGACATAACTTTAGTTCCTGATCACAACATAAATAACAAGAATTACTGAGAATATTACGCAACAAGGGAAACTGATGTCATTCATGTCGCTTTAAATTCATGAACACTGTGATTACTCACCTCTGATAAATATTCACCTATATCCTAAATTCCTGCTGTGTGCCTCCAAGAAGCTTGTTTTTCTGTTCTTTATTCACCTACTTAATTTTTTACGTGCACCACCATGTTATTCTGGGTACCTTGCTTCATAAGTCACAGATGAAACAGATGTTACAATATGGGAAGCCCCTTGTTACCTCTGAGCCAACAACCCTACCTGACTGCACCTATCTTCCGTCTTTCAGATGCCAGGGAGCTGCCTTCTCCCCCTTTCCAAGAGCTTCGCATCCTGATTATTCTCCCTGTATCATTAGTCTCTCCTTCCACACTGAATCATTCCCATCAGCGTACAGAGATTGTTCATACCACCATCTTTAAACAATATTTCTTTACCTCCTCTGTCCCTGTTCCCTATTTTTCTGCTCCTTGTTTCACAGCCAAACTTCTTACAAGATCTGCCAACACACACTGTCTGTACTTCCCCTAGCTGTCCACCCTTCAACTCACTGCTATCTCACTTCCACCCCAGCATTTCTCTAGAACTATTCTTCTCAGAGTCTTCAGGGACCCACATGCTTTCTGCTGTCCCTGGACCTTCAACCACGTGCCATACTCTCATAAAATGCTCTCCTTTCTTGGAATCCACAATTCCACTTTATCCTGACTGTTCTCTCTGAAGACTCCTGCTCAGTCTCCTTGGTTTTCCTCTGCTCCACAAGTTTCTGTTCTCTCTACACTCTCTCTGGGCAATCTCATCCATTTCTATGAGTTTAACTATTATATGTGTGGCAACGGCTCCCTAGTATATATGTAGCCCAAACCTTGCTTCTTCCCTCCAACTCCATAAATCAAAGTGCATTTAACATATAAATAGGGAAATGCTGTTTTTTCCATTTAAGATTTATTCTTCTCCCTACCTTTCCTATTTCTGTAAGAAAGTGACCACCCACCCAAGTGCTCAAACCAAAAAAACTAAACATTATTTAAATGCCTCATTCTTGTTCACCTTTTATATTCAAGCTATAACAAGTACTTTCTATACCTTGAAAATATATCTCTTCCTTTTTTTCCCCTTGTCACCCTCCTGCACCAAGTCACCATCATCTCCCACCTGGACAACTGTAGTCATTCTTTTACTGGGACCCTACATGTTCTTATTTTGCCCCTATGTCTCAATGCATTCTTCACACAGCCAGTAATCTTTCATTAAAATACAATCGGATTATGAGACTCCTCTGCTTAAAACCCTTCTATGTAATTCTGCTTTATTTATAATAAATATAAATTGCTTAAGATGGCCTACAAGGAACACTATCCCCAACTCGTCCCTAGCCATTCCCTGCTTTGCTCACTGTGAACCACACAGATCTTCTCTCAATTTATTAAAGCACGACACTCATTCCTGCTATAGGGACTTTCTCCTCCCTGGAATGTGCTCCCACTTGCTCTGTATGTGGTTAAAAGCTTCACATCCTCAAATACTGCCTTCTCTGAGAGAAACTTGAAACACTAATTCACCATCTTACCAAGCAGCATGAGTCTTACCCGGTAACGATTATAAAATACCATTCATGGGACCTTTTTCATTTGTTACATTTATTGGTCAGGCAAATAGCAGGTGGTTAACTTCCTCTGCCTTCCCCATTCACTGGGCTGCAAACACACTGGTCTCATTACAGTTCCTGCAGGTTCTAAGGATCCTTCCAACAAGAGTCCTTGAACCTGCTGTCCTCTCAAACTGTAATATTTATTAACTAAATATCTGTGGGGTTTATTTACTTTGGTTTTTTCCCCTCAAATACCACTGTATCAGAAAAGACTTGCATGATAACCCCGAATACTTTTATTTTATAGCCTGTATCAAAATATGCCATACTAATACATTTATGTGTTTATTGGGATTCCCTCCATTAGAAGAATATAAACTCCAAAAGGACAGAGAAGACTTGGTCAGTTTTGATTACTGCTGATTCCTCAGCTCTTAGAATCATAATTACTTATTGAGCAAGTGATGAATTAATTTTTTGGTTTACATGTTTAGTATTTCTGGATTATAAATTCCACCTCCATGAGAGCCTACCGAAAAGATTATATGCCTAATTAAATGATCACAGACCCTGGCTGGTGGCACAGTGGATAAGACTCCAGCCTGCGAACCCAAAGGTCACTGGTTCAATTCCCAGCCAGGGCACATAACCAGGTTGCAAACCAGGTCTCCAGTCAGGTCCATAGCTGGAGGCAGGTGAAAGACAATCATACATGGATGTCTTTCTCCCTCTTTGCCTCTCTCCCTTCCCCTCTCTCTCTAAAAGTAATAAATAAAAACTTTAAAAATAATAAATTTAAAAATAAAAAAAGATCACAGAAGTTGTTGATAAACCCCTAATACACTGGCTTCATGCATCCACCCTCTTTTCCCAACAGAACTACACTCAGCATGGCCAAACTGACCTCATCATTCTGTGCACTGAAACATGCCTTCCTGACTTGACTATTTCCATTAGGGCAATCTGATCCTCTCAGTCAGGCAAATTTAAGTATTTAAAGCTTCCTTTCACTTTTTATTCTTCTCCTTCATTGTTAGGCCTTACATTTATAGATGCCAAATTTTACATTTTTACTCCTACGAGGACTCTTTGCCTCTTTCTTTCCATTCCCATTGTCACCACACTAGTTCTGACTTTCTTGATAGAACTGTTTCAGGTATCTCCCAACTGTTCTCTTGGTCTTTACTTTTGAGTGTTTTCTTAATCACATTAATTAATTACTGTAAATCATAGCTTTTGCACTCAAATCTGTAGCATCTAAAGTTATCTATTTTCACTAGAATTACCATATAAATTAATGTCCAAGTAGGGACAGTTTTGAGAGGGAAAAGGGCACTATTATTAATTACATTGGGACAGCAGGTGTGGACCACAACTGTCCAGGCAAACAAGGATCTATGGTTACCTTTACTTTTACAGGGACTGCTGGGTGCCTATCTAATAATCTTGCCTCCCTTCTTTCTGAAAGAAAAGCTATTCTTTTTCCTGGCAATCATTCCTCCTTGACATGATTTAGAGATATAAATTGAATCATCTTAACCCTCATGGACATTCCATACCTTTTGTCAGTAATTCATTAAGGAAGGGGAATCTCATTTTAGCCTGTGAAATGTGAGAGTTAGTCTGCTTCAGGGAAAAAGATTTCTAAAAAGTGTTTCTGCCCTGGCTGGTGGCACAGTGGATAAGGTGCTGGCCTGCGAACCCAAAGGTCGCTGGTTCAGTTCCCCAGTCAGGGCATGTAACTAGGTTGCAAGCCAGGTCTCCAGCCAGGTCCATAGCTGGAGGCAGGTGAAAGGCAACCATACATTGATGTTTCTCTCCCTCTCTGCCTCTCTCCCTACCCATCTTTCTAAAACTAATACATAAAATCTTTAAAAAATAAAAAAGTGTTTCTGTACCTAGGTAAAGACATCCTAACTTTCAACGAGGAAAAAGTAAAATGCACTTGGTTCTTTGATGACATCATTGAGACACTGAATTAACCAAACCTGGATCTCCCTGCCTCCAAAAGTAGAGCACGGGATTAAGTAATCAATTTTCCTTGTCATCTAAGAGTGAAGGCAGACTTTTCAGTTACATCCTGCTGAAAGCACCCCCATTTGACAGAGCTAAATACAAACCTCTCTCTTTGGCTCCTAAGATTCTTCACCGCATTGCACTCCTCCTCTCCCTACTCCATCCCCCATCTACAACCTGTATCAATACACTTCATTTTTGAGCCAAAC